>OX359287.1:36560106-37247606 GCA_947179155.2 Hedera helix
AAAGCATCAAGAAGAGGCACCATAACATAAAATCATAGATGTTTGATTTGGTTTATTATCTTTTTTCACTAGTCAAACTGATTTATCTATATGTGAAAATTGTTTAATAGTTGAGAAATTAATTATGTATATTGTTTGTTTATATATGAAGCATGATTTATTGTTTAATATTTGAGAAATTAATGAAATCGGTTTGTTCTGTAGATTGATGACTTGACAGACAATCAATTTGAAGCTAATAATATCGTGAAACTTGTTTAATAGTTGAGAAATTAATTATGTATATTGTTTATTTATATATGAAGCATGATTTATTGTTTAATATTTGAGAAATTAATGAAATGGGTTTGTTCTGCAAATTCATGACTTGACAGACAATCAATTTGAAGCCAATAATATCATTGAAATCCATAATTTCAATTCAGTATGCAGATTCATCAAGACAGTGACAATTCACAAGCTATGGTTATTACTAGGAAGATTCTTTTCCATTTGTAATTCTACTTTGCTCAATAGTCAAATTGCAGCTGCCTAACTTTGTTATTTACTGGATTTTTCTTAAGAATTTTTCCATTATTTTCAACGAAACTTCTGTGTTCTTTCAATTAAAAAATTATCTCAAGTTAAACATTATGGTGTGTGTGCATTTAGAATCATGAAGTTAATTGGAGAATTATTATGGATTTGTTCAACTTAAATGTCCAAACAATGGTTGCATGTAATTGGAGAAATCTTGTTGCTATTACTCAAATAATCATAAAAGTTATGCTTACATATTTGTCTATAAGTCACAATTTGGATATGTAATTATTAGTTTACTTCAACATCCATTTCGTATTTTCCTTGTTGGAGCAATTGGGCCAAAAATACTAAAAAATAACTGCAAGTTAAATTTGCAAGAAAAGATCTCACCAAATTAGTAATAAAGAAATACAAAAATTTTATGCGTTTAATGAACACGGTACTTAAAATGTTATTCGACCTTACTCTGATGTATGAATCTGACCCACTGTCTCTAAGAACAACAACCGATCGTTAGTGTGCACATATTAAAACACCGAGTATGACAAGAAAAATAAGTCTTGCGAAATAAGATCTTAATTCTATTGAAAATCACTAAAAAAATCAATTTCAATTTATAGTCTCTATATTTTGTTATTGAAGAGAAAATTAACTATATATTTTTGCTCCTTGCTCTTATTTTTTTTTCTTCTTTATTCGATCTATATTCAGCGGAAAGAGGGATTATTTAGAAATGATATAAGCGGTTAATAGCCACCAAGTTATCTTGCATTAGCCAATCACGAATTGCTACATATTAGGATCAATTATAGTAGAGTATGATACAGTTGAAAGCCAAAATCGTATATAAAATTGCTAGAGTTTTTTTTGACAAATTTAAAATTGTACATGGCATGACTTGTGATTGACGTGGTGCAATTTTGAGACTTGCGGTGTGATTTCATTGATTCGTTTTTAGTTTCAAGACCAATTATGTGAAAATACAAATATGAAAACCACAAACTCATAAGGCACCTCACACAGATTAAAACCATAAACTACGAGTGAAAACACAAATACACAAACTAACTAAACACATTGACTAACACAAGTTTAAGGAGTGCTTGTAATTAAAAATGGCTTTCCAATAAAGCCTTGTACAAACTATGATATTAAGTTACTTACAATCAAAAGACGGATAAAATTTACTACTACACTTTGAATAACGATTGTGGATGTACGGCTCCTCTAATATTTGCCTATTTGGTATATATATTATTATTATTATTACTACGGTGTCTAAAAATTATAATCAAAGCGCATATGTGATTTTTTAATCCTTCTCAAAGTCATTGATGTAGCTCAATATTTTTTTTTGCTATTTCGCGGCCGACTTCGATTATTTCCTTAATCATAAGATCAATAGCATTAAGACTTAACAATTAAGAAATCTTAATAATTAAGAGGCCGAATTCGATTTTTTACTTAATCCTGAGATCAATAGCATTAAGACTTAACAATTAAGAAATCTTAATGATTAAGCAAACTTAACCATTAAGAAAACTTAACTCTTAAGTATTTATACTATAGGACCCAAAAAAAAAAGCCTTGCGGATTGTTGAATAATTTTGAAGATTCACTTGTTTAAAGTTTTTGTCCTATGGTATAAATACTTAAGAGTTACGTTTTCTTAATGAAAATATATTTAAAATATTATGATATTTTTAGTCTAGTTATAGAAAGCTAGTTTATTCATAATAGTAAATAAAATAAAAGTAGATTAAAATTAATTTTGAAAGATTATTCTAAATTTTTAAGATAAGTAAATAATATATTTTTCTTTCTTATATTCTTATAAGCTTCGTCTGTGATGTGAAGAAATTTATATATATATGAGAGGAGAGATCAACACCCTTAAGATGTAAATTCTATAGAGGCGGTTCCATTTTTTATCTGACACCAGAACTCCACTATAAGTGGTCCATATTAATGAAAGTGCGACATTAAGTCATTATCAGCCAATTTCACTGTCAAAGAATTACAATTTTAAAATATAATTAAAACTTTATCCGTCTCATAAAAGACAACTGAAATGTAAAAAAAAATTATAACAGACATATATATAGTACTCAATTTAAATGCAAAAATATTATATCAAATATATTTTACCTGTAAAAATACAAATAAGCCTAGATGTATAATTTTAGAACATAATTCCAAATATTATATATATTACAATTATTAAAAAGTGAGATATGATATGAAAATTTGTGTTAAATTATATTTTTTAATAATTAAGATATATGTATTATTTAGAATAATATTTAATTGTAGTATGTGTAGAGTTGTTCTAAAAATACTCGCGCGCAAGGGCGGAGTCATTTGGAGGGTAGTATAGGCACTTGTCTATGCTGGAATTTTTTATGTTTTTTAGGTATAGGGACAGGGTAAAAAAATAATTTAATAAGTTATGCTATTTTTATTTTTTAGTATACAAAAATTTGATTGATGGTTCCAATATAATTAGGTACTTGGGTTTTATGTAAAATATGTAAAGTTCATAAAAATTAATGAACTAAAGTGTAGCAAATTGACATATTTATACAATTTGTTAGGAGACGAAAACTTACAATGTGAACACAAAATATATCTCTAATATTTTCTTTCTGCTTAACTCTTAAGCTAACTGACTATATATTTAGCATTTTGTATATTTACATTTAATTAAAATTACTTTAATAGTTGACTGAACTAATGTAGTGACCATAAGAATATGAATATGCTGAAAAATTGTATATTTTTTTCTTTAAATGAAAAAATTACAATTTTGAATTGAAAATTCAATCTGGTTTGTGGTAAAAATGAGACCATCTATGGATGTGACTTATTTTTAAACCGAATTGAGTTGTGTGTATGGGTTGTGTACTTGTATTTATGGGCTAATTTTAATGCGTTTTGCCTTCATTTTGTTCGAATAAGAGAATAACATTATAATTTATAAAAATTATTATGATTAATTTAAATTTATTTATTTAATTTCAACAAAAAAAAATAATTAAAATTTGCTTTTACTATAAATAAATTCTGGATCCAACCTTGCTCGCGCACGAGAGATTTTTTGTTGTTGCACTTAAGCTCCATTGCGGATAAACGATAATTATTTTTCTCTCAATCTTTATTTTTATTTTACTTAAATTGTATGAAAAGTAATCGAATACTTTATTCAATAATTTTAAAAATAAAAAGAAGGCAATTTTGTACTCTTCCTAAATCGCACAACGCAGCCCCCGATCTTGGGACGGTGGCGCGTGGTAAAGTACCCTTTGATTTCTATTCTACCTCGTCATCACTCCTAAAAAACCTACTTTTTGACCACGTTGCAGCCAAAAATTCTAAAATATTAACAAAAAATTTAAAAATTATAGTAGTATATTAAATCTCTCTCTTCCTCTTTCTATCTCCGCCATAACACCAACACACCGACACGCACATTCAGGTTCGCTTTCTTTCTCTCTTTTTCCCTCTCATCCGGTTCTTCGTATTCTTCAATACCAGCAACGTTTTAATGGCTCCCGCCAATCGATGCAATCTTTTCCCGTTATAAAAACCCTAGTTTTTAATATTTTCCCTTCTATGTTCACTCTCTACACTCCAGGTGCTCACAAAGATCAATTCTTTAATCCATCCAAACCTTCGATTTTCATGTCAATTAAGGGTTTTTTTTGTGTATCAATAATGCCGGATTTGTTGTCCTGATTTTGTTTCAATTTTGTGATTTGATCGGTTGGATCTGTGTTTTGTTTCAGATTAAAAATTATAATTCAAAAATCGAGGGGTGATTAGGGTTTGGATTTATGTCCGTCAATCAATCAAGGGCTGAGAAAAGCGAGCCGCCACAATATAGAAAAACAGGTCGATCCGGCAGCTCCACTTCGCAAAGTAACTTCTCCGGCGGTAGCGGGAAGGGCGGTGGTGGCGGCACCGCCCCTTCACCTTCTTCCTACTCTAATAGTTCGTCGCTTTCGTCGAATCGAAGGTAATTAGGGTTAGTGATTTGTTGATATAGATAAGTGTTATTAATGTATAAAGATATGTATGTAGTTAGAAGCTTATAGGGAAATTAGGATTTGTGTTGTTAATTACATTATGTTTAACAATAATGGGCTACTTTTATTGGATTGTGTTAGCTTTAAGAAGTCTAGTAATGCACAAGGAGGGCAATCTAGGGTAAGCAGTGGGAGTGTGAGCTCGGATTCTAATGCTGCTGCTGCTGCTACTTCAGCCCGTGCTGGACAGGATGGTTCCCATTCGCAACCAACATTACATGGTATTTTTCATTATTGTTGTTTGCTCTATAAATTGTAAATTACACTAAAACTGTTAATTTGGAGTATTGTAAATAATAGGTGTTAGGCAATGATGGGTCTTTAAATTGTGATCGCAATTTATGCTTGAAAAACTCTTTGATTTGAAGGCAGGATTTTAAGAACTTTATTTCGTATGTGTAGTCTGATGTTTGCATCTTGATTTTTTGTTATACTTGGTTTAGGATCATCCGATGTACCAGCCATTGTCAAATTGATCGATATGTCAACTCAGAAAAGCACCCGAGGTGTTCCAAAAGCTCCAGTTCATAATTCTTCTACTGTCACTTCCAAAACTGTGGCTCCCTCAACCCCTGCGAAAGGTACTACATCCATGTCTTTTTATTGTAGCATTTAACTTGTTCAATATATACCCAAATTTAGAAAATGTAACTTCACTTGTGTTTAATAAAATGCAACTACCATTTCCTGGTAGCTCAGGTGCAGGAGGATTTTCTCTTCAATTTGGGTCCATAAGTCCAGGTTTTATGAATGGAATGCAGGTATGGTGCAATTTTTGCTGTACAGAGTGTATGTTGTAAGCTTTCGTCAATTGCATGAAGCTCTATAAGTTCTGGTCCATTAACTTTGTTCCTAACAGTAGGATTCAATTTATCTGGTGTTTGCAGATACCTGCTCGAACTAGCTCAGCACCTCCAAATTTGGATGAGCAGAAACGTGAGCAGGTTGTACATACTTGTCCTCTGCAGATTTTGATTGGAAGTTAATGTTGCCCAAATTTAAAAATTGCTTGTTATACAGACCAAATATAGGGGTGTGTATCATTTTTTTCTGTCTATATGAGCAGAAAGTAAAAAATATGAACTTGGAAATTTGTAGTGGTTACCATGAAATTGAATTGCTCCTCCCCCTTTCGAATATAAAGGGTTGCATTTAACACACTTTGACATAATTCTCTTTAATGTTTGAAAAGATCATTGAAAAAATTATATTATTGTGTGTCAATATGCCAACCTTAATATTCTACAAGAAGTAGTACCCTTTCTTTAGTATATATATAAAAATATTACGTTGGTATACTGTTGCACAGATTTTTTGATGATACAGAGTATAAACCTACCTAACCTACATGTTTTGGTTCTGATATAGATGTGAAATTACTAAGCATTGAATTATAAGTTGATTATATAGAATTTGAATTCTATATGGACACGATTAAATTACTAAGCGGCACAGTTTGTCTTATGGGTACTGATATGAACATGATTAAATTACTAGGTAAAAATTTGAATTCTAAGTTCATCATATTGAATGATTAATAATTTTGATATCATTGTGATAAATTGTTTAATTTCCTTCGACCCTGCTATGTGATGCTCTCTCTGGCAGGCTCGTTATGATTCTTTAAGAGCTGCATCTACATTGCAAACTCCGGCAATTCCAAAACAACAGTTGCCTACAAAGAATGCTGGCACTGTTGACCAATCAAATGCTGTTGAGGCTCATCTAGTGTCCAAAGCAAAAAGAGATGAGCAAGTTTCCGCTGGCCCACCTACAACTCAAAAGCCTTCTGTTCATCCGATCTCTGGGATGCCTATGCAAGTGCCATTTCACCAGCCACAGTTGCCGGTTCAATTTGGTGGTCCTAATGTACAATTGCAGTCTCAGGGCATGGTGAATACTTCATTGCCAAGGCCCATTGCAATTCCCTTACCCATAGGAAATCCTTCTCAAGTGCAGCAGCAAGTATTTGTTCAAGGTCTTCAACCCCATCCGATGCAAGCTCAGGGGATAATGCATCAGGGACAAACTATGAATTTCTCATCTCAAATGGGTACTCAGCTGCCTCCTCAGTTGGGCAGTATGGGAATCAACATCACACCTCAGTTCCCCCAACAGCATCCAGGGAAGTTTGGTGGTCCTCGTAAAGCTGTCAAGATTACTCATCCAGATACTCATGAAGAGTTGAGATTAGATAAAAGGGCTGATACATACGCAGATAGTGGGTCTTCGGGTCCACGGTCGCATCCTAATGTGCCACCTCAATCCCAACCTATCCCATCTTTTCCAACTGGTCATCCAATAAACTACTATCCAAATTCTTACAACCCGAGTTCCATCTTTTTTCCAGATCCTAGTTCTCTTCCTTTAACTAGTACCCAAATTACTCCGAGCTCTCAGGCACAAAGGTTTTATAATCAGGTTAGCCACGGTCCACCGACTGTATCTTTCATGAACCCATCTTCAGTTAACTCATTTTCTGTAAATAAAACTGGTGCCCCATTGCATGGCAGTGCCGAATCATCAAATTCGGAACATGCTCGTGATCTTCATAATGTGGTCTCAGCTTCTTCAGCTTCAATACAGGTTACAGTGAAACCAGCGGCTAATCTGCACGGTGAGAAGGGAGCTGAATCTACAGTTCCATTGAGTTCACCTGCTGTCGAGAAGGGCAGTCTTAAAATTTCAAGGCATCTTGTGGAAATCAGCTCACTCCATACTCAAAGGGATTCTGAGAATATATCTGAAAGCTCATTACAGCATTCAAAGTCTAAATTAATGTCTGTGCCAAGTAAACCATCTGTCGGATTAGCTGGTGCTGCGGATAGCCTGACTACCAACTCTTTGCCATCTGCTCCTCCTTCACTTGTTGAGCATCCTACATCAGTTGTTTCCAGTACTACTGAAGGCACAAGAAGGGAGGTATTTAATAGGCCTGACTCCAATAAAGATGAGCAGAAGAAGCCTGGCAAGAAATGTTATTCCCTGCCGCCGAGTCAGGTATTACTCTTTTTCTAGGAAATCCTTACACCAGCATTCTACTTGATCTACTATAATTTGTGAACATTGGTTTAACTAAGATTATTCTCAGGTTGGTCAACAGTCTACCTCCGGTTCAACTTCATTATGCGGTGTAATTGTTGAAACTGTAGAAACGACAAAATTTCCTCCTTTATCAGGAACAGTTGGACCAGTCCATGAAACTACTAGTGAACTACTGGCAACCATTGCTTTTGTCGCTCCTGCTGAACCTGATTCAAAAACAGACAGTGATGTAATAATCAGAACTTGTGAGTCCCCAAAAACAGTTCTTATTGATTCTGCTAACATATCTGCAGATATTTCTCTGGAGGACGAAAAACTGAAACCTGAAAATATGGGAATTAAAGAGAGAGGAGAAATCATGTATCCTGAAGAGTGTAAAGAAGATGATTACAGAATTGAGATCACTCCAAAAGATATTTCCTTAAAATCATCTGCATCTGTTGATCAAACTGAGAAGAATCCTGTTATTGAGGTAACAATAACCAGTAGTGAGATTGGATCCTTGGAAACTACACAGCAGAAGCCGGAGGAAGAACCTGTAATTTCTTATAGGGAAGGTGATGGAACAGATGAGTTAGCAACTTCCACTTCTGCGAAGATGGATTCCTTAATTGCTGGAACTTCCTTGATAAATCTTGGACATGATGATAAGAGTTCAGCTTCAGATATGTCTAGAAGCAGAGTTGATGCTTTGGGTTGTAAAGATGCTTCTATTACAGATTCTGGTATGGTAGATCAGAAGGCACCTGTTTTTTCAATTCCATCTCATTTTGAAGCGATTTCAACATGTGAAATTGAGGATACTGGTAGTAATAGTACTTATTTACTTTGTTCATCACCAGGTTCGAAGGATAAACTCTTGTTAGATACTAACAGATCTAAAAACACCAATGCTAATGGGAGGAAGAAGAGAAAAGAAGCTTTACAAAAAGCAGATCGTGCTGGAACAACTTCTGATCTTTATATGGCATATAAGGGTCCAGATGAAAAGAAGGAAACTGTCATACCTGCCGAGAGCATAGAAAGTACTTCCAGCATTATTTCTAAGCATATATCTGCTGTTACTTCTCAGGAGGACGTATCAAATGAGAGCAAAGCTGAGCCAGATGATTGGGAAGATGCTGCAGAGATGACTCCAAAACTGGAAAATTCAGACGATGGGAAGCAAGTTGAAGATGGACTGAAACACCATAGTGAAGATGGAAACTCAATGGCCATAAATTATTCTAGAGATTTCCTTCTGAAATTCTCAGAACAATATGCTGATCTTCCTGAAGGTTTTAAGATTACTTTAGATATTGCGGAGGCATTTATAGATTCTAGTGGGAATGTTCCTCGTGAATCATACCCTAGTCCAGGAAGAAATATTGACAGGCCAATGGGAGGATCTCGATTGGATCGCCGCGTAAGTGGAATGGGTGATAGTGACAAATGGAATAAGGTACCTGGCCCTCTTGCCCCTGGACGGGACCTGCGATTAGATCTTAATTATGGGGGAAATGTAGTAGGTTTTCGGCCTGTTCAAGGGGGGAATTATGGTGTTTTAAGGAACCCACGTGTGCAGTCCCCTGTGCAGTATGCTGGTGGAATCCTATCTGGGCCAATGCAATCTATGGGTTCTCAGGGAGGTATGCAGCGAATTAATTCTGATTCTGACAGATGGCAGCGCGCAACTGGTTTCCAGAGGGGTTTAATTCCTTCTCCTCAGACTCCATTACAGGTGATGCATAAAGCTGAGAGAAAGTATGAAGTGGGTAAAATAACCGATGAGGAACAGGCCAAACACAGGCAGTTGAAAGGTATCTTAAATAAGCTAACTCCCCAAAACTTTGAAAAACTATCTGAGCAAGTCAAACAAGTAAATATTGACAATGCTGGTACTCTCACTGGTGTGATATCTCAAATATTTGATAAAGCTCTTATGGAGCCGACATTTTGTGAAATGTATGCCAACTTCTGCTATTGCCTTGCTGGTGACTTACCTGATTTTAATGAAGACAATAAAAGAATTACTTTTAAGAGATTACTTCTGAATAAGTGCCAGGAGGAATTTGAGAGAGGTGAGAGGGAACAAGAAGAAGCTAACAGAGCTGAAGAGGAAGATGAGGCAAATCAATCTGAAGAGGAGAGAGAGGAGAAGAGAATCCAGGCACGAAGACGGATGTTGGGTAATATCCGACTTATTGGGGAGTTATATAAGAAGACAATGTTGACGGAGAAAATCATGCATTCATGCATTCAGAAGCTGTTGGGTGAGTATCAGAATCCTGACGAGGAAGATGTTGAAGCATTGTGCAAATTAATGAGCACAATCGGCAAGATGATAGATCATCCTAAAGCCAGGGAGCACATGGATACATATTTTGATATGATGAAAAAGTTATCTAATAACATGAAACTTTCTTCTAGGGTGAGGTTCATGCTGAAGGATTCAATTGATCTGAGAAAGAACAAATGGCAGCAGAGGAGGAAAGTTGAAGGGCCAAAAAAGATTGAGGAAGTGCACAGGGATGCTGCTAACGAACGGCAGGCACAAGCTAATAGGCTTGCTCGTGGACCAAGTATGGGATCATCTTATAGAAGGGTTCAGCAACCCATGGACTTCGCTCCAAGAGGATCGAATATATTATCTTCTCCGAATGCACAGATGGGTGGTTTCCGTGGATTACCCCAACAATCGCATGGATATGGCACTCAGGATGTTCGGTCGGATGAGAGACATCCATTCGAGAACAGGACTCTGTCGGTTACATTGCCCCAGAGGCCCCTTGGTGATGATTCAATCACCCTTGGGCCCCAAGGTGGCCTTGCAAGGGGAATGTCTATTAGAGGACAGCCATTGATGTCGAACATTCCCTTTGTTGATATGCATAATCCTGACCCCAGAAGAATAACAACTGGTCTGAATGGCTACAATTCTGCATCTGAGCGACCAGCTTATGCTTCAAGAGAGGAACATGTTCCGAGATTCGTTCCTGGTAGGTTTGTTAGCCCAGCTGCACATGAGCAGATGAATTCACTAGAACGAAATATGAGTTATGGGAACAGGGATGCTCGGAATCCAGATCACATTTTTGACAGATCTCGGCCTAATACACCGCCAACCCGAAGTCGGGAGCCGACTTCAATGGAAAATGTTCCTTTAGAAAAGGTGTTGCCAGAAGAACATCTACGAGACATGTCAATGAAAGCTATTAAAGAATTCTACAGGTATGATAAACACTAATTGCGTACTTGTGTTTGTTTCCTCTCCAATGAGCTTATGTTCAATTAACTTAATATGCGTATATATACTTAAATATATATAAAAGCTTATGTTCAATTATCATTAGGAGGTGTACAATAGATTATGGGACTAATTTGACATGTTAGTTTTATAGGTTGGGTGTCATGTGAATGAATATGATAGATTTTTTAATTTTGGGTACTTACTTTCATCCTTAGGTGTAGGAACTTTTTGTTGTTTGTAGCCGCACGATCTATATATTCTAATGGTGTAAGATGGGGTGACTATATATTTATATATATGGGTTTATGCTCAATTGAGTATTGGTGATTGCTTGAAATAAAACTAATTTGACATCTTAGTTGTAAAGGATGGGGATCATTTGAAGGAATGTGATCTTTTTACAAGGTAATTACTTTCATCTTTAGGTGTAGGAACGCTTAGAAATTTTGTGTACTTATTGCATACTTGTACTTTCTTTATTTTTGTTATTTGTTTTTTCTCCAATAAGCTTAATGTAGAGGTGTTCAATAGATTATGGGTTATTGTTAGAGATAAACTAATATATTTTAGTTGTAAAGGCTGGGGGCATGTAGAGGATGTGATTTATCTTTTGATTCTGTGGGAATTAATTTGATATTTAGGTCTAGAAACTCTTAAGAAAATTTGTAATGAAATAACAATCCAAAGCAACTAGTATGGAGACTCCCAGAGAAACCTTGCTTACGAATGAATGTATATATCGTAACAGTTGCTTCAAGTAGTGTTATCTCCGGATGCAAGTCTATTCTTGAGTGAGCAAAGAAGATTGATGTGCTTCATTTTTTTCTCCTTTTTTTTTTAATTATGTAATACTTAGGGTCATCATTTTAGTTTATAATTGATTTATTTTAGTTGAGCAAGACTTTCTTGTGTTTTGACTGGTTCAATTTATTGTTATTGAACTCTTATAGATTTGAAAGGGTGTTTATTGGGTGGCGAGCAGAATGAAAGTGTTTGTGAATTGCATTTTGCAGCTTAAGCATAGTAGAACATTTTCATTTATTTCAAACTCTTGCCAGTTTTGCATTTCATGTGGATGACAAGTACACACATTTTACCTAAAGATTATAGATGAAAATATGGCATAAATTGGTTGCCAATAAGATTATTTAGAATATCACAATTTTAATGATTTAGCTTTGAGGGTATCTGATGCAGGATCTTGATAAATCAGCACTAGGCAGAAAACTGTGTTGGTTCTAAGATTTAGTGGTAGTACTATTGGGAGTTTGTTGCTAGTTCTATGGATTCTTGGTGGGTAGAAACATGGAATTATCATATCATTAAGTAGACTGGAGCTGTAAACTGAAGAGGCTGAAAAAGAAAGATAAGGAGAAGATGGTAGTAGGGGAAGGGAAGAAGACTGGCCTCACACCTAGAAAGTTATCTCACTCATCTTTATATGGAAGTCTATTCATTTCACTCTCCTGAAATAAAGCTATCACATATCTTTATATAGGTTAGGCCACTAGACAAGCTTGGGTAGTAAAGCAATTGTGGCCCAACACAACTTAAAAGGCCAATTTGTGCTTAAACTTTAAAGCTTACCTTAGCAAAACACCAAAGTTTCCCTTGAAAGAAAAGCACTTAGACTAACTTAATATAAACAAGATCATACTCAGAAAACTACTACCCAATTAGCAAAACCCTGAAGTTTCCTTTGAAAGGAAAGCACCAACTTAGACAAACTTAATATAAACAAGATCAAACTCAGAAATTTGCCACTCAACTGCACAAGCCTTTGAATCTGGATTTCCTTGTCCCTTGTGATGTTTTGTAAATTTCCTGGAATGTCTTTTGCATCAGTACACTTCTGTTAAATGTACAATCTATTATCTGATGTCTTCTCGTTAACAAATTGTAGATTGTTCCAATTTTAAGATATAATATGACAGTTTTTTCTTTTGATGGTAATAAATTTTATTAAACAGTACTGAGTTAATTTTATAATCTGAGTACAGAATGATGCAATTGATGATTGTTATTTAGTTGAGTTAGATCATTTCCTTTTATAACTGTCATACATACCAATATATAAAGCAATTGCAGGCATTGCATGCTCATGATAGCTCTGCTGGATGAAACTCTTTTATAATCTAGTTTTCTTGATCCTTTCTTCTCTCTGAATATTTTCTTAAAATAAAATCTTTTTATTTATCAGTGCCAAAGACGAGGATGAAGTTGTTCAATGTGTCAAAGATTTGAATTCCCCCAGCTTTTATCCGTCAGTGATATCTATCTGGGTCACTGATTCTTTTGAGAGGAAGGACATGGAAAGGGATCTATTAGTTAAGCTTCTTATCAACCTTACAAAACCTCAAGATGCCATGTTAAGTCAATATCAACTTGTCAAAGGGTATGCAAATGACCAGTTGGTTTTCCAATTAAGAAATTTGATCTAGTGTTTAGCTTACGTTAAATTATTGCTGATTTGATGCTGTTGTATCTCTTTGCTCTCCAGGTTCGAATCAGTTCTCGCTGGTTTGGAGGATGCTGTGAATGATGCCCCAAAAGCAGCAGAATTTCTTGGTGGTATCTTTGCAAAAGTCATTTTAGAAAATGTGATTCCACTGAGGGAAATTGGGAGGTTGATATATGAAGGTGGGGAAGAGCAAGGGCGGCTTGTAGAAATAGGGCTTGCAGCTGAAGTCCTTGGAAGTGTCCTGGAGATCATAAAAACAGAGAAAGGAGATCCTATCTTGAATGAAATCTGCACAGGCTCGAATTTACGTCTAGAAAACTTTCGGCCTCCAAATTCTAAAAAATCATGTAGGTTAGATAAGTTTTTTTAGAGTATAGGGATGCTCGTGTATTTGCTCGGAAGAAAATTATGTTCAGCAACTTTAGGGTTGCCACCCTCATTTTGCAGATACATATTTATCTCTGGGTGGGTTGGGATTAATATAAGGGCCCTTCATATTTTTGATATTATTTCTTCCAAAAATTAACTGCAATCAAAAGGTCAATTTAGCATCCCAAAATTTCGATTGTTATACAAATTTCATAGCTTAGTATTTTTGATTGGCTGTCATATGCTTTTTAGATGACTAATGGATGTGAGGTACTATAACCTAAGATGTATTTCTAGGAACAAGAACAACAAAAGCAAAATGCAGAAAAGGATAATAAGAGAATCTACTGGTGGTTTTGATTTTTTTAGCGTGGCTTGAATGAGATAGATGGAACTAGTTATCAGGAGTAATTTTCTTCTTTTAATTTTTTAAAAATATTTTTTGGTAGTTCCGTTGTTCTGCAAAATAGTTTTTTTTTATTCTACGAAAAGAGTAATTTTTGTTATTGATTATTATAAAGTAACACAATATGCCCAAATTTGTTTTAATAATTTTATTAATTTGTCAATAGTCACATTATCAAACTATTAATATTAGGGGTAATCATGAAACAGAAATAATCTTTTATAGAGGGAGTATTTGTGTAATGGGTGAAACTATGTTTGTTGATGCATGAAAGCCTGATGGCCTTAGTCTCTCGCCTGGATGGATACTAATCATTTTTATTTAATCTCCATTTCAAAATGAGGGTTCGATTTGTGTTTTTAAAAAGTAATAGTAATATTTATTGTATTCACATAAAGCTCTTACCTCAATTTAAATAATAGTATTTGTTTTAAAACAAGTTAAATAATACTATTGCATTAATTGAAAGCCAAGTTCAATTACTTATCATTAATGACCATTTTTTAGTCTTATTTTTAAAGAGGGGACTCATTTTGTGGACATAGATAGTGATATTCCAGCACATTAATTGATATTATTATTATTATTATCGTCATCATTTGTGCTGGTAATGTGGTCGAAATATGACTGCCCACACACTGACACACATCAAAGGAGGAAAATTGGACTAAACTTTGGGATGAAAATAGTATTTTTTTAAGCTTCTTGATATTTGAAGCAAAAATAGATAGTATCAGCCTTCCAAAAGCCATATCAAAACAATACCAATAGCCGCAATTAGATTTCAAATTATAACAGATACGGACGAAAGGATCAAGCACATCCATGCATGCATGCATTATTAGCAATTCTTTGAAGAAAATCCACTACAGATTAACCAACCTTAAACAATAAATCTCACAACCTTATACCACCTATATAACTATTATTATTATGATTAATTCAATAGGTACTTCGAATTTGTAAAAACAAGAACCTGCCAAGCACTTGGAAACTATACATAATCTCAGAAAGAAACACTGAAGATTATTATAAGGAAAATGGCTTTCTATACACGTCCAACATTTCGCAGGCTGTTAGTTGTGGCTCCTGTCAGCAAATGGAACACAAGAAAAATCATCATACATATTAGAAATAGATGTAGAATGCATACAAATTTTATGAGCAGGTCCTAGTAAAAAGTAAATGCCGCTCTAATGCCAGGAAGCACTACAAATAAGGAAGGTTGACTTGTGTTACATCTTCAAGTTTAAATTTTGGTATCAAGAAAAAAATAGAAGCAGTTAATACTTTTCTCTTTCACTCGCTTAAGGCGCCCCCCCCAGTAATGATAAAAAAACTAGCATGATGGAAGTATTCCCATTCTCTCTCTCTCTCATATGTAATTTCAATCACCATGAATTCATGTTTTTAGTCCCAATCATAATGCATTATAGCATAGCTAAGAAGGAAAAAAGGTCATACTTTTGGACACTGTTGGAGAAGTGATTTGAGTTTTCAGAAACACACAAACTAATTGATAAAGTGAACATCATAGCTTCTAAGAAATTGGTCTTAATCAAGACTACATAATGTTCCTAGGGGAATTTAAAGTGATTAAAAATGGAATACTAAGGTGAGGCAGGCCTTCATATCTGTATACTCGGTCTGTGTCTGAAAATTAGTGTCATACCATTTTTGTTGACTTATTTTTTTCGAATATTAAGGTTTGCAAGGACACAATTAAACATATTTCTTTCATTTTTTTTTCCTAATAAGAAGTTTTAGTCATTAAAAAAATTTAGTATTGGAAAAAAAAAATAATCCAAAAAAATTATGTCCAAGTAAGTCTTATAAAACTATAGTGTTGGATTAAAATAATAATAATAATAAATAAGAGTAGGAATATCTTTTCCAGAGAGAGATATATGGATCATTATCAGCATTGGAGACATTAATGAAATATAATCGGAACAAGAGGGAAAACCTGTTGAAATCCACCACTGGCGCTGCCTCCAGTCAAAAGCATACCAATAAGAGTTGTTACAACATCACCACCACCACCAGCACCACCACCAGCACCTCGGATGGCATTACGCATAGCAGTTAGAATGCTCCCATAGGTAGCGCCCTGGCCATGTCCACGCTCGATTGCTTGAATAAAACAGAAAGTCATGGCACCTGTTGAAGTGATTTTCGATAGAGCCTGTTTTCATTATAACATTAATTTGATTCTTTAACATAGTCCAAGTAAAGTTACATAAAGTTATCGAAAATTTATAAACGATTTCATAAAACTATTCTCTAACTTACAGATGTATCAGCAGATGTTTGATTATCATCACATCCACTAAAGGAAATAACTTCACCGCCACTGCTTCCTTTCCAGATACCCGATCGGGGACGATGATCCTCCCAGATGTACTGCCCACTCCTAAATCAGAAATGAAACATACATGTCAACTACAAATGAAATTTCATGCAAATTACTGGTTATCTTTTTTGACCAATCCCAACTTATTAGACTATACAACACGGGATATAACAAGATTATAGGCGCTACATGAAAGAGTTGGATACTACGTAAAACTTCTTTCAAATGGTTGGTCACCTTATACGAACTTTATAAAACAAGTCTCAAGAAATCATCTATGACCACAATTGAGAAAATTCCAAGTTCTGGAGTTTTTACCTCTCCTCATTTCCGTATTGCCTCTGATTAGTGTTTTTATAAGCCTAATGCTACAAACACAGGCCTTTGAAGTTTGCACAGATGGGGTATTTGCATTAACAAGAAGATATGACTAGGAAGCATGGATACTATTATTCTTACTATATAATGAACTAGGAGAAAACTTGAAAGGTCAAATTAACAATATAATACAAACCAACCTGCTCATTCTGCATAGGAATGGTAAATCTAGCACGGTGCCGCTATGACAAGCATCAATTATTGCATGAAGCTTAACCCCATGTGGAATCGGTCGGACAATTGCTGTATTGATTTCATCATCAACAATCATTCCCTGCGTTTCAAAGTCCAGGGGACATAAAGTTTCATCATACCCATCAACTTCATCCCCATTGTAGTTCCTTTGCCTTGAACCATGACCCGAATAGTGAAACACAAGGGAGTCCCCTGGTTGACAACCTTGTACGAGCCAATATAATGCCATCCTCATGTTTTGTTTAGTTGGAATTCTGTAGGGGTCCGTTTCTTCCTCTGCATTTAAAATTCCATTAAAAAGAGTATACTATGACCAAGTTTAGGAAGAAAGAAGTAGACATGGTCCTCAAAGGGGATCAGAACAGAAAGGACTTGAAAATTATTATAACCTTGTGGTCAAAAGATGCAGTCAAAAGTCTACAGGTTATCCAAAAAACAGTCAAAGAGAAAGATATGGTGTTAAAAGTTTTTATTGCAGCCTATTAAGTGATAACTAACTGAAGATTTTAAAAGTTTATTATTCACTGATAACCGGTTTTCAAGAAAGAACCAGCTCATACATTTGAGAGTGACAAAAGAGAATGAAAGAGGTAGGATATATTACTACGAAAAAGGCAAAAAGAACAGAATGCAATACTATATTCTACAACAATTAATACCCCAGTACTTCTAAGATTTATTTCCTCCAATTTATTGGCACTCAAAATTGAACTTTGGTGATATCACAATTTAGCTGCGTTATATCAAAGAAATGCCAATCACTAAAGCATCCATAAACTACTTTTAGTGTTATCAGCCCATTATTCTAGGATAAAGATAAATATATGATAACAAAACGAGAATATTATTTTCTTTTTGGATTAGTAACGAGACAAGAATGCTTTTTGTAAATACTTAACAAGAATTACTGATGATGATTTAGGTTCATTTATTAACAACAACCTCAGGAGATAGGACACTAGACCTGTAGCACATGCTGCTCACTCAACTAAAAGTTGATTACTATTTTTATATAGCTGAGAATCATCAACATGGACCTTTGAAATCAAAGGCCAGCACTTTCTATGTATAATATGACAAGATAATTATGAGACGAAAAAGAAATTACACCGTGAAGAATAAAGAAAAAGACCAAGTAACCGACATCATTACCAACTAGTAAAGGCAGTTGATCAACTGGAAAAGCTCCATAAAAGTACAAGTTTCCAGTACAGACATTCACAAAGGTCATAAAAGTAATATTATAGTCCACTGAAAATGCTAGTACTGACAAGCTGATCTTTGATGCCTTAGCATATGAGTAAACATCGCCGCTGCTTGAATGTCGGCGTTAAAGACAAAGATTTTACTAGATCTCCATATTCTTTTTTTTTTGACAAGTAAATAAATCCACCAGAAGCGCCAAAATGGGGCAAAAAGCAAGTATATACGCAATATACAAAAGCAGGGAAATAAAGGGCACACCTATTTCCAAGAACTCAAACCCTCGCTCAATACTAAGAGGCTCCCAAAATAAAGCCTACACTACGATCCTAACGAAAACTTTACTAAAAAGTCCACAAAATGCACAATCAAACCCAGAAGCACCTCATGAATCAAAAAGGAAAATGCCTAAGAAAGAAGAACCCAATAATGAACAAGAGGAATCAAGTAAAACAAAGGTTTTACTAGACATCGAGACATGTAAGAATTTCTTTTCTTGCATAAATTATTTAGTGCACGAAGTCTCTGATTCGAGAATAATTTATTAGTTTGGTCCACAGAGTAGTGATGCTCAAAACAATACAATTTATGGAGTCACAACAACCCTCGAGGCAGAAGCTGTATCTGGATTATTTTCACGAGTCCTTCACTAGTTTTTTAACCCCTAAAGAAAAAGATGAAAAATCCCCCATTAGTATTTTTCTTTATAAATAATAAAGTTCTAACACGCTCTTCCAAAAATAACCTCCAATTCAAACTTTAATACATTCCAAAGTACTTTAATTTGTGGAGATACTACCATGAGGAATCTTCATGAGAAACAATTATGTTGGGAATTGTAATGTTGGATATACATGCTAGAACAAAAACACGGACAGCGACACTGTATATGCACTCCAAATCGACTTTAGAAAGCTTAATACCTCCCAAAACATATTCTAGAATACCAGCCAATTTTACAGTTCAAAGGAATTCCTTTTCAAAAATTAGTGGATTAATTTCATTGTTTATCCACCACTAAAAGTCATATTCGGAGGTTGAAGCATTAAGTATTTCAGCTTTCCGTTTTACACTTCTGTGCAATTTAATTAACCAACTGAATTTAACTTTTGATTCATTAAATTATTATTTCATTTTCAAACCATGAATAATTCACACCAAATATACAGACATTTTGAGAGGGCAATACAAAACAAACGAGGTAATAAAAAAGAAAAGAAAAGAATGGATCTAGGTTTCACCGTCATGTAAAAAGAAAAAGAAAATCAAAAGATTTAGTCTATATTCTAGAAAAGCATTGATTACAAATGCGTGGGGGAGGACAAGAATTACATATTTGAAACCTATAACAGGTTACTTTTAGTATATCCCCTGAAATATTTCATGTTTCCTTTCCGTTTCATACAAATTATTATTAACCCTGTTTTTCATTTTTTGTGTTCAACATTCTTTGAATTTACCACTCCAATTCAATTTAACATATCAAATCAATATCTAAAATTGCAAAAAATGAATGAATTAACAAAACCCTGTTCTAAAATTTAGCCTACCATAACAGAGATCTATTCGGAACATCAGCATCTAAACTAAGAAACTATAATGATTAATGAAGCTGACAGACTTCATTTTTACAATCAATTAAATTCCCCAATTTTATATGAACTAATTTTTATCAAACAAAAGTTGCAAAAACAAAGAGAAATGCTCAACCTCAAAATCTCAAATGATCAAAGTGTGTATCAAGTATAAATGCATACATATATCTCTAATCCCAATAAAAAAGAAAAAAAGAAAGGAAGATTATGCATAATTTAAGTATATATACATATGCTGGGATATATATGTGGATAGATCAAAAACGTTCCAAAGTTCACATTTTTCATCAATTGAATACCCACTATATGTAAAATGAACTAACACATCAAACTTCTAGAGTGAAAGAGAACAAAAAAAAAGGTTCAAATTTTTATATCAAACTAAAGATCAAAGTGTGTATATAATCGAAATCATATAAGTATTATTGGGAGAGATGTAAAAGGAAGAACAATTTTACCAGTGAGCATAAGAACGGAAGCTTCTGGAAAGCTAAACTTGTTAATCAACATATATTTCATGCACTTGGCATCATTGATGCAACCTTTCAGCTCGTGCCTCGAAAACCTATAAGAAATCCCGACAATCACCGCCTTCTTTCTCCCGTGCGGAGACTGCGGCGGCCCCGGAGGCGCGTGGTTATACGGAGACGGGACCGGCTGAGGAGGCCCGGGGCTGTGGCTGTTGTTGGAAGGGAGAGGTTGCTGCGGCGGGGGAGGGGCGGCGCGTGGGTCGCCGAGTTGAGTGATGGCTTGGCACAGAGCGCATCTAATTGATCTGGCGCCCGGCGGGAGCTGTAATGGAGTCCGGCACTTGGAGCAGTTGACCAGCATCATGCTGTTCATCATTTTGATTGGGGGTGGTGGATTCCGAAAATTTGAGGAAATATTGGGGGTGAAGATGGAATGTTAATTTAAGAATGTAGAATTGTAGAGAGAGAGGAGAGACGAGTCTAATAATTCCGGAAAGAGAGAGAGATGAGAGAGGTTTTGGGGAGCTTTAGCTTCGGAGAATAATGTTATTGTCGACGACGAGGATATAAAGGTCAATTAGATTAAAGACGAGGCCTATAAAGTAAAAAGAGGCAACGAGTTTTTTATTTATTTATAATTTTAATTATTAGTGTTTATTTATTTTTATTTTCATTTGTCCGTAAAGGTAGGGATGATGCGATTTGGTATAGAGTGATGTAAAAGTGGGTTTGACTCCCCCTTCATTGCATTTTTTTTAAATTTCATCTAATACGTTAATTATTTGATTTTAATAATTTTGCTAATGATTATTAAAATATATTAATAAATAGTTGATTAATCTTATAAAAAAATAGAATTATTAAAAATCTTTTTATTGCTAAAAATTTAAAAGAATTTTCAATTGTTGAAATTTTGATAAAAAATTTATAAGTTCATCGTGGATTATTTTTTGCTTTTAGAATAATTATACTATTCAACTGTTGAAATTATAAATTAATTGGTCGATGTTAATTTTAATTATATTATTTAAAATTATAAAAATATTACGTATATTGAATAAAATCAGAAAAAAAAAATACAATGAAAGTGAGCCAAATCCTCTATTAAGTGCTCCCTGATTGAAAGTGAAGTTGTTTGTTTTTGTGGTTAACCAAATTATCTGGTCACAATTGGATTTAATTGTTATTTTTGCGATTATGATTTATTTTTTTAGGTATTAAATATTAAAATCACATTACCTCAATTTTAATTTAATATTATTTTACACATATATTATACCAATTAAAATAGCAAATCGAGATAAAATCGTCTGATTATATGTGATTTAGTCAGTTTCCGTTCCGTTCCATTTCAAATCAAATTATCATTTTTATATCCTATTATCATAAGATTTTTTTTTTAAATTTAAATTAGTTTCTATATTATAAAAGGAGAACAAAAAGAAACGATTATTTTTTTAGATTCTTAATCTCTCATATATTTTTTTATCTTAATGTATTTTTATTTTTTCTCCCCACTCTCATTATCCATCACATTCTAATTTCTCACACTCGATAAATTTTGTATTTCTATTATTTAAATTTGCACACAATTTTGTGTGCCAAGTAGCTAGTATTTTATAATTGAGACGCTATTTGTGAAGTAGAGTTGGTATGTATTATTTTTATTCTAAATTATAAGATCATTATTAATTTTTAAAAGTTAATTCGAGATATTTTTAAATTTAAATCTGAGAAGATTTATTAACAATTATAAATCTTACAATAAATAATATTTTTTACATAGTTTATAATAGTCATTATTGTGTGTATTAATTAAAATTAATAAAAACTATATCAATTTTAAATTTAAAAAATTAATAATTAATTTATATTTTGGGACGCGAGTAATTCTTTTGGACAACCTAATTAGTTTAGAGTGGATGGGCTCTCAGTGTCAAAATAAAAAATACAAGGTAGCCCTAATGCAGTATTGGGCCTTAAAAGAAACCCTAATGCAGTATGTATATAATCTGGATAGACGGCTCATTTGACTGGTGTTTGAGTGAAGAATTCTAGGTTTTCATCGACTCTAACCTATCAGCTGGATCCACCCACCACTCTAAAATGGCACGCTCTCTCTCTCTCTCCCATATATTTGTCTGTTTATGTATTTATGTATATCCGCGAATATCGTTGTCTTTAATTTGTTTGGTTACATGAATAGATTATATGGTTGCTTAGAGAAATATAAAATTGGAGTTTTCCAAGCTTGCTTGATGATTATATGTGGAAATGTTGTGTAGAGATTTGAATTTTGAGTAAATGATGCTGAACTTCTCCTTTTAATGAGAATTTTTGTTGGGATTTAAAACGGTTAAGAACTTTTCTGTGTTAATGTTTTGAGGATATAAAATGAAGGGCTTTGGGTAAATCGGGTTTTAGATAAATCTAATTATAAAAGTGATTTTTTTTTATTACTTTGCCCGTTAATTTCTTAAATTTGTAATTGAATATGCTAATTGGCTTAAACTCCTGCTATGGGCATATGGTTCAGAGATTATTTGTGCTTGTAGCTGTAATTGTGATTTTTTTAGAATTGTTCAGAACACAAATTGCTACCTGATGAATAACTTTTGGAATGGAATAATTTTTTTGGGTTTGCTGCTCCCACTAGTAGAGTGACCTCAGAACATAGTGTCCGTACACATAATTAATTACCCATTTGAACATCTCTTATAAAGAAGAGATAATAGCCCTTGTTAATTCTCTTTTATAAAGTGTATGATTAATTTAGTAAGGTTTTTTATGTGAAAAAGTGTGCTTCCATTTTTTTCCCCATTCTTAATTAATTCAAACATACACCATACCTATGATGTATAAGTGGTTCAACTTCTTTATTTAAATTTTAGCCTTTAGACTTGTAGTAAGATAAATAGCAAGAAAAATGATACTCACTGTGTCCAAAATATAAGGGAAACTTCGTAAAATGTAAAAATTAAAGAGATAGATTATCCTCTTGAGAAATGAGGCATGTGTTTGTATATTTAATAGTTTCCAGAATTCATTTTGCTCATATTTTGGAACGAAATAATAAGTTGTTTTTCTTTTATATTTTTGATGGAGGAAGTATTTGTGATTTGTTAGTGGGACTATAGTCGAGGTATGAAAGCCAACTGTATTAAGGACATTGTTTTAATTAATTTTGATCCATGCCCTTTGATCATGAAACCTATCGCTCTTGGCTACCCTGATGAGGAAAGCAGGTGGCTGAAAGGGATATATGCTTTTGGTCTCATGTAGCTGGCCTGGGGTTGGTTAGGAGCACCAAGGATGTATATATTTTTTTCATAGAAATGGTCATCTCTGATTTACATACTGACATTTGTAATCGCATACTGCTTTTATTAAATATTTTATTGTCTAGTTTAAAGAGGATATGAGTTACTCGTTGGTCTTCTGTGGCTTACATAACTTGTTAGCCTATTGTATTTGCTCTCCACAAACAATAAACATAGTTATATCCTTATAGGTAAAGGCATACAAAAGGCAAAATATAACTATAATACAGATTTTCTTAGCGACTGTATGTAGAAGTTGGGCTTTTCTTATTTCTAGTTTACCCTTGGTTCCTTCTTAGCCTAATTATGTGCGGCAATTGCTGAAGATATGAAGAATATGTCGTTTTTTGCCTTCATTATCATTTGTTTTGTAGTTTTTAATCTCCTTAATTTGGACAGTAGCAGCTGTTATTGTTGATTGATTTTGTAATTGTTCTATACATTTTTGAAATCATTATCTAAAAAGCTATTCCCCTTGTGCTCATAAAATTTCGCCGATCCTAATGCAGACGAAGAGAACCAAGAAGGCGGGTATCGTTGGAAAATACGGTATGTGTTTGGCATGGTTATTTTAGTTTTTGTCTCATTTTCCTTTGTCTTTTCTTCATTGTAATAAAAAATTTAAGAAGTTGTGCTTTGATCTAGTGAAATAGTCAATTAGAGACTATAGACACTACAGTGTAGTTTTCTCATACACAAAATACATGCATGGTTGACTAATTGCATGCACAAATGTGCACAATTACTGTTGTATGATTTTTTTGGATAGCTTTATCATTGTCTAAGTAATGCAGCTCTGTCTATGCAAAGTAATCCTTCCTGTATGGCCTTGCACGTCTACTAGGTTACACTAGTTATAATTATTGCTTTAGCTCCAACTGTCAGGTTTACCTTGAAGCAGTCTGGCTGCAATAGTATTAACTCCATTTTGTAAATTGGTTATTGACACAAGGTCCACGTGTTGTTCTGTTGGGAGGGAAGGATGTAAGCTGGGGAAGAAAAGGCTTTTCTTGCAATTTCTTGTTTTTTTTTTTTTGTAATATTGGAGACTTTCTGTACAAGTTACTTGTTTTGTGTCTATTGATGTCTCTCTTAGCTTTGCAGTATGGCTTATATTTGCTTATCTACTTGTTTATGTTTATATTTAGGCACCCGCTATGGAGCCAGTCTGCGTAAACAGATTAAGAAAATGGAGGTCTCACAGCACAGCAGATATTTCTGTGAATTTTGCGGGAAGGTTACTCTCATCCCCCACAAGTTCAATGTTCACTTTACTATTAAAGATCCTATTCTAGTCTGCATGCATATTCTAATTGAATGTTTACTATTGCACAGTACGCAGTGAAGAGAAAGGCTGTGGGAATCTGGGGATGCAAAGATTGTGGCAAGGTCAAAGCAGGCGGCGCTTATACATTGAAGTAACTTTTCTCTAGATGCCTTTATTTATATGTTCCTTCTACTCATGATTTGAAGGTTCTAATGATTTTCTTTTTGTTACTCTGGCAGCACTGCCGCTGCTGTGACCGTTAGGAGCACTATCCGTAGGCTCAGGGAGCAAACAGAGAGTTAGATCTTCGTTGATCTGCGGAAGTGTACCCCCTCGGTCAGCTTGTAATCCAAGTTGGATATTAGTTTCCGTAAAACTCGACATTTTCAGTTTAATATTTTGGATAAAATATCGTGGGATTAAAGATGTAATATTGTGATTTAAAAGAATCATTTTATTTGTAGTAGACCGCCTTGGAATTGTGTAATCTCCTAACGAACGAGGTGTTGACATTTCCTGATGGGAGCCTTCTACCATTTTCCTTTATGCGTAATGAACTATTAATTATAGCAGAGTTAAATGCAGTTTTTTCTCTCTCTAGTTTACTCTTATTTTGCACACTTTTTATCTTATTTATAATAAGGCACTTAACACTCCAAACTTTTAGTGCACCGACACAGCATTTTTCAGACGAAAAGTCGTTATACGGGTTGATGAAATTAGGCTATTTTGATTAACATGTTATCTTTTTAGGGATAAAATAGTCTTAGTTGTAATACACTTGCAACTAAATAATATATGGGTTATTAACGATTTTATAGCCAAAGGGTGTTAGTACAAGTGTGTTGAAATTATGGAATGTAAAGGGTTGGTTTATAAAGTGTGGAATACAAAGTGTAAAGTTAATGTAAATTGAGGAATACAAAATGTATTTAACTTTAGGATTATATTTGTTTATTAAAAATATATTTGGGATTGAATTATTTATCTTAATTTAACATTATTTTAGACTATTTTATTCTATAAGAAGGGGATTAATAATCTTTTAATATTGGACTATTAATTTCATAAAGCTATTTAATAGTTTAAAATAAGGGGGACTATTAATTTCATATTTTTTTATGGGATTGTATAATCCCACATAAATAGTCTTAGAAATGATAAAAAAAATAGTCCATAAAATTATTTAAAAGACTATTAATCCCCTATCATAGAATAAAATAGTCCGAAGTAATATTAAATTAATACAAATAGTCTAATTCTAAGTATATTTTTTACAAACAAACATAACTTAAGGTTATTAACTTATTGAGGGCACAAGAGATGAGAGATAATTTCTGAACCGTCTTTTATAATAATACTATTAAATTACTAAATATATTTTTGTACACAAGATAAGAAGGAATATATACAATTACACAAAAAGACATTATTTTTATACGATAACTCATTATCTCTCACATCTCTTTTTGCCTAACTTATTAAATGTTTAATAGTATGTCAAAGAGAGAATAATATAACATTGTGTGATGTATGGGTTAATCCGATTTTGAAAAATAATCATAATTGCATGAATTGAAAAGTGTAGTGGTTTCGGCCACTAAATTTTTTTAAACGAAACTACGTACGAAGGGACAACGACCCTAGTGAGTATTCAACTTCATGTACCTCTTAGAGGTTGAGATGTACTTCTCTCGTTTTCAATCAATCCCTAATCTACGGATACAAACAACATATAGAAATAGAGAACATATATAAAAATATGAGATATATAAATTTTCATATGATTTAATATCGATGACTTTATTATACCATAAAAGAGTGAAGAAATCTAAACCGTTGAAAAAATTATTTATTTTATAAGATTATAATAATGATTTTCCACAATTTCAAATTAAACTATTATTGGAAAAGATAATTTCACGGTTCTCATATGAAAATTAATATTTTCACACGTGTTTTTGATATTTTCACACGGTAAGACTCATATTTAGAGTTGTAACTATAACTCTAAAGTGTGAGTCCTACCATATAAAAATATTAGTTTCCTTCTCATATTCCTAATATCAATGTGCCAGAAAAGATCAATTAACAATGTGCCTACTTAACAAATCAAAATATAAGATCCTTGCATAAGCAGATATTCAAGCTCCTCATCGACTCTTTTGCATTCTACCACACTAGAACCATAGTACGGCCAAGAAATTATGCAGATCACATAGCACTAATGTAGAATTACTCTCAGAAGTATTTTGTCTACACACACCCTTGCATTTTCCGAACTCCTTTCCTTTCCCTACTGTCAAGTACAGCCTTGAAGAAAATTCAACGAGATGGAAAAAGGGCAATGCAGTTTCGAGGGATTTACCATGACAAGGAAGATAAACATGAATTGGATATGGTAGTGTTACACTTCCATTGATTTCTCACTGGTCAGTAATTCAGATACAAGCCCAGCTGGGTTGAGGTTTTTTCCCCTGGCACCAGCACTTGCATTACAACTACCTACACTATATACAATACAAGGATAAGAAATAGTAAAAACTCGATAGCAGTGAATGCCATCCTCCTCATATCTCTCTCTCCCTCTCTCTCTCCTGAAACATAGTAGGAGCAAACAAAAAGAAAGGACAAAAGGAAAACCAAGCTGCTCGAAAAATTCAGCCATATTTCTGCTAAGATGCATCCTAATTCACCCCCTTGAGGAAAGAAGATTAGGAATGCAAAAGGGACGGAAATTTCGTTAAGCATTATCTTATTGCTGCCATCGCGTGTAAACAGGAAGCACCTATGTTTACATTAACTGACTGGAATATGCCAATTCTGTACTATAGGAATTGGAATTTCGTCGCTGGTACTCCGGTGATGCATTTGTTTATGCACAGCCTTTACGGCTGCTACTCTAGCTGAATTGGCAGCCCTATTAGCTGCTGCCACAGACCTGTTCACTCTTTCATCCACCTTCGCCACATCATAGGCTTTCTCTGCTGCTCGTCGTGCTTCCTGAGAGTAAAGCAGATTTAGTCAGAAATACTGTTCTAATCAATTTTACAGAAATTCTGAACTTCAATTATAAAAGGCTAAAGAGTTTTCCACTTAACAAAGGAAAAAAGATGCAAGGCTACGATTCATTAAAGACCAAAGGAGATTTCCGCTTTACAAACAAAAGGATCCATTAATTGGTAAATTACGATAGTTAGCAACACTTATAGTAAAGAACGAAAACTTCTTTTTCAAAACCACAAGACATTTATACCCTTTTGAGTAAGGCTGGAAGGACTCCTCCATCAAGACTCTCAGCCCTTCATTCACATCAAAACTTTTAGATGCTATAGCTCTCTTCTCTTTTTCAAAAAACAAAAACAAAGAATTTCCATGGGAACTGCTTTAACCTCCTAATTCAATTTTGCATATTCTTTGTCTTGGTCAGCCTTTCAGATGGAAAATAAACAAGATTATCTAACCTTCAAAAATAATTCTGAAAAATTTATGCCTCTTTCTCATTGATCAAGCTTCCGCCAATAGGACTAGACTTCAATATAATTCCAACAGTACATGTCTTTTAGGCTCCCAAATTTATCATGCTGTAATGCGAAAAACCAGTACCCAACACTATCAGATGGGTGTAATTAGGTGGATCAGAGACCGGAAGAAACATTAGAATGCACCCCCATTACCGACCTGCTTTATTGATCTAACCGCAAACATTAGAATGCACCTCCATAATCACCTGATCTATTGATCTAATTTCAATTTCACGCAAATCCAAAACTTCACTGATAGTGGCTTTTGAGAAGAATTTCAGAGTCAACTGCTACAACTCATCAAATTAAGCTCGAGTAATCTCCAGACTCCATATACTACATCCACCCATTAGTAGGCCCAGTTGCTCCGTTTTCATGTTGACGTGTGACAAGACATGTCAACTAACAAAGTCTTTTGGGTAGAATAGAATGCTAGACACGCCCTTCTAATATTCAGTTTAAAGATAAATGGCCAGGTAGTTAATTAGCAATTGGCACGTCAACTTACACAAACTTTCAGGGTAGAATTGTGTGCACGTGATACCTTTACCAAACTCAATTGAGTTCGAACATTAGAAGTAAAGAGTATAATGGCCCAGGGAATTCATTGAAAATTAATTATTTGCTTAAAAAATGCGTGTAGTCTACTAGATAATATAATCCAATAAAATTATTGTTCCAATTAAAACAAAAAATCAACACAAACTAGACAGAGTCGACGATTTTTCGAGATTACAAAAGAGATATGTTCATTAATGCTTAACAGATCATCAAGGCGGGCCAAGTTCTATAAATAAAAGAACTAATAACTTAAAACAATGAAATTGGGACTTCCTATAAGAACAAGTTATCAACCTGGGGACAGAGTCGATGAATCTAAAAACTAAAAAACTACAAAAGAGATAGATTGGCAAAGGTGGCAAAAGCAATGCACTAATGTTATAAAGATCATTTTAAGGAGAGTCAAGACAAAAATCTGTAATTACCTGAACTGCATTAAGCACTTTGGAGTGATAAACTGCAACAGGAGATACAGGAAAGGTGGTGCTTTGTGTGCTTGGAACATTTAGAATTCCATTTTGCCAGTGGCCAGATTGAGTTTCCCCGTTTTTGAAAGAGTACATTCCAAGTCCTTGCCTTCTACCCTCATGCCAGGCTCCTTCATACGTATGCCCATTTGCAAAACGATAAACCCCAAACCCATGCATCTTGTCCGCAAAATATTCTCCAGCATAGGTATCACCATTCCTAGATAAGAGAAATGAATTAATACCCAACTTTAGATAACACTAACAACGGTGTGCACTGATCTATGCTTATCTAGTTCTTTATAAATTTAGTTTCTTATACTATGTTACTTCTCTGTTTTATAAAAAATTTAGTTGTCCTATATCATAATATCAATTTGTTGGCAAGTTGCTTTGCATTGAATATTTGGGACCCACCATCTAACCATGCAACTCAAGGTTTGAAATTTGCAAATATGCAGCCAAAAGAGTTGTCATTTCCTGCAAGAGAAATTCGGCCATTTTCGGCCACACCATTATTATGTCTCCCCATTGAGGCTAATTGTCGGAAGTTCTTGCCTATAAAAGGCACCCATCCTCACAAGCTTAGATACACCACGATACCAAATAGCTCAATAAGAGCAATAGAGATAGTGAGGGTGTAGAGAGAAAATAAACAGTTAATTTATTTCTCAGTTAAAAGTTTGTATTCTCTATATTGTTTTCATAGTGAATTTCTGATATCTCTTCCTGTGGTTTTTCCAATTTGGGTTCCACGTAAAAAATCCTATGTTATTATTTTATATCTCATACAATAGTGCGCATGTGTTTATCTAAGTGTATTTGGGTTTGGGTGAGCTTGATTTCTATACATGATTAACTTACCAAAGCCCACAGAGTTAGTTAAAAAACATATCTTTACATTCTGACAAGGGAAAAGGACATCAAACTGGGAATGAGCTATGAGTCAGGAACATACTAATGTCTAACGTCAAACAAACACGTGCAAGAATGAGAAGATACATACACTCGTCAAAAAAATAAAATGAAAATGATCCATATAAAAATAACAGAAACAGTGGCAAAATGACAAGGGCAAAGAAAAATTTCCTATAATAATTAAAGAATGCTATAAACAAATGCATGTGATCCCCATCAAATTCTAAAGTTGACAATGAAGCTATTGAAATGCTAATAAAACTTAAAGATTCTTTCCTTACTACTTGAAAAAAAATTACTGAACATAAAATTTAAAAACAATATGCTCAACCATAATCCCAGAATACAATCTATCATTATTTTATACAAGAAACAGATGTCTCACAGATTAAATACCCAGATATTTGGAACCATTTATATCGGATAGGTCAAGCCAAGACCCTTGAATCTACTTAAGTTCATAAAGTTGTCAAAGTTATGCCTATAAAAGGTTGAAAGTGAATACCATCAATCCTTATTTGAGCACATCTATCACTTAGGAAAACCCATTTCAAGTATTAAAATATCTTAACTCATGGTAACACTGCTTCTACTAATCTCAAGGCACAAATAAAGGGTAAAATCTATTGGTAATGGATGAAGAAAAAGAGATGGTGCAGTAATCTACGTACAATCTTAATATACCTATGAAGGGCTATTAGTAGTTTCCTCTTACCATGGACGTTTCCACATTTCTGATAAGGTGATGTAAAAATTAGCAATCCCTTTAATCTACTTCCTAGCATATTTTCATTGTAAATAACATTCATTATGGTTAATTAACAAATTGAGTACAAGACCAATTTTTTTTTAAAATAGTGGAGTAAATACCACAGGTAGAGTAACTATTTACTAAACTCTCAATCCTTATCTCGTAACTAGGAATAAATTAAAACAGTAAACCAAAGACACGGATCCATAACAGAAATCCAACTGACCATTTATAAAGGGAGAAAAATCAAATGCACCCATCTATAAAAATTAAGAGTTACCTGAAATGATAGTGGCCAAGCCCGTGCTTAACACCCCACTTAAATTCCCCAACATACCGGCTACCATCCTCGCAAGTATGAACACCACATCCATGACTCTGCCCATTGGTCCATTCGCCAGCGTAAACATCCCCTGTATAAAACCTATACACACCAAATCCATTCCTTAGTCCCTGCCTATATTGCCCACGGTAACGACTCCCCCTTGCCCATGTTTCCACCCCATACCCATCATACTTCCCATCAACCCAATCACCCTCATACCTTCCACTCATGTTATAGTAATAAACCCCACTACCAGAACACTTCCCCTTATGAAATTCACCTTCATATACATCCCCATTATTATATGCCTCTACCCAACACCCTGAATTCGCCCCTTTTTCCAGTTTGGTCCTCGACCCAATTGACCAAAATACAGGCAATGGAGATTTAGACACATGAATTGATGAACAGAGCTTGATTGGGAAAGACCTAGCAAGGAATAGTCTAATTGAGGGGAGACGAGGGAGTGCAAGGTTGAGAGAGAATAAAAGCGCCGCCGAGAAGGCGAACGCTGAGAGGAAATCAAGCAAAAAAGAGTGGCTTGGATGTGAAACCAAAAAGTAAAAAAATGGCAAAGACAAGAGGAGAATAAGGCGAAGGTGGACCCGAAGGCGGCGAAGTTGCCGGAGACGGTGCAGGAGGTGAAAGGCGGCGGCTTTGTTGCCGGAATTACTCAAAAATCTATGTGGGTAGTAAGTTTTCAATGAGGAAAATGGCAAATCATGAAGGGAAGTCGATAAAGTTGGACTCTTCGGCATAGATTTCGAAAATGGGCTCGAATTTTGGGACATAATGGGTCTTTTATGAGGGGTTGTTTTCGGGGTAGGAGAGAGCGTAATCGGGTCATCTTGTTGTTGGGATTGCGCTAAATGAATTAAAATTTGAGGGTTTGCGACAGGAATTGTAGCAGTGTCAGAAGAAGAAGAGGAAACGAAATGGGGAATTGAGTTGAAATTATGAGATTGCGGGGAATATTTTTGGTGAATTGAAGAAGGAAATAGAAGAGGAGGAGTAGGGTTGAAATCGGAAGAGACGCCGCTGCTTTCTTTTCCGATCTGAACTTCTGATTTCTTTTGATGCATTACATACGAAAATTATCTCTCTATATACTTTCTTCTTCAGTCCTTCAATTCTTGTGATTTCTACTAAAAAATTCTGCAAAATCAAACAGTAATTATTGTTTCTTTTTTGCTCTAGTTCAATCTTTCTCTTGCTAATTGGGGGAATTATGAAGAAATATGGGTTGTTAAAGAAAGAGAGATGAATTTTCTTGAGCTAAAAATGGAAATGAGGAGAGAGAAAATAGGGGAAGGAAGAGAGCGGAGAGTTCGTAGAGTTAATGGTGCGTGCGGAGATCTCAATTTAAAACCAGAGGCGACCGGCCGCAAACCCACGAGACTTACAAATTTTGGGATGAGAATTTTGGGACTTTGTATTGTTGACCCGGTTGTTTCCACTTAATTATTGATTATGCCACCTCCTTTTTCTTTATTTTCTCTTTTTTAAATTTACTTTTTATTTTTATTTTTCTCCAAGTTATTTCCTTTTTCTCTAAGTAATTTTCTTCTAAAAAACTTTGATAATTTTATTTAAATTATGATGAGATTTAAACTCTATTTCTTCTTCTTCTTTTTTAAATAAAATTTAATCTCTGCTTCCATTTTTTGTCAAAGGGTCCTAAAATAAATCTATATATTGCAAGAAAAAAAAATTCATTTACATTTAAAACTTTTAAAAAATCTTAAGCAGCATACGTCTATCTTATAAAGGATATAAAACTTGACGTTTTCATAAATGATTACGAAAAATTAATTTCTAAAAGTAAAATTAAAAATTTTATAATTAATTTTCATTGTTATCATTGTAATGCTCGAGTGTTAAGTTTATGATACGTAACATAGAATGTTTTTGTTGCTTATTTTTCAAGACTAATTATTATTTTAAAATGAAAAGTAATGATCGTTTTATTAAAATAAAAAGGTCAAGTAAGAACTTACCCATAGTCTTTTATATGATAGTGATATACTTACGTACGGTACATGTACCTACTACCACTACAATGATATAAATAAAATTAAGATAATGCAAAAAAAAAAATTGCAACATTAATTGAATAAAGAAGGGAGTACAAGTTGTGAGATGAATTTGTAATATAATATCACATTTATTGTTTTGAAATCTCACAAAAAGAATACTACCATCTTTTAAAATGACTCCAAAAGGGTCACCTAACTTGTCTTTAATTTCTTTTAAAATATGGTCTTATTAAGCGGCTATTCTTAACAATTAAGTGTCACCCTAAAAAAATAAAGTCAAAAAAACAGCTCCCCTCATTAAGATTTATCAATGAAGTGATTCAATATTGGTAACTAGTAGATGACCAAACTTCATAACTTTCGGACCAAGTTTAGAAGAATTGATCAGGTCAATAGTCAACATATATCCTCCAAATAACGTAATTATGATCGTAGTGTATGTACATCATAGAATAAAATAGATAAGAGTTAAGAATTAAGAATTATTCTATAACTTTTACGTTATTTGCAATTCAATTTGATCATATATTTGTCTTTGACGTGTATATTATTTCCCGAGTAATAATATTACTAAAAGGATTGTATTTCAAATATGACATTGGAATTTTTTATAGGCTAGTATTTTGATTTTTAAAATTTCTATGTAAAAATATCAATTATAACATTTTTCTTTTGTATGGTAATTTGGAGAATGCAGGTAGCTTTAGCAAAACTGCAGAAAATTTAGACTCGGAGAGCTGATAATCATTTTGAGATGCATTCTGAAAGTTAAGAGATTACAGTCGAGATTTGAGAAGCACTTTTACCAATTTATGGTTGGTTCCAATTTGTATAAGCTAGTGGTGCTCAACTCTTAATTCAGTAATTCCATTTAATCTGGTTTTCTTCATTATGAACGAGTTACTTAGTCAGCACATGTGACTTTCACTATCAACTTTCTCCATCCATTTTTAAGTAAAAATAACGGTTTCATAAGTTTTCTCTCACATGAATAATAAATGAGTCTCAAATTCACGTGAGAGATACCTTGTGAAAATATCAAATTTTACTTGTAGAAATATCAATTCCCTATAACAAAAACAGAAAACAAAGAAATTTATTTTTATGGCAAATTCAAGCCAACTGAATTTTCACTTTCTAGCCACCGGGGCTATGTGCGTGAGAGTTATCATGAAACTCTTATTATCCTATATTCCGCGACTTCATTATTATTATTAGGAGTCTGGTACGTGAACCTCAGTGTTTATATTTATTGGGTTCAACCTTGTGTATTTCACTTATGGTGGCGTTTCTCAAATCTGGTTTTGTGCCTGTGTACATAAAAGAGAGAGAATTTCCAAACAACTTGTTGGGGAGTGTTGCAAATGTACAGTAATAAAACCTTGTTTCTCTATTTGAATTGAATGGAATGGCTAAACATGTGTTTTTTGTCCATGGAATGGCTAAACAGGCCATTTGATACACCTCCAAAAGACCTTAGCATAAAAAGCACACATAACAAAAAGCAGGGGTAGAAAGGCAAAATCACTGTAAACCTTGATTCTCAGTATGACTGGTAATTTGTCAAAGGGAAGCTATAAATTATCAGGCTTTGTTTTAAGCATAATACTGTGTACACAAATTGTACAAAAAAAAATTGTGCACTAAGAGTAGGATTCATATATTGCATACTAATCAAAATGTTTAAAACGTCTCACTTCCTAATTTCTCTCTTTTTTTTATACTATTTATGCAGAATTTTTGTGTATTATTTTGTGTCCCTAGCATTACTCTTGTTTTAAAGCATCAACATGCAAAAATGATGCAACATTAATTAGCAAAGCATCTTCTTTATCTCATGTAAAAAAATAAAAAAATAAAATCCAATGTATAACACAATCTATACAATACAAATGCAGATTCAAAGAGACTATAAAGTTATATTTGTTTACAAAAATATACTTGAAATTTGATTATTTGTATTAATTTAACACTACTTCTGACTATTTTATCCCATGATGGGAGATTAAGTCTTTTAAATAGTCATATGGACTATTTTTTTTATCATTCCTAAGGCTATTTATGTGGAATTATATAATCTCATGAAAAATTTGAAATTAATAGTTATCATCATTTTAAGCTATTAAATGACTTTATGGGACTAATAGTTCAATATTAAATGATTAATAATTCCTCATCAAATGATTAAATAGTGTAAAATAATATTAAATTAAGATAGATAATCAAATCTCAAACATGTTTTTGTAAATAAACATAGCCTAAGAGCATAATGGTGGTGGCCAAAAATTGGAAGCGCCCTACAAGATAGGGGGATGTAATTGCATACTTGCAATCATCTGTAAAGTTTTGTTTTGTGTTCTAAAAAATCATGGTAAAAGCTTACAATATTGTAAAGACTGTAAAAAAAAAAATTACCTTGAGTAAATAAATGCAACAACCCCATTATCAATCTCTTGTCTTGCACATTTTCATTGTGTATTATATCATATTTCCAACTTAATTATAATTATATTTCCAACTGTAATTTGATTTAAGAGCTCATTCATGTATCAGTTATAATTTTTATTTTGGTAAATATAATAACTTCATACTGATATAATACAACTCCTTTTTGGTGAGGTGGGGAGTACAATAATACATTCTTGTGGAGCTAAATAGGTTAATTTTGAATCCTAATGTCTTTGGCCTATGCTTTACATAATTGAGTTGCTCAGATTCTAAGGATTTGATAAAATCCCAAACCCAATGGTGAATTACCAAGGCCACATGATTACAAAAGAAGACAACTTTAAGGCATTCACTGGCACATAAAATGGATCCTTATGTTCAATTATAATGCTGCCTAAAATGCATATTATAAGCACATAAAAGGCTTTCACTTGCAGCTCTGAACTAGAATTAAACATAATCTCTTTGAATTTCAAGATCGAGTAATGTACCCTCTAGCTTATTATGAAGTACAAGAAGGTAATGGATATGAAAAGATTGAACACATTCATGACAATAATAGGGTCATAACTTTGGGTTTATTTCTAATTTCACAATGTGTGTTGTTATATACGAAGACAAATTCATATCAATATTAAATACTGATGGATGTGAAGACATTAGATAGAAAGGTGTAAAGAAGAGACTGGAGTACTCTTCTATTTTATTGCTTACAATATTCGTAAATTCATAATAAACAGAAAATTTGGTCGACATATAAATTATTTTCCTCAATTTTTTAAAGAAAAAAAGGGAAAGAATGCCGTACTAAGGAACTTGTCATTACCTTCGAAAATAATCTATGACAAATACTAAGGAACTTGTCATTACCCTCGAAAATAAGCTATGACAAATAAAGAGATCGAGCTGGTATTCTCGCTAAGCGAGTCATGTTTAATTTCTCTACAACCAACTTTGATGATAACCTCGTATAAAGAATTTTGGAGAAAGATATTGCATCCGATGCAACCGTAAAATGGTTGAACTCAAGTAGTAGTATTGCATGATCATCATTCTTACTACTTTGAAATTCTTCCAAAAGGATTAGCAAATGACTCCTAAATTAATGACTGCCTTGCCACGTGGGATCCTGTAATGATACCTTCTCAGGCATCGGGAAGTGCAACAAATTAGGCTTATCAGCATCTCTTTATCCATCGGTTCAAGAGGTTCGATCTTATTTTAACCACGTCTGAATTAAACCGCAAAAACAAAAACAAAAATATGATGCTAGTTAGAACTACGCTGTGAAAATCAATACCCACAAAAAATAAATTAAATAATAGCAACGATATATATACTCACATTAAAAATTATGTCTTTAACGACATAGTAATAACACGTCTATATGGGCAAAAAATCTGCATTCGTAACAACAATAAAGTCCATGACAGAAAAATATATGGAAGAGAATAAATGAGGGTGAGGGGGTGGTCGTGTGAACTAAGTTTGATGATTTTTGGGGAAGAACCATAAAGCGGTCGCTCACGGCTAAAATGTTTAAACTCCATCTTTAAATGAAACAGAGAGAAAGCCATGGCAAGGTTTGAAGGTTTCAGCATATAGATAGACAGAAGACTCTCTCAATATATAAAGAAGAAAGTCTTTCTTTCTTTCTTTCTTTATGAATTATGCTGATAAAACTGCCAAATTTAATGGTCCCAAAGTCTTCTTTTCTTATATTTCAACTCGAGTATTGTTTATCGTAAGATCTAGATCTGCCGCCCAACTGGACTGCAGAGTATTATTTTATGGAACAGCCGTTAATAATGTGAATCTGATCCAAATAAAGTCGCACAACTCGAGTGAGTGGTAGACGAAAAAAGTTACTCTACTAAGGGCCCCGCGCAACTCCAAATAATTATTAAAGTTGTACTAATAACTTTTGTTTTTGTTCATCTTTTTTTGCCCACTTGTCTATAACATGCGGAAGCTGGAAACCCTATTACAGAAATCCCAATATGATATTGAATCATTGATCGGGGGGGGGGGGGCTTAATTTATTTTTAAGTTCACATTTGGATGCCAGAGATTATAACAAAAATGTCTAAATTTGGATTTTAAAGTTGCGTTCCAATATAGCTAGTGGCTGGTCCTGTAATTGCTTGACAAGGTCAAGTAGAAAAAAAGTTCAACTCGACCTAACTCGTCACATTCAATAAAAGAAAAAAGTATATCTTTAATGAGAGTTATTATCAATGTAAAATAATGCAAATTAGTACTGTTTATTATACTTAAATTGCTCTAATTTATATTTCAAAAGATAAAAAGAAAAGGTGTCAAGGTAAATAAAACCACATGCATGTATGTATGCGTGCTAGGGGTTGGGTTTTTTTCAATATATCGGACTGATCCGGTTAGTATAAAAAAAATCAGTTTGAAATTTTGAAGAATCGGTATTAACCGGACTGTACTGATTTTTTATTTTATAATAATAATTATTATTATTAATAAATAATTAATAATAATAAAATTTATTATTATTAAAAAAAATTAATTATTATTATTTAATAATCAATAAAAATCGCTACCAAACCAATTAACCGATTTATTATACCGGTACCAAAGAATTTTGTACACTTTCTATACCGGCACCCTTGTGCGCGAGCATGTAATTTTACTTCTCTAAACTCAAAGCATAGATGAGAATGAGACCCGACAAGGAGTTATGGCTTAAATCTTTGTAATTGGATTTAAGAGCTCTTACATGTATTAAAAGTATTTCTGACATATATGAGCGAGATTTTACAATAATTTGTTTGGTAAATGTTAGAACTTCATTCACTGGCATAAGAGCCTACTTCAATTGTAAAATCAATTCAGTTACACAATCTGAAGCTATATATATATATATAAATGAGACAGAAAGCTTGTATGTATCTTCTCATCATTATAATTGTAAGTATCAGTAACGTCTGCCCAGAAAAGCTTCACACATAATTACATCGGAAAAACATATCTAACTCATTTCATAGTACCTTCAATGGAAAACAAAATGATGTTGGCAAATATTGCAACACGATGATGGCGATGAGAAACAAACAACTACAGTAAAATCACTTCATACAATTAAATTCTCGGGGAAATGAAATAAGCTTACATCACCTCTGTTAAATTTATGAATAAATTTGATAAACAAGTTTTGCTCGACAGGGGCCAGAACTGGATGTTTCATCAACAAATCATTTTCATACTTCGAGAACCATAATGATGTACCTGCCTAGTTAGAATCACTTGACATCATCGAAACAAGACGAGAACCACCACGGGTGGGCAATGGAGATCTCAACAGAATGCCGTTAGAAACTTGTAGTCATGGCTTGTGGAGCTTGAAACCAAACACTCTTTGGACATAGCTCTGTGTTGCCTTCTGTGGCTTGAGGTGACCGTAAGTCATCAAAAAGAGGTGAGGAAATGTAGTTCCAAAATAAGCCCCATCAATATCTTGAAAATGTGAAGGAAAATGTTACCATATATCGAAAGCATTCATAGTAGCTCTTTAAAGAGAAACAATACCTACTTTAAAAGAGAATGGAAGGGGGGAAAGGCATCATGTACTCTAGAACATGCATATTATACCAGAGTATCTGAGTATGCATAGAAACAGCAGTCTAGCAACATCGGATATGAGTTTATAAGGGCATAAACAATCAACAAAAACAAATTCAGAAATATTGAAGTCTAAGATGTGCACATGTGATATTTAACAAAACCATGGAAACATAAAATGGAAACATAAAGACGAGAAATTAAGATGAAAAAAGTTTCAAACTCCTAATTGCAATCAACATAATGGCATAATAACAAGAGAGCTTAGAGAAGTAAACATACTACGCTAAAGTATTTACTCCCTTTGAACCAAAATAGAAGAGCAAAATGATTTGGTTTTGTTCCAAAACTAGTAAAATAACTTTTGAAAGTATAAATATACAAGTGAATGCCTCATTTCTCATGATAAGCTATCTCCTAAATTTTTACATTTATAGCAAGTGGCTCTTATATTTGGAACAGGGGAATACATATCTATAAAGAATGCAGTTCTCAAAGCAAAATCAAGGATAAAAAGCATTCGCTGTGGCACATTAGATGCATTCAGTGGCACAAAGTTGGACAACTATTATCGAAATTAAACTACACAAAGTTGGTGCAATATAAGGATACTGCCTTGGTATTTAGATCGAGGGTAGTAAATATCTTCACATTTGGGACAGTATATTTTTACAGTACTTGAACGCGGAATGTCTGATTGACCAACTGGAAGGCAGGGTTGTCCGCAGCAGTAAACTCTTGGGCACCTCCCAAAATCGTAGTTTTTGTACTTCTCCAACTATAATTTGTTCAAGGAAACATTATAACTAATATAATAAGAGATGCATGATGAACAAACAGACAAGAAAAAAAAAACTTGTAATCTCACCATTGCAGTCATTCCCTTGCTGGTCAATATGTATCGAACATGTATCAGACCATATAACATCTCTGCCGCTGATTCAACCAATTCATTCTGTTCTTCAGTGAACATATCTCCTATCCATATGAACAGCGGGAATTAAGAAGTATTATCAGTAAGATAAGATAGGCAACCGTGGAAGAAAATTAATATTAGTCCGAAAGGGGAGTGAGAGAGGCAAGTAAAATCCATTTTGATGTGCACAAAAATGGATAGTTTAGTCAAGATAGTAGTCCCAAATTAAACTTAAATGCAATTATATAGGTTATCAAGTATAAATAGATTAAATTGTCACAAAAATAAAATAAAATAAAAACATGAAAATAGTTTACTTGCACAACTCATGAATCTGGGTTAAAACACGAGCACAACTTAGGACTAAAGTTACCTCCAACATTTTCTTTTACCCTCTAATAGACTCTTTTATTTTCCAACCTCGTGTTCCTTATTGGAGTTTGAATTACACGCATCAACGAAAATTGCTTTCTAACTTTTATAGTTAACAAAGAGTCTAAAGGGAAGAGAGAATTAGGAATTACAGTTAGGGATTGCAACTATTATGCATATATTCACTTACCTAAAAACTTATCTACCAAATTCTAGTATGAGTGAAGGGAGTGTCGATGCTAGATCTCTCATTGATTTAACCATAATCATTGGCAAATTCATAGATGAACAGCTATAATACTCAAAACCTCAAATGCCTTCGTTCTTCTTTAGGTACATATTTGACATTTTGCAAAAGTTAGGAATGATATATTCAGCAGTTCAAGATAAATTTTCTTGAAGATAGGATGGTCTCTTCCATCAAATTATAAGCAATGCAGAAGTGATGATAGTCTTTTGGAGAGAAGAGAATAGAGGAGCAAAGAAGCCACCTTGCTGTTTAATGCAAAGCACCTTTACCATATGAAAAGATTATCAAGGCAATGCTTCATGCAAAACTGGGAGATATTTAAGATAACTAATGGAGCATTGATGAGACTTATCAGATTCTTCATAGGAAACTGAAAAGAAGCCTGCATATACGAGTCCAATTGTGGTTTTGTAGATTCCAACTGAAATGTCATTCAAAGATATTAAAGGTTGCCCTTCATGATTGCTTTGTATTTTCTTTTTCCCTGGGCAAACAGCTTGTTTCCCCATCTCGATTTTCATTCACCCTTGTTAATATATGTATCTTTAAAAAAATAAAAATTGATTAGATAACTGCAACAAGAGTCAGCCTATCATTGGGTTGGTTGATCTCTAGAAACAAAGCTTAACAATGGATTTTTGAAGTCAATTTAGTTGAGAGATCTTCTATAGTATCCTACAAGAAGTTAGCAAACCTACTTCTATGTTCTTGAAATCTTTCTTAAAAATGGCCCTCAATTATCTCAGCCTAAGGACCGGTGTACCTATAAGGGGAGGTATAATTAACAATGATTTTGAGTTACCATAATTTTTTTCCCAACCTAGTTTGCCCAATCCAACTGAAATTAATGTTTATTCATTTTGGACTGAGGAGCATGGCCCCTCCACTGTCCCATTTAACAACATACTCAACTTCAAGGTTGATGTAAGAAACGAATAAGATAATATAAGAAAATTTCTCTTTCCGAAATTTATAGTCCTTTCCTAAACAGATTTTTACAAAGTACAAACTTAACCAAGGAAATTTGGTTCACAAGTCCATTAAAACCTGTATACAATAAACAGCACTACTGGATAACAAAGAGCAACAAAACTACAAGTGTTAACCCAATTTCTCTGTTTAATCTAACGTCACACATTTGGTCCAAATCTACAAAACATTTTAGAAAATACTCACTCCATCAAGCTATAACCAAAAACATCAACACTCGGTAGTATTATTCAACTTTCACATATTGAAAAATCCTTACCATGAGAGGATTCAACATCCAGAATTAGATCAAGAGCATAGTCATAGTACGGAACTTGACTGCTTAACCCACAAAGGTTAAAGTCATCTTGAATATATTCGTCATCTACTTCACAGAAAAACTCATTTCCTCGCAAATTACAAAACCATGAAATCCAAGATGTGTCGTCCCCGTCAGAACCACTGACATCAGACTCTTCACTGTCCGTTTCAGATTCCTCTGCAATATGACAAAATCGAGAATAAAAAATTGAGATGCAATTAGAACAGCTGCAAGTATAAAAAGAGCATGTATTATATACACCCAGAAATAAAGAGCAATTTAATATTCTCTTGCAAAACTAGTTAACTCTAAACCATTGACAGTTTCAATGCGAGAGAAACATGATATATGGCTTAAATCTTCGCACTAAACATCATCGATTAGTACAACCATCGGTGACATCTTACAACCAGTTCTCAATCACACGGTTTATATCTATGCACATACAAAAAATGGAGAATGGCATCTGATACTAACAATCAGTAGAGTGACGGAGTAAAATCTCATTCAATTCTCAGGCAATTGCCAACTGGATTAATATAACGAACAAATTACAATTTGCAATAGGTACATAATAAGAGTACAATGGTCATCATCAACACTGTAAAATGAGCTATTATAACTATATCAATATAAAACTTTGAACTTTGAAGTGCTTCTTCTCTCTATATCTTGGACTGACCAGTTGACTGCTAAAGGGTGGGTGAAAATGTGCATGCTAGGAGAGCTCAAACCCAGGAGGAAAGGAACAGCAGGCCTGGCATGGGCAATGCCCCAACCCCTTTTCTGGATGAGTAAATAATCAATCAAAAGCGACAAAAAGGGGGGTGAACCAGGTACACACGCAGTATACAAAAGCATTAGGGGAAACAAAAGGCACAAATATGCCCCATGAAAGCCAATGCCCCACCCTATAAAAAGAGCCTCCCAAAAATGTATCTACTGTAGGATCCTAAATTCCTGATGCATATTCTCCCCGGAAAAAATCCACAACACACAAAACAGAATCCGTAAGCCAAGAGAACAAAAGCCTGATAAAAAAATTGAATACGAAGTAGAGTTCTCCTTTTGACTTTAAAATACCGGTCATTCCACTCCTAGATATACCAAAATATACAGTGCGATTTAAGACCCAGCTAAGTTACTCTGACTACTACCACTTCCTTGCAATTACACATGGAACACCTACTTGCGAACCAATAACCCTATATGAAGATTTCTATGACTTTAGTATCACGCCCAACACCGCCGGCAAAGAAAGAAAAAGAGCGCTTTACATATAAAATTCCTCAATACTTCACTCTGCAGGAGATAGACATTGATTTTATTAAAATGCTTTTCTTTATCAAGGAAATGTTCGAATCTTTTTCCATTTATTGTTAAGAAACTGCCTTATTTATCTTATCATTATTCCCTCCCTTTTATTTGTCATTTTCCTTATAGAGTCCAAGTTTCACCAATTCATAAGCAAACAAACATATACTTTAAACCCAAGTTCAAAACTACTTCAAAACAGTAACAGGCCAAAACCCATTATCATCTATGCAAGAAATTCAAAAACTTCTAAGCTAAACCACTTCACACAACATACATGAACAATCAATAATTAATCATATTCAAAACATTAATACAAACTACACTACATAACATCAAAACTCAAACTTTATATAATTGAAACAAAACTAACCATCAGAGCATTTGTTTTTGGCGTTAAGAGTTGACGAGGAACGATTATCGCGGTGCTCGTGCTGCAATTTGCCACCGCCAGCAGCTGAAGTCGACGGAACAGACAATCTCTCCTTGTCCTTGCTATTCAAAACCCGAGAAGTCGACGGTGATGATTTCTCCAAGTGCTTATCTAACGCATCGTTGATTCGCTTCCGATCCAACGGACCACCGACCACCTCCGACTTCGACGATCCACCAACTCGATCTCTAATCATATTCCTTCTACGTATATATAAAAATTATATGTATGTATCTCCAAATTTTGAAGAGATTTCAGCTCTTTTACCGAACAATATTTTGTAAAGAAATCAGCTAAAAAAAACCTTGATTTTGGGGAAAGTGAAGGAAACTTTTAGATTAACAAGAGATCGAAACAAATGGACCATAGATTTGCAGAGAAATGCGACAAACTGGACACACTAGAAGAGATATAGAGACGGAGAAAACTAGGGTTTCGTCTAGACAGAGACGCGAGCTACACCAGGCTCTCTTACTCTCTCCTCTCTGTTGTTTTCTTATTCATGATTTTTTTTTAAAATTAATATTTTCACAATTAAAAATAATAATTTTAAATCTTCCCGATAATAAAATTTATTTATTATTTATATAAAAAAAATTATAAAATTATTATTTTTATTTATAAAAATATTTTAAAAAAAATCTCGCTCATTATATAAAAATATCTATATTAACTACATACATTTACAAATAATTTTACATTCCATTAAAGTATTTAGATGGTCAGATTGGCTTGCAACAAAGATCAATAGCATTAATGGAAGCTCAAGGTCCACATTAAAACAATAACATGTTTTGAACGAGGACAAGCGAAGCGTGACCTAAATTTTAATATTATATTTTATTTTTAATAATATGAATAAATATAATATTTAATTATTATATATTTATATTTATTCTTTGAATAAAATGAAATTTCATAAAATATATGTAATCAATTTTAATATTAGTATGTAGGTAACATAAGGGCAAGTAGAAGTGACAATCTGGTCGAACCAAAATGGTCCAAATTTTTTTAGACAGAGATAATGTGAGCTTGTGACCCATCTGGGTAAGGCCGGCTCGCGGGGCATTTTTTTTATTTTTTATTTGTTATATATATATTTACAACTATAACAAATAATTTGAAATAAATATTAACTCTAATTATTTTTAATTATGGCACGTGATTTATACATAATAATTTAATATTATTAGTAAATAAAAGAAAACAATCAATAATTTTATAGACATTTTGTATTAATATATATTAAAATATAACTAATCTTGTGATTAATTAATTGATAAATTTATATAATATCAATATTAAAGATAAGAGAGTAAAATAAAGACTGAAGATAATATATATTATATTCATAATATTTTTATTATTACTATTCAAGATCACATGTTATAATTTATTCTTATATTTTTCATAATTCTCTACTTAATTCGTTTTTTAAGTTAACATTTTTTTTATTTGCAATGCAAAACAATAATAAATAAATATATATATATATATATATATATATATATATATATATATATATATATATATAATAGCTCGTGGGTCGGGTCAAAATGGCCTGTAACGACCCCAAATCCGGGTACCTTGAATATTGGACTTGGTACGTCACGATACATCATCTTCATACATATTCTATAACTAATGCGGAATATATAAACATAAATTGTTTATTCTACAATATTTCCCAAGGTTTCTAACCTTAACTTACATATATACCTTTAGATTCATAAAAAGGTTTACACAATTACTTACATCATATAACAATTTAATTATCATGCATAACACTATAATCTTGTCTTTTGCTTTTGTCTCCGTCTCTCCTCGGACATTCGTATTATTCTGAAATTTGTTATCATGATATAGCAAGAGTGAGCAACGACTTTACTCAGCAAGTTTAAATACAATAACGATATATCATGATTGAAAGAAAGAATAAGCTTTTGGATTTTCAACAATATAATAGTTGTGAAAGAGTACGAATCATAATTTCAATAATTGAATGACTGAATTAATTAATGTTGAGTGTCAATAATGACCATGAACCAATTTAACTGAACCTTATGGTAATGAAGGTGATCAGCCTTTCATACCTGATGAACACATGCAATAAGCACTATGTGCGAATCAACAATTTAAAGTGGTGGAATAATTATACAGAATTAAACATAGCATGCTTGAAACGTAACAACTTGAGTTTGAGTTAGGAACTTGAACAATAAAATAATATATCCTGCTTGAATATAAATTGAGTAGGGTTTAGGAAACTTGTCTGTCTGCTTAGCTACAATTAATGTCTAACTTTAACTAACTGGCTTTGAAAGACCTAACATTAATAAAGTTGGTCTAATAATTAGTACAGCGTATTTGTACAACTATACGCTCACTAAGAAACTTATCTACCACACATAAGTACTAACACATAATTTACATCAGCCAAAACGATATTATTAACCTTATAGACCCTTAATCAAATTAGGTTAATAATTTAATAAGTTAGAAAATAATTTTCTCAAGTGTTAAACACTTATTAAACTATTAAACAATTTATTATAATTGTTATTTCATTTAATTACTATTTAACATTAATTAAATAGTAAGTAATTAACTACCTTTAGTTATTATTTAATAATAACTTACTAGATTTATTTATTATTTAAAATTAATCAAATAATAAATAATTATATTATATTAAAAATAATCAAATATCTTTAGTTATTATTTAATAATAAATAATAACTAATTAACAAGATTCATTTATTATTTAAATTTAATTAAATAATAAATAATAAAATTATATAATAAATACTCAACTATCATTAGTTATTATTTAATAATACATAATAACTAACTGAATTTATTTATTATTTAAAGTTAATCAAATAATAAATAATTAAATACTCAATCTTAGTTGTCTTTAATTATTATTTAATAGTAATTAAATAATAATTAATTAACTTATTATCCTTGTTTATTATTTAATGTTAATTAAATAATAAATAATTAATTTAATCATAAATTCAGAAGATATAATATTAAACTAACTAGATTAATATTTAAAACATTTAAATATTAATCCTAAATATTTATTATATTTGAAAAATATAATATTAAACTAACTAGATTAATATTTAAAATATTTAAATAATAATCCTAAATATTTATTATATTTGAAAAATATAATATTAAACTAACTAGATTAATATTTACAACATTTAAATATTAATCCTAAATACTTATTATATTTGGAAAATATAATATTCAATACCTAAATATCATTTTTGCATTATTAATATTTTTGTTATAATTTTAAATTAATTTTTAAACATTTAAATTAATTTAAATTATCCAGAATGACATTTTCGTAAATAAGTTGAAAAATCGGACCGATGGCAATTTCGTAATTAAACAGAAAATCGAACGGAGGGGCAGTATCGTAATTTCGCCGAAAATTTTATTACCGTACGAAAGAAACACACCAAAACGGTGCCGTTTTTCAACTTCCGAAAATTGACTTCCGCGCATTGCGCGCGGGTTATTTTTTTTATACGCCAAACGGCGTCGTTTGGCTCCGTCTCTGGCGATGAACAGTGACTCGCGCATTGCGCGGCCAGTGTTATTTTCTTCTTCCAAGCAGATTGTGAACAGTAATTTTAATACACCACTTTAATAAAAATTATACATTCAAGTACGCTTTAAAAATCCAAAAAAATTACTAATCACTTAATATCAATTTATAACATGAAAATTTTAATTTTTCATGATTTAATATTAAAAAATTTTATAAAAATTTTTACATCACAAAAACTACCACAAATCATAACTTTTTGTGTATAACTCCATTTTGAGTGATTCAAACTTTGTTTTTCTCATGATTTAATGTTCTATAATATTATAACATTAAATCTAAATTTTATAAAAATTAATTTCTTGTCATTACTTTGAGACTTGATTTGACCAATCACATGTTTTTAGCATATAAATTATACCAAAACACAAACCAAGTATATTAAACTCAAGCATGGCATAAATATTACTACTATACATTATTAACTATATTAATATGTTTATACTCACATGTTAGTTTATTTAATTAAAAACAAACAAACTACATTTAAAATAACCATTACCTCATTTTAATGGTTATATTCATTTTTCTTCCAAAATATGTTGTGAATGAGGATGGCATGAACCAAGAAATCATTCTCCTTCCTTATCCTTGCTCTCAAATATTTTCTCTCTAATTTGAAAAGTGAAAGAAGAAAAAAATGACTAACAATTCTCTCTCTCTAATGACTTAAGTCTTCCATAATGTATAGATATATATCTTATATCTATGAAATTATACCAACACAAGCTAGCTATTGGATACTTACACAAGAAAGTTAACCCATGCCTTAGTTGGTGAGGATTTGGTGGGAAAAGTCTCACAAAAAATCAAAACAAGCAACCTAATTATTAAATAAATGAGAAATAAAATAAAAATAAAATATTTCACTCTCATTCTCTCCAACTTGCCGGCAACATGTGAGTTTTAGTGTCCCAAAATGTTTGTCACATGTCACTTTTTAATAAATAATGGTTAAACAAATTTAATTTCAAGTGGGCTCAAGCTTTGGGCTTTATTTAAAATACCAATTGGGTTTCTATTAAATTTTTTGGGCTACTAGTTTGCCAAATTTTATTATTCTTCACTTGGGCTACTAATTGTTCCATGTTAGACCAATTTAATAATTTACATATTAATTATTCAATACATGATTAAATAAATAATTAGATTGAATAAATAATTAAATACACTCATCCATTAGTATTAAATTACTAAATGGACTAATAATATTATTAATAATATTTTACATTATTTACATTAATTAATTATCATATTAATTAATTTATAAAATTTAATTCACTCATTATATTCAATTTAATTGAATATTTAATTAATGACAACTTGTCAATTATTTTGATATTAAAACTTTAGAGTGTGTTCGCTAATAATAACATATATAATTTATATATATTATTTATACACATTACCTTACCTCAAAAACAATTTCACAATAAATTATGAAATTTAAATAAATACAATATATAATTTAATATATATTATTTAGGCCATAAATTAAATTATTTAATACATTTACATTAAATAATTCATTTCTCATCAATTATGGAAATAATTGTGACGACCCCGAATCCGGGTTCCTCGAACCTCGGATCCGGTTCAACACGAGTACAACCTTTTCCTTATCTTTCGTGAATTTTAACAATATTATAATTGCTAAATAATCATTTATTTACAATTATATAACATCTCCTTCTATTCCAGAATCGAAATCTTTATACATTCCTAGTATGTCTCAATATCATACATGATACGACATTCTATTACAATCAATTTGAGTATTTAATACTCATATAACATACCAACTAAGTCTTATGCTACAGAATCATTTACCTGTCCAATTCGGACTGATATCTACAATAGATATTTAAATCTTCAATGGAAGTAATATATTTTCCTGTTCCTTGTTCTTTATCGAGAACTTCAGGTAACTAGCCTTATCTGAAAATGTTGGTTTAGGCAAGAGTGAGCACGACGGCTCAGCAAGTTCAACAGCTACACATAACACATTACATGCTTCACATAAAATTTACAATTTATACTAACATCATGTTTTTCATGCATTTCAGTTTATGACATACTGCTCATGCATATCATGTCTCGTATTTAATCTATGCTTCATGTCTAACCTCTATCATGACATATAGTTCAATGCAGAACAATTGTCTTAAATCAACTACCGCATATCAACAGTTCAAATCAACTTATTGCACAAAGGCACATTAAAACATCTTTGCACATAACCACGTATGAGCACATCTCAGTTTAATAACAAACTTATAATTCATGCACATAATACAACACGTTCTGAAAAACTTGCCTGAACTTGTATAACCAGCTTACGTTAATCTTTCACGTTCCTTGCACCACCTACACGGTATGTGAGATCAACGGTGCACAATATCAGTCAAAGTTTGACTCAATACTAAATCTTATTTTAAAGATATTTATTTCTTCTTATCATCCCCTTTATTTAATAAGGTTAATTTCATATTTTAGTCTCTCTTTGACTTGACTCAGTGTTTCATATTCAACACCATAAATCTTTTGTTCGAAACTATGCAATTCTGACATTTATTAACGTCACTGCATTAAAACTTGGACCCTATATTTATTTAGGTCGATCCACCAATTAATCACTAATGGACCATACCCTTGGTTTAACTTAATCACATCATTTATCTCGATACCTATCATAATATTACCCACCTTGGATAATATTTTAAATTTTACTATCAATTAGTAATAACTTATAATGTTATTTAATTGTTAAATAACACTTTAAATAATCATTACTATTATTAATTTATTTTTAATAATAGTTTACCTTAATCATTATTATTAATCTTTTAATAATAATTTAATTGCTTGCTAATATTATTACCCTTTAATAATATTTTAATTGACTTCTCATTATTATCAATCATTTTAATAATAATTTAATTGTTCATCAATATTATCAATCATTTAATAATATTTGAAATCCTCACGTATCATTAGTAATTATTTAATAACGATTCAACCCTTAACTATTATTACCCAATAGTTAATTACTTGTTAAACAATATTATTAATTCTTTAATAATATTCTAAATCTTTATTTATCATTATTATTTATTTAATAATGATTTAACTCTTAACTATTATTATTTAATAGTTAATTAAATGCTAAATAATATTATTAATCCTTTAATAATATTTTAAATTAAATACATATCATTATTAATTATTGAATAATGATTTAATTCTTAACTATTATCATTTAATAGTTAGTCAATAATATTATCAATATATTTTAATTACTTAATAATCTTCTTTCGATTAAGTAATAATTTATTCCACTTAATTACCATTTAATTATTATTTAATATGAATTAAATAATAATTAATTAACTAATTATCCGAACTCATTATTTAATATTAATTAAATAATAATTAATTAATTAATTAGCCTTACTTATTATTTAATATTAATTAAATAATAAATAATTAGTTTATTAACCTTTATTATCCTTTAATTATTATTTAATATTAATTAAATAATAATTAATTACTTAATTAACCTTACTTATTATTTAATATTAATTAAATAATAAATAATTAGCTTTATAACTTTAATATTCTTTAATTATTATTTAATATTAATTTAAATAATAATTAATCATTTATTTAACTTTACTTATTATTTAAGTGCAATTAAATAATAAATAAATAACTTATTCATCTTAACATCCTTTAATTATTATTTAATATTCATTAAATCATAATTAATTAATTACATAACTTCATATATTATTTAATATTTATTAAATAATATTTAATTAGATTATTAGCCTATTTATACACTAATAAATAGCTAATATATAGTGAATCATTCCAATAATTTCAAATTTTATTTTATAACACTTAACTAGCATGCCAATAGATCAAATATTATTTTTCTGAAATTAAAAATAATTTCCCCATACTTATTAGCAATTTAGTAAGCTTTAATCCACCATTAATTCTAATAAATACCAAATTACAAATAAATTCGGATTTTAAATTTTGATAATTTTTTTTATAAAATTATAAGCATTTTCTCTTTTGGAACCAACCCAAGAACCGGCCTAAAAATGCCCGAACCGGCCCTACCTAGAAATCATGAAAAACCGAAAAAAACCGAACCGGCCGGTTTTTAAAAAAAAATCGACAGATTACTTTCTGAATTTTCCAGACTTGGGGTCTCCGACGGGAACTTGAATAAAATGAAATCCACAAGTCCGATTGAGGCCTATTTGCTATCGATGGATTCGTAACTTCCCGAACTACATTTTTCTGTTATCAAACATCAAATTTGGATTTGTTTTGGTCACGGAAATTGGCTCCAAACCGGACTGTTGTGCACAGCCCTAAAACAATGGGGTGTTTTGGTAGAAAATCCATATCTTGCTCATTTTAAATCGGATTTTAGTCATTCAACTTGGAGAATCTTCATATTTCATGGATCTATCACCCAAAATTGACGGATCATAAATCCGACTTATAGATTGTGAACAGTAATTCCGTGAAGGGGCTGCTACGTATTAGATTAATTTGTTTTCGTCGGTAAAAATTTATTCAATGAGTTTGATGAAATTTTTCATCACAAACACATATAAAAACCCATGTTAAACCCATCAAACTATGAATATACATATATTACATAGCTAAAGACTTATAGAACATCAAAACGTGTTTTGATCGGTTAAAAATACATTTTAACCGTTCAAATCATATCTAAACTATAAAAATGAACTAAAGAAGGTTTAGAACACTTTTTAACCTTTTATACATGGATGCTCTCCTTCCTCTTGACTTGATCTTGGATTGTCACTCTCTCTTGTCCATTCTCTAGCAAATTTGCTTGGTGGATCATCAATCTCATAAGAGTAACTCTCTATATCTCTCAAGAAGCTCTCCCTTTTCTCTCTCTAGAAAATGCTACAAATGACTAACCAACATCACCAATAAATGGAACACTTCTATTTATAGCACAATGTTAATTCTTCATTAACCTCCTAATCAACTAGTGTTGGTGAAATTAGGAGCTTAAACTAGATTACTATTGCATGGAATGACTACCATGAATGACCATTGGTGTGACATCCATCAAGGTTGCTTGTAAGCAACTTTTGGAGTGTAATTGAAGCCATAGGAAGTCCACACTCAACATTTCCATGTGGGGCCCCCTCAAAATTCGGAATTTGCAATTTATTACACCAATTTGGCTTTATTTTTATGTCCTATATCATTATATAAGTATCCATATATATATACACCAATATATGTATACATATTCACCTATACTTGTACATTGGGCTCCACTTTGGACCTTAGAATTAAATTATATTGAGCTCATTTATTTAATTTGGTTGGGCTCAATTTAATTGTTACATTGGGCTAACATTAAATACCCTATGTTACATTTAATTAAAACAAGCATTGGGCTTGGTTAATTATTACATAAATCAATGTTCAAATTAAATTATATGGACTACTAGGTTAATTAATTTAACTTAGTTTAATACATCAATTGGACTTATAATATAATCCAATTAGACTTACTTTTAATTATCCTACCATATTGGGTTACATAATTAACTCACCCATAGTTAATTCTCAACACTACCTTCTTTCCTCTATCAATTAACCAATGTTTGGTTAATTCTCTCTCTTGTCTATCAACTAGGGTTATTCAATTAACCATACATTAGTTAATTCTCTACACTCAATCAATACTTGAAAAATATTCTCCCAACACATTGACTATCATTTGACTTTAATGTGTTTGGGCTACATGGATTACTTTGTATTAGGCTCTCTTATATAATTACTTGGGCTACCCAACACAACTCACATATCATATATAACTTGGGCTTGGTAATTAATTTAATTGGACTTCCACACCATGATATACCATACTTTCCAATATTATTTAATTGGACTTATATTAATTACCTCTTGGACTATATCATAACTTAACATTTGGGCTTATTATTTAATTACCCACCTTCATGCAAGTATTCCCATATTGGGCTTGTATTAAATCCATTAGTGGACTCTATATGACAACTAAATAATTAAGTTAATTACTTAATTAATTATCTTCTTAATATTGTCATTCTAGGCAATATTCCACTTCTCTAGTTGCTAATCTTAGCTTTAATTCATGACTCATATAATTAATTCAATTAATTATATTACATGACTTTCCTTTTTAATCTATACTTAAACTAATTAATTTATTAGTTTTATTGAGTATTTAATTACTTCACACATCATCTTGTTTGACTAGCAAACTCAACTATAGGTATATATATATATATATATATATATATATATATATATATATATATATATATATATTCACCTTCACTTCTCAATTGAATTTATTTCCTTAATAAATTCTCTACATGCATCAATACAATATTCTCACATTTAATTTCTAACAAATAAATTATGTTAAAAAAAAAATGTTTACCCACTTTCTACACATCTTACTTCTCAAATTCTAGGTTTTAAACCTGAACCTTTAATAAAATCAATTAAGATATTATTTAAAATCTTGAAAATATCTGGGATATTACAATAATTCCATTTACCCGAAAATAATAATATATTTACTCAATTTCTTATTTAAATAATTTATTTAATTATTTAATTAATATTACACAAATAATTGTATAATTAGATTTCTCACTCTCATAAATCATTTACAATGATTTATTTAATTATAGAATATATTCATTTAATATATTCAATTACTATTTAAAATTACTTAATTAATTTAATCCCTTTTATATATATGTACATATATATGAAATTAAATGTTGTACATATATACAATTACAATCTCCCTTAATTAATTCAACTACTTTATATAATTTATAATTATATAATTTACATAATTATTCCTCACAAATAATTTATCAACAATTTGCATAATTGTTGATTAATAAATAAATTAATTCCACAATAAACTTTTTAATTCAAATTCGGATTAATTTAATATTAATCTATCTATTTATCACAATTTAATTAACCATTAAATTATGTTACTAAATATGCACGCATATATATATATATATATATATATTCATATAAATACATATTTAATTTACACGCAACCATGTCGCATAATTACATAACTCCACTAATTAATTCTCTTAATTTAATTAGACTTGCTGTTAGTCAAGTGTATTGAATTATCACTTTACTTGCTAACTTATCAAAAATTTTGTATCACCATATATAAGTTAGTCCGTTAAATTTAATTTGGACCTCTATTTATCAATCACTACTAGGTTATCAAACTCCAACCTTTATTAAATATTAAATATTTTATTTTTAATTCATTTAAATATCCGGGATATTACATGGCCCAGGCCAAAAAGATTCAATTTTCACTTAGCTATATTTTGACAGTCCAAAGTTCATTTTTTGGCGGGCCAAGCAAATTTTGTCAAACCTAAGAGCAAGGGTAAATAATATTTTTTTATAATTTTGTTGTTAAACCAACACTATAGGAGTTAGTTTGTAAATATAACAACAAATAATTGACCATCCTTGAATGATAATTTTCATTTTTGTGTATAAAATTAACATTGAAAACTCAACCAAAGGTCAATATATATTTTCAATATTTTATTAATGAATAATATTATATGCTAAAGTAATACACAAAAAATTATGTATAAAGAGTAAAATTTATTTGTTTTATATCAATAAAAATATGTAAAATATCTGATGATAAATCTCTAGCTCTTTATGTTTTTTTCTCATTTTTTATAGTATTTATGCATAATTTTTTATGTATAATTTGTGTTCAAATATTACTCTTTATTAATTGATACTTTTGGTGTGTGAGTATTAATTGATTTTTATTTTTTTTGGACTAGAGTATTAATTATTCAGATATAGACATTGTGTGCATGCAATAAGCTGTCTAAAAATGGAAGCTCCATTGCTCCGGCATTCAGATCGGTGAATATTTGTTTTAGGATTTGTGTTTGATAAATTTTTATTACTGTATAGTCATTATTATTTATTTTTAGTAATTAAAATTGTACTCGCCTACTATAATTTAAGATCAAAATATTGTACAATCACATATAAATTAGATGAAAAATAAAAAAATAATAACATACAATACATTCAAGTTCACCAAGTTTATTAGTCTTGTTTGTCCGATATATTTATTAAATATCTCACACGTTCTACAATAATTTACACACTAAATAATATTTTACAATAACTATAAAATTTTAACTGTTATAATATGAGTTTAAATTCAATATATTAATAAAATTCAAAACCGAACTATTAATAAAATTTTAAATTCAATTATATCTTGTACTTGACTTTCAAAAAATATTATCCCCTTATAATTCTCATTATTTTATTAATGAATTGGACAATTGTTCGTTCACCGAAAAATAAAACCACCACTATCTTATCATAATAATCATTATCTACCTGATTTGTTATACGTCACAGCTAAAACATTATTTACTAAAATAAAAATGGGTCGAAACTACAAATTATTATGAATCCAATGATGGGCTCTATTACATGTTACGTTGATAACTCGTTCCATTGTCATCCACAAGTAAGTACAGAAGAGTAGTTGACCTACGGAGGTCCCATCAAATTTGACATGATTAGAAACAAAAGTTACTCGACAAATGCTAACCGTTTCTATAACAATTACTCACTCCATTCGTTTTTAATTTACATTTGAAAAATGAGTTATATGTGGATAAATTTTATAATAAATTTGAATTATAACTAATATAAAAGTTTATAAGATGAAATAAAATAATAATATATATATTTATTTTTATTTTATCTTATCATATATATTCATTTAAGTTAATATTTAATATTAATATAAATTTATTGTCAACACTATTTAGATTCTATGAAAAAATATAAAAATATAATTAATATTTTGTCTAATTCATCAATACTTTCTTAGAATCCACTCATTTCCTTCCATTTTATTTGTCTTTTTAGAGAGATTTTTATTCTTTTTTATTTGTCATTCGTAAATTTCATAAAATATTAAATGTTTAATTTTTTATATTATCCTTTAGAATTAAATGTTAATTTATTTTTCTCTCCTCTTTTTTAATAAACTTTATAAGTTTAATATTAAAATTTTATACTTAAGTTAGTCAATCAGACAAAATATTACTTATAATTTATGTGCATAACCTTAAAACGTCAATTAAAAATAGACGGAGGGCGTACTAATTAGAACGTGTTTGGGATTACTTAAAAATGTGATTAGTGATTCTGATTAGTGTTTTTGCTTATAATCAGTTTAGTTTGTGTTTGGTAAATAAAAAATATTTAAATTAGTAGGAAGTACAAAATATTTGGTATAAATTTTTTTTTTATCAATTATTTCAAGTGTAAATTACTAAAAATGAATGTTTTGAGAAGTAAAATATGATAATAGATGGAATTAGTAAAATAAATTAGTAATATATTTGATCAAACCTGATTATTAGATTTGACAAATAATCATAAACTCCAAATTAGAGTTTTTGATTATTTCCAGAAGAAGTTATTATAAACAATTTTAAAATCAATTTACAAAACACTTTTTGCTTCTTAAAATTGATTATAAGCAGGTTGACTTCTTATAAGCGATTCTAAATATTCTCCAAGTACTTCATCTGTCTTGTAAAAACTAACTTAGTTTGACTTTTTTTTGTCAATTAATCAATTTTATAATTAATAATTAAAATGTTATAGTAAATTAAACATAATTTCTTGTTGTTATAATCTCTCTTAACCTATATTGAAAAGAAATTTGGATAAATTATAATTCTAAAATTGATCAATTTGAATTCAAAATTTAAACTTAACCGGGCGAAGGGAGTATCTAATCACTAATTTGTTTATCTTTCATATTTTTCAATGAATTTGAGATTTTATACATAATTTTGATCAATTAGACAAAATATTAATTATATTTCTTGATTTTTGTATTTTCTCTTAAACACATAGAATGTTGTTATATACGACAATAAATTTATATCGATATTAAATACCAACGCAGATAGATATAAGATATACGAAAGAGTAAAAAAGAGACCCACATAGTATTATTTATATTATAGCCTAGGGTTCTACGTTAATTGTAATCCAAATTTTTCATGAAATTAGTACACATATAAATCATTTTCCTATTCCATATAATCTATATATATTTATATTATTAAGTAGAGCAAAAAGTTAATTATTTTTGAACTCTTTAATATCTCAAAATAAGAGTAATTTTTTAATTGAATTCTTGATTTTCATCAACACTAATTTTTAGAACAATTATCACATATTGTAAAAGAAAACTACTTGACAGTTTTTAAATTTAGTAAAAAAATTTATAATTATTGTCTTTATCTATATTTTTCCTCTATATTATATTTTTAAAGACTAATAAATATATTTTAAAAATAATTTATTATCACACTCGTCACGTGTGCACATAGTAGTAGTAATATATAATAGGAACAAAACCGGCTCCATCAGTTTGTCTATATTTATTGCAGCATAATGATTAAAACTAGTATATATATAAAACACACATTAGCCGATATATTTATTAATAAAGTGAAAAGAAGAAAGAAAGAGAAACATCGCGAACAAAACTGGAAGTAGAACTAATGCTTGCAACAATGATCATACTATCAGTTGTGCTTGTTGGCTTTACAGGGTTGTTTGTACATCTCTATAATGCTTTGGTGTTGAAGCCAAGAATAGCTAGATCAAAGCTTCAAAGTCAAGGGATTAGAGGACTCAAGGGCGTAGCTACTAGTCCGCCTCAATTTTTATTTATTTATTAAATATATTATATAATTAAATAATTTTAAGTTAAAATAATTTTAATTAATTTAGTCTAAAGTTAAAATAAATTTGACCAGTCCAACTTAATTTAAATTTATAGCTCCGCCTATGAGAGAACCTTCACCTTCTTTCTTGTATGGAAACATCCCCGAAATTGTGAAGATTCAATGGCAGCAGCAGCAGAACCATCAGTCAACTCCCAAAGACCACCACGGGGAAAGCGGCGCTGCGCTGGCTCATGATTGGCCAGCCACCAATTTTTCTCATTTTGAGTGGAGACAGGAATATGGTATGAATATACATATACAGTGGAAAAGAAAAGGATTATTGCGACTAAAATATATCGGATTGAATTTTGTTATGAGTAGACACAAAATTAATTATTCAGATACTTATATATACAGACATTATATCTACTAACAATAAAAATTGACATATATTTGTTACAATATATAAAAAGGAATGATCCATAACAAACATTTGCTATATTTACTATTTTAATAAATGCATTTGGTACCATTTAAATAATGATATGAGAGAGATATATATCTCCAACTATTAACTAAGTTAACAGACAGGGAAAAAAATAAAATAAAATAAATACAAGCCGCTAACTAAATTAACGGGTGAAAGAATTTTTTTTTCCTTCTACAAGCCGCAAACATAGTTAATGTGTGAAATTTAAAAGAAAAATAAAATAAAATTATGTACTACCCGCTAACGTAGTTAACGGGTGGAGAGAATTTTTTTTGTTTTTTTTTCCAAAAAAGTAGCAACTTGCATAAAAAAAAATTTATTCCTCCAACCCGTTAACTATGTTAGCGGGTGAAGAATGAATGAGTTATTTATTTATTTATTTATTTTTAAAGTATCAACTTGCATAAAAAAAATTAAAAAAAAATTACCATTTCAATCCATTAATTATGATAGCGGGTGAAGAAAAAATATATATATTTTTAAAGTACCAACTTAACTAATTTTGAGTTCACAGATATATTCACCACCAAAACACGAAAAGTTTTTAGAACCAAGAAACATATAACTTGTTCGTCCCAAAATAAAACTTCACTTTTAAAACATTCTAAAAGTTTCTTAAACTAGGAAACATATTAATTAATCCTGGTCCCAAAGCAGGACTTCACTTTTGAAACTCACATTGAACACTTTCTATTTTTCCTTGTAGTAGCATTCCTAAACCCTACTCGTCTCCCAACTGTAGTTAACGGAATACGAGTACCATTCTGTCCTAATAATAAAAGAGTACCGTTTTCTTTGGAAATACATTGGTATACTAACTATTCATGTACTAATTCTTTTTGAAGGACATGGTGAACTTAATGGTAGAGTCCACTTTGCCTATGCTAGAATCTTGGGGAAGTAAAGCTGAAATAGGGGGAGGATTTGCAGAAATTAAAGTTGATGAGAGCTTGAGAAGGATGTCAGCAGATATAATCTCAAGAGCAAGTTTTGGGAGCAATTATGCCCAAGGGGAAAATATATTCTTAAAGCTTTGAGCTATTCAAGAGGTCATGTCTAAGGGAAACATTGGTGTTCCCGGTTCAAGGTGTACAATATTTATGATCAATAACTTGAAGAAATGAAAAAGAAAAAAAAAAGAAGTGCCGATACAGTCAAAACTAATTCACACTGTACACTATATATGCACATGGATTCTATGTAATGCAACAGATATGTTCCGAGCAAAAGTAACAGAGAGATATGGAGATTAGAAAAAGAGAACAACGCACAATGATAGTACAAGTAGTAAGATCATGCCGTGAAGCTAAATCTGAGAAATACAGAGATCTCTTACAATCAATACTTGAAGCTGCTAGGGAATATGATGACACTGATAATTGCAAGAAATATATACTTTGCTGGTCACGAAACCACTGCCACATCGGCAACTTGGTGTTTGGTCTTATTAGCAGCATATACAGAGTGGCAAGCTCGCACTCGTGCAGAGGTGCTAAAAGTTTGTGGGGATAAGCTCCCGGATGCAGATATGCGCTGAAGCATGAAAATGGTATGATACTAGAACCATTTGATAATGCCTTTTTCAAGCATCGGTGAAAAAGCAACAAAATGCATTTAAAAATATGCATTTCCAAACTAACACCTAGACGATTCACTGTAATACTATTAAATGAGCGTTTACTAAAAACTATGCATCCTTCACTATAACTACAACAGAAATATTCTTTTTGTTTTACAATGGCAGTTGACAATGGTGATTCAAGAGACATCAGGCCTTTACCCACCAGTGGCATATATGGTAAGAGAAACAATGCAGGATATGAAACTCAAAGACATTCAAATTCCAAAAGGCACAAACCTTCAGATGGTGAACCCAATACTACACCACAATCCTGACATATGGGGGCTGGATGTGCACCAGTTCAATCCAGAAAGATTTGCAGACGGATCCAGAGGAGCTTGTAAGGTTCCACAAGTTTACGTGCCGTTTGGAGCAGGGCGTCGCATCTGCTTGGGTCAAAACTTTGCAATGCAAGAACTGAAGGTGAATTTATCACTCATCCTGTCCAGATTCAGCTTCACACTGTCCCCAGAATATAGACATTCCCCTGCATTTAAATTAGTAAGAGAGCCCAAACATGGTGCATATCTTCATGTCAGGAGATTGTAACTTTCTTCATTTATGTTTTTTGAAAATATTAATGTCACCTGCTTTTATTTATTGTCTTCAGTTTGTCTCACTTTAACTTGTTTCCACTTTAAATTTTTTTATGCATTAACTTCATGCTTCATTTAATATCACAACTTCCACAATCTACGTTTACCAGCAGGTCCAGCACCAATAATGTAAGTAAATACAACCAGCTATTTAATCATACTAGCTTTATAACCACAAAAGGAAAATATCAATGCAGGATTATGCAGGATAACGTCTACCATACATATCTGATCTCTAAGATATGCAATGATAAACAAATTGGATCTATTAACAAACATCCAAATACTCAGGTGTAGTACTAATAAGTAAATTGAACCACCGACAAGTTATATGGGGTCTAGCTTTCCAGCTGAAAGCAGCGAATAGAAATTGGCATGGCTGCTCAAATATAAAGGAATTTATTAACTGTTAAAATGTTGTAACAAAGATCCCCTTTTTGTAATTTGCATTGAAATTCAATTACAACAAGAGGAGGTATCCACACTAGCTATGACTAGTAATTCTTCAAGCAAGTCTCATGAGAACAAGGATCGATTCCGATTGCGCTCCAGTCGAGCTTCCCTCTGTAAGAAAAAAACAAACATCAAAACTACATGCATTATTATAGATGAAATATATCAAATCCATTTTTTCATAAATTTTATGTGGTGAAATAGTTAATTTTGTTGGTAAATCACGTGAATGATATAAACAACCATAGTCTAAGCAATAGAAAATTATGTGTCATCTGCTCAGCTCACTTTAATTATTGAAACTAGCAAGGAGAAAAATGACAAGTTAAAAACTTGCAGCAAGCTAATGTTTTCTAAAGAGTAGTGCGAGCCTAGTAATCATTTCTTTGAAAGTACTAATGTCTAAAAGTTTCTAAATTTCCGGAATTTTAAGTAAGTAGCATTTTTTATAGCTTCAGCGGATTTCCAACTTCTGCATTTACGGGTCATTATATTTCTAGTAGAATGATCCGCCGAGTGTGTGTGTGTGTGTGAGAGAGAGAGAGAGAGAGAGCAAGGTTAATCATTACCTGGTCCAGCTCTCCTGGAAGTGTGGATAAGTAATACCAGAACAAAAATAATGAACTCTTTTATTTCAAAACATTGATATGTTTGATAAAAATGATTATACATAATAACAACTAAAGATCACATTTTTTTTAAATAGATCCTCTTATGCAGTCAAGATGAGGTTCTTAGGAGTTGTACATATTATTGTAATTTGTAAATATCATATTATAGAACAATAAGGTGCTGACTGATAAATGAAAAAATGAGCATGGCATACATGAGGAAATAAAAGTTCTAAGGAAATTATCTACCTCCTTTTTCTTGCATTCCTTGTAAACATCAAAATGTTTTTGGCATTTACTCTTTTCCTTGTTAAATTCTTCCAAGCCTGCAAAATTTGCTTCAATATTAAAACTTGATCACACTAGCATATTAGCAACAGAAAGGTTTATCCAGGAACAAGTAAACAAAACAACTACTAGGAGAACGAAAGAACGATTGAAGTCATTACTTCTAGCTACTCCTTTCAATTATTGTTTCCCCTTAACTTGCAAAATGAATTATTTCCAATATACCAAGAACCATAATTAAATAAGCAGATTATCAATAAAAAAGTATCAATGATTTTACTTGCTAAAAACACATCTTTTTCAAAACAACAATGATTTCCCTACATAAGAGTGTACTTCAATCTCCCAACTCCCAAGGACATGCGGTAGCTGGAAAATTCATCAATCTTTGACATTTCATGACAATGGCAGCAATTCAAACACAATGGGGGAAAAATACTGGACTTCTTTGTGGTGTTTTAAAATTATATATTCATTAAATTTCAGAATAATTCCCACACACGAAGTTCAATTTTGTATGTATTATCAGTTTATTCCTCCAAAAGGGGTTACACATATACAGACATACTTACCCATTCAATCATTATCTAAAACGAATTTTATGAAGCCAACTCACGATTCATCAAATTATGATTTCAAATAAGGATTACTGTACAATTATGAAGCAAAATTATGGCTTGTATTAATCTATACCTAAATGTCAAAAAAATTAATGATAAATAACAAGATCAAAAAATATATAGATATAAATATAGATAGAGAGTACATTTGAGAGAAGCAGTGTACTGAGGGTAGCATTGACCATCGGCGATCCTGGAAGCACTCGGATAAGGTAGTGATTGACCTCTCGAAGACGAAGACGCCATTGTCAGTCCTTCCTCTCTCTCTGTAGAACGGGTTTGGTGTATCGGATGATAATTCGGGCTTTATCTTCTCAGCTTGTCCAACTCTATTGGGCATTTGGGCTCCCGCTTTCCAAATTATCTGGGCTGCGTTTTTATACCCTTCTTAAATAAATTTAAAGTCTAGTTCACAAACTAGTTACCTTTTTAAATTCATAATTTTCTATAATTTATTTTAATTTTACAAATAATAATTTGGGAGAGAAAATAATTTATATATCGACTAATTTTTTATTGAATGTGCATTATGAGTGATATAAAAATATAAGCCATAAAAAATAATTATTTTATGACTCATATTTCATATATATTAAGATTTAATATCAACATAAATTTGTTATATATAATAATAATTTAAAAAAAAATGATTATATACTTTTAATATATATTAAAGTTTTAGATAAAAAAAAATAAAAGAATTTGACAAAAGTGGCATACTTCCATAGTTCCATTATCCATTTGCACAAGCCCAAAAAGAGGGAAAATGAAGGTTAGACCATAAATTAGAAACCCTCTCAACTTTTTCACCACCATTTCAAACTTCTAAAATTTTCAGGTTTTGGCTCACAGATCACTCGCTTTCTTGGTACTCTCTCTACTATTTGTGTTTTTGGTTCAAAATTTACAAAATTTACGATTTATGCTTTGTAATAATCTGATTTCTAGTAGAGTACATTTAATTTAGCTTCTATTTTGACTTCATAATTTTCCGGCATTTTTAAGCAACCAAACGGAGGGTAATCTGACCTCTTTTCAGTTCATTGCCATCACCAAATGGCACTGTATTTTTGTTCTAGAATGTACTGCGGAGATGCCCATATGGATATTATCTTATTGCTCCTTGTGATTATAAGATTTATAATTACAACACCAATTTATAATTTATTTATTTATTTATTTTTGGATTGATAAGTTTGGACTCAAGTTTGAGAATTTATAGCATAATTATACTGGGTTATAAGAGTTACTATTATTATGAGATGCTAGTGAACTTTAACATATGTTTGTTGTGATTTCATTTCGTTTCATTTTTATATATGGTTAAACACTGCTACAATTTGAATTATCAGTGATCGTAGTACGTTATATAATTTACCCACCATATCTTTTCTTTTTGTGTGTTTTGTTTTATACCACAATTTTAGTTCTGAAAACCATAGGAGGATTGCATTATTAAATTTTTTGCGGAGGATCTATAAACCTCGAAGATTTTAATTCCTTTTTCATAATTTTCTCTACATTGGCATGGCTATACAAACTGAAACAAAAGGAAAAGGAATTTTAATGAAAAATAAAGAAAGATGACAACTTTGCTGATGCTCCATTACTCTTGGTTTTAGCATAAGCATTTTATTTGGCATGTTGTTTTGTAAAAGTTGTATGTAGTTGGTTGTGTTTAATAGGATTATAAGAGAATTTTAACTTCTTTTTTCATTTTCTTTTCCCTTCCTTTTTCTTTTCCTCTCATTTTAGTAAGGATCCAAATAGAGATATCAAGTAAAATAAAATAATCTTCTCTTTGGAATATCCAAAACGAAGTCTTGTGCACTTTATAGCGTCCTTGACTGCAGTTTGGATCAGCAATGAACTTGTGCATCCTTTTCGTACATTGCTGAGTTGCAATCCAGCTATGTTGTCTGTGAACATCATTTCCTCATACATACTTGTGCAGTTCACCGATCATAATGGTCTTTCTGCGATCTTGCAATGAATTTGATCGTGTCAAAGAAGGTTGAACATTTTCTATGTTTTAATATATGCTGTGATGTTTTTGGGGAATTTCTTTTCACCATAAGCCTTATTTGGTAGATTCCATTGTTACAAAAGTTTTTAGCTTTCAATTTTTGATGGAATAGCTGTTCTCATTTTTTCCCTTCCAGAGAATAATAAATTGTACCCTTGTTTTTATTATCTTCTTTTATGTTGTATAAGCACTTGCCATTCTAGATACACGAGACTTATTATCATATGGAAATTTTGAGTTCATCTTTTTAACTCTGAGTTTGCTTCTCATAAAGTTTCATAAATTTCACTTATGATGTGAAAAAAGTTTGCGGTATTAAATACCTATAGTTAATGGAAAAAAGCTATGCTCTATTTCATACTGTAACTTTATAAATCTTGAGAAATAGAATTGAATGATGCTTACTATGTGCTCACTTGGTTTTAGTAGTTAGGGAAAGCAAAAAGGGACATTCTCTTTGGACACGGTTACTATGGCAACACTTAGAAATCTGAAAATTAAGACCTCCACTTGCAAACGCATTGTTAAAGAGCTTCATTCTTATAAGAAAGAAGTTGAGATGGAAGCTGCCAAGACAGCTTCCATGAAGGACACAGGAGCTGATCCTTATGACATTAAGCAACAGGTATTGAAAACTTGTATCTTTCTTTATTTCTTAAATTTGGCAGCATCTTATATCTAATGGTTCGTCAATAAATTGCGAGCATATCCTATTGTCACTACATATAAATTAATTTGTTTTGAGAGAAGTAATCAAACTATAGTGTGGTAAAAGCTTCTTGGAATGAAACTAGTTTGTTAAACGTCGTATGATAAGGACTATGCACAAAGATCCTAGCTTCTAGTTCATTAAGATATTTTTATTTTCCGGGGTAATATCTACTAGAACTTCTTTCACCAGGTAACCTTATTACAAAAGTATTGTCATCCTTGATTATCTTCGATACAAAGTTACAAACATTCTGTAAAAGTTCCTCTGAATTTATTAATGTTATTTTTTATTGTTTTTTCTTCTCTATGCATATTTTCATGGCTTACCGTCTATTTTATCAAATTAATTGAAGTTGGAAGTTTTCCCTATGAATAATTTAACCCTTTTATTAACTATGTTTTTTACTTAAGAACTGAAGGATCAAAGGTATCATTGCTGTTTGGATGGATCTATATATTTACCTATCACCACAAGATAATTTGGCTTAGATTATCCAAAAGAAAAAGACTTCTCAAAAAACAAATACATAAATAAATCCAAAAGAAAAAAAGTTAGAAAAATCTAAAATATAAAAGGCCAGACTTGTGAGATTAAGAAATTAAAAGTCCATTTCATATTGTTTGCTTGTGTTTCAGGTATAGACCCTGATTGAGTGCGGACTCTAAAATGTTATTTGAAGCTTATTGTAAACATATTTTAATGTAATTGGGTGAAAAAAGAAGATAAAAGACATACATTGGTTGGGATGAGTGTTTTAATATGCGTCCACACCATTTTTTCGTTGGTCAATTAATCACTAGACCAACTAAGTCAAGAATCTTAGTGGGTGTGTGTGAAAAGGTACTGAATATCATATAACTATTTAGTTTTGAACATCTGAGGGTGATTGCATCAATGACCAGCCTTATTCATTTCTGTTGTTAATCCATTTTGCAAATCTTGATCCATACTTCATGATGCTACTTCGAGCTAAGTTCCATTTAATAGTTGAGTCATGTATGGTTTGATACTATTGTTATAAAGAAAGGGAATTGTTATTTCCACAAGTCCCAACTTCCACATGAGTGTGGGACCCAGTTACAATGAGGAACATTGTCGAAATATCAGACTTGTGGATTTAATAATTCCCTAAAGAAAGGGTAGATCTGTTTGATTTGATAACTGAGTTCTCAATGTAGTTATTTGATTTTGTTCAAGTTTGATGGGAATTGCATTCATCAGTTTTTAGTTTTGCTCTGTGATATCTTTATTCCTTATACATACTTTTTGTTTTGTTTTTGGTTTTGATCTATTTGGACAGGAAAATGTGCTCGCTGAATCAAGGATGATGATTCCTGATTGTCACAAGCGCTTGGAGGCCTCGTTAACTGACCTAAAAGGGATTTTGGTACTTTTTAAATCTGGATTGTTGTTTGGTTGTTAAATAATATAGATGGAACTTAATATTTAGGCCAATGTTAGGGCAGAGATGCTTGATTTGCTATCTAGGCATAGGCCAAAACAGACCCAACATATACATGGAAAAGAATATGCAAAGCTGTATGGTCTTACTTTCACGGCTTGTAGGGCTGCTTACGACATAAACATTGACTTTGTGGTCAGCTTGATAGGAGAAAGGGGTGAGGGGAGGAAAGGAGAAGAATGGAGTTTCCCTATGTTGGGTGGAAGTAAAATGTAATTTACCCTTGCATGTCCTTTCTGTCCTAAAGTGGGCTACAAGAGGAAATGCTTCTTTGCGTTCTTATTTGATTTAAGTATCATGCTTGAAGGAAAATGGTAAAATCAGATGCCCTTTTCATGTCTTTCTTCCCCTCTTCTTGAAGTATACATAAGAGGAGAGGGATAACTTTCTTTTTTAATTGTTCGTTTTATTTCCACTTTCAAAGGGAACTGTTTGATTTAAAAGAGAATCTTGACAAATTAGGTAGTTATTTGTTCCACTTAAGATCCTTTCTGTTTGAGAAAACAGAACTTACAAGTGCTTTGATTATTTTTTTAAATTTAATTTCGTGGCCTTCTTGTGAAAGTGGGAAGAGATAACTGCTCCTTAAATCTCATCAGTTTCAGCCTAACCAAAATGTACAATTATTGAGGTTTGAATAAGAACAGAGACCAAATCACCAAGCTTACCTATAAAAGTAAAGGACTGAGACCAAACGTATTGAATGCACAAATTTTAGTTCAAGTTTTTGAGTAGTAACTTAAAATCCTGTCACTAAATTTTAACAGCTCCAAAAGTAGGGAGAAATTGAAAGTTGTCTTTGAATGCTCTTTAACTTCACAAGTTTAAGCTCTAAATTTTGAGTTCTTAAAAGATAAGCCAAGCTGATTAAATGAGCGGGCTTGAAGTCAAGTACTTGCTTAGAGATCCAACTTATATGAACTTCAAGTTAGCTGATAGCTGTAACGTGCAATGTTTAAAGAAGAGTATGACAACCTTTCCTGAACCTGACCACTAGGCAAATGAAATTAACTACCTTTTGCTGGTCCACACAAATTTCATAGAGAGCTGATCCCTTTTTCAGCAGGCTCTCAGTTTTGGTATTAGTGGCACACAGAACAATCTGTTCAACATCCTTGTCAGACTGCTCATCCTACCATGAGTGAATACACTTTCGAAGTTCAGAACATTTAGATCAAGGTCCTTTTGGTTGAAGAAATTCAAAGGGGTCACAGTCAAAATCGTAAGTCAAACGGACCTCAATCCATTTTACTCGAAGACTAGCTCAAAGAACAATGAGCTCTAGTGTTTCACATATCTGAGCTAGATTCCATCTCAGCTTATGCTATCCCCCTGCTCTTGTCTATGTCACCAAATTGATTCAATATACATATCATTAGCAAGTTAGACACATCATAGATTGGCTATGAAAACTTGGAACCGGGAACAATTGAATATATTTGGAATTGAATCAGGTCAATCTCCATCTTGTCTTCTAAACTCTTGTAGTCCTTTTATTAGTTGTTCACTTATACAATTAGAAAGAGGCATTGCATTGCTTTCATTGGCATATTGAACCAAGTTAGCAAGCAGTTTTAAAAATTACCCTGCTCCTGATTGGAAATTAAAGTAGGCTTAAGGTTAGTTTATGCTGTTGCTAGCTCAAAGGAAGACCTAGTTGCTGTGTTGAATGATCAATCAAATCTTTAGTCTCTGACTGCCACTCCATTAGGAAGAAATAAGAATAATGTAATATAGCTTTTGGCTTCTGCCTGAAGTGTCTCGAGAAGAATAATATGGGACCGTTGCATTTGCCTAAGAATTATGATCATATATTGTAAAAATGGTATCACATATTTACTGAAATAATTGCAACAAAGCAAAAAGCTCTGTTTGTTGAAGTGCTGAAGGACAGATGTAGTCGGTGCCTCTTTGTAGTAAAACTTTTACTTGTCAAAAAAAAAAAATTGATGTAGAAGTGAGGAGTAATTATGATGATCTGGCGTTGGTAACAGTGTTCTAAAAGTCGCCAGGTGGATCTAGGCGGTGTTTAGGCATTTTTTTAGGCGGACAAGTCGTTTTCTTAAATAGTCTCATTTATTTATTTTTATACTATACATACTTGTTATACTATATACAAAGTATAAAATAGATGTAATTTTTTAAAATTTTATATGTAAAATATTAAAAAATATATATATATTTTAAGACTTGAAAATTCATTCGAAATATTGTAGAGCTTCAAAGTAGTGGTCTGGTTCTTCTTAGGCAGGGGACTAAGCGCCCAACCAACAAAATCTAGATGGTAGAGGACCACCTAGCACCTAGGCGGGGATTAATTGGACCTAAGCAGGAATTTTTAGAACACTATTCGGTAGCGTAGGAAAGCAAATGTCCAGACACATTATGCAGCTCTTCCAATAACTACAATAGGAGGTCTTTTATGAAAAATGTTAAATCTATAGTTAATTTATTGGAATAAGGAACAAAATAATCTGGCTTAATCTGCTACTTGGAACTAGGAACATAATGGAATTATTTCATTCTCAATTTTTGTCTCAGTTCCTCTTATTAGCAGCTATGTTAATGAAAAAATATCTCGCTTATATATGATCACATGCATGATGTTCTGATTTATCAGCAGTTGAATTTATTTTATTTCAACAAAGGCTATATCCTAGCTCATGTACTAGTAAAAATTATAAACAAAAAGGAATCATGGGTTTCATGTGCTACTACCTTTGTGCACCTGCACCACTATTTGTTGTTGGATTATCTTCCATCAATGTGGATTATGAATTAATTTGTAGTTCATTCACCCAAGTTCATGTTTCGATCCTCTTTATTTTTAGCACAGTTGGTCAAATTTCCTAAATTGGGTTATGATGAACATGATCTCGATTACAGGCTGAACTGGAGGAGTTGAACCAAAAAGAAGGCCCAGAAATCGACGAAGCTAAAAGCACCGTAGCTGATCTGGAAAACTTGATTCAATCAACAGAAGATTAATATGTCAGCTATCAGCGCATCAGTAGTAGAGAGTTTGATTATGTTGATTTTCATTGATTATGCATGTGTTTAGCCCCTGACATTTTAATTCAGCCCACAACTGATGGGGTGTATCGACATCCTTGATGGGTTTCTGACATTTCCTTGATGATTTTGCTGTCATTGGTGCTATTTATTGTGGAATATGCTATAAATATATACGCGATGCTCAAATGATGGTAGACATATATTTATATGTTGGAAAACAGTATATCATGCGATGCAAAGATTTTGGCTTCTGTTGCGAATGTACGCACCAGTTAATTTCCCGTGTATTTTTGTATCATGTCATTTTTGTTGCGAGATTTTTGTCTACTCGCAACAAAAATATCAAATATTTTTCTTGCAACTCGCAAGCCAGGAGAGCCCATATACACGGTGAGAGAATATTATATATGCAGTGCAATGTGTAGTTGCATCAATTCACCGTGAAAGAAAAAAGAGAGCATATTCAAAAGTCTCCAACGTGTATTAGATTAATCTTCATTTATGAGAATACATGTATCTAATTGAAACATATAGTTTGAGATTTTGAATAAAATTTGAACATTTTAGAGTGAGAAAGTGATAAATTATTAATTAACTTTTACAAATAAGAGTATAATTGGGGTCCAATAATCATTTCACGTCCATCAACTTATTATTATATAGGTGAATATGAATTGGACCAGTTGATATTTTTATTTGATAAATATTAACTCAAACTCATTTCATGAGCGGAAACGAACTGTTCATTAGCTTTCCATCAATCTTGCCAAATCTATGTATTATTATTATTATGGGTAGTCATTTATAGCAATCGGTTATTGAAAGTACTATAGTAGCAGCCATATGCAGTGATTAAATTAGCTCTATTTTTTGTTTGCGGCTAGAGACTTTAGCAACAGGTCAAAAAATAAAAAATTGACCCTGTCACTAAAAGACATGTAAATGCCAAATTGACTATATTTTTTCTGTCAATTTTTTATTCTTTTTGTTTTCCCCTCTTTTGTCAATCTTCACCGACCTTAAAAGGAGAGGGAATTTAGGCTTAACCACGTACTAAGATCGGAAGACCCGCCAAAGTAAAGGTATCTAGATTGTAGTGGAATTTTTTTGTGAATTATATTTAATTCAAGGTTAAATCTTACTCCAAATTTTATGTACATGAAATTTTAATAAATTTAAAAGAAATTCTTTAAGATGTAATTTATACAGAACTTGCGATGCATTATTTATATAATACTCTTCCAGTCTCATAAAAAAAATCTTATTTAATTTTTTGAGTCATGTTATAAATTTTATGATTTTTTTTTATCAAATTATAATTACGACGTATATTAATATATGAGATTAGATTAGATTATAAGATTAGTCCATTATATTATATATCTAATTAAAAAGTAATCACTAATAATTATTCATGTAACTGTCGATAAAAAAGTCGATACATAATGTCGTATGATATATAATTTTTCTAATTTTATTTTAAATAGTCAATTCTTAAAATTAAATTGAATATGAGTTTATTTGATTTTAATTAATAAAATAGTTAATACTGTAAATTTCTTAAAAAATATTACTAAATACAATTTTTTTTTCCGAGTATTAAAATAAATTCACATCACAATTTGAGTTTTAAAATATTACAAAATTAATTAGAACCAACATCAAATGGGACTTAATTATAGGAATGGAGGGAATGCTATAAATTAAAAGTATAAAATTAATGACAAAATTAAAAATAACATATCATTTTATAATTTTAAAATAAAAATATATATCATTTTAAAGGGTTTAACCTTGACTTAAATAAAGTCCACGAAAAATTCCACTACAATCTAGATGCTTTTACTTTGGCGGGTCTTTCACTCCTAGTATGTGGTTAAGCCTAAATTTTCTCTCGCCAGTGAGAATTGACAAATTGACTTAAAATGAGAAAAAGTAAAATAAAAACATCAAAATTGATAATGGTCTCATAAAAAGCTTCCAATATTATACCATCCTTGTTGAGGTGCTATAATAATATAGGAAATTAATATACTCATATGAAAAAAATTATATTTTTATACGAGTTTTTCTTATATAAATGCAAAAACGTAATTATTATTTATATGAGAGATATTATACAAAATATTATTATTTTTTATGTGAAAATATCTATCTGCCATAATATGCCATACTTTATTACGAGGAAACATAAGAGATTTGCTAGGATGTTTTTCTTTATCGTGGTATCAAAGGATTTACCAAACATGTAAAATTTTGAAATTTGATATCCTCCCTCCCTCTTTATATGATTTTTACTTCTAAACTTGATATATTCATTTTTAGTATATTTAGATAATATATAATTACAAGATTTCAACAAGTTTAAAATGTTATAAGTTACGTGATTTTCGAATAGACTAAATGACATATCGTAATTGTTTTAAATTTATATTTTATTCGTTGAGTCTTATTCATATTGTAACCATAATAAAAATTCAACTCTCAATTTTTCTATTTGGTGTCCAAAGGAAAAAAATAATATTGTTCTCCGAAGGTGTCTTCATATGTTCATCTTAATGCAAATCTTTTTCTTAAAAATAAATCAAAATTTATTATTATGAAAAAGTCACTGAAAAACATTTATTTGAGTTAAGCCTATTAGTAAATTAATAAGTCCCCCATAAAGGGAGCAAAAAGTACTTTAATAAATTAATTGACAAAAAATAATAAATTTATTAGCCTTTATTGACGTGGCAACAAAATTGACGGCGGCTAAAAGTCACCCGATCCAATGCGCATGCTAAAAGAACAGAATCTCCCACGAAATCTAACCAATAGAAAGTCTCTCACTCTTCAATCTTCCACGTGTCAAATCTTCAAGCACTTACACCATTAGTTTCCATCCAAGCAATTACACCAAATTATTCCTCCACCTTTCAAGAAACTATCAAAGTCTCCCCTTCATATATATCGACTTAGGGTTTCAAAAATTTCCCATCAGATCGCGAATCCTCTATTCTATCTACAAATTAGGGTGTTTAGAAACTCAAAAACACATACTTAAATTAAGCGTTTCTACTTTTTCCCCCCTGTAATTTTGAGGTATTAATATGCCGCCGAGAGCAGCGAAGAGGACGCCGGGTCCAGGGGCGAAGAGAGGAGGGAGAGCGGCTCGCGCCGCGCAGAAGACGCAGAGCCAGCCGGTGGTGGTAGCCGAAGAGGCGGTGAAAGTGGAGGAGATTCCTGTTGAGGTTAGGGAAGTTGTGAAGATTGAGGAGAAGCTTGTGGAAGAAAAGCCGGTGGAATTGGAATCGGTGACGAAGATGGAGGAGGGGAAAACGGAACCGGAGGAGAATAGACTGATTTTCATTAAGAGTGGGTAATTTTATTTGATTGAATTATGCTTTTGTGCGTTGACGAAATTATGTTAGATCTGATATGCTTTTTGTATTGATTGAATTATTTGTTTTTTTTTGGATTTAAGCTTTCAGTTGGATTCTGATTTAGGTTTTTAGAGGTAAAAATCCAATCTTTTTTAATGGGTTTACCCAAAAATAAATTTTAAAAAGACTTGGTTGATCTTTTTGCATGGGATTTTCTTGGGAGTTGTAGAAAAATCAGTCCTTTTTAATGGGTTTGTGCAATATATTTCATTTTGGTCTTCTAAATGTATTTGGTGAAAAAAAGAGAGATCTTTGTTATAGACTCAAGGTGTGGTAGTTGAAAATTTAATGCTCACCGGACCTGATCCTATGAGCAAGCAGAAGAAAACCAAACTGTAGAGGGTAAAAGGTTGTATTTACAGGAATTAAGTTGCAAATAGGACTGATAGTTGTAACTATCAGTGAAGGATCTTTATCAATAAAAGGGAAAAGATTCAAAAGAAAAGAAAAAAGTAAACGGAGTTTCTGATTGCATATATGGAAGTGCCTGCTACCTAATTTAAATGTTGTAATTCTTGGTAGAAATTACATTCTGTTGGCAAACTATGATATGCTATTTAGTTTTCCCACATAAAGTGATCCGCTTTTGTAGTGGGTATTAGTTGATGACAAGGGCATCTTATTTTTATTTCTTTCTGGTTTAAATTTATTTTCAGTTAACTAAGATATTATTAAGTTGGTATTAAAAGGACTTTTGGAACTGTTTGTGGATGTTTTTCAATTCCTTTCTATTGGGTTTTCTTATGGGTGAATTTCACTCTGTTGTTTGGATTGGAAATCTATATCTTCTTATTTTACCTGGCAGAGGAGGATGAAGCGAAAGTGTCTGTTGAGGAATACGAGAGAGGTGAGCGGTTAGATTTGGAGGACAATGAGCCTGAATATGAACCTGAAGAATATGGTGGTGTGGATTATGATGAGAAGGTAATTGAGCAGGGAGATGTTCAAGAAGAGGGGGAGGAAGTGGAGGAAGATCCTGAAGAGGAACATGTCGGTGAGGAGGATGAGGGTGATGTAGTTGAGGAAGAAATGGATGATGTTCATGAGGAACTTGAGGGCGAGGAGGACGATGAACACGGTGCTGAGGAGCATGCTGAGGAACAGGAGCATCATGACGTTTATAAAGAGAGGCGAAAGAGGAAGGAGTTCGAAGTTTTTGTCGGGGGTTTGGACAAGGATGCTACTGAGGATGATCTTAGGAAAGTATTCAGTGAAGTTGGCGAGGTGACTGAAGTCAGACTAATGATGAATCCTCAGTCTAAGAAGAATAAAGGATTCGCGTTCCTGCGTTTTGCAACTGTAGAACAAGCAAAACGAGCATGTTCCAATTTTAAAAACCCAGTGGTATATCCTCTGACCCTGTCATAGTTCTAATGACAATTGATATTAGTTTTATCCTGAATCATAATTCCCTTACAACCTAAAATTCCAGGTTAATGGGAAACAGTGTGGTGTTACTCCAAGTCAAGACAGCGACACCCTTTTCTTGGGTAACATTTGCAAGACATGGACAAAGGAAGCTGTAAGTAGATTAGAAGGATTAATGTCGTCTCCAAAGCATCAAGTTATATATTTTAGATTTCTAAGAGTTGCTAAAATTCTATCTTATATTATATGTTCTTCCAGTTGAAAGACAAGTTGAAGCATTATGGAGTTGATAATATTGAGGATTTGACATTGGTTGACGACGGTAACAATGAGGGAATGAATAGGGGATTTGCTTTCTTGGAGTTCTCTTCTCGTTCAGATGCCATGGATTCTTTTAAACGTCTGCAGAGAAGAGATGTTGTGTTTGGGGTCGATAGACCTGTGAAGGTTTCTTTTGCAGATTCCTTCGTTGACCCTGGTGATGAAATAATGGCTCAGGTAAGTATTCGGGTAACTCTGTATTCAATCAAGCGACAGACCAGAAGATCTCTGGCTAGTTTTGACCTATCTCATCATGTAATCTATAGTACTTAATGTGGTGGAAGTAACATCACAAGTGGCTAGAAATGTAAATTTTAAAAAAAATAAAATTGAGGGAGGTTCTGTTGCATACACTTTTATTGGTATAGATTTTTGGTCTGATCAGTTATCTTTTCCTCTATTGTTTCTCCTTTGACCCCCCCCCCCCCCTCCCCCCCAAACAACAACAACAAAAAAGGTTACACTTTTCTTCTACCTGTTTTCTGATTTTTGTGTTAAATTCTTGACTATAAGGCCTTTATGCGTATTTAGTCCTTTTTCCATGCAAACACCTGACAGCTATATTACTCAACTTGTAGGAGGAGTATAACTGTAATGAACATTTTTTAAAATACTTTCTTATCACATATTATCTGAGTTCAGGTTAAAACAGTTTTTATGGATGGTCTGCCTGCCTTGTGGGATGAGGATCGCGTTAGACAGCTTCTAAAGAAGTATGGGGAGGTTGAAAAGATTGAGCTTGCTCGTAATATGCCATCTGCCAAGAGAAGGGACTTTGGTTTTATAACTTTCGACACCCACGATGCTGCGGTGACTTGTGCTAAAAGCGTGAACAATGAAGAGTTGGGCGAAGGAGAAAACAAGGTTGGCAGTTTTTCATGAGGTTCCTTATTTGGTTGGTCTCTATTGCGGCTTTGTTTAATAGCTGTTTTTTTTACAGGCTAAAGTTCGTGCCAGATTGTCGAGACCACTTCAGAGGGGCAAAGGGAAGCATGTTTCTCGTATTGATTTCCGACCTGGGCATGGTGCTGGACGTGGCTTCAGAGGTCCTTGGGGTCGTCCATTTCCACCACGTAATCCACCTGTCCGTCCGGCAAGAGGTATTGGAGGACGTTTGCCACCCGTAGATCGTGGTCTGAAGAGGCCAGTTGCATTTAGGGATAGACGACCAGTTATGGCCATGCCACCAAGGGGAAGGTCTGTAGCTCCTTTTTCAAGGTCATATGACAGGAGACTGCCGGGTATGTAATTTTTTTGCTAACCGGTCTACTGGCTACATGTTTGTTAATGACTTTATGTATTGCTAATGGTTAGATACTGTGTTTATAGTTCCTTCATACCCCAAAAGTAGCTTGAAGAGGGATTATGGAAGGCGGGAGGAGCTTTCTCCTAGGAGTAGAGCTGCTTCAGACTATGGTTCCAGGGTTGCCTCAGAGAGACGTACATCATACAGGGATAACTATTCTTCTCATGAATATGGCTATGTTGATTTTCCAAGAGGTGCATCTCGTCCTTCATCAAGGAGAGCTTATGTTGACGATGGCTATGGTCAAAGGTTTGAAAGGCTGCCTCCAAGTTACCGTGAGGGACGAGCTCGTGACTATGATTCGATTTCTGGGTCAAAACGTCCATATCCGGGTCAGGTTAGTATTTTTTGAATCAACTCTTTGTGCCCCATTGCTTTCTTTGCACTTTCTCCATTTGTCTAAATGTAAGATTTAATGGGTTTGATTTTGAATTGTAAGGATGATGTTCCTCCACGCTATGCTGAGGTGGGGTTACGCCAGTCGCGTGCTCGTTTGGATTATGAAATTGGCAACAGTGCTTCTCAGTATGGGGATGCTTACAGTGATAGGTATATTATTGTGCGATATATACGTTTTCTTTTGGATCTTTATCCTCGTTGTGTTTAACCTTAGTTATTATTATTGGCAGACTTGGGAGATCTAATATGGGATATGGAAGCAGCAGAAGTTCTGTATCCAGTCAGGATTCTCATGGGCTTTATAGCAGTCGTCAGGGTGTGGGATATGGTGGAGGTATGTTTCAAGAATCTTTTATCAGATATATGTGCAATGTGTCACAATCGATATTTTGTTGATTATCTTTGGAAGTGAAATGTTGGCGTAGTTTTGCCTAAATGGTTTGTGGTCACTTTTAATAATGCGACTTGCAGGCTCTTACAGTGGTAGTGATGTTGATGGAATGTACTCTTCAAGCTTTAGTAGTGATTACATGTCTCGCAGGGGTGATGTATGCTTCTGTTTCTAAATGATCCTTTTTGTAAGGATATTGGCATCTACTATTTGTTTCTTACATGCATGCTTGTATTTCATTGTTATTGCAGGTTGGTGGTAGCTCATACTCATCATTATATTCTGGCCGTGGCTTGGGTGGGAGTAGTTACATGGGAAGCGGTGGTAGTTCTGGATCATATTATTGAGGTACACCATACATATTACTGTTTTATGCAATTATATTTGTGCAGCAAAATCAGGTGGTCGTGTTCGTTGGTTTGTCACTTGGGATTATATTTGCAGCATGGTATAGCCATTTGTTTCTATGAAGGAGCTGTGCTTGATGTCGAAGGAGCATCATGGTTATTATTGAATTTGTCTATGGTACAGATCTGAACTGACAAAGAGGCTGCTCTAGGATGTGGAATATTTGAAGCTTGTGCATTGTGAATCCATGATTTGAGAAGTAATCATTTGTCAATGACGAAAAGCCTCTATTTGTCAGTTGAAGGAAAAAGTTAATGTTGAATCTTAAGAGGTGGTTTATTAGGCTTTGGATACTCTTGAGCACATATGTTCTGCTGTTAAGGGAATTCAAGTTATTTAGAGTTCAAATCAAGACATGTTTAGTATGTGGTATTTATGAATGCATCATTCCAACCATCATCTTCCTGTAAAAGTTTTCACTTGATGGACAGAGTATAGAATGCATCATATGTTTCAATGGAGAAAATATATGATAAAAGCGCAAGGCGATTCCCATGTGGTCAAGGATATTGTTTATGCTCCATTTGTTTGATAAGTAGGAATTTGAAAGGCAAGTATATCATTTCTGATGAATCTTATTCTCAGTTTTCTGAAACCCTGAAGAGGATCTTGATCACATAATTTCTTCTTTCAAGGAATTCAAGTTTCTTGAGTTAAACAAGGCAGGATTAGTAATTGGTATTTATGGATGTATGCTTTCTATTCCCATCTTTTCCTTTAAGTTTTCACTTGATGGAGATTGACAGTTTATCCTCCGTCATGGAGAAAATATATGGCAAAAGCTCAGGCTGCTTTACATTGGTTAAGGACCTTTTTACATGGTGCATATGAATTTAAGTTCTGATTAAATCTTACTATCCACTCTCAAAAGATTCAAAACCTGGATTCAAAGATTGCAATCAGCGAAGGGAAGTAATTTACCATCCTTTTGCTCAGACTGAACAAATTCTCACTCTATTTGGTACTGTTGTGTCATGAAATAAGCATGCAAGGACCAACATGCCTCACATGATATCGTCCCCACATTTCCTTGATACGAGTTGAGATGGTTTGGAGATTAAAGTACATAGGATGGCTTGATTAAAGGTATATAGGCTTTTTAACATTCGAGTGTATCTATCCATTTAGTAAGATAAATACTGGTTCTCTTATTGTGCTAGGTTAAACCCTCCTGGAAAAACTGAAGTTGGTGTTTATTGGTTGTGTTAACCAACTTTTGAGTACATCGGACCGTTAGTCAACCAACTTTTGAGTAGTTAAGGGGGTTTGATAAGCCTAATCATCCTCAGCCTAGGCAAAATAGGCAAATTAGGAGTAATTGGGCTATTGGATATAAGGCTCAGTATTTCACTATTTCTGAATGTGAATTAACTTTATTGGTTGTATTACCTTGGTAGTTTGGTAGTTTGGTAGGCTCTTGTTATTCTAGGTTTTATTTGTTGCTTTGTATGTGGAAGTGACCTTTTCGAATATAGTATAGCTTTTGGTCTTTCATTTCTGGATATGATTGATTAAAATACAAAACTATTTTAACCTTCAACCTGCATATCAATTGCTTGCAAGTGTTATATCTTCTATACTCGATCTAGCTAGGATCTGTTGAAAGCATCAATGTAAATGACTTCATTTTAGTTGCCATCGGATTGTGGTGTTGGAGAACTTAGTGACAATAACTTATCCTTGATGGGAATGAGACAATTGCTTCTGCAGCTTGTGTTAATGTTCGTTATTTTCTGGATGTCAATGTTCAGTAATTTTTTTGGATAACTACTTGATGGAAAATAGAGAATGCAACGAGCTTGTTATGGGGAATTCTCTATTATTTGGATTTTCATTCAACAATTATTTTTGATACACGTGGTCTGTCATTAGTTTCTGATTCTCAGAATAAATATAGGAACTTGCTATCAGAAAATGAAGGAGCTTATTGAGTAAAAGGTAGACGGTCAGTCCAATACCTAATAGACTATAGAGTATTTTCGAAGTTTGTAGTAGATGTAGGGCCTAATACAATTCCTGTGTGTGATATGCCAACCAGCAATTTCCAGGTGGGTTGAAGTGTTTCTCTTATCTTTTCATATGCAACCCACCCCCCCCCCCCCCCCCCCCCCCCCCCCCACACACACACACACTTTCGCTGTAAGTGAATGAGAAACTGCAGATTTGATGGAGTAGTATTTGTTTCTGTCGACTTTGGCTTGGAATGGTCTTCAACTTGTAAATTTTGAATTGTTGCAAATTTTAATGCCTTCATTTTTTATTATTGTAACCTACCTGCCCTTGTAAACGGATGGAATATAATATTTTGTATGGTACTGCATTACAAAGTTATTAAAAGCCATCGACGCAAGTTGTTTGCTTGCAAAGGATTAGTTTGAAACCTGTATTTAAGACCTTTAATTAACCTGATTAAAAAGCTTATATTACTTGTAAACGCAAGGTGTTAATAAATTTTAAAAGTTTAATTAGCTAATTAATTAAGTTAAACTATTTTGTTACTTCAAAGATTTCACTTGATAACAAATCATAAGAAATAGTCATTTAAATGTAACATAATAATTTTATCAGTGGATCAACGGACAATATTAGCAATATGGGAAGTATCAATTTTATTCTTCTGATGACTTGAGTATGTGATTGAATAATACAATTTTTATTTATATTGGTTAAATCTCTTACAATTACATTGGTTAAATATGTGGTTATGACAAAGTATTTATTCAGTATCACATTATTTGAAACATATTTAAAAAAAATTGAAACCCCTAACACTAATCTTGCTATTAATCAGCCATGTGCAATCGAGTGTTAAACTGTTGTTCAATGCAGGTTCATCTCAACCTATCGTTAAACAGATTGATTATATAAGTTCAGTGCAATTGAAATGATAAAAATCTAATATATTTCTTATTATAAAGCAGCTTACGTCTGTAGTGAATTTGTGTCATATTATTTCTTCCCTCGTTTACTTTTATAAGTTTAATTATATTATTATTTTATCTTTTTTTACCTCACATAATTTATGCAAGTATCATGTGTGTTGCTAATATATATATATATATGAAGGGTGGAAATCTAAGTTATGCCATCACTAAGCTTATATGTACATATATACATTTCTATTTATATATCCGGATGCATTTTTACTCCACGTGTCCTCCCATTTAATTATTATTGACGTATAATTAATATTAAAAGATTAAGATTATTAGAATTATTACCAAAAACTATATATAATAAGTCCAGAGATTAGTTAAGTTTTAGCTGAATTTTTAGTTAATCCATTTAACTCAAATGAGCTGACTATCAAATTTTCAATTGAATTTAGTTAATTTAGTTGGTCGGATCGACTCAAATTAAGTTACAAATAAATTATTTACTGAACTTATATTAATGAATTATTTATTAAACTTTTATTTTCAATTTCATTCGCTCCCTTTCTTACTATCACATTCTCTCTATTTTTTCTTTCTTATTAGATTGCAAAATTTAAAAGTCTTAACTATTAATACTTTTCAACTTTATAACTATTTATACACCTTCACGACTTTAGTAGTATACATTGAATAAAAAGTGTATAATCATTCACATTTTAAAATGCATGCAAGTGTTATATTTTTTTCTACATTATTTATGCATATTCATCACCAAAAACCATGGATAAAAGGTATATGTACTCTTTCACTCCCCTTACTTCCTTTCTTCTTTTCGTCCAATTAATTCGGTATTACAAGGTTGCTTGGGGTGGTACTTGGTATGTGCGATTGAAAGACGCAAAAGAATTAATATGGATTACTCACTTCTTTTTTAATTTTTTAAATATTTCTGAGTTTGGGTTATGCAATTTTTGAGAAATGTAGTTGTTATACATAGCCTATAGAATTAACAAGAGTGCCTTTAAAATTTTGACATTTGATAAAAACTTAATAGAATAAAATGCAAGAAAAATATTTTTTGAAATTGTTCTAAAAATTAGTTCATGTCTCGCACGAGTTATAAATTTGTGTAATCAAAAACTTATCTCTCTCGGAGGTGAAGGTGTTAGAAAAAGAAAGGAGAATTACCTTGAAAAGAGTAATATTGTCTTCCTTATTATTAGGAAATTGATATTTTCACAGGATTTTTTGATATTTTCACATGAAAAGTGTCGTTATAGGTCTATAACGACGATTTTGACCGTCGCTATAGGTCTATAACAATATTTTATATGTAAAAATATCAAAAAATTATATGAAAATATCACTTCACTATTATTATTATCTAATTAATCACTATTCTCAGCTTTAACTAAAATCAAATAATGTATTCTTGCAAATATTTAAATACACAAAAACAAAAGGAATAAGTATATATACAAATATCAATCACAAAAATTAACTATAAAAATTAATCATAAAATTAATCTTAACAATTAAAAAGTATGACTTATTAATGGTTAAGACACACTTTTAGTTACAATTAAGTTAAGTTATACTTTGTAATGATTAAGGCATATATTTTTATAATAAAAATAAATATAATAATTAATTTTATAATTAAATATTGTATATATATACTTATTCAAACAAAAGACTTTAGGAGTTTGGCAGAGGTTGGCAGTGTTTTTCTATGAATTGATACGTAACTGAACTTGTTCAATTAAATTAGCCGACAATGTCGCACCACTCATTTGATCTATAGTTGTTGTTTCGTGGAAAGAGGGAGAATTCTTTAAGGTTATGTTTATTTATAAAAATTATATTTAATATTAAATTATTTATTTTAATTTAATATTATTTAATTATTTAATGAGAGATTATTGATTTAATAATGTTGAATTATTAGTTTTATAAAGTCATTTAATAGTTTAAAATGAGGGGATTATTAATTTCATATTTTTTATGAGATTATATAATCTTACATAAATAGTATTAGGAATAATAAAAAAAAATAGTTCATAGGACTATTAATCCCCTATCATGAAATAAAATAGTCCAAAATAATGTTAAATTAATATAAATTGTTCAATTATAAATATATTTTTTATAAACAAACATAGCCTAAGTGACCAATCTCCAATCACGTCTCGTCACATGTGATCACGTGATAGTCAAAGACATATAATGTGTAATAATACAAGAGCAGTTATTAAATTAAATGACAGATATAAACTACAGTTATTACAAAAATTGCAAAAATAAATAAAGAATAATAAATAAAGAAAAAGCTTCGAATACAATTTTTTTCTTCTATAAATCTAGTATAGCAAAATTTAAGATATTGACAAAAACTGATTTTCATCCTTCACATGCAACTTTTTTTCTATACCAAATATATATAGAAAATTGTATTTGTGTTTTTTCAAAAAAATCATTATTGTTAAATGATTAAAATGCAAAATTGGTCTTTTTGTAACTCTATGTACTTCCTACAAGCCCAAAGTACTACATGTCGTAAGTCAGAAGGCCCGCAAGATGACTAAAATTCAAAAGCGCACCTCGAAATAATTATAAATCTTAATAATATATATAAGGAGTGTGACCATTGACGTTATCTAACTTTTGAGTCGTGTTACAGGACTATTGTAGCTTTAGTCGCTAGAACTGTAGATTAAAAGATATCTTAGATACATTGAAATGGGTTTTGAACATAAATTTGTTTGTTATTGTTTGTCTTAATTAACTTTTGAAAGCATTTACTATTAATATTGATCAAAACAAAGATAATTCCTTTTGATAGAAAAAATATTTTTTAAAAATTGTACTTGATCCAATTAAATAAGAAAAATTGTTATTTGCTAAGATCGATTCATCTTTCACCCTCACAATTTTACAGATTACTTTTTTTCGAGAGTTGGGATGCTCTGTGTCAAATCAAGGTTAAATATGAGATGGTTAATTTAAGTTTCAGTATTGTATTGTTGTCTAAATTTGGTTAGATTTTAGTTTAGAGGAGTTGGACTATGTGGTATTGTTTAAGACTTAAAAACTTTGCTCATTTAATGGAGTTTGATTAAGGTTTTTGGGTAGTTTTTTTGTACCAAACTCAAAAGCAGATACAAACCGAACACAAAAAAAAACCATACAAAGAAGATGGTAGAGAGAATTAATATACACCCCCTTTGGACCATGGGTACCAACTACTAAAGCAAATCAATCAAAAACAACCAAACGAATAAAATGTCCAATTATCAATCACATCTTTCAAGTGATCGATCATAGCTAATGATGTTAACTAATTTATACCCCCATGTTATAATTTCTTTTTTAATTTAGGGTTTGGTTCCTCCAACAAATTTTGTCTCTTCTTCTGCTTCGTAACAAGAGACACCAAAACTAAAACAATTAAACCTAATTTTTTGACAAATAAAAAGGCAAAAGTACAGGGCCTCATTTAATGCATTCAAGAAGTCATCAATGTCCTGGAAGTGACATATATACATATTTTTTGTTTTTTAATTTGTAATTATTTAGATTTAAATTTATATATGTCAACCGAAACCAAGTACGTACTTAATATACCAACTGAAACCCAAGTACACGTCTTATTTTCTAAGGCTGGTTGTCCGACGTCCCTTTCCAATTTATTACTCCCTCTTTTTCAAAAATAAAACAAATCAATTATATTAATAAAATACTATAAAATTTAGATTAATTAATGCGAATTTATTTAATTTTTTAAAATAACATAATTTATAATAATTAATAAATTATTTTATTGTATTAATTAAAATTAACTGAATTCATATTAATTTTGAATTCAAAAACTAAAATAAGACTCATTTAAATTAATAAATATTTCGATTGACGTGCTGCGGCGGCCGCATAATAAAATTACTTTTAGCAGTAAACTTGAAACTTAGGTATATTTCATCAATACAATACATATTACATATATATATAACCATTTATCATTACATACTACAACTTCAAAATCCACCAAAAGGTACATATATAAGATTTAGATTGAAATAATTAAAGCACAGCTTAATTGGTAACAGTATTCTTAACCCTTTATTTTTTCCCGAACAAATTATTAGTCTTCCATCAAGATCACATATATAGTAATCCAGCTAGCTAGATAGTAATGGAAACTTTGCAGCCATGCATATTAACACCATACATGGTCAGTTGATTTGAAGAGGTAAGGGTCGAAATCCATGCTTCAAACTGGCTTCCCAAACTTCGTCAATGTTAAACATGGTGTTAGCGCATTCATGTACGTTCCATCCTTCTAATGCGTGCACTATCCCAGCAACACGTGAAGCACTCATTACTCTTCTTGGCAACCAATTCTGTGACATTAAAATATAACTTTCATGTCAAAAAAAGAAAAAAGAAACATAAATTTTATCATAAACCTTCAAGTAAATGATAAACACACTCCATATTTTACCTGTTGCGCTCTAGTACTATAGAATAAAATTTATTCTATTTTAAGCTTTTATTGGAGTGCAAGTGTGCAACTGGTGAAAATTTGAGTGCATTTTCACTTCTTAATATTTACAGGAAAAAACGGATTAGGATTATTTCTAATATACCTTTCACTTAATTTATCTAAATATACAATTAGCACCACAAATATCTAACTTTTAGTGAAGGTTCCAACAACATAATTATAGCAACCAATATATATTATTGTGTCGCTAATGTATATTAAGAAAATTGAGCGAAAAGAGTAACGGAGGGAATCTTGTCCAGGAAAAAGGTTTATATATAGACTCGTAAAGGGGACAACTTAAGTTACTAACCTCACAAGAGTCTAGGTTTTCGAGGGATGAAGGAGCCAACATTGCTGGTGTATACTGGTAGAAGCAATCACTACGAGTTTGCTTAGGAGGGATTGGTGAAAAAGGAATGAATAATGTTTTTTTTCCTGCCTTCTGTTGTTCTTCTTCAGTCAGTCCATCTCCAACCAGCCATACCTTTGAAAATTTATCACCAGAAATGATAAAAATTATATATTAAATAACTAATTAAATAAGTATGATTTAAATTAGATTAGAGATATATACCTTATGTGCACAACTCCTTGTCAGTAGCAAGTTACTCTTAGACCTGGTGGTTAGCCTAAGTTTCTCATATTCATCTTTGCATAGAGTAGCCACCTAATACAAAATTATGGTGTTAGGAGATTAATTAGGAAAACAAGGCATTGTGCTCAACTTCATTCAACTAAAGACTGTATTTGAAATAGTATTATTTTACATAAATAGCTCTTTTTTTTTTCTATAAAAAAATAGTTATGCTGCTCCTGCATTGCAAAATAAAAATAAATAAATAAACACTTTCATTAATAAAAAAGAAAAAAAGAGAAGAAAAAAGAAGTACCTTGATTCCTTTTTCACATAAAGCAAGGACAATTGAATGAGCAACCTTAGTTAGTTTGCCTCTAAAGAGAATTTGTGTGGTTCCTTCCGGGATGCTATTAAGAACAATAGCAGCTGCCAAGCTACTCCCAGTCACAACCTTCACATTGAGTTGAGGGTTCCTTCGAACGTAAAGCTCTCCATCTCCGTTGAGTTCTCCCCCCTGCAAAAAAGTTTTTTCGTTATTTAGTGGCAGAGCTAGACTTTTCAAAACCGGAGACCCTCATCAATTTTTTGACTACGGGAAAAATTTAATAGGCCACATGTTACAAGTCATTGCATTTATTTTTTAATTTATAAATCTTAGATAGTGGGGTACCTATTCTGACTATTGTATTATTTACTTTGACTGTTTTATAAATTATAGGTTTCAAAAATTGTAATTTAGGGCACCATATTTAAACTACATAAAATAAGTGGGACGTGAAAATTAATATTTCGGAGGTAGGTACCATGGTTCCACATGAAAAAAACTACATAGAACTTGCCTGGTTCAAAAGACCTAGACTTAGCACCTTAGTGCCTCTTGCTTCTGCCTTTAAGATGGCCTCTTCAATAAAACTATTGATAGTTTCTCTTTGCCATTTCAATTTATACTTCACAAAAATAAAATATAACCAAAGTCAGAAAAATTAATAGAAATATAATAGTTAAATCATTCTTTAAATCGAAAAATTAAAATACAGATTATATGAAGAACTGAAATATGTACTTGTCTAATGTATCTTGGTATGGCCCAAGATTGTAATTTGAGATTTTTGAAGGTATTTCTCTCTGCAACAAATGTTCGGCCGTAGATGGAAGTGATGATCATGGACCAACACGTCACAGGCAACATTAGCCATAGGTACCATTTGGACATTTGGGGCTTGGATGCGACGGAGGCAAAACCTAGCCGAAGATGATAGATGGAATCCGGTGTAGTTAAATGTGTGAGATGCACGACATCCGGTGAATCTTCTTGCCTTTTGAGTGAAGTTTCATGCAAAGCATCTGTCGATTCGTCCATGGTTCCATACATGTAGTCATAGATTGGCATGAAAAGTGAATAATTTGTCCGAAATTTAGTGTGATGAAGAGAGTGATATCTGTAGTGACGCATATTAAACTTATCAGATTCTGCTAGTATGTTCATATTCAAGTATAGTTTGCAAGTGTACTGATATGTGCACTAATTGGGTACTAACAACTATAAAGAAAACAAAGAGAAAATAGTACGTAAATTCAATATATATATATATATATTCAGATTCTTCGTTATTAATTTAATTAATAGGATCCACGTAATATTTTCTTTGTGAACAACTATATATTACAACTATTAGTGCAGAGTTGGCGCATAGAATTATTCATTTGCAATGAAAAAGTGGAACTTTAGGAAGATAACATACGTGGGAGTGTACATGATGTATTTTAGAGGAGGGATTATGGAGAATAGCTTCTTTGGTACCATCTCAAAGTTGCAGTGCCCCATGTTGTTCATGAAGTCAATGAAAGTAATATAACCAAAGAGAGATACCAAAGAGGCAGTTTGACTTAAAAGCGTTGTGAGCATCGGTATGGCAAAGAGTAAAAAATACGATATATGCTCGGCAAATGGATGAACCACAGCTGCAAAAATGTACAAAAAAGTAAACTTAAGGTTGATAATTTTATTTTTTATTTAAAAAAAAAAGAAAAAAAGAAAATGAATTAGGAGTTTTATAGTTACATACATGTAATAGGTTCGGTGACAATAGAGGAATGGTGATGGGAATGGTAGCGAGAATAAAGGTAGTGGTGGTGCAATAATCTATGAAGCCAATAGTAGAGGAACTCCACCGGACCGGCATGAAGAAAAATTGTGATAATCACACCATCTACTCTCCATACGGGAAGGTGAGAAGCTCTAGCCATAGTTACATTAAAGATGTAGAACAAAGTTGCATTAAATAAGATTTGGTCATCCCTGCCACATAAATATCAATTCACAATTAGACATAATTAAGATTACAAACTTAATTAATAAACAAATATATATTCAAATATTTATAGATATGCTAATTGTAGCTAGCACAGGTTGATCATAAATTACAGAGAAAGGCAACTGCAGCCTAATTGGCTGATGAATCTCGATCATACTCTTAATTGAAGTCATAACATTTGCAAGATACAACAACTTTTTTTCTGTGTGTCCATAAGCTAGGGTACGGTAATCTGATTCTCTAGGGATGCATGCTAACATTCATCAGCACAGTTCCTGATAATAATAATAACAATAACAATAATAATAATAATAATAATAATAATAATAATAATAATAATAATAGCTGCATGCATACTCAAAAATATGTCGAAATGACTAAACTACCCTCAATAATGGGAACGAATGACACATTTGTCATTTTGAATAGTGTATAGTGACGTGACACATTATGTATGAAAAAATTATTCAGTAATTTCGGAGTACAGTCACGTGGTGTTTCAAGCTAATCACATCTTTTTATTTTAGTTGTGTCCCACTGCATGTAATTCTGGATCTACTAAAATGGGGATGAACATATTAAAATGGAGAGATATAATTGGTTTAGAACATCACATGATTGTGCTCCGGACCATTGAATAATTACTCGTACGTATGTATGGCGTGCAACTAGAATTGTTACACATGCAGATTATATATATATATATATATATATATATATATATATATATATCAGCCCAGTTTCTATCAACTCGATCGAATTCAAGACTCTTACCAGTCACGCTCTCTATCAACCTGATCAAATTCAATACTCTTGTCAACGATCCTGTTATTGCCTCTGGTTGTTCGATAACGCGAAATGGAAATCCATATCTGGTTGTGAAGCATCCTCCACAACATAAATGGGAGTATGAGAATGTTGCTGATGTCTCTTTCGCTTTTCTCTTTCATGACAAACGAATAAACGCTATGAACCACCCATGGCGCCATAACCACATACTTCACCAACAAAAAAAACACAACAAATTGTTGGTAAATTAATGAAAAACTTTAAATAACTCATGAGTCGGCTTAAATAATTATAAGCTACCACATACAATCAAATTTTTTTTAAGCACTAGAGGTTATGATATTATTCGTCGACATGAACTTAGAATTACGAAAAGAGAGGATGTGATTAAACTACATCAAAATAACAGTTATGTTATTACTGCTCCGCTTTATTATATTTTCTTTCTAGTCTTCTTCTTAACTAGAAGATTGAAGATAAATAATAATGTAATATAACTTTCTTTAACAATAATAATTTGAAATAATCAAGATGACAGATACAGTACCAAAAAAAAAAGAGAACCCTAAGCCAGGAAAGCACATTATATTATAGATTCACACCTTAAAGCTTCCAAGCTGCTTCCATGGCCAGTCAGTTATCAACCCTGGTTTTGAAGCCATTGGTCCTATATTTTTTCTCCTATATTTATTTATATTTCTCCCCTTCAGCTGTATCTATTTTATTTCTCTAGGAACCCTCATATATAAAGGCATTTTCTTGAGAAAGAAATAAATGGTGACAGCTAACTGTTTGTTCACTATACTTTTTGCATTCACACAAAATGAGCCAAACAATAAATTCGGCTTTCAACACTTCTAGAACTGTAGTAACCATAACCTAATGTAATACTATACTATAATTTTTATTTTTTTTTTGAGAAATTACTATACTATAATTTTAGTACCTAAAATGGCAAGTATTATATGAATGCATGGCTATTTTTTTGTGGTTTTGTACCTAGATCAATTAGTTGAAAAATATTAAATATAGCCTTACTTCTCATCTACCACTTTTGAATCCCATGAAGTTCAAATGACAGAGAGAGCGAGGGAGAGAGAAAGGTGTCATATACCATTAACGCGTTGTCCATTTAATTCGGCATATAATTAATATGACCTTGTAGGTGGTTGGAATGGAAAAAAAATAGTAAATACAATGTCATGATACCCTGGAGTTCTTTTCTTCTTTTAGTTATGTTATAGTCTTGGATGACACTATAGGCCTTTTTTAATTTTATGAATGGCTTTTTGAAGCCCAAACCAAGCTAAAGAAATCATATCCCTGTTAGATAATAACAATACCATAAAAAACAACAACAATGAGAAATAGATAGAATTTTTTTTATATAAGATACAAAATTTACATGATTTATCCAAACATTGACTAGTTCATGGTTGGTTCATCACCTTTAAAATTTTCGTACATAATACCGTGCAATATCCCTTTTGGTAGCTTTACAATCAACTCTAAATTAAAGTTCAAATCAAATTTCACCGATAATAATTTTCTTGTTTATTAATCAACAAAACCCTTGTCTATCAATGGAAATGGTATTGTCATATATTGCTTAATTATATTCAGGAATCAAGCTGGTGAAAGTCCCAAGCTGCTTACCTCTTTCAATAATTTCTTCCCAAAAAAACCAAATGAAAACCCAAAATAAGTACTCAATATAATTATTGCATGCAGACCTAGATGTGTCCAGGAATGCACATGTTGTATGTCCCCTCCCAAGAATAAACTTACTACTGTCAACGAGCAAAACTTGTCTTCACTACCAAAACTGACCACAACAAAATGTATTATCTCTTATTACAAGTTCGTCCCCTTTTTGTTGTCACCTGCCCATGTCACAACACCAACTTTCCAACACCACTCATTTCTCTTTCCAGATAACCACATTGGTCCCCGGCCCTTGAAACTTTATACTGATAACGAACGGACTTCTCCTAATAAAGTTACATGTAGAATCTTAAACAACATGCAAAAGTATGTGCGAGTAGCTTCTAAAGAAACACAACAATCTGTACATACCATTTCATTCAAGTCCACTAAATAAAAAAATAAAACAAATGAGAGCTAGACGTTTCACGGGTTACTCCTATTTGTTGAGTCTCACAGTAATTCAATAATTGCGATTCAATTAAATAATTGAAATGGATTAACGAAAAGAGATCAACGAGGACGTGTTGACCATAATGTGCTAATTAAAAAGCCCAATTGAAAATAAAAACCTGCTTTTATTCTAACCATAGTTTATAGCTTAATCGCGAGCTTAAACAGTGAGATGTTGTTGTTGTTCAGAAGATTGATCATCTTCACTGAAACACATGTGTAGCTTTGGGGACCTTCCTCTGTATGATGAGGATTCTGGTACATTTAGTGGGGGATGTAGCAACATCTCTTTCTGAAGGTAGGAACAGTAAGTCTGAAATGTTGCGGGGGTCACGTGTAATTGGAACCCTAATCCAAATAAGAAATCCACTTCGAGAAAATTCATCTCTGTTGTGTTGATTCCCCCAACTTTAGCATAATATGCATTATTATAGTACCTGAAATTTTTTGCACCACATACAAAAACAAATATTAGTTGTACTTCATCTTAATAAGGTGTTTACAATGAAAATAATCTACGGAGCTCAGGAGCTAGCCCCCAACTAAAAAATTATTAGCAGTCCTGATTTGCAGCTTGTACCCCACGTTTTGTGCAGAAAGAAATGCACAAAGTACAAGACAGTTGATTTTTTTTTTTCCTTCGATTGAAAATACTGAATTTATCTTAAAATCACTCATGAAAATATTAATCTTCATCACACTCTGTTTGGTGGCTATCTTGAAAAAGACTAATGTTACCTTTGGATTTAAGGAATTGAACGAGTGAAGAAATGAATGAAATAGAGGGTAAAATAATTCATTTCATTTCAATTGGAATGAGTCATTCTATACCCTAAATTCATAAATTTGGGAGGGACGGAAATTGTCCATTCCATTCTAACGGAACAATCAAAAACAATTTTTTTTCATTTCATAAGAATGAATCATTCTATTCCCATATTCATTTATCTAATCCAAACGTAACATAATAATAAACTGAGTTTTTAAGAGCTAGTTTTAACTTTGTTTTACACATTTGGAACAAAACAATTCAAAAAAATACTTTGAAATCAATAATCTTTCTTTAACACTCCAAATTTGATTACAATTGCTACAGTTTTTTATATAAAATTAAATAAGAAATAAAACAAATAAATTTATGATCCAAAAAACACCAATCCCAGATTGATCAATAGTCAAATTTTATTTTTAAAATGAATTTAATTAAAATAAAACTCACATATCATCCAAGAACTTTGCAGCCACCATGACACTAGTGATGAGCAACCGATGAACATTGAACGAATTAACAGGCAAGGCCGGTTGGCGTTGAGTGAACCTATCAAGATAAACATAAGCAACAACAAAACACGACGGACTACAATTCGCGTACTTGAAAATTCTCTCCAAATAGCTATGAATTGTGATTGTTGGCCTTGCTAAGCCATGAAAGACCGACACTTTTTGTGGGTGGAATCGGACGTTGATATCGTTTGATTCGGCCACCCTTTGAAGGAGAGAAGAGAGAAATGTGATGAGTTTTGACATGGCTGCAGGGCTCTCTAGCTCTGCCATTGATGAACAAGCGAAAGAGAGTTTTGAAGCATGTATTTTTTTTATGGTCAGAAATGAGAAAAACAGTCTTTTACTTTGGTATATAACAAGAGAAATACATTATATGTAAGGATTGATCCGTAAAATTAGTGTTTTTTACTATTTAATAACAACATGCCACAAAAAAAAAAATTAAGAAACAGTTAGGAGCTTTAAAATTCAATATGATTAATTACGCATTTTTATAATGATAAATAATAAATATTCGATCCATTAATATAAAGATTTTCACTTATGTGATATATTTTCATTGGATGATGTAAAACACTATTTATTCTTGTATAACAAACACTATGTTTGGTAGTTAATTACTTAGTGGGTGAAAATGTTGAATTGATGAAAATGCCCTTGGGAATTTGAATTATGGAAGGGAGGTCCCTTGCCTGTGTTTGAGTACTTTTATGAGGAGTTTGGATTTGTGTTGGATTTTGGTATTTTAGTTAGATTCAAAATTTAAAAAGAGGGAAAGGGTGATTATTAATTTGGGTTAAATGATTTTTGTTTATGACTTAAAGGAAAATTTTAAGCTTTTTGTGATGGAGCTGATATAAAATTGATAGGTCATGACAGAGTGGTGGGCATGCCATACTTATAATAAGTGATTACAGGTGGATTAAGGGTCATGAGTGCAACTCATGGGTTCCCGTCTCAGAGAAGTCTTGCATGTGTTGTGATTCACATGCATAGTGTTCAAAACAAAAGATGATAATGTTATTACAAATTTAAAATTAATACTCTCGTGTATCATAAAAGAACTTCATTCGTAAAATTTATAAGTATTAAGAATATATTTTTACTTCATATTTATTCTAAAAATAATAATATATATAAAAAAATAATATACATCACGGTCACTTTGTCACCTTTAAATATGTCAAAACATGTTTGAGTCTTTCATTTCAAATTGTGAGAGCTCACTTTTGGTATGAATGGCTTCACAAAAATTACTATTCAAGGAGTGAGAAAAAGTTTCTAGAAAAACTTGAATCTTATGTGCATCTTTTATTAGTGGCATTAAGCATAGAAAAATTTCAAACCTTTATGTGATATATATATATATATATATGGATCTCAGAAATTTATTTCCAATTAATATTTTTTATTTTTAAAAACAGGCCTCTTTTATTTCATTTGATTCAACAAGAAGAGGCTAGCCAACTCAAGTATAGAAGTAGAGCTTCCGGCATTGCCCGGAAGTTAAAAATTAAAATAGTAATAATTGGTGGCAGAAAACTTTTAAAACCGCAAGGGCATATGGGGCAACAAGAGAAATATATATATATATTAGTTTAAATGTAGGAAAAGACAAGGACTATAAAGCAGGCAACATGTCACTGTATAATTAAGTTCTGACATGCTAGCTACGGCCAGTAATCCTTTTATTTGGCCTTATCACTTGTGGCCACATTTTCTGAATATTAAATTCATGTATCAAATATACCCCCAATAAAGTTCCCAAATTACATTTTTGTGTCCTCAATATCTAATGCCTTTTATTTTCCTAATCTCTCTTTCTTTTTATAATAATTAAACCGTTCTTTGCCTCAAGTGAAAATGTTAGGCATAAATTAAAAGTTAAAATCTTAATTTTGGTCGAATAGCAATATATGCATACCCTAGATTATTAGTTATAGACCTAAATAAAAATAAGACACCAATTTATCGTTAATAAATGAGACATAATTCATTTATTTATCATTTTTCAGTTTTTTCCTTTATCTTATTATAAAATAAAAATAACTTAAATAAATAATTAAGATGGTTAGATATTACATAATATTTATTAAAAAAAAGCTCAAAATTGTCTACTTAAAAAATATAAAATGTTCATGTCTTAGAAAAAATTATCCCCCCCCCTAACAGTATGACTTTTTTCCTCTTTATTGTGTGTGTGTCTAATTTTCTTCTAAGACATGAACGTTATACTTCTAGGGAAGCAATTATGAGGTTTTATTTGTTTTTATTTTTTGATAAGTACTTTATTTGTTTTAAATTATAAAATTATTATTGTTTTAAAAATAATTAATTTAAGATATTTTTAAATTTAAAATTAACACGATCATTTATTTAAGTTTTTAAAACAATAAATCTTATAATTAGTGATATTTTTTAAGTAGTTTATAATATTTATAATTATCTTAACATAAACTAAATGAATTATCTCAATTTTAAGTTTAAAAATATTTAAAATTAATTTTTTAAAAGTTAATATTAATTTTATAATTTCAAACAGAAAAAATATTATGTAATGTTTAATTCCATCTTATATAATTATTATATTTACTTAAGTTATGTTTTAGTTATTGTGTATAATATGATAGAGGACAAAAAGGGTTGTGTATATGTATATACACACACACACACATGTTTGCTCATTTGCTCATATATCGTCACATGACGCACCGTATTATGCACTCATATTCGTACTTCTTAGAGAGCTTGATAGCAAATGCAAATTTATTTAGTAATTAGTGTACGGTAAGGGTAATTAGGGGAAAGAGGTATAAGCAACAAAATGCCAAGCTGGAAGGGTATGTTTAGCTTTATATTGAGGTGAAAAGAATAAATCTACATATATAATAATTAAATATTATATTTATTTATATTATTAAAAATAGAATATGACATAAATTTTAATATTATATATTATTTTTTAATAATATAAATAAATATAATATTTGATCGTGCAACAGAGTTTTCTACAAACAATCAAACCTTTCTGGCCTGCATTGGGATCGCAACTCTTGTTTTTTTGCACGTACTTAGCGCCCTTCATTTTCAGCCCATGTGCTCCATCTCCAAGTGACTCCTCTACTCACCTCTTGTGACCCCAATCATAAAAGGAAAAAATGAATATTACATGTTAGGAAGTGTATTCGAGGTATTAATTTGGGTCGGGTAATTTATTGGGCCAAAGGCCCAAGGCGTAAAGACATATCACCGGAAGATTAAGATTAGGGGCCGAAGGTTAATACTTCGAAAACTTAAACTTGAGACAGGGATTTGAGGGCCTATTGACTAGGGCTGTTGACAGAATTGCTGTCGACCATCTTATGTGAAATAATTGTTCATTCGTCTTAATAATTGATAGCACATATCTCACTATCGGAAACGCCTATAAATAAGATGAAGGAAAATGAATCCATGTTACATTTTTTGAACACACAAATATTATTGATATTTTATCTTTTTCTTCTATCACTAATATTTACATCGGAGGCGTTTCACAAAGTTCGGAGAATAAAGCGGAGTTAACCCGAAGGATAGAGTATCATTATTACATCTCATGATTTAGTAAAAGAAAAATAAAATTAAGTCATGTTATGTATTGTGATAAATTTGTATCGAATTATAATTGCAAAATGTATTAATAAGAAAAATCTTGACTCACACATACCGTAATGTATTCTTGTCAACTTACATAGTCGCATCTACCATCAGATCGAAGAAAATAGTTCCTTCCTAAAGTTCTTTACTCAATGCTAGACAATTTGCTAACTGGTCCCCTTTGTTCAAAAACACACTTTGTTCATTTGATTTGAACATACTTGAGGGCGGAAAAGGTTTAGCTTTTACATCCTCAACTAAATATAATTATAATCATTCAAGAAAAACTGTTTATAAATCGATTGTTTCAAGATCTTCTTATAAAATGAGTATTTATAAAGTTGGATAAACAAAGTTATAATCTGCACCAACCACTATTTCACCATTTTTTATCGGAATAATCTCATTTATTACAAATCTTTTCAAAAGAATTACTACTAATATTTATCCACGTAACTAACAATAAAAAAAACATTCTTAATATATATTATTTTTCTATTTTAATATAGTTAAACAAAGATAAATGAAAAGCATGTAAATTTTTATATTATTTAGTGATATATATTCATCGGTGGATATAGGTATCAAGTTCAGTTGAGGTAATATTAAAAAAAGGATAATATTTGTATATATATTGCAAAACTACATAAAATAAGATAATAACATTCACAAGAATATACTTGATGGCATCTTTTAGATTTAAAATTATTTGAATCATTTAAACATAGTCATTATGAGTATCGTAAATTGGAGTATATAAGAATATTACTAATTACAGAATTTATTTTATTTTTTTCAAAATGTAAACGAATCATATCAAACTATCTTCTTAATTTTTCAAAAAAGGAAAAAAACTATCTTCTTAATTTTGTATAGTTTAAATATGTAGCACGTAAAATGAAATTCCGCTTCATTAAACAACTCACAAGAAGATTAATAGAGTAGACTGAAAAATGGGCCACTTTCTTCTCCTTTTTCTCATATTCTCTCAAAACTTCTTCTCAAGGTGAACCAAAGCATACAACCAAAGCAAAATCTAGTTAATTGAACCTTCAATCATTTTCATAGCAGATTCAATTGCTATTACAATGCTACTCGCCTATGCGATAAAATTGAAGAAATCTTAGCTGAAACATAGAAAATTTCTTTATCAAAACATTTAAAGCTTCTATAAATTAGTCCATAAGCTGCAAAACAGATGAAATAGATCTGCATAAACCCTAAAACAATATACTGCATATTTCATTTAGATTTATCAAATGTAATCTCACTTCTGCAGATCTTCATATGGTGAAAAGCGCATGGAAGGTGTGACCACCTCTAGGTTTCATGCACTGCGTCAAGCAATGTGAAATAATTTCACGGCTTATATATACTGTGAATAAGTTGAAAAAATAATAGAGAAATAATCTCTAAAAATCATAATGTTTCTTGAGCTAATGTTGAAAGAATTAGTAAAATTCTCACAAGCTGCTTCCCTGTAGCTGGTTAAGAAGACTTTCAGAATCATCTTCGTCGCCATCAGTTCTTCCTTTCTCCATTGGCAATTAACTGTCAAGGGCCACCCCATTAGATAAGGGAATGTTTGACATATAAACTTTATCGTCGAGAAAACCCATTTGGCTCAACACCCCCAACAAAACCTCCTTACTAGCCTCGTCTCTTTCTTGCTCACAGAGCTGGAGAATGGAACACACATTCGCAGGCTTTGGTTTCCAGAACTTTGATCCCTCAGCGGAAACAGCCTGCTTTAAGCAAGACAATGCCTCGGAAATCCTTCTCTCTTTAATATGGATTTCTCCAAGAATCTCCCACGTAGTTGAATTTCGTTTTCCTCCCACATCATCCATATCTTCAAAAAACGCTTCGGCTTTCTCAAAAAACCCTTTTGTAACATACCAACCCATCATAAGATTAGCTATTCTAGGGTCATATGTTGACTTAACTGCGAGCCAGTTTTCATAAATCTTTTCTGCACCTTCAATATCATCCAGCCTTACCAAAGAAGAGATCATAGCATGGTAACCCAAATTTGGAATAGTGGGAAAAACTGATTCGTAAATGTTCCATACTCGTTGAACCTCCTCCTTGTTACCAGTGCTGCCGTAAAGAGTAATGAGATAATGATAAGGCATTCGATCCCGACCCATGATTCTACTCTCAATCTTCTTTAAATACTCTTCAGCCTTTTCAACATGCCCCATCTTGATGTATAGTGTCGCCAATGTGCTGAATGTAATCCAGTTGGGATTAATAGTGCTGTCCAGCTTCATCTGTTCATAAACTTCTTCTATCTTTTCTGCAGATCCTTCGGATCCACGAGATGATAACCAGATATTATAAGAATATATATCTAGCGGTATCTGTTTCTCCATCATCTCTGAAACCATCAGCTCAACTTTATCATATTCTCTACCATTCATGTAGAGAGTCATCATCACATTAAATGGAAGTGCCTGGCTAGCATATCCTCTATCTTTCATTTGGGCAATTATAGATTCCGCTTTTTCTTTCATTTTAGCACGCGCATAAGCATTCAAAAGAGCCCCATATATTCTTTTGTCCTTCAAGGAATCAGGCAACTTCAGGAAGTATTCTTCGGCACTTGAAATTCCATGCACTTTAGATATTAGATCTAATTGAATGGCGGTGTCACTTGTGGATATTCTAAATCTCTCCTCTCTGTTGTTCATCCACTCGTAGACCTGCAGCATTAATAAAAAGTTCATACCCAATAGGAAAATATGATATGACAAATTAGTGGAAGAAGGAAAAGAACTAGACAATGAAAACCTTTACTCAAACAGTCAAAAAATATACTATTACACACACACACAAAAAAAAACCTTCAGCCGTAATTATACTCTAATTTCAGTTATGTGCGCCTGTCTTAATAGGATCTTAACCATCTACTAACAACCTAAGGCCAATTCTTAGAACTTTTGTATTGCATAAGGGTTAAAGACTATTGAAACTGGATAGACATAATCAAAACCCAAAAATGTGTCAGCTCAATAGGGTGTATAACAGCCAGAATCAAATGGACATACACTTTATACCCTATCAATTCATGCAATCTCCATAGTGAATACCAAATACTATTTAACGCTCAATAATGTGAAAGAAAAAACAAAATAAACCAAAGATTACAGTAAACCAAATCAACAGATATCAACATACAGTAAACCGAAGCATTGTAACCAAATAACTAAATAATGTTATTTACTTCAAGAATAAGATTGTACTAACTACTAAGCATAATCAAATGTTCTGTATGTGCAAAACAAAAACATGAAAAAAATCCACCAGTTCACCAATTATCTATCTATCACTTAGAAGAACACCTACAAAGCATTTAAGCTTACAAACTATTCAATTTCCATCAACCAAAACAAAAAAGAACACCATATAAGCACGTAATCAAAAATAAATAATCCAATCACCATCACCCAATTCACAAAAAGAGCGCCAAATGGGCATTTACACAAACAGATTACACGCACCTCAAGGGCAAGCTTGAAACGCCTGAACTTCCTCAACTCCTTAACAACCCTACAGAGCTCCCACTTGGTAAGCTTCCTGCCCTCATTCTCAATCTGATTCAACATACTAGCAGCACCCTTTTCTGGGTTTTCCATTAAAGATAACCTCTTGTATATACCGTTCCATTTCACCCCTGGTTTCCTCTCATAATCCACTGTTCCATAGCTGTAAACCTCTGATATCGAAAAAGTAATAACTGGGTGTTTGCGGCCTGTAATTGCTGGAAGAAAGGTTGAATTGCGAAACCCAGATGGGAATGAAAGAGATTGAGAGAGAAAAACATGGGTTTGGTATTGGTGATGCAGAGGGGATTGCGGAATAGTGGATTGGAGCAGCATTTTTGGGGGTTTAGGGTTTTAGGAGCTTCAAGAATTCAAGTGTGATGTGGGGTTTGGAGAATTCATCGGAATCAATAATTGGATTGGGTTTCAATTTTATGAAGATAAGTTCAGGTCTATTAACAGCTTGGGAGAGACGAAGCCGAGTGGAGCCGTGGAGTGGTCTATTAACTCTGTCTCAAATATTTTTGAAGTTTAATTCAAGACTTTTAAATTATTAATTGTATTAAAAATACTAATTAAAATATCATTATTTGACATTTATTTATAAAAGTTGTTTTTTAAATTTCTCAAATAATTAATTTGTCAATTATTAGTAATGAGAAAGTAAAAGATGAACATTTGATGAAAAGAATGTCCTTTAACTAACGGAAGTAAAAGGTGCTTTTCTTTTATTTATTTATTTATTTATTATTATTATTATTATTATTATTATTGTGATAAAATCTGAACTGTGATTAACAATTCCAATCAGGAGAGACATTTTTCCTTCTCTCTACCTTCTGTTACAAGCTTCCAACCAAGAGAAGGAAAATGTATGAAGTCCATTGTGATTGGACATTCTAAAAGAAACTATTAAAATATAATTAGAGATTTTAATCATAATTTAAACATAATTCAAGTTGTTTCAGTTTTCACTTTTCAAATGTTAAAATTTTCTTTCCAAGCTGGTGAGGCAGATCCATAAGCCTGGCGGGAGTGTATATTGCTTTGAGAGATTATAGTATAATTTCACATTCAAGCACAAGAAGAAAAATAAAAGAATTAAAAGATCGTATACCTCCATTATGTTTTTCAATCAATTTTTTCTTAATACGTATCTAGCGACATTTGTTTGCCAAAAAATGAGTCGCTAACATCATTGCTAGGCATTATTTTGTTACTGAGAGTGAAATTGCGGGAAAAAAATGTAATGGAAGGAGTTCTTGTCAAGAATTAAAAATTTGACTGAATGAAATTCTTTCCATTAGATTTACAGTATCTAAAAGCAAGCAACTAATCAGGGGAAAAAAAATAAAAAAGTTGTTCCCCTCGTGCCAAGAGAAGTTGTATACAACATCTCAAGGGGGGAATAACCAAACGAACAGTTTAGAATCTCTTCGACAAGTACTTATAAGTTAGTTAATTTAATTTATATATATTTAAGTTAAAAAAACTGTTCAAGAAAGACTTTTTTTATACTTATAAATTTAAAAAAAAATCAAAAAAAATAAATAAGTTTTTGTTACTTAAAAAAATGACTTATAAGTCATTTTTTTAAGTCGGTCAACCCAAATAAAATGATAGAAATGTCCTTTTTTATTTTTCTAATATTCTTCTTACTAAAAGAGATTTTAATAATTTTTACATTTTACTGAAGTCATTATTAACCAAACACATCTACAATTATTATTTATAATTTCTGACTTATTAATAAAAATGATGCCGAACACTTTTATTTATAAATTTATTAAAATTTTAATTATAAATCAAAAAAAAAAAAATTATTCCCGAATGGGTGACCCCTTAAACTATAATTTCCTGGTATAAGAGCTAACAATAGTCCTTGCACCAGCTAGACCTTTAGTTACACAAGGACCTTGTAATATACAAGAATTCGACACGAATATCAGGTCCATTAAAATCAAAACTGAACTGGTCTAGAATCAAGCATGTTCTTCAAGCTTTGGAACGAGGCCATGATCGTTCTATTAAATGCCTTTCTCTAAAAATATAAAATTATCTTATTATTAGATATTATAAAAACACTAATTTGCAAACAATTCATATAAAATTGATTCTCGTATTTATAATAATAAAATAATTATATTTACATCCAGATATAATCATTGTTTAATACATAAAAAAAAACACCCATACTATATATATATATATATATATATATATATATAGCAAATGATTGTTATGTGCACTATTCTATCTAACGGTGCAAAAAGAATAATTTTTTGCCCAACCAGTACTACTACTAGTTGCCTGAAGAGCATATAATTTTTTTTTGGCCAAGTCGTTACTCTTACTAGCGACATGAGAAAACGGCGGCGTTTTGACTATTCTCAGCCGCTACTTCTTTTAGCGGCATGAAACAAAACGACGGCATTTTTTGACATTTTTTTCAGCCGCTACTCCTACTAACAGTATGAGCAAAACGACAACGTTTTTTGAGATTTTTTCAGCCTCTACTCCTACTAGCGGCATGACCAAAATGACATTGTTTTTTGACCCATTTCTTTGAGGCTAGGAGTATCGGCATGAGCAAAATGATGGTTTTTTTGACCTAATTTAGTCTTGTCGCTAGTCCTCAAGTTTTGTTTACATTGATAAGTGCTCTTCTACGTGTCTCCATTGTTGCATCAAGAAGAAAAGAGCAAACTTATTGCATACAAAAAATGATTAAACATAACAAGTGTATTTATAACAATAAACAGTCATAATTTTTTTTGTGGGTAAAAAATATGTGAACAAAATGAATATATGCTACAATATATGAACAAAACCGCAATCGCAAATGTTGTGATACGATTGAGGTTGGATTGTAGTTTCAAATGCGATTTCAATTGTCATATTTATTCACGGTCAGACAGACATGTAGTTAAGCCATATACGAATTTCATACTTTCACATTTTGGATTGAGAATATTCATTTTAGTGTGCTCTCTCTAGTTAAACTTTCATTCTTTTGACTGTTCATTTTTTTTTTAAATAAAAAGTTAAACCATATATCTATTAGCTGTCATATGACACACAAATTAATTTCGGAACAAGCTTCATAGACAAGTCAAACATATATGATAAAAGCTATTGACCAAAGCTTCTAAGGTATATTTTTCTGCTTCTGACTACTTTAAGCAACATTATATAATTGCTTTTCTTCCAACTTTTATCTTCTGGTCAACATTAAAATCAATTGATAAAGACAATACATGCCATTATCTGATGATATCTTCAATTGGAAACAACGAAATTTCTACATACCTACAATTTCATTGACCATATTGCTTAGGAACCAAACTTCTTTTTCCATTCACACATTTGTAAAGGCTTTGAAAATTCTCTCACTATTTCTCTCTCATTACCAAATTAATTCATAATACTTCTCCCATTTGCAATGTATCCTTCCGTTCCAAAATTACAAATAATAGTTTCTATGGACAATTTTTTTAATTTATTTATTTATTTATTTATTACACTAAAACATTTGAGAGAGATAATAAATAAGTACAACACTCCAATTATTTTAAAAGAAAGGGTAAGTAGAGAACATAATGGCATTTTATATTCTTGATTTTTTAGAATAGACTAAAAAATATATGGCAAAAAGAGAGATGAAGGACACCGTATATAATTATGTGAGTTATCTCATAAAAACGACGTCAATTTATATAATTGAATATATATAAAAAAGAATACCCTCTCTAGTTTTCCATGTTATGTATTAAAGGGTATTTTGTAATTTTTCAAAACAGTGCTATTATAAGTGATAAGTCACTCAAGAACATAAGATCCCATCTTTGGTTTCCTCAAAAAATATATCTCTGATTCTAGACGGACAAAGTATTTTCAACTTCAAGCAAATTCGGCTGTGAGCGATAATCAATATACAATAAATCTTTCTCATGTCTACAAGAAGATAATATAGAAAATCTTACTACTTTGATACAACATTATGTTTTATCATCTCAATAATCATGAAAATTAAATATTTTAGAAGGAGGTAAAACATTCGTGCTCGGATGAATTTGAGTCGTCACAAGGAGAGTGGTTGTGCCTACCTTCATAGGTTGTTATCACCATTCTACAGTCCTCGGATAATCGTTCAACTCTTTTCTTGACCCGACAATTACTATGTGTACAACGATAATAACTTCTGCAAAATGTGTCACAAAACATCAATATTATGTCTCAAATTTTCTAAGCGTCTAGCAGCTTATACCAAAGAAATAATTATAAATGAATTATGTATACGAATACATATTAAATAAGATTTTTCTCTCAAAAAGACGGCCATTTATGTCGGCGTATTCAAATTTAAAAATCATGCATTTTAAACTCTCACTTAACCTTTAAACTGAATTTGAGTAGCAATATTGATTTTAATGAAAGATATTTTCAACAATTTTTTAGAAAAATAGAATACCTAGTCATTTTTAGTCAGGTTTTTGAAATAAAAGTCTCATTTTGGGGTGGTAGGGACAGCTATGTAGTAGAATTTGCAACCTGCAATCAGTAGATCGCTTAAAAATATACAAATATTGATCCAACATACTTCATTAGACATATTTCATTCCCTGCAAGTGTTTTAATCCTTTCTTGTACATCAGAAAATCATATTCTAACGAGCTGGGAATATTAATTTTAGACACCTGTGTCAATTAACATTCTAGTTTATGAATATATTACTCTTATGCTTTCTTGTCTCAACTCAACTCAACGATTAACAGAAAATTTTAATCCATATGAAGGGTAAAAATAGAAAGACAAAGATACAAATTAATAAAGAACAAAATAAGTGAAAATAGGAAAAGAATTAAGGAAGTAAAATAAAATAAAAGAATAGAAATGCATGAAACAAAATAAAAATAAAGCACGCAAAAATATGTGTGAGTTTAGTTAAGAAGAAAATAAAAGACACAGAAGAGTGGAAAAGTGAGAAGGATAAAATACAGCAAAAAGATGTAATCCTCCTAATCGACTTCGATTTCAGTCCTGCACTAACTCCTTCCGGAGTCCATGGCCTAAGTTCCCAACTGACTTTAGGTCTTAGCCTCCTTATTCTAATATATTCATCTTCATACAAGACTCCTCTTCTCATCGGTATAAACATCTATAGATCGATGATGAATATATATATATATATATATATGTTTGGGAGGGGGGGATTTGGTTTGCATCAAGTTTGGTGTCCAAGACCATCGGTCAATTGATAGCTTCGACGCCTAACACGTCATCCTCAGAAAAAATAGAGGGTCGGGATGTGGTATTAATTTTTGAATTTTTCTATCCAAAATTTTTTTCACCCTCATCCCAACCCTCTAATTTTTCCTATGATGACTTGTCGGGTGCCGAAGCCATCAATTGACCGATGGTCTTAGGCACCCAACTTTATGCTAACCAAATTCATAAGTGTGACCAAACTATCTTAGTCTATAATGTTTCTATCATCTTATGTTCGATTGATGTTACCCCCAACCTTCTTTCAAATATTTTTCGCTTCTGATTTTATCCCACATTCTATGGCCCAGTAGTCACCATTAACATTCTCATTTTAATAATTTTTTTAGATGAATGTAGTGTTTAATTATTGTGCGTTATAATTATTCTTTTAATATAGTTGAAAATTTCCATCACATAGTACCTACCATGCCACTTCATCCCCGTTAAATAATCATATAGTACACATCCTCATTAACATCTCTGCAGCTTTATTCCTCCCAATATTTAAAAACATTCTTCTTTGGCACCTCCGATACGCATCTCTTCGTGCAATATTACAACTGAATTTAAAGCCTTAGATTCCTATCCACTTCTCCGTATCTCCAACGTAACATTATACCCACCTAGTCACAAAATGGTTACCAGTGAAAAAAGGCAGCAAGCTAGGGAACTTGCTACATCAGTAATTAAAATACCAGCTGATCACAACGTGACACCTCATTCAGAAAGATCTTCTGTTGGCGGAATAGGTTCCAAATCAAGATATCTAATTATTTTTACAAGTTGGAAAGATATAAAGTAATTTGAGCAACAATACTACTACTGTTAACCATTAATATTAGTAAGTGATTAACTTACATCTCCTATATATTGTTTTAGACAAGGTGATCTCCTCATTCCCTCTTTCACCTTTGATTTATCAAATCTATAAGTGCGTATTCCTCTCATGCAATTCTGAATGTAAGGAAATTTGCCAAGTTAAACTCTCTCGTGAGTCTTCTGTGCTAGGTGCCTTTTGATCTCATCAAAAAGATTCTTCAACATATATATGATTGGTTTCCTTATTCTAACTATATGCATTCTCCATAACCTGTCTTGCTCAAAGTCACCAAAAAGATCATATAATCAACCTCTTTGCGTTTGAACTAATTTGCGACGCTTGATAACTTTTTCTATCATAAATCTAGTGTGATATTGTATATTCTGTAATATTAAAATTTGCTAGTCTAATGACGAAGTACACTGCAATAGTGTATAATTGGGATTAAAAGTGGGGAGGACAAATATAAATGTTGAATATCTTTACTCATTAGGTTGCCGGCCGGTACGTATATGAATAATACTACATTCAAATATATCCTTTTGTTTCCTACCCAAGAAAACAGAGATTTATTTTTGTGCTAAGAAAAGGTCTAAAAATAAGATAGATGTAATTCATGCAGGGCCAATTAATCTAATTTTAATCCACGTCATCTATTATTATGATGGATGGTGTAAGATGTGGTTGCTGAAATAATATTTTTTGTAATTGGTTGTAATGGATGGGTTCCCATATATATATATAAGGGAAAGGTAATTTAAAATATGTCTTAGTTAAACTTGATTAAGGCAACTTAATAAAACAACGTAGTTTTGTATAAAAATTATAATTAATTTTTTTTATATATAAAACTCAAAAATAAAAAGATTAACCTTAAGAATAAAACTATTTTATTTTACTAAAATTTTACTAAGTAGTCTAACTAAACTTGATTAAAACATGCATTAGATTACTTTTTTCTATCTATCTATCTATCTATATACAGAAAGATAGAAAGATAGATAGAGATATATAGATAGATAAGTTAATTCATAATCCTCCACTACGTAAAAAACATGAAATAATTAATTTGAACATACCCTCTCTTACTTGTATGAATTATTTATTTATTTTTACTATAGATGAATTGTAAAAATTAATGTGCTAGCCTTCTCATAACTAGTATAATCCTATTACTATGCCATCAAAATTATGTAAAATGCCTATATAAAAATAATATCTAAAATGGGGAAACTTATTCTATTCTCCGATCGTACGAACATTATATCAGATTATTAACTTAAAATCCATTTATAAATTTGAAAGATAGTTCAAGAAAACCAGGAAAAATTTAAATGTAACTATATAACACAAGAATCATGCATATATGTATTCTTGCAAATAGTAGTATATATAATTATATATATATATGTATATACCTTGGATGAAGGCTATTCTTGACAACTTTCTGGCCATATTTCCTCCATTTGTAACCATCATCAAGAACATCAACATCACTTCTTGTTTGAAAACAGAATCTTGGCTCTCTTTGCTTTCTTCTTACTTTCATCCTTCCCTTGTTTGAACATGAGCTCCTCCACCTACCAAATTAATTAGCAGCCATTTTTTTACTATTAAAAGAATAGTTAAACCAATTAATACCATCACAAGTTATTGTGTTGAAGTATAACTGAAAATTAAATATAGTTATAGATTAAAAAAAAAAAAAGGGCTACGTACATTACAGATAAAGGGGCATATTTTTAAACATACTATTGTTGAAATTTCTTCTATATATAGATAGATCTGATTAGAACCAAAGTAAATTTTGTTTTCATGTATCGTTTCAATTGGCTTGAAATTAATTACTCCCCAAGTTTCGGATATTTCTGGATTAAGTTTGCATACGTTTTGTTCATTTAGATACGAGTTAAAAACTTTAAAACAGAAACCTTTCGAACTTTGATACTTTTTTTAGTCTTTTGATAGAAAGTTAACCACTGGGTACTCGATCGGACAAGAAGAAGCTTTAGAACAACTAGTAACCGCCAAATCTTTTGGAATATCAAAAGAAAGAGCTTCTTTGGTATATTTTTCAAATTAACATATATGGCTTACCTCTAGGGTATAGATAGATCCCATATATGCATATATAAGTTTGATATAGATAGATAGATAGATAGATAGATAGATAGAGAGAGAGAGAGAGAGAGAGAGAGAGAGAGAGAGAGAGAGAGAGAGAATTCAAAAAAACTGTAGAAAAAGCAACAAGGCAAACAAAAGAAAAGGAATTTATACCATGAATTGTTATCCTCGTCGGCATTACCAGAGCATTTTTCATCATTAGCAGCCTTGGAATCCAAGTTCTCTACCTAAATTTTTTGTACATATTAAGAAATATCGATTGAAAAAATTTAGGACCAAACAAGCAAAGAATGTAAATTAATCAATAAAAAAAGGAAAGGGGGAGCAAGATCGCATATATATCTACATCTCAATTATGTTGTCAATTTTCGTGATACTAGTGAAAAATACATACCGGGTCATTATGCCATGATGGTCTTTCGAGGAGCTCATTTTGACTAAACCCAATAGAGCCACTGTTGTTGGTATTGGTGGCAGTGGCGGCAGCCGTGGTGGCGACAGTGCTAATATCAAGAGGGTGTGATAATTGTGAAGATTGAGAGGGGGCCAAGACGCTCATGACATGATTATTATTTTGATGATGACGATGATCTTCAAAGAGCACAAACCCCATTTCGTGGATTGGATTTGGAGTGGAGAAGGAGACTTGATGACGCTCATAATTGGGTAACACTTGTTCTGATCTTTCCATTGGTTTTTCTCCTCCTTTTTTTTTTTCAAAACATTCTTGATGTATGTTGCAGACTTATCAAAAGCTGGCTAGATATTTGTTTTCTCTTTCTTTCTTTATTTCTTCTTCTAATTGTGTCGAGTGGATGGCGTTGCATGTGTCCGTACAACTTGTGGGGGCTTGGTCTCAACTAGTTGGTGCTATTTTTACTTGGGGTGGGTAGTATTTGTTGGATGGAATGTTATTTTGTTGGAGAAATTGTTACAACAATTTTCTAGAATTGTTCCTACTTTAGGTTAATTTTGTACAAAGTTTCTCTACTTCTTCACAAATTAAGAATTATCTATCTATATATATATATATATATATATATATAATAGTCTTCTAAATGTATATGTGAAAAGTCAAATTAAAATGCATTACACCATCAATATGTATAAAGGGCAATGTATGTGCATGTGGAAAAATTTGAACCGAGATGTTGTACTATGACATTAAGTTACTGATTCATTTTAAAGTTTAAGTTATTAGAGAGGCTCTAACAATGCATGTCATGATAACAAAAGTTTGTAATGATATATATAAATGTTTGTTTAGGAATGCTTTATGCTATGATTTCCATACAATGAACATGTAGCACAACAACTGACAATAATTTACTGCATGATTGTCGCTTGAAATTATGAGGATAATAGGTCATACTGATTGGAACTGAAAAGAGGGAAAATTGTGATAATGCTATTTGCATGTCTTGTTAGTTGTACTTGTTAAAACTCTGGTAATGTAAATCAGATCCAAAACCAAATCGACATCATCACTAATATTATCATGTCAAATATATGGTTAAGAAAAATAAAAGATTATTAATTTTGTCAAAGTAAAAATAATTCGTATAATGGAAAAAGTCCTAATCCATATTTATTTATACGAAAGATTGACAAAAAGGGAGAAAATTGAACAGTTTAGTCCATGTATACGCAAAATGCACATCTGCCTAAGAATTAAGGGCTTTCTTTTAATACAGAAAGGATCAAAGCCTAACAAGATGCATCTAAGCTTTAGAGTTTAAATGTCCAAAAATGAAAAATCTTTAGGTTTAGCCAACTCCGACGACTATTTTCTTCTTGTAACCATATTAACTATATCTAAATTATTTGAAACTTAATTAATTACTTTAATAGTGTGTCTATTTGTGCTTCAACGGTTCTTAAAATATCAAATAAAAAGAGTTTTGATTCCTTTAGTATTTTTTTTGAAAACTAAATTTCATCGTAATGAAATTTAGTCAAACTTATAATTCCTGTAGCAAAATGTCCAGAAATTATTTTTTCAGAATTCAATCAAAAAATATTTTCTTAACATATTCGAGATATCCATTACCAAAAACTAGAGTGTCTTGAACTCATTCTTAAACTCAATTACTCTATTACTCCCATATACATACGTGTGTGTGTTAAACTTCATAAAGATGAAACTTCACATCTTCATTACCTCGTACAATTCAGTGCAAAATTTTAAATCACAAATCAAAAATTCTTCGATATATATATGTGAGGAATGATTTATAACAAATTGTTACTCTGTGTATTATTCTAATAAATGCATCTTACACCCTCCATAAGTAGATCTAGCGACTCAAAATAAGGCCTTTTTTCTCCTATCGCTAGAAGAAGTGGTGGTAGATTGCTGCCACTACTCCTTCTAAGGGCAAAAAAAAAAGTACAGTCGTTGTTCCTTCTAGTAACAAGTATCAACATGCATCGGCAAACATTGACAATACTCCTTCTAGTGGCAAGTATTAACACTCCTTCTAACGACAGGCACTAGCACACATCGACAGGTTTTGACAGACATTGGTTGATATTTGCATACATCGGCATGCATCGACAACTATCGACAGTTATCTTGCATGCATCGACAGGTATTGATAGCCGACAATACTTCACGATAGAAGGAGTAGTCGCCAGAAGGAATAACGGTTGTGTTTTTTTTCTCTATTTTCAAAAGAAGGAGCGACAACTCAGGTCTACCGCCACTCCTAACGAAAAGGAAAATCTCTATTTTGTGTCGTTAGATCTATTTATGGAAGGTGTAAGATACATTTACTAAAATAATACCCATAACAATTACTCACTCCTTTCCATTATATAGGTCATTTAAGACATAATAACACATATTAAGAAATCTCATTAATACTAATATTAAAAAATTAATGTTGGTTTGAAATTTTATTACTATCCATTCACTAATTAATTACTCCTCCTCATCTCTCTCTCAATTATTCTATCTTTAAAGGTAAAATAAAAAATGATTAGATTTTTTCTCTTAGATATATATAAAACGTCTTATATTTTAGAAAGAAAAAAACTTTCAAAACGACCTATATAATAAAAAAGATGAAGTATTTGATATGAATCATTCTTACATATATATATAAAAGAAAAATAAATTAATATTTTATAAGTGTATCTTATTTAATTTTATAAAAATATTAAATTAATTTACAGAGATGTAATTTCCAAGAAAAACTATGAGGAAAACATAGAAGATAGAGAGAGAAAATGTAAAAGTCAGGGAGTAATGATATGGGGTCCGTCAAAATGTTCATCCGTGTCAAAAATGTCTACTGTCTGGGGGGACCGGGGGAGAGAGAGAACTGAGAGAGGGAAAAATGAAAAGCATATGTAAAATGGACAAGTAATGTTAAGTTTTAATTTTTTTTGTTTTAAATTTTGATTAAATTAATGTGTTGTTATTATATTAATTAAACACATATTTTGTAAATGAGAGATTATTTTATTTTTTTTGGTAAGTAAAGAGTATACTTTCCTCTCTCATGTATCTATGAGTTTATCTGTGATGAAGCCCACAGTATTATAAGAATATGGAATAAATTTTTTTTATAAATAGTTATATCATAAAATAGTATTTATTTTATTTAATATTACATGATTTAAGATATATTTAAAACAAAAAATTGAAGACTTTTAATATTACCGGCATAAAATCTTAAGAAATCTAAATCCAATAAATAGATAAAGATAGAGACAGATGGGGCATATTGTCTACTCATACCACCCTCTCCCTGAAAAAAGAAGAAACAACTATCATAGCTTCTCCATCTCCCTTGGCCTTCCACTCACTCCCACCTGTTACTTCATCCACAGTTCTATCCTTTCTTGATTCCCTTTTGAAAACAACCTCCCCCCCCAACAACTACATTTTTTTCCTCTTAAATCTCTCTCTTTCATGCCAACACCCTCAGGGACCTCAACAACAACAGCTACACCAACTATTCCATCCATTTCACAATTAGAGTAACATGTTTAAGAATAATTTATATTTTCAAATCTACTTCCATTATTAGTTAAATTTAATAATGATGCATGTGATGTTGGAAGTAATAATAGTATGAAAATAATGACATATTCAGAATATTATGTCACTGGCAACGCACCGGTCCCATGTTAAGACAAACAAAAAACACAGTTTATACCATAACATAATCCATGTTGTGATTGAACTTCTTGTTAATATGTAACAGAATTAGAATTATTTTGTATTCTTGGATATCATATGTTGAAGAAGAAGTAGATATGTATAAATGTATTATATAAGTAATACGTATGTACATATTTTAAAAGTCGAATTAAAAAATAATAATAATAGTCTAGACGTGTAAAAATATGCATGTGAGATGCACATGGCAAAAATTGATTGGATCCAACGAAATGGAACAACATTGTCTTTTAAAATAACTTTAAGATAAAAATAGCTTATTCTTACACTTTGAGGTAAATTTGCTAAAACTTTGAAAAACAATTTTGTCATTTGCCCTACAATATAAACAGATAGATTTCATTATATGACTATATACTTGTGAATATATAACCACTCTTCTACCAAGCTAATATCTATACTATTAAGAAACTTGACCAAATGGCTGATACGATGTCAGACAATTCTTTTTTGTATTTTACTGGCATTTGACAGGAATGCAGGAGTAAGTAGAAAGAACAAAGTTTTAATTACAACTTTTCGGTTTTGAAATATTTGCTTGGCTAAGTTATTGGATATGGCGTACGTAGCCAGGAATAATTTGCAGAGTGGCCTTTTTGCAATAAAGTAAATATATAATAGTATGTGTGTGTGTGTGTGTGTGTGTATATATATATATATATATATATATATATATATATATATATATATATATGAATTCGCAGGGTTAACTACATAAGAAGTAAAGCATCTTTGTGTGTGTCTTATTATATATATAAGCGAAAAGGGAGCTACTCAAGTGGATGTCTAATTTATATATACTTCAAAGGATTAAAATTATCCTTTTGAGGATTTTATTTTTTATGGATAAATCCAACTATACAGGTACAAATAAAATAAAGATATACGGATATAATTTTTTACTTTATTTTGTGATGGTATCAATGACTTTATGCTAATAAAAATAAACAAATCTCAGTTGTCAACAAATATATCTATTTTACATATATAGTTATAAAAACAGTGGTGCAAAAGATAATATTAAATAAAAATTTAGATTCTTTCATATTTTTCATGCTCCTTCAATATGTACGATTATTTTTTTTTATTTTTTTATAAATGTCTTGATAAAATCAGGGTTTTGGGTTAAGGTATTTATAATACTTAAGTACACAGTAGAGTATCTCCCAGGGTCCCTTTAATAGATTTAAAATTTTATCATTTTTCAAATTAAGTGATCTTTGAAATAATTTTGTTTCTTTAAGCATTATTTTTCTTTTCATTCTCAGATTATAATTCATCATCAAATAACCTTAAAAATGACAAAAACATATATGGTGCATGAAATTAATTAACACTCCAATCATAAATAAATAAAACAAGTTTGTAGTGATAATAAATTAGTACTAATATTTATATAAGCTCAACCAAGTCATCATTTTTGTAAATAAATATAGCCTAAGTGAGTAAAGTGTAATTTTCCCATCAAACTAAGCACATTTTTGCGGATATATGTACCTTTATTTCCGTAATTGAAGGGAAAAGAATCGTAAAGTTTTTGACAGTTGAACTTACCTTCTCAAACTGTCTGACGAGGCGTTGTTTACGAGTCGGGTTGTTTGGGAATGCAACCCCAATCGGAGGCCCGCAGCGATACTGACGTGCAAATCGTTCGTCTGACTTGGGTATAGGGGCGAAAGACTAATCGAACCGTTTAGTAACTGGTTCCCTCTGTGTTGTGGTGTGTGAGTGCTGCTGAAAGGTACAAATGTCGGCGGCCTATGTTGATATGTCGGCTTAATGGAAAGATATCGGGTAATTCCAAAAATATTTTCATCGTGTTCGATGCAAGAGCCGAGATATCCGCTGCCGAGTCGTTTGTGTTTTAGAAAGACACCTTTGCCGCCCGCAAACGGGTCGGAAGCGTTCAGTTCAGTTTGCCGTGTCATGGAATCGAGAGCTCCAAGTGGGCCATTTTTGGTAAGCAGAACTGACGATGCAAGATGAACCGGAAGTTGGGTTACGGTATCCAACTGCGCGCTTATTCAAACAAAAATAGATTAAGAAAGAGATTGATACAAAGAAAACCTTAGCATATGACATGCATGCACTCATTAATTAGCTTTTAAAACCTATGAAACTTCTTTTACACAATCAATCTTGAAGTTTTTTAAGAGTTTCAGCTAAATCTTCCTGTAAAAATCAAGTTTAATTAGTGATATGATTTATGATGAAGTTTAAGCTGACGTGGTTAATTCATCATCACATTCTCAATTCAACTCAACGCCACGTTTTACCCAAATGAGCTGTGGTGGTCTTAAAATATATCTCATATTTGAAATAAAAGTAGAATTGGAAGAAGTGAAACCCTAAAGTTTTGATTTAGCAGTTATAGCAGTCTTCTCCAACAATTTTACCCTTTAATGTATTGTTTGCCATAATTATAAAAATTATTACAATTAAACTTTGTAACGACAACAGAGCTACAAAGTTAAAACAGCTAGGGATACCCATATATATATAGCTGTACATTCAGCAAAAGTATGCTTGCTTCCAAAAGAAAATTAATCTAGGGGAGAATTTATATATGACGAAAAATGTTAGGATCGATATATAGCCAGCCGGATGGGGCTATATATATATATATATGTTGGTTATACTCATTCAACCGGTTACCCGAACTACAAGTCTTATGACAAGTGTTTAAGTGACCGGACATACAGCGATAGACAGGAGCGTATATGCATTCTCTTCAAGCGCCAGAATTCTGTTATACAAGATCTAATATCAATGTCGTCATCAAAGGAAAAATTAAATATTTTCACATTGAAGGACAAATCCAATGGGACCGAGACACCTCGCCACAAATATTCCTTAGAAGGATGTCTTGAGATATAAAATTTAAACATAAAATTAAACACTATATCTATTTTAATTATTAAAAAGTAGGACATGAACTTCTATAAATACTTCATCTTTAACAAGTGGAGGATATATAATCTCACTTGGATATATAATTGAAACCCTAAATATGTACCGCTCTTGTTGACAATCCTTTGGTTCTAATAAGTAGTCATCATCATATCCTCGGCAGCACAAGCCATTAAGAAGTCCGATTTGCGCTCTGTTGTGCACGTTTGAATTATACACGTCCGTCCATCGTCCATTCACAATGATGGATTCAAACCGCTGGATACAAATGCAACAATAAATCTAATACTTCCTGAATCGCCCAAATTAATAAACCAATGAGAGTCGAGCAATAGATGTGCAAGAACATATGTAACCATTTTTTTCCCACAAAGTGTTTTGTTGTAATATATATTCGCTATACAAAATTACTAATAATAAGCAAAACTTAATGGATAAAGAGATGTTTCGAGTCAATTAAATGAGATTATATATATATATATATATATATATATATATATATATATATATATATATATATATATATATATTTCTCGTTCGGAAACTCTTCTCTCTCTCTTCTTTTTTTTTTGTGGACAGAAATATATCATATATAATTATAAACCAAAGAAACTAGGGTTTCAGATGCTATCCACCAGGAATATGGAATTTAGATTCATGGAAATCCGGATGAGCAACAAATACAAGTGGCTTTTTTCTGTACAATGTAATGTTGTGATGATTGCCGAACCTGTCACCACTACAATGGAATCTGACTTGCACTTATCTTACTAGACATATTATCTCACCCTGAATTTATATGATATTTATATACATTTACCTAATAAAGGCACAAATGGTCAACCCAAAATTTTAAAACCTTTGCTGGCAATCAAAATCTGAATTAATTTATCAGCATTAATTAGTCATTTAATATATATATATATACACACACACACACACACACAATAAGTTTGTACAATTTCTCGTTCCACATATACCAAACAATTACAAAAATAAGTTCTTTTCTGTTTTTTTTATTAAAAAAAACAGAAAAAAAATTAAGCCTGCAGATCAGAATTCAGCCAAACCAAATAGCATCCATATCAGATTTCTAAGTCTTTTAAAAGAGATTGAACAATTAGAAAGGGATAGTTCTCCGTGGGAAATAAACTTTACAAGTACGTAGGTTCATTAGTCAACTTAATCCATAAATGTTTTGATATTTTTGCAAACTCTTTACATACATACCATACGGTTAAATTTGTTAAGTGATTATCAAAATCAGCTTATATTTGAAGAGAATTTAAATAAGTTAATTAAGATCGACTTTAGGAACCTTTTGTTTTACTTCGTTCATTGAAAGAACAAATGATGAACTGTTCATTAGTACTTCCCCATAATTTATTTATTTTTGGCTAATTAATATGTAGTTTGGCAATAATAGATCATCCCAAGACCTCATATACTCAAAACCTTATAAAAGAACATCAATCTTAAGTATTTTCCCAAAAGAACAATTTTTCTTGTAAGCAATACTCTTCCTTTCTTCACAAGAAACAGCATAAAATATGCTCAGGGATATCACATAGCTCTCATCTATTTAGAAGCATAACTATGAGAATATTCAATTAAATTTCTTAAAAGTAGTCGAACTATTAAGTTATTTTATTTTATTTTTTACCTGAGAGAAAAATAGATTTTATTGCAATGAGTCACACTTATATGGTGCATTCCCATAGCATTTCTAACTAATTATAATTAGAAGGTCATAAAACGGCTGTGAGACCTAAAAATCAAAATTTATTATCCTTCATTTTCTTTTATTTATGTTTTTAGAATTAACAAGTTTCTACCTATATCATTGAAATATGAAAAACGACAACTTGTATATATATATATATATATTACATGTAATAAAGAGGTTAAAATTTTGAATTCTACCATCAAAACCATAACTTTCAATTTGAATTAAGTTGATTTTTTAAAATTATATTTAATTTATATATGTATTTGATGATACAAATGATAATCTTCTCTTCGCTCCGTCCTAAAATGAACATCCCTTTTATTAATTTGTCTCTCAAAATGTGATTTCCTTTTTGAGAATAAAATAAAAGTTGGCATAATGTTCTAAATTTACCTTAACTAATGGCAAGTGAGCAAACCTAGCTACTTTTCATTGACACGAATGAATTTAAAAATGAGACTTTTGCTATGGTAACTAAAAATTAACCCTATCTATAACTAGACATCTATACTGTAGAATTCCATTTGCCCAAAAAGAGGAGTTTGTGTTGTAGTATGGCATTCTGAATTACATTATGCCCGTGTGATATGATGCTTGTTTCTTTGTTTTACTAATCGGCAAATATCTCGCTCAAACTACTGCAAAACCATATATTTTAAGATATCATTAGCGGTGCAAAATCATACATTTTAAAGTATCATCAATAGTGAAAAACTCTACTAAATATATCACGAGTTGATAATTTGCTACATTAAAAAATTAAATATCAAACCGATAGCTAGGCTTAAAATACAATTTTGCATTTTTAAATAATTGCATAAGTCACCACGTATGGAAAACCGCGTTTACGTGTGCCGCATGGAAGAGAGAGAGCGAGAGAGTGGTGCTCCCATAATGAGGAGCACCAGACGTTCGTGACACACAGTAACCAAATATTCTTTTACCATCTGACCTAGCTAGGATCTCTTTTAAATAAGAAGAAAATGTGAACACGCTAATAAAAAAATTTTACAATTCCAAAACATAGAGTAATATGAAATAAGAAGTTTACCTACGGATCCGACAGCCTCATGATTTCCCATTTGATATTCAAACTTGTAATGAGTAACCCATTCAATTGTTAAAAATGATTTGATTTCTTCCCATTAAACTTCTGTTTATTTCCCTCAAGTACTTTAATAATATTCATAGTAACATTTTTGTTTGTAACGATTTAAATATATTGATAAGATACATCTACCTGAAAAAAAATTGATTCATGCAGTAAACTTGTTTTTTTATCGAATAAGTTTACGAACACAATTTTAAAATATAAATTCAAACACAAACTCTCATCTCATCATTAAAAAATTGGTGAGATAAGAGTTTATGTTTGAATTTGTATTTGATATTTGTGTGTTTAGAGTTATCATTTTTTACCATTAAAAGTTCACGACATTAATTCTCAACCATCACCTCTTTTATTAAAACTACACATGTTCATCAAATAGTAAAATTGTTCTAAGTTTTAATATAATGATGCAACTCTTTAACATGAATCATATACTTGGTGTTAATTTCACTGTCATAGCCAAAAATTTAAAATAGATAGAATTAAGACATTTTGGAGAAAAGTGTTACAGTCTGGAGCATATAGTGATTATAGGAGTTTTTGACCACATGATCTTTTATCGTTCGTTACAAGATCTGCCGCCATAGTTTAAAGGCATAACTCTCCTTCCGCATGCAGTAGGAGCAAATTAATTGAATAATTTTTTATTCAAAATTTATTCCTAGCACAACACTGTACTGCAGACAATTTTGTGTGTTCTTAAATTATAGCAATTATATTACAACGAATCTTTTAAGATTTGGCGGTCATATAAACTAATTCAGCTGACATTGGTTGGTGATCACACCTCTATTTATTCATACATATGCATGTATGTGTTTTAGAATTTAAGATTGAAATATACTACAATCACAAAGAAATTAAATTGAAAGCGAAAAAAATAAGAATATATGATGTATCCAAGTTTACAAATTTGACTAATTTTATTTATTTAATGTATTTATTAGATATTTCACACACTTTACAATAATCCATATACCAAATAATATTTTATACTAACTAAAAAATCCTAATGGTTATATCAAGGTTTGCTCATGTAATAATTAACCGCCCAAAACTGCTGATCCACTGGTTGAATCGTCCAGGTCATCAAACGTGCAACTGGTTTCCGGGTTTCCCGGTTACCATCTCTGTCGCGCGACACCATTCAAGACCTTCTCCATATCACCGCCACCGTTCATCTCTCGCCGGCACTCTCCCATCACGCTTCCGACTCCCAATTTTTGTTCCTTTTCCAAGTACCAGCCCCTTTCCCTCAAGGCTCAATCGTCATCATCCCTGAGTTCTTTATTTGAAATTTTGAAGCTTAAACTCTAAAGGCAATTTATATTCTATAATATATAATATATCTTTAAAGTTAATATAATTTATATTATATAATATATCTTTAAATTTTGCGTCTGTGGTGATATGTATTTGTTAATAAGGTTCTGTTACTAAACGGAATGAGTGTTTAAGATTTAAACTTTTATTCCGTGACTATTATTTTATAAATTTTGGGTATTGCATAATTTTTATGCAATATCTTGAAAAAAAAAATCTTTTGAATTTAGAATAAATTATTGTTGATAAGATTAATATTGAAACATAACAGCAGAATAAAGAGATATGTTTCACACTCATATTAGATCAGATACACTTATAGGGGAATGCATCTACATCTCAATGCTCTATTATATTTCACTTAACAAAATTTACACACCAATAAGAAACTAAAAAAAATGAGGAAGAAGCGAAAGGAAAAAGAAAGAAAAAATTTATAAAAAATATTGTACCTTGAAAAATATATATATACATATATATATAATTATAAATAAAATTATAATTATTATAATTATATTTAATTATTTAATAAATAATTATAATATTATCGATTCAACAATAATTTAACTGCCGTTAAATCAGTGACCCACTGATAATCCGAAAAAATATACACACGTATGTTGCAACTTCAAGCAATTACCAAGAGACGGAGGAAATGATTTGTTTACTGAATTCCATGCAACTATCATGGCTTCCTTAATCAATGCCAAAAGTCCTCTCAGTTTAATGATGATAGGGTAAGGCATCAAACATTTAGTGGGGTCACTTTGTCCCAATATGCTTGTCCTTTGTGTTTATATAAATGTTCTACTGGTGAAACTTCACATTCTTTCAACAACTTTGTCACAAACCCATTAAATTTTGAAAGTCTGAATTGCACTTGCTCCTTCTAATAGATCACAATTACATAAGCTTGCCAAAATGGTAAATTATCCAACACAAATAACCCTTAAAGGGAAAGAATTTAGAATCCTGAAGAAAGAAACTAGTTGAGAAATCCCGGTTGCGGTTTAGTTTTCAATGTCACATACCTAGCTAGTTTGTAAGTTGTAAACGTATACCTTAAAGAGTCTTTCTTGTATGGTCAAATATAAAGAATAAGCCATTATATTTTTCAAAGGATAAATCTACGCACATAATAATTAAATATTATATTAAATATTATATTTATTTATATTATTAAAAAATAAAATATAATACGAATTTTAATATCATACTCTATTTTTTAATAATATAAATAAATATAGTATTTAATATAATATTTAATTGTTATCTGTTCATACTTATTATTTTTCAAAATAGGAGGAGGATAAGCTTTCTGAAGTAGGAAGTGGCCATAAAGATAATGTCAAAAAGAAAGATCCAAATATGTTTACACCTTACCAAATTGATTGAAATCAAATCTTTTCAAGTATAACACCTTCATATGATGAAAGTAACTGATTGACTAGCTCAAGATTCCCAAGACAAATTTTGATGGTGATAACCACCAATATAAAGTTGAACACAAGGTTCTGACAATGTATTAGAAACATAATTTCACTTATATTAGAACTTTAATAGTCTTATTTGAATTTTAATTAACTCTCTCTTTTTTTAATCCAAATCAAGGTTTTGGTAACCAAATTTTGATGACTATATGTTATTTTGATGCAAAACTTTAAGACTAAAAAACGTTAAGTATTTTATGTTTAGTGTGTCTTAAGTAAAACATTAATATGGAAAAAGAGATCAAATGAAACTCTCTAATGAAGGGAGTACAAGTAAATTAAAGAGAATTCGAGAATTAAACCCGAAACCATAATTTGATTAAAGAACAGTACAAAGTTGATACAAATTTATTTGTTTAATAGTACAAACAACTATAATTATTATAGACTAACTAAAAGATATTTTGTTGCTTTCAAAATTTAAATGAATTCACATCAATTTTGATTTTTAATATTTTATATATTTTCAAAAAATTAAAATGCATCTCTCTAATTTTAAAATGAATGAGTATTATATATTATAAACAAGATCGATGTTAATCACTAATAAACAAGTTCAACTTACATCCTCGGCTCCATTAGCACAAAAATAAGTTTCTTGACTTGTTGCAATAAAAATAGAAAGGAAAACCTAATTATTAAAGTACAACTCAATTTACCATGTAATTACATGTAGTAATGGATTTTTAATTAATGCAATGCCAAATGGAATTCTAGTGATATTATTGCTGCTTACAGATCAATATTTTGAATTAAAAAAATTACATTTGAATTAAATTACAAAAATAATAGTAAACCTAACATGAAAGAGAAACTATCATACGAATAAAGTAGCCAAGGCATGCAAATAGCAATAATTAATCTAGCATCGCTTGGAGAAAGATTTATAGCATGCAGTAGTCCTTGTCATGTAATAATAACTATTTCAAAGGCTTGCATGGTGAGATGGGGTTATATGCCAGTTTTTTTAATTATCAAGTTCAAGCTGCTACAAGACAATAAGAGAAGGCCAGAGAAAACATGGAATAGTGTTACAAGTTATTGTATATTGGCCCATCATTTGTCAGTAAAATAAAAGAAGACATTTATCGAACACAAAACAAGAAAAACAAAAACAAACAAAAAAATCCCTCATCTTTACTTCATACTTAAATATTTAATTATAACTAATTTTTACTTTAAAAAATAACAAAAAAACACATAAGAATTCGGGTGAAATACATTTTAAATCTTTAAATTATTCACATTTTACATGAACTTCAACCCTATTGATATTAATTTTAAAGAAATTGAACCTTAATGTTCCTAAAGTTTTACAAATAAAATCTTCCGACCACTGACGTGTAACAATTGATCCAAATGAGAGTATATTTTTTGGATCATTTTATTTTTAAATATCTTTGAAAGAACAAAAAACTATAGGCACGTGATAATTAGTGTGCACTGAAAGGAAAAAGAAAAAGAGAAAAAAAATTGGAGCCAGTAGAAATTAAGCTACATAAAGCCTAAACCAATTAAGAAGGGGTTCATCACGATGAATACCCTTAAAAGAATTAATTCCCCTTGCATTTTGAGTCATATGACTTATTCTGACAAAAAATGTTAATTAAATTCGCTAGCCAAAAAAATTTATTCACAAAAATTCAACAACATTAAGGTTTAATGTTTTAAAATTAAAAAATTAACGTAATTTTTAAGTTGCAAAAGATTTAAAGTGTATTTAAGTCTAAGAATTCTTTATGGGGACTATCAGATATAGCACAGCTATGAGCATAGTTGAATTGGGCTTTAAATTTTATTTATTGTTTATTATAACAAACAATAATTAAAATTTAAAACAATTAATAATTAAAGGTTTGAGAAATGGGAACTCATCTTTGTGAAGACCTCGCCACTGCTTAGTTTGCCATGGACCCAAATGATCCACAAACTTATTTGACGAAGTTTTAGCTGTTTATAGGACCCAACTTGGAATGCTACGGTGAAATTCACTCTCCATTAATTGTCATATTTTTTAAAATCTTGAATTTTAACTTATTCAAATTATATATTTTTATTTAATTATATTCATTTTTTTTTTTTTAAATCTTATTAATTTTTACTATTAAGTTTTAAAGGGGAAAGGATGGGACTCATGCTCCATCTCCCTCATCCTTTGTAAACTCTCTGGCAAATATATATCTCCTAATCTATTACATGTCTCTCACCCTTTTTAACATTTTCTTTCTTATTTTTCATTTCAATTATTAAATATAAGAAATTTATATACTCAACAACTTCTTCAAATAATAAATTCTATTTCTAGACAGTCGCACGTAAATTATACTTTTTAATTTCTTAATTTAATTTTATTTTTGATTTAGATACCATCAAGTGCTTCGTTACTACTGAAGGGAAAATAAGAGTTAAACCCAAATTCCTTGAAATTATCATTTCGCAACAAAAATCACACATTCCCTGATACTCCATCCGGCCGTTTTAAACTACAAATATATTTGGACTCTTTTCAGTGAATTTATGAAATATTGAAAAATTATATAACTATTATAAACTAACTAAAAAGTATTATTAATTATTATTTTTGTTACTTTAACAGCTTAAATTAATTAATTTTAAGTTTTAAAATTTCACAAAAAATTAATTGAAAAGGGCAAAATATATCTCTGTAAATTTTAAAATGAAGAGAGTATATAGGATGGCCAATGTAACATTACTGGGGGGAAGAAAGACAAGATTCTTGGGCTTTGACTAGCAAGCCGAAGAGGCATACTTTTCAACATATGGGTATTGATTGGTATGGGCTTGGATCTGTTTTTCTCCCAAGGCCCCAACTAAAGTTAGCTCTCCAGTCTCGGGAGAAGATTAATGTATCACAAAGAAGTTAAAAGAATTAAAATATCCTTGAAGCAAAATATATTCTTAATACTTATAAATTTTGTAAATGATATTCTTTTTATAAAATTGAGAGAATATTATATGATTTAAAATTTGGAGAAATTATAAAATGTGCTCTCGTATTAACACTAAATTATAATATAGACGTTAATGTTTTAATTTTTGTAATGTCATAACTAATATTTTAATTTTTTGGTCAAAACTAATCGATTAGTACATGTTATTTCAGTATTTAAGGAGCAAAGTAGTCCCTTTTTGACTAGTAATTTTTATTAGAGAATTTTTGTCTTTTGGTTTGGTATGAAGTGGAGGGTCATTTGGGGATATTTATAGTAATTTGGGTCGTGTTAAAGTAGAATATTTGTGTCATGGAAAATGGCAGTTAAATTGTTTTGGTTGCTTCTTCTGCTAATATTATGTCACTTTGGTTATCAAATTATGGTAAAGAGGATTAGCAAGTTGAGTAATCACTTCTGTTTTGTTCAACAGTTTGCTCGGTCATTTGATCATTTGCAGAGTTGCTGAAACTTATCGGTTTTAGGATATTAAAGCTCTGTATAACTGACTCCACACCTATCTCCTTAACTTTCAAAGTATCAATCACTGCATGATCTTGTTTTCTTTCCTAAGGACGAAAATATACGACATTCTTATGTTACGTTAGGATTGAAGGAATTGAATGGAATGGAGAGTGGAATAATTTATTCCATTTCAGTTGAAATGAGTCATTCTATATCATCTCTTAAGGAATAAAATTCATAAATTTGAGAAGGATGAGAATGTTCCATTCCAATAGAGCAACCATACACAATTTTTTTCATTTCATATAAATGAGTTACTCTATTCTCGCCTTCATTCCTCCAATCCAAATGTAGTATTAGAGCACAAATGTGCGGTTCTTGCTCATTTGCAAATGAAGAAACAAATGGAATGTGACTTGGGGTTCGTTTGGTTACAAACTTTTACAATTTTTTTAGTGGTAGCATCATGCATAAATGCACCAAACTCATCATACCATCTTTGATGCAGGGCGTTTGAGCCCCAAATGTATTTGTATATTAAATAAGATACTTTTGAAAAAAGTTATGTTTGAAATAAATTATTTCTTTGAACTTTACCTCAAATAACCTCTCCTCTCTAAATGTTAGTTTAGAGTTTCAGGATTAAATATAAATCAAATTTATACTCTTTGATTTCTGACAAAATTAGTTGTATAGGCATTTTGTATAAATTGATGAGAATATTGTTATGTAGTTTTCTCCTCATTCACCACAGTCGGGTAAAAGGCAGGCCTTTCAAGAGAATTCACCAGTATAACCCCATGAGTACTCAAACTAACAACCTCAAGGTCTTTCCTTGTAGGCCTTTACCAATTGAGCCAATAGGAGTTTTTTTTAAATTAACTAAAAATTAGTTATTAAGTTTCGAACTCAGTAAAATTATGATGATGAGTAATGCTACATCAACATAAGAATCGAACTAATCATTATTTGTCACCCCTTAAAATGACAATCCTAAAATTTCTATACTTGATGTTTAATGCTATACCAACATGAGCATGTTTCTAAACAATACTTGGAGGATTCTGCAAGCGTAAAGGTACTCCAAGATTAAGTACCAATACTAACCAGCAAAACATATATTACCTGTGTGTATATATATATAGTGAATAAATATAAACAACACACAACAAACAAACACTATATCTATCTATATTTATCTCTATTATTAAAAAGTAAAGCATGACATTAAAATCTATGTTATATCCCATTTTTTAATATGTAGATGATTTAGTGTTTAATGTAGTATTTGGTTGTTGTGTGTGTAAACTTATCCATGTATAATAAGTAGATCAAACAACTTATTGTTGAAACACACTCACGCAAATGCGGCACCAAATAATTTTTTGACTGAAATATAATTTCTTTGAATTACTCTAGTTTATTACGAAAATCGTACACTTGAATCGCTATGATGTATGCTATTTTTTCCCATTTTGCAACAGTTCAAGGCATATAAGGTCACTTGTCTTTCAGAAAAATGAGGAAGATAATGTTTTTGAGCTGTAGTTGTGTAAATTACACAGAAAATACGGTGGAGATGTCAGCATTTCAGTGCAGGACTTGCAAAAAAGTGTATAATTTATAGTCTTATTTGCTATATAGGATGGCCAAAGTGACATAAGAAAGTGAAGAAAAAGCCAAATTTTGTAACAGATTCTATCTTGTGCAATAACCAAAAGTACTATCTATATACCCTATATGAGCCTTCCTCAAACCAAACCATAAAGAGAAGCTAGTTCTTCCAAAAACAGGCCAAATTACTCCGATAGTACTAAATCCTAGCTCCACTTAATTTCCCATGCATCCAAAAAAATGTAGGGTGTAATTTTATCAGTTTTTGTGGTGCTAGCCACTGTTCTAATGGTTGAACAAGGGCAGGCAGCTATATATCAACTGTGGCCAAGTCGACTCGTCGTTAGCACCATGTGTCCCCTTACCTCACTCAAGGGGCCGGGGTTCCCCATCGGCTCGGTACTGCAGTGGGGTGCAAGGCATCAAAGCAATGACTACAACTCCTGAAGACAAGCGTGCGGCATGCAACTGTGTTAAGACAGCTGCTAATCGATACCCGAGTTTGAAAGATGATGCAGCTCAAGCTCTACCTGATAAGTGTGGCGTTAAATTGGATATTCCCATCTCCAGGAGTACCAATTGTGATGCGCAAGTCCAAGTTTATGTGTATAAAATATTCACGGGATGCCTTCTTTTTTTTTTTTTGGACAGTAATATTTTCAATATTAAAAGGGATAATTTATCAAAAATGTATAACTTCTGATAAACATAGTTCAAGCATACATTGTAATGAATTTTCACTTTTAGTACTGAAAATATCACGTCCCTTCTTTTAACATAACTAAGGTACCCCTTGTTAATTAATCATGAATTTATTATTATTATATATATATATATATATATATTCTTGACAGCCTTTACTAATTAAGATGGATCTTGATCAAGGAGAAAGAAATAAAGCGCAAAAGAGGAACTTGTATTGATGCAGGCCTTCCTTCACTAGATAATGAGGATAAATAAGGGTTGTACTAGATGTGAGAACCATTTAGATATCTAAGCTTTATCAAGCTTCTTGTTTGTGGTAGTGTTAAGTTCTGTGTTTGTAATGATGTTGATGAGATCAATATATATCCTTTTCCTAATTTAAAAGTGTCATGAACATCATAATTATTCCCTTGCAAATTAAACAAACTAATAAGAGGCACATACCATATATAAAAGAGAAAAAAATAATTAATTTAGTTAATTTTAGTTTATTTCCAATTAATGTATAACTTCAAAGTGAATTGATCATGTAACTTGTACTCCCTATGCCTACAGTTTTGGGCAATGCAGACCTTCACTAAAAGGAAGAAGCAACATTGTCCTGGTATTACAATGTACGTAGCTTGTGTATGGTAGCTAGATTTTTCGCTCATAAACTAAAACTAACTATATTTTTTGCTATAAGAATTAAAGTAATACATTTTTCCTCATTACAAAAGACAACAAGAAGATGCAGAGGTTGATTTCTCGAAAGTAAAAAATTTGAACAATTTTTACTTTATTCAGTTATGACAACAGGGAAGGGTATGCATAATGATACTCCACTAATTATGACGCTTTTATTTTCATTTTTCTTTTTTATTTTTTGCATTAACTTGAAGGAAAACTAAAGATGTGATGATATGTTATCTATCCATCTATATTATGAAGATAGAGGTAGGGATGTCAACACGGTGGATATGGTTCAAGGTAATTAATCCTTTTCCCAAGCTTCAAATTTGCTCCTCCTCATATTACATAAATTTCATGTTGAAGTTAGTATTATTAGTATAAATTCACATTCATACATTCATATAGAAGAGAAATGAAATTTCTCTTAATTTTATATAGTGGGACTCTTACCGACACTAAAAGACAAAGTCGAAAATATAGATATAATCAAATACAACAATGCACGTATTGCTCTTTAGAGACGCACGTGCGCATGTACGAGATCAGATGGTTGAGATTAAATGTTTTAATTTTTTTGATCTCAAGTGAGATTAACTAGATTATTACGCTTCATGACAATTTTTAAAAACTATTATTCCAATAGCTATATTCTAGAAGAAAAAACTATTTTTTAAATTCTATAAGTAAAGAGTTTTGCCAGAAAAATTATTCATTCATTTCCCTTCAATTTTCTGTTTACCAAATTAATAAGTCTGATAGTATTTTTTAAAAGAAAATTTTTAATTTTGTTAGCCGCAGATTTTGTTGTATTTAAAAGTAGCAAACTCAAATCGCTTTAAAGATAGCTTTGGTATGAAATTGTTTTTCTTAATTTTTCTCGTCTAGTAAGATTAGAATATAATAACATAAATTATATATTCAAATAAAAAACAAATATTATCCCCACATACCTTTTAATTTAAAAACAAAATAAACAAAGGAAAAGGATTAAGTCTCCTTTATTTATTTGGACTTTTCAGATCATAGAAAGAATCATCACGTGTGTCATTATTTCAGATTAGTTTGGGGCAGTGGTACATAAATGACTTGCGACCTACGGTTTGGTCTTGATTCGGCCTGGGTCCAGTCTGATAAAAGTTCGGTCTGGTCAAAGCTCGGTCCGGTTCGACCCGGCCTGAAGGCCTTGACTCAAATCCGGCCTGACCTAAGACCTAGCCTGGTCTGACCTGTCAATTTTCTTTATTTACTATTTCAATTCTCCCATTTGAGATAAAAACTTTCTCTTTGTGACAATTCATTCAATAAAACAAATAAAATTGACGTATTTCAATACGTTCATTCATGCATATTTGTTTATATACGAATAAAGAAATTTCTGAAAACACATTGAGTAGTGTAATATATAAGAATTTTTCTTGCCTAGCTAGCAACCTATACATTTTACAGACCTTTCATTGTATCTTCATTTTAATAAGTACTTAGAGTAAAAACTATAAAGTCATTTGCAAAATAATAATAATAATAAAAAAAAAAAATTCATTATTATAATTTGAAAGTTGTAACTTATAAGTTGGAATACATTACTTTTAATTAATACATCAATTAAGTTTAAAATTTTAATTGATTTTTTTATAATATTTAAAATTATTGAAAAAAAATTGAATAGATCGGATCGGACTGACTTGACCTGACCTGGCCTGAACCAAGGTCTGGCCTGCAGGCCTCAACAGATCCCCTTTTCAAGAACCAAGCTTGATCTGGCCTGGTCTGCAGGCCTAAAGTCAAAGGTCCGGCCTGGCCTGGCAGGCCTGGGTCGAGCCAGGCCAGACCGATCTGTTGTGCATGACTAGTTTAGGGATTAGGATTCATTTCCTTACGCATTTCATTTAATTACTTTCAAAACACATTTAACTTTATAATTATCATATTTAGTATCATTATAAAATTTATTATAAATAATTATATCAATGATATTATCATTAATATGTATTAAAATAAATATAAAATAATGTGTAGTAATATTTCATAGGTATACTAAAGATTTTTTTTTTCAAAAACCCGAATTAACTACTTTGAGAGTAAAATATATTATTTGTAATATTTTAAATTAAAATTATGTAATGTAAATAATTTTTATAGAAAATTGATATTTTCATATTATTTTTTAATATTTTTATACGATAGATCTCACAAAAGTATTATTATAAATATATAACAACAGTTAACTGCTACTATAAATTATACATGTGGGGTTTATTGTGTAAAAATATTATAAAATAATATAAAAATATTAATTTTCTTTTTATAAACTAAAATCTTTATACTTCAAATATTTTTTTTATGAGACTGAGGGAGTAGTCCACTTCTCAGCTAATTTCAACATTACCCCTATCAAATCTCATCCTTTTTTTTTTCAGGTAAAAGACAAAAAGATTAAATAGGTCATTTTGGGCTTTTTAGCTTCACAGATGCCGTTGGGGAGAAGGATATTCCTTGAGCATTTTAGGTTGATATTCCTTTAGCATTTTAGGTTTGGCAATTGCTTTTGCTTTAAAACCCACACGTATCCCAATTCGCTGTCTCAGTGTCTCTTCATCTGGATTCTTCAATTTCTCACTCATCAGCTGCTACACTTTAAAAACCCAATAAACAGAGCACTGGGTAGCTGAAATTATACAAAATAATAGAGATGGAACAGACCTTCATCATGATTAAGCCTGATGGTGTTCAAAGAGGCCTGGTTAGTTTTTTAATCCACTTAATACCGAGTCTTTTTTTCTGGGTTGGATCTTTGCCAATTTGGTTCTTAGATTTGTGGGTTTTAGTTTTTTTCTTTTTCAAATGAAATCTGGCAGTTGTACTGTTTGGATGTTGAGGAAGTAGGGGAGGGATGTAGAAAATTTGATAATTTTGATGATCTGTATTTTGAAATGTGAAAATGAATGGTAAATCTTTGGGTGGTATTGAAATTTTATGAGAGGAAATTCACTTAACCAAACAATAAAAATAAAAAACTGAAACTTTTATTGAATTTAGAATCCATTAAGTGAACATCTTTAGTGAACTTATCCAAATGTTTGATCACTGGATTTTTGAGCTTCTGTACATCATCTTATGTATCATAATTGTTATTTTTGTCCCAGGTTGGTGAAATCATTGGCAGATTTGAGAAGAAAGGATTCACATTGAAAGGTACCTTTTGGTTATTTGGGAGTTGCTGTTCTTTCAGTCTGATCACATAATTGGTAGTAATATTCATTGCTGTTGGCATGCAAGACTCAGGACCCACCAGCTGATTAATCATTAAGCGTACTAGCTTTGAGTCTTGGACATGATGTTTAAATCAGTTAATTTATTTTTTTTGCTAAGATAAATCAGTTAATTTAGTTGGGTTGTTTCATTAAAAAAACGGGATCATTGTATAAAAACTTATTTTAATTTTTTTTTTTTTAAAACAGAGAGTTTTACACCTACTCGATGGTTTCCCCATTTAACCATGATGGTTTCAACCACTGGAGATGGTTTGGTTGTTTCATTTTATAAAATGGAATCATTGTAGAAAGTTTTAGAATATAAGTTATTGTAGCCTGATAAGGATGAGACCAGTGTTGGTCATCCTGATCCTTTCATGTTGACATGATATTCTGTAACTTTTGTTTGCAGATAGGTCATGTTGGATTGCTGGAGATCTTTGCTCATCCTTTTAATTCAACTTTATATGTATATTTTTTGCATTTTGTAATTCTGATAATTCATATATGAATAACTAGCTGAATTTATATTGGGAAATTAGGCTTGAAGCTCATTACTGTGGATCAGTCTTTTGCTGAGAAGCACTATGCTGACCTCTCCACAAAACCCTTCTTCCATAAATTGGTTGACTATATTGTCTCTGGTCCTGTTGTTGCAATGGTTTGGGAGGGTAAGAATGTAGTTACAACAGGTCGAAAGATTATTGGTGCAACAAACCCTGCTGAGTCTGCTCCTGGCACCATCCGAGGTGATTTTGCTATTGACATTGGCAGGTAGCATACTATTTCCCTAGCTAGTCTCAAGTTATGGTGGTGTTATTTTTTATTTTGACCCATTGAAATATAGCCAGGCTAATGTGTTCGTCTAAAGACCTGGTTAATTCCTTATGTCCCCGCTAGACATAGAGCCTTGATAGGCAATGCTGATATGCTATGATTGGACTGATACTGATTTTTAATTTATTTATAGGAACCTGGGAACTGAATCAATACAGTTTGTCCCAAAACTGTTTTCTGTAATTACATTCTTTTAAATACGTGTTATTAGACTTTTTAATATAAAAAAATGTCCACTTTCATGAGCAAGTGCATTTTATTCAATCTTATGAGGCAAGATAAGTAAAGGTGTACCCTAACATGAAATCAGTGGTTGTCATAGCAAGTGATAGCATTTCTTTTCTATGAAATGTCTTACCCCGATAATTATTCTGGGTTTGCAGGAATGTCATTCACGGCAGTGATGCAGTTGACAGCGCAAGGAAAGAAATTGCACTGTGGTTCCCAGAAGGCATTGCAGAATGGCAGAGCAGCCTTCACTCCTGGATCTACGAGTGAAGTTCTTCATATTGAACTTATTAAAGTTATCTGTGGCTTTGTGTTGTTCCATTCTCCCTTGTTAGGGAATCTCATAACTTTTGACTGTGAGGGATTTTACAATATTATAATATTTTAAGGTTGCTTCCTTTGCCTATGGGGATGATTTGTAGCTTTTACAATGTGGTACGTTGAATAATAATAATACTCGGTTTCGGCCATTATCCACTATTTGAATAAGATTTACAACAACGTGCTACAAGCACATATCCTCCAAAAGCCTAACCTTATCGTTTCGATGACAAAGAGATGCGAAAAGTAAATTGTATCAGAAAACTTCAGAGGGAGCAAATATTTAACTAACGTATATGCATGCTTTAAAGCTGTAATGTTATGATTGAATCGTAAAAATTTAGGTGAAAATAGAACGATTCATTCTTATGTAATAAAAAAAATATATATGTTTAGTTATTTGATTAAAATTGAAAGAATAATTTTTATTATTGTCAAATTTGTAAATTTTATTTTTTTAGAGGGAATATAATAATTCATTCTCGTTAATAATGGAATAAATCATTTTATTCATTTTTTTTATTTTATTCTTTTAATTCAGACGTAGCATAAGTCTGCAAAAATTAAAATGACCTTGAGTATCAATTTTAGGTTTAAGTAGCGTATTCTTGGCTCCAGTTTAAGGCCTACCGAAAACCACTAGCTCTGATCCAATACTAAGATAAATGAAACTAAAATCTATATTTAATGCAAACTTTTAAATGAACTTGAGTACTTGACAGTCATATAACATATAAATGCTTTAAAAAACAATCAAAAATTGGGCCCTAGAATTTAAGATGAAGTAAATTTCCTTGGAACTTTGATCTAGCTTGATCAAATCCATTTCAAAGTCTCCAACAGCAATTGCTCATCTTCTTCTCAACTCAAACCGGAAACCTCCATATCCATGGGTTTTTTTTATACATGAAAGGCCTCAACTTAGTGAAACAAATCTACTGCCTGATGGTCTAATTTATATAAGCACAAACTTGGTCTTATGTTACACAAATTTAGGAGTACAGTTATATATATAATTGGCAAATTTATATCGATGTTAAATTTTAACGCATGAGGTTAAATACAAAAAAAAAAAAAAAAAAACTCACGTATTATTGTTATTTTATTTTATCTCTTAAAGTTATAAGTTAATAGCAATCCAACTTTGTCGTAAGATTTGTTAACATCATTTTCCCAAAACCAGAAAACAAAGTAAAGCCTCAAAAGAAAAGTTTAACAAAGGGTAAAAAAAAATAATGTTCAAGATTAATAAACTTAACATCTTTTACAAAAATAATATAGTATTAAACCAAACCAAATTATTTTTAACAAGAAACCCTTAAAATCCCCTCCTCAACTTATCCAACTAACTGAAGATCCCCAACCTCAAGTGTCTCGGCAATCTCTTCAAGCTGTTTCTTGACACTCAAATCAATCAATTTCGACCCACCATTCCCATACCTAATGGTGAACCCGGCCACCAAGGATTTATCAATGGCCGTCTTAATCCTCACATTCTTTGCTCCGGTCAGCTTCTGCACTCCCTTGGCGATCTGCGTCAAGTGCTTCGACTCCAATTTCACCACCGACGTTACGACCGCCAACTCCGTATCGGTCAACTTGTTGTAAACGATCTCGAATTCCTTCACAATTTCCTTTATCTGATCGATCCGCTTCATGTCGATTAAGATGTTGAGGAAATTGGCAATGTGCGGCTGGAGGTTAGACGACGTCGTGTACTCGTCGAGGAGCTCGCGTTTCGCCTCGATTGTGACGGTAGGGTTTGTGAAGTACTTGTGGACCGCTTCGTCGGAGAAGAGCTTGTCGATCTTCTCGAGGTCGGCTGCGGTTGTTTCTAGGGTTCCGTTTGACTTGGCTACGTCGGCGAGGGCGGTGGCGTAGCTGCCGGCGGCGCTGTCGGCCATTCTGGCTCCGCCGCGTCGCAGTTTTTTGGCGGGCGAAATGGTGAGTTTTGGGAGCCTGAGGCCGCCGGAGAATGAGAGCGTATGTGGCTTTGTGGGTGTGAATTGAGCTGAAGGAGGTGACCGGGATTGGAATGTGATCGGAGTTTGTTGTAGAGCTGCCATTTTGGCCGGAGAGAGAAGGGGAGAGGAGTTGGAGGTGACAAAGAATGTGTGAAGGATGCAAAAATGGGATTTTGAATTGTTTGAAATTGATAAGGATAGAAATTGGAGGGTCAGGATCTGGATGGGTAGAGAGATCGACGGTGAGGGAGAGGTTGATTATCTTGTAATCCCTTGCAGAACCATGGCCTCTTATCTTCTTCTTTAGAAGATGGCTAGTTGAACTTGTGTGTGCCTCACATCAGAGGACGACCTTAAGACCAAAATGTCCTTCATCTGCACAAATATTCAACTCAACTCGTCAAGGAGGGTAACATTGGAATCTGGAAATAATTTTGAGGTCGTAAAATGGATAAACTCATTCGTAATAACGTGGTAGCTACACACCCCAACTTAGTAGACTAAAGTTTGATCAGTATGTATCAAGAGTTTTTACTATATATATTAGGCGTTTTTACTATACAAAATTACATAACAACACATCTAAATATTTAAGAATACATAAAAGGAAATTATGTAATTCCTTATATAGCAGTCCCTTGCTTTAAAATATAGCACCCCTTTATTTTTAGATAACAAAACAGTCCCCTTTGTTATTTGAAAACAAAACAACCCCCTTTTCTTAAGTTCACTAAAATCATCAAAACATTCCATTTATCTTATTTTGCAAGCAACTTTGGTGATTTTTAATATTTAATCTACAGCTTGGATTGTAACCATTTGTGGAGACCAATTAGACCTTACTACAAAGTATTTATTTCATTAAATAGTGGTTCAAAATCAATTTATTATGGCATGGAAAATAGTGGCCAGAATTGCCGAACCAGCATCGTTCACTAACATGGAATGTTTTGATGATTTTAGTGAACTTAAGCTTCTGGTTGCTTTTAGTTGAATTAGGTTGGAATCAAGTAAAGGCTTGATACAGAAAAATTCCCTATCGTCATCTACTTGGCCAATAGAGTCATATTTATGTTAATATTTTAGGAATAGCTCACATTTGTCAGATATGTGATGGAGGTGTCAAATACCATAATTTTGTGCGGCTGTCCTCCTCTTTCTGTGCAAATGAAATGACAAATAAGTTTATTACCTTATAGTTCATTACGAGCTAGGTTGATTTTTTTTTTCCCTTTTACGTTTACTGATTATTCCTTTGTGGTTTAAGTTTTTGCATGCCTTTGTGTAAGCAGATAATTTGGTTTTGGGAGTTGCTTATTCTTACATATATCAACCATTGAGATGAGCTGAACATAATGATAACTGACGTGGTCAAGTTGTGAGGTTTGGATTTGGAGGTTTTTAATTCTCAAAATTGCGGCATGTTTTGAAACTTTGTTTGTATGGTACTGCTTTATGGTGCGTTATGGTACTACTCCGAGGAAATAAATAAGTACACGACATCCATATGATACTGCTTTGGCAAAACACAATATTTAGCCCATTGTAGTTGGAAAAAATTATTTGGCGGCTTAAGCAACTATAATAAAATAAAAATTTAGTTGGTCACAACAGTTGAGTAGGTGGTGCATGTTAGCTTGAGTTTTGATACTTGAGTTTAAATTTTTTTGTACTACACTGTTTTTGGACATTTGGACTAATAACTTGTGTTAATTAATGTGTTTATTTTCACTTTTTTAAAAATATTAAGTTTCTTCTTTGGTGACATTAGTGGTATGGGTTTTTTGACATTTAGATTATGATTTATGGGTTGTTGTTAGTAGCTTTACACATGGATTTTGTGCTATATTAGGTTGTTTATTTTATGGTAACATATGATAGTTTTGTGGATTTGTGTACATTGCAGTGGTGTTTGCATTATATAAAAATTTCCCCATAATCATATATGTATAGTCAAACACACATATATTATCTCTTGAACTAATTTCAATTTAATATTTGATTAGCTTGATTGGTAGTGGTGGGACAAATGATTGATCAAATGGTTGACTTGACAAACTTTGTAGGGATTTGGGTTTTATTTTGATTTTCTTAATGGGAAATTATGGATGCCCTATTCTACGTTTTTGGTTCAAACTAATGATTCGGATGAGTTTTGAAATCCCCTGGTAATTGGTGTTACCAAGTTACATCACAAATTATGTCCACCGAATCAATATTTAAATCCATTAGTGTACAAGGTAACATAAGAAAATGGATTATTATGCCACATCTCATGTATGTTATACCAAGTGAATTCATAAACCAACTTAGAGGCATTTCATAAGTTCAATTCCAAACTACAGGATTTTTATGTGCACTAATGAGCTATGGAGCATTTCATAAGTTCAATTCCAAACTAAAGGATTTATATGTGCACTAATGAGCTATGGACCAAGCTTGGCATAAGTAAACCAAATGGGAGGGATTCCGTAAGTTTTAATTGTTGAATTATATGTCTTTATTTTTTTTTAAACAAGGACTGTTATGTTTTATAAATTAGGCGCTCCTATGTTGCAAAGAAAAGGGGGTTGTTTTGTTTTCAAATAACAAGGGGACTGTTTTGTTATCTAAAAATAAAGGGGTGCTATATTTTAAAGCAAGGGGCTGCTATATAAGGAATTACATAATTTCCTTTTATGTATTCTTGAATATTTAGATGTGTTGTTATGTAATTAAAAATAATTTTATCTTAATTTATTTTATTATGGTATCACTTCCACTTTATTACAAATAAGTTTATCTATCATATTGTTACTGAAGTAGCAGTGACGAAGATGTTTCGAGTAATTCATTAGAGGATGTTCTATAATTAACTGAGTTTGCCCCGAAGAGAAGAGTAGTCAGCTAGACTATCGTACCGAATTTTAAGATTTTATTTCTTGCCCTAACCTTTAGTTCTCCTCGTGGCTTAGAAATGCAACAATGGAGCCAAAATTTTGAGATAAATTTCTATTACTATAGTATAATTATGACATTAAATTCCTAACATGTAATTACTCAGTATTATCATGTCATTGCTAATATATTTTCAGCAAATTTTGAAAAAATAAAATTTTACTTAAAAAAATGTCTCTAATTTTGAGTATTAGTTTGCCGCGAAGGGAATCATTTCAATAAATCTATTCATGGGCTCCTAAAGAAATTTCCTGTCTGCCACAAGAAAATTGGTAGGAATCATTACGATAAGCCCAAACTTCGTAACCTACATATACTGGTTTACACAACACCACCTGGTAAAAGAGAACTTCACTCAAAATCAAAAATCATAACATGGTCAAACAAGAATTACTAGCTCCCAACTTGATATTCATTTTATTACTCTGAATTCAAATCCGCAAATTCCATTATGTTGGAAAGCACAGAATCCAGGACAAGCAGATTGTACGAAATTATATTGAAAGAGGGAGAGTGGGACGGAGAGACCAATACAAAGAGCGGTGGCTGGCATGCATCTCGCTTTTCAGGGTTACTTTTGTATCTACTTGTCACAGAGTAAAATTTTATCGACTGAGAAGCGAGTATGAAGGCAAATCCTCGAGCCTTGTTATGTCTTCTTGCAAAAGCTCCCCTTCCAGCTGACGACGAGTTGATTTCATTACCGCCTGTAGTACAAATGACACATAACATAGAAGGGCATTATTGGTAGATCATATGTAGGTCGAAGACAAAGCAGATCTGCACTATGAAAGCACTGTTTACATTAATATGCCATTTGCTAAAGCAACTGATAAGCCATCACCAATGAAAAATTGCATAAATGGACTCTAAACAAAGGTCTTGTTTACTTCTTGACATTTTGATTCGAATATCTAAGCTTGCCTAGAACGTACTTGAATTATGAATTTTTCAATAATATTTCCCTAATACAAAAATTACAGTTTTTAGATTAAGTTACTCATGTGGAGAAATTTTGTCCAAGTGTGTCATAGATTAAGGCCGACTAGAAATTTAAAATAAATAAATAAATAAATTCAGTCAAAATAAGACTACAATTTGTGGACAGAGGCCGTCCCTCTTTCACGATCCAACAATTAATTTGTGCATCTATTTATTTTAAAGTGTTTCCCGCATAACAATCCACAATACCACTACCCCCGTCCATATCACCCCAGGCACAGTCGGGGAAGTTAACCTAACTCTACTTCTACATTATTGCCTTGTTTTCCAGATGGGAGAGGCAGATTTGTCCCTATCTGAACTCAAGATGCTTGAGCAGTAAAGTAGATAAACGTCACGCAGAAATGTTGGAGGGCGTAAAATCTAGCTACCCTATTAATGTCCACAAGCATGAATCTTAAAACCTGCAGCATATGCAAGAATTCAAATAACTTATGACTGAGTGGCTTCAACTTATCCAAACGAAGATACTTTTTATTGAAGAAACATACATTAAAGTCCATGTATGAAGCACGCATATCAAGCCATTGACGATCCATCAGCTTGTAGGTGATGCAATATAAAAGGTCAAAAGCAGATTCATTTTCTGCAAGGAAAAAGACGTGCATTTTAGTTAGAACCAAAATACATGAAATAATCCATGTACAAACTGAATGGAAAGTAGCTGAGAACATCCAGTATTCATCTCATGAGATCAACAACATTGGAAACAGAATATTTAACTAAGTTTCATGAGCAGATGCAGATTAGATTCGGTTGGAATAAGTAGTTTATAGAATAAAAAATCCATCGACACTGATACAAGTGCAATACAAAGTTTCTAAAAGTGGTCAAGCATTACCTGCAAGAAACTTCAAAAAGGTTGCTCCCACTAATGTCCGAGGTTTAACTGCACAGTTGAAGTACAGAATTAGCAAAATGCATCAAACTCCAAAATTCAAAAATAGGCCATTTTGATTGACATGTATATTTTAACTACCGATAAGGCCCTGCCTTAGGTCAGTGCAAACCATCAAACATAATGCTTTGATAAACTCGTTGCCCTAATTCCGTAGAAAAGGTTTTAACTTGGCACACCCAGGACCATAATTCTTATTTTAAGATAAAACACCACCATATAAAATCTTTTCAGTTCTTTTTATTTACTGTGTACTAGAATGATAAAGTCTCTAGCCATATTATTCAAAAGTACCAAAGTGTAGTAGTGAAGTTAGAAACAACATAGTGGCAGTGCTATACATTCCATTTCAAGTCTTTCATCAGTTATACAACTCAACTAAACAAATGCCTTTTAATCACAAGCTTAGCCTATGCTTTCTTACATGCCAATCCCAAGATAGGATTAAAAGGGAGATTGCTTTACGCGTTGCAATTAGCTACCTGCCTAACTCTCGTGAAAATGAATCCTAACGTGTCTTTCATCAGTTATATTGACAAAAAAATAATGAGTTCAAAAGGTAATATTCCTCCTCTAATCAGTTTAAATTAAGAAATGGACAAGAAAATTACAAACCTGCTTCAAGATCAAGCATCTGAATAAGCATAAATGTGATGTTCACACCAGCTACAGCAAATGGATATTCCCACATGGCCCTATCACCTTCCTGCTTTCGAAGAAGGACCTGGAATGATTTCTGCAGAAAAATTGACAACTTTTAGGATGATAATATTGGTAGGAATGGCCACAGGCTCCTTGATCTCCAAAAAGCAATAAAACCAAAAAGCAGACAGCAACCACACAGCATTTGAAAGCAAGTAGAGCTTTGTGTAATGTTACAAAGGTTACACAGTACCAAATACATGGTCAACATATTTATGTCTCAGAAAACACTCAAAACAGAAAAGTGATTCCATGTTCGAATTATTACAAGTAAAAGGCATGCCAAAACAAAGAAAACATTAATATACAGTTGCAAAATTTACTATATCATAGGCAATCCTATAGTAATTCTCAAGAAATCTGAATAGCAGAAGCTTATATGTGCATCATAAAGTGGACATCGTAGAACCAACCTCACCAAAGGTTAGATATGATTAAGATTATTTAGAACAACGTGCAAATGGGAAGGGGATTAAACTCAAATTGAGATTTATTACTTGACAGATTTAACTCTTAGCTGTCAAAGTCCCGTTCGGATGAAGGATATTAAGTTCACTACTGTGAGTTCAAACTCCAACAAAGATTGCCTTGAATACATTGTTCGAAGCCAATTTTAACCTTAAAACACATTGGGCTGAAGACACTAAATATCCAATCGTCCAAATGCTTAATTCAAATTACTTATCAAATAAAATATTTTTCAAATTAATAATAAATGTTAATAGTAAAGTTAAATATAACATACAGTTAATTGAAGCAATACAAATGTCTTAGTATTTTAACTACCAAATTTATTATTCAACATCAAGTTCTTTCAAAATTTCAGAGAAAATAACTTCACTCCGAAGGGCTTCAACATGCATAATTGCAATGGCATAACACTTAATGATGTTACTTAGTGCAATAGAGCTAACTTGCAGTATATAATACAAAACCAGGTACAACTAGCACAGACAAACCCTACCTTCAAATCCACATTTTTATTACTGTTGAAATTATTGTTGTCCAAACATTTGAATTTGATTAATATTAACTATTAAGAGAGATAAATTTCCCATATTGAGCTACTTTTATAGATTTGCATGCAATAGGACAGAAAGGGCTTGCTTGAGAAAAGAAGAAGAGGCTCATTTATGTTGTTTTCTTTTTCTGTTCATATATACCAGTATTAACGCACACGCGCCACGCACGTGATGTAAACTCTTTTATTAAATACTTAACTAAAATAATGCAACCATGAGAGGTTATGGGGGAAAGATAAAAAGAACGAAGAAATTGAAAGAAGTTGGGGAAGAAGTTTACAGATCATGGGAAACAGGTAAAGAGAAGTTACCTAATCTAAAGGGAAAATTTTCAAGAGTAAAATACACTGACACCCCTTGTAGATAATCATAATAACATTACCCACCCTTCTAGTTTTTCAAGCAACAGTCAGTACCCCTCTAGTCTACAATATGTAACATTCACTATCCCTAGTGTGGTTGACCAACTAACATCCAAAAATATTTTTAATATAATGTCTAATACACCCTTCAAATTATAATATTTAATATATCCACTAAATATAAATTTGTACATTATAATTTTCAATTAACTTGATCTAATTAATTAAATTATGAACCTATGCAATAAATAACATAAATGTCAAAAAATAACAAATATTCATTTTATAATAAAGTCATACACTTTTTGCTAATTTAATTCCTCAAATATTAAGATTTACGTAATATACATTCAAATATATTTTTTTTGTAATTAAAAAGTAAAATTTTAATACCCATAAAAAGTACAAATTAACACAAAGAAAAATTATAATGATTTTTCCCAAATATTAAAATTTACATAAAACAAACTTATTATTACAGAATGAATCTTATTATTCATGTAAAAAAGTATTAAAAATAATGTTAATTATTTTTCTCAAATATTAAACTTGAACATAAGTCACACTTGAGCATAATTATTTACAGTAAAAATGACAAATGTTATTACTCAAAAAAAGAAAATATATATTAAAAGAAAAATCTTTTTACAAGATAGAAGTAATAATAAATATTTTTATATTTTTTTTTTCAACATTGCACAAAAACAACACCAACTGTATACTAAAAAATGTAATCAAAATCATAAACATCCTAAATTTTGAAATATACTCAAGAAAATTTAACATATAAAAATCATAAAATGAAACTAAGAATTCAAATGATAATTTTTGCTATTAAACACCCAAAACTCAACTATCAACATATATGATCACTCTAATTAGAATAACTCCTTTAATAATTTAATTTAAAATTCTTAATATTTGTGTCACTTATCCAAAAATATGCATTAATTAAACTAAATAAGTTTTTTATAAGTTCCCAACAATTTGAATGAGATAATCTTAATTACAAATAAAACTATAATTAAAATATATTGTTTTTAAAAAGGATAACTAAAAATATATATATTATCCATCAATTAAAATTTGATAACATACAAGGATAAATATGTAACTTTATCTATTTAGTCAACCTTAAAAACTTGCAAGGGTACTAACTATTATTTGAAAATTTAGAGGGGAGGTGAGTGCTATTATAATTGTCTAGAGGGTAGAGGGAGTGTCATTGTATTTTACTCAAGTTTCAATAGGCTTAGAAAGTAAATTCAGTTAAAAAGAGATTTGTGTTACACCAAAAAAAACTATCTTAATCTTCCTCCCACTTTATTAGTAGAGATATTTTTGGTGGTGCATGGGAGCAAGGTGAGGGGGTTATTAAAGGAATAGAGGGAGGGAGGGAGACCAACAAGATTATCCAGATGTATAGATATCACCAATCAAATATCAGATTTTAAAGATCGTCACATTACCTAGACTTTTTGCAAATTTGGCATACTGAATTGGATATGCAATACATTTATTTTGAATTTTTTGATATATTGGATGTAAAACCGTAAATCTTTACATTCGGTTTTAATTTATTTTATTTTTGTTGAGAATGAAAGGATATTAACAGTCATATATATATATATATATATATATATATATATATATATAGAGAGAGAGAGAGAGAGAGAGAGAGAGATTAGCAAGCGAACTGAACATACCGGAAAATTCCTAGCAAAGTACAACAAGTTCTCCAGTGATATATAACCACCACCCCTACCAGAGAAACCCATATGTTAAAGTAAATAATGAATGGAGGCAGAGAAACACCTGAAAATAACTATTAAGAGAGAGAGAAAGTCATTTAGGAAAGAAAATGGGAAAACAAAACAAAAAAATAAGTTGGCGTACCTAAAGTCTGTGGATGGATCTTTTCCTTGCCATCCCATTTCCTTCCACTGCTCAGATATTAAATCACGAAGTTGTTCTTCTGGAAAAGCAGCATTCCATAATGCCCTTAAAGCTTCCTGCAACAACAAAACAATAGTAAATAATAATGAGAAAACATTAGTATAGTACAAATAAGTACGCCAGACGAAATAAAAATCCAGAACATGTTTTTCCTCCCATTATAAAATGTCAGTTTCCAAATTTTACTTAATTAAAAGATAAAGAGTACCTGATGTTCAGAGAGGGAACTATCATAGACCACATCTATACGGTTCTGTAGCCTTTGTAAGCAATCCTCCTGCCAGCACCCCAAAGTGAAATGAAACATCAAGATCTTAAGGCATTGCAGTTGGGAAAAATGGAAAAGAAAAAAGGAAAAGGAAAACAGGGAGCTGACTGGTGAGCACTGTGCAGTTAAGTATAAAGTTTTCTTTCTCCAATAGTTCTTATTTAACACGTGTATTTGTATGCTCATACAGAATGTATGTACTTCCATCTATCGCTACATATGTTGTAGCTGACTGGTCCATACTAAAGGTACCTATAGATCCATGTATCTTTTATTAAGATTCAGTCTTAAACATGTTGAAGTTTCTATCTGCCTACAATATTTTATAATCATTACTTCTCATTCATATCTCCTCTAGTCATCAACAATTTTGGATTAATCAGTAAGGCCTTCAAAAATTGTTATTACTCGTCCCTTTACAGGAAAAAGAACAATTGTTATTACTCGTCCCTTGACAACATTAGTACTTTGTGAAGAACAAATATGGATAATTCATAAAGCCAGTATCATTTTGCTTTCAATAAATAACATCATCATCATTGTTTACTCATTATATAAATACTATTTAAAACAATATTACAGATCAAAAGGGGTAGATAAACCTGTCAAAAGCAGTGCAAGAAGACTTTAAATTATCATGAGGTGAAAAAAGAAACTTCAGATAATCCAATCAAAAGAATGTTTACCTGAGCAGGGGTCAAATCAAATGATGGGCGAGCATCACTATCTCTTCTCTGAGCACAAACACATGACAAGCCTCTTCCAAGCCATGCTGCTGATCCTGCAACTACCTCTGCTGGACAAAACAACAACATTAAATTAGCTCATTACTCATGTTAACGTATCTATTTCCAAATGCAGTTACCATTGAGCAGTGAGGCATACACTTTGATCCATAAGGGTAAGTAAGATATTCATACAATATACAAGAAAATCATGACAAATATTTCAGAAAAAAATTGAATAAAATACCAGGAAATAAAAAATAACAGAACCATCATTCAATAAACACAGTTGACAATACTTAACAATTCATATAATTTACTATCAACTCCGACATATTTTCTAATACTTCTTTCAAAATAATAGGGGGAAATTGGAAACAATCTATTGGTTATCAATACCGAACATATAAATAAGACTAGGTTGCTTCCCATTATGTACTATTTAAATAAGATTTACAACAACAAGTTACAAGCAGATATACTCCAAAAGTTTAACCTTATCTTTTCATGTACAAAGATAGACAAAAAGTAAGCATCAGAGGGGACAAATAGTTGATTTGCATATGCATGCTTTTATATCCTAAGTGCATTTGAAAGATTAAACGACCTTGAGTTTCAGTATTAGGCCAACGCAAGTATCCTACACTTGGCTCCAGTGCAAGGTCTATGCATCACAATGTAAGATGCAACTCATTAACAAAAAAAGACAAAAGCATAACGCAGTAGATTTTGTAGGTCAATAGTGCTAAAATTTACCCCATGGAAATATAACAGCTGTGAGTAAATAAAGATAAATTTACCCAATCCCTACACCCCACTACTTAAAACCTGTGTACCAAAAACCACTTAGCTCTGACCCAACTCACAGAAAATTGAAACTAAAAACTAAATTTAATGCAAACTTTTGAATAAAGTTGACAGTCATATTACATATAATGCTTTCAAAGTCATCAAAATTTGGGCCCTGGAATTGAAGATGAAGTAAATTTCCTTCGAACTTTGAACTAGCTTGATCCACATCCATTTCAAAGTCCCCAACAGCAATTATTCTTCTTCTGAACTCAAACTGGAAACCTCCATATCCATATTCTTTTTAATATATGAAGTAAGGCCTCAACTAACTGAGGATTACCCACTAATCTAACTATATCTAACGAAAGCTTCACTTTTACAACAAGTTTATGGGAACATTTTTGATAATGATAAAGTTGAAATATCACAGAAGCCTGCAGAATTTATAAATTCCCCAATTGAAACAAATCTACTGCCTGATGGTCTAATTTATTTCAGCACAAAATTCATCTTGTGCTATAAAAATTCAAAAAACATGTGAAGCAATAGGGAGGAAAAAAAAAACAGAGCAAGCAAGCAGCTCACTCACCACAAATATCAATGTAAATAGGCGCGAATACTACGTATATGATCTAATTTCAATCTACATATCCAAACTTCTACAAAATTACTCCTGAGATAGAAAAATATAAGTACATATATACTTAGACCGAGACCGAGACTAATCAACTTAGGTAACCGAAATAAGTGAAGAGAATATACCAGAAGAATGGCAGTTATTGCCTCGATCAAAACCTTGTGAAATCCTCCTGACAGCGACAAATGATCCTCCTCGATCATCCATTTCCACGCTCTAATTCATATCACCGTAATCAAGATTCTAACCAAATCAGAACAGAAAAAGACGAATCAAAACCAGCAAACAATCGAAACAATCGAAATGCTTCTCCGAAAACCAAAAAAAAAACTACGCGAAACGTCGAGAAACGGATCAAACGAAAGCCCTCAACAATTTCGAAATGAATTGTTGCCAAATAAACGAAAAATAAGCGTTCTTCTTGAGAAAATGCGGCGTTTCTTCACGGAAGAAGCTAGGGTTTCAAGATCTGCTCTATCGCATGAGCAACATGAAAGGCTTGCATACTCATTTCTCTCTCTCTCTATATATATATATATATATGTATATAGTGTGCATATATATATATATATATACAGATTCAGATTCTTTTATAAGAGAATTATGTTCTTCTGTATATAGATATATATTTCTCTCTCTATATCTATATATCTGTTTGTTTAGTGGCCTTCCCGTCTGTTACTTTGAAGACGGGGAGAGAAGGCTTTTTTAGAGAGAGAAAGCTGAGAGAGTGGGGGCGATCTTACTTATGCAAAGAATGGAGATTACGAGATAGCAAAGCTTCTAAAATTAGAAAATTGGATTAATTACTGAATTTATTATTAGATTTTAATTGAAAATAACGGATTGATTGTTATGTTTAAGGGATCGTTTGTTTTCTTTAATTTCATTTCTTTCTTCAAAATTGAAAAGTGGCTAAAAAGTTCTTAATTTTCTTTCTCTTTTTTATCCAAAAAATGTTCAAGTGGTGGGGTGCCCTTTTCACATCGACAGTTGTGGATTTGGGGTATAATGGTAATTGGAAAGTCTCTCTATGATATTTGGTAGCGGTTGTAACTTAATCCACAAAATTTGACTCATTCTTTGAAAAACTGTCAAAATAGGACAATTAAGTTGTCCTATTTTCAAGGTGTTTTTAATGTTCTTTATTCAAATATAATACATTATTCAATTTAGTTATATAATCATAATATTATCATGAGAGTCTTGCTTTTGACTTTTTCTTTTTTTTATTTTAAATATCTTAATTTATTACAATAATTTATATTAATTTAGGAAGAAAGATATAAGTGGATGAGCGGATAATTTCATGTTTCAATCGTTATCGCGTTCATATCGATAGAAGTGAGTTACACCAGTAGAGTCAGTATAGTCAGTAAACTAATTTGCCATCGATTCCTAAGGGTCTTGCTAGTTGTTATATCAATGAATCAAATAATTATCGATAACTATAAACACTTGAATCATCTTGAAATTTATTACTAATCAATTGTCTTTTGTCTCCTAAGTGTAAATTTAAGCCAAACTCATTTATAAGACAACTGAACCTAATACAAGTGACAGGTACCAAATTGCTCAACAACATTCAAATTCATTACATAACAATCATAACAGAAAATGTCACACATTTTATCCGACAATTTTTCTTTGTACAAAAAAGGAGACGTACCCAAAAAAATGTATGGAGCAAAAAAATTGAATTAATTAGTACCCAAGGACATTTTTGTACCATGGGAAGGAAAAAGAAGAATAGTCACATGGGGTGTGGTTGACACATATGGACCATACTATGATAAAGAGTGTTCATTAAATTAAATTAATTAAGGATCCCACCACCACCACCAAAAGACCACACAGTGCACGCATCAATTTTGTACTTTTATAAATGATCGACACCTCCTAATCAACATCATGATTCATGGCCCTCACGCATGGGTATCCTCCAAAAATTGTTGAAAGTTAATGGGTTGCTTTCTGCTCCCTTTTTAATTAATAGTTAATGAATACTTAAATTGTAAATATACTAATACAATTCTATATAAGAAATATTTTCATACAAGTGGTTTGTTAGGGAATGTTTTGTTAATTTTAAGACTTAATAAGGTATTACATGTAAGAGGGTATTTGTATACTTACGTTACACTCATAAAAATATCATCAATATCAACACAACGCTCTAACCACGTCGTGCGTAATATAATATCATATTTCAATCAGTTCACATTTGAGTATATAAAATTTTATAATTAATGATTGAGTCTTAATTTAAACCCGATTTAAACTCAGATTGTTACAAATGAATAGAAAAAAGTTTTGATCAGGTGAAAAATAAGTGTTTGTGGCTCTAGGTGATGCATCTTATATCATTGTAAATAGCTCATAAATGGCTTTTGGAATTACTAGTAGGGTTTGTTCATAACTTAGATTATTAAAATCAGCCAACGAAACAAAAGGTAAACTTGTTAGTGAAAAGGGGAGGTCTTAAACCAATGGAGTGTAGTACATTACATTGTGTCACCTAAGTATATATTGCAAAAGATTTCCACGCCATATTAAATAAATAAAATATACTTTAGTTAGAAACATGCAATATAAGTAACTCTAAAAATTATTTTATCCTAATTTGTAGCGTAACTAATGTAACAACCAACTAGCTAAAGATGCTAAACAATGTCAATTTTTTCCCTCAAATAAAAAGTTACCTTATCATGACAAAAAGGACTGTACATTAATATAGAGAGAAGAAAATCAACAGTTTTTGACTTAAAATTATTTTTAAAAAAATTGCACGTCGTATATATACAACTATACGAGATGCAAAAAATTAATTGTGTATGCACGAAATAAAAACACACTCGTGTATTCATGAAATATGACTCACAAAATAGAATAATTGAGTTTTCACCAATTTATATATAAATATTGTTCAAAAGCGATCTTTTAAATGAGAGAATCGATATGCGTATTAATTTGTAGGGTTTGACGAAAAAAATATTGTATCATAAATTCCACTTGTTTGAGTTGGAGCTCGGAATATAGTTGGGGCGGTTAATTAAGGGGATAACAATGTTTAATGTTTATGGTGGAATCAAAAAAATAAAACATTAGGGAAATATAAAATTAATTAGCTCGGATCTTTTTGCAATAATCGAATTTAATAAAGTTAGGTTGAGCCTCTCATTTGGATTCGGAGTTTCGATTGTATAAATGACACGAAATATCACTAGTACTTGTACATATTTAGAACGCTAGTATGGACATATTTAGAATGCTAGTATGCCAGTTTGGTTGCGTAGCTCAACTTAGGCTCGACTTTAGATTAAAATTGACTCAAAGTTAGATATGTCTGTCACATTATAATTATATATATATATATAAGACGGATCTAAAATAATATTTTTTAAGTGATATACTTCTCTTAAATAACATTTTTCTCCTCCCACTTACTTTCTCCTTTTTATATTCTATCTCTTCAAAATAACATAGTTTTAATATAAATATATTATTTAAGAGAAGTATATTATTTAAAAGATATATTTTAAATCTGTAGGTACAAAGGATCCATGACATACCTCCTTAAAGAGCTCACCAAGCTCACCCTCTTTAGCGGCGGACCCGACGACGGTTTGGTCCGTCGCCATAGGTTCGTCCGTCGCTAAAACTTTTAGCGACGGACAACATATCGCGACGGATAAATATTTTACGACGGACGAACCTATGGCGACGGACCAAACCGTCGTCGGGTCCGTCGCTAAAGGGGTGAGCTTGGTGAGCTCTTTAAGGAGGTATGTCATGGATTCTTTATATATATATATATATATATATATATAAAATATTGCTTTTGATAATGGGAGAAGCACCTGGGAATTGATCATTTCTATGTGATGGACATTTTTATACTTATAAAATTGTATAGAGATTGAAGACCTCAAGTCAACTAACAGTCCGACACAAAGCACTATACTCTGGAGTTTGGAAAGGATTTTAATTTCCCATGACATAAATGTAGAAGGGATAGATGAAAAAAATTGACTACAACAGTATTATTATTATTATTATTATTTTATTTTGTATTACTTTCCAATTTTCATTTGAGGGACCACCTGCGAGGCCTTTCTATCAAATTAGCTAAAAATGGAGCAAAAGAATAAAGATGTTCTTCTTTTCTGATGAGCACACGTGTTACCGGGATGGGGGCATCTTTACACCAACATTTTTCTTTCTTTTCTCTTTAAGCCTTTATTCGACTCCCCAATGTTGTGTGGATAGTTTGTTTTCTTGAATCCACTCTTGTGAGCTTTATCTTATGTTAGTCATATTTATTTGTAATTTCTAATTTTAAAATTAAAAGTTATTATTCCCTACTTTATCCAAAAAGAGTTCTATTTTTAAAATTTACAAATTTTAAGTTTTTTCATATTTATTCTATAAAGTAAAAAGTCTTGACTTTATTAATTATTATTTATTACTGATGACATGATACTGTTGAAATTGTAATGAGAAATTTGAAAATATTATATCGTTTTATATTTTTGTTTTTGCTTTGAACAAAAGAAAATATTAAAACGCATATATTTTTTAACCAAAAAAAAAAAAAAACACATACATATAAAAACTAGGCATTTTCTAGAACGATGGTCTTTTTCCTTCTTTCTGTCCCCAAATTGATTTTCAAAAACTCCGATCCTTGTTCTTAATTTATGTTCAACTAAAGTCTCTTATGACTTCATTGTATGAGCTTAATCCCTTTATAAATCGAACAATTTTGAATATCGTCATTATTCGAGTATATTTCTTTTCTCTATTTCATTACTTGTTAAAATATCTTGTCAAACACATCCACACTATTATACCAAAAAGTTTGATATTTTTATAAGGCCTTATTCAAGTGAACGTGAGTCCTATCTACTATTAGCTATTAAATTCTCTTGTGGAAATATCAAATCCCTACAAAAAAAAACATAACTCGTATCTTCTGTGTGCATAGCCATAACAAGATGAAGAAAAATAAGAACAAGGCTTTCTAAGAAAATGCTTACTAGATGAATGCATTCGATGTATGATTTGATCTGTAGCATTAGCTACAGATATATGATTTCTTTTTGAACGAAAGAAAACGAATAGGGACAGGCTAAGAAGCTAAAAGCTGCCTCGAGACATTTCAAGAAGACAGGCAAGAAAAAAATATTGCAATAGTGCTCATCTAAACCTACTCTCCAACTACTTTGCATTTTCAAATTACAGACAACCTACTCCCCTAGGCCTCTTTTTCCTGCTCATCCCACAATGCTTAATTTGGTTATGTGACTAATCTAGTCAAATATTCGGTATACTAGTATTACTACTATCCCTTAGTCATATGTTTCTCTTATTTGCTTTATATGAATGTATGTATGTAGTTATTTACAGTTTTATTATTATTAGAGAATTGATATTTTCACACGGTTTTTTTATATTTTCATACAGTAGGACTCACATGTAAAGGTATAGCGTTGTTATACATCTATAACGACACTTTTATGGGGTCCACCGTGTGGAACTATAAAAAATGCGTGTGAATTTATCAGTTTCCTATTATTATTACATTCAAATATAGGGAGTGTGCCATAGAAATTTTGTAGGGAAAGAGTTCGCTGATAATTTGAAGATTCAGTAATAAGAAGAAACTAATTTGTGTATATAGGGGTCTATGCATATATATACTACATCTGATTTAGGCTTTAAAACGAGGCAAGCTGCTACTCGATATCGCTTGTAGCTTGTCTTGGCTTCATTTAGGGATCATTATAAACAGGTCAAATTTTGAGCTTTTGATTGCTTTTGAAGGAGGTGAGCTTGAGAAACCAAAAGTTTCTCTCAGCTTGGTACACCCCTATATATGTCTGCACATATATAATAATACATACATACATTACATATGTGTGTGTGTGTGTGTGAATGGTGTAAAATAAGAGAAACGGGTGGGATTGAAATTGCAAGAGAAATATTTGAGTAGGAGTTGGGACGAGGGACTGTTTCATGTACACAAATTAACGCTTGATGTAATGTTTATTTCTCTTTTATGAATCACTGAAATTTTGATTCAGCATATAAATCAAAGAATGAAAGTCTATGTGTTTGGTTGCATCAGAGGGTTGTTTCTCTTACCTTTTTTCATTATTTTTTGGTTGGCAAACGTAAATAGATTATGGTGTTTAGTCTTTAATCTTTGTTGCATCATCGTGTGACTATTAGCATTTAATTGCTTGTCAATTTTAAATGAAATCACCAGCCTAAGCGGGAAGGGTAGCTTAGATAATTAATTTTATAACCATTGCCAAAATAAGATTTGAGTAATTGGATTGGTTCAAATATGGCCCAAAACATTGTAATACGGACAAAATGAGTTTGGCTAAAAAAAATAATAAAGTATTAGTAAAAAAATGATAGCCGAAAGCTACAGATTAGTTTGCATTATTTTTTTGATAATATATATATGTTACAACTCATCATATTTTGCCCAAATACGAGTCATTTGACTTTGGTACAAGTGATGTGATGAGCATGGAGCCTGGTCTTGTTTTCTTTAAGGTGGGATCAAGTCAAATTTTATTGAGCTATTCTCTCCGTTTTGTAAAAAGAGTCTCATTTATAAAAATTATATACTTTAACAATATTTTCTTCCTAATTATCCCTAAACATAACGAGTGTTTAGTTTGATAGTGGAATTGTATTACTAAATGTAAGGACATTATTTCATTTTATATCTTTCAAGTAAACCTGTACACATGTTCAGTTTTTACTGTTAATATTCTTTCAGGTGAATGGTTCATTTGTTTATTGTGTATGATAGATCTTATTCAAGAGGTCCGGTTGATATACCAGTTGGTGAAGTTGACGAGTCTAACAACTTTTTGTCTCCAACTTTCAAGTTTGAGCAGGTAAGTTCCGTGTGGTGATTATTTAGATTTCACTCACATTTACTTTATGGCATATTTGTACCGTAACATATAGACATTAGTAGGTCCAATTTTTAATTTTTGAAAGCCCAATACTAATTGATGTATTATAGAGGAGAATCAAATTCAAAGAAAGGGATAAAAATGAATTTTTTAAGTAAGGTTTGACGTCAAGGTTCGAAGTTATGGTATTAGAAGATGTATCGGACAATCAATTTTAAATACAGTATATGTATGGTTTAAAGTATTAGTCGATATCAGTACGTATCGGCCGATATGTAACAATATCAACCGATACCTTAATTTACGATATTTCGTGTCTTGTTTTGGGGAAAATGGCGTGTTCCGTTTCGTGTATGGTGTTGTATCAATATTGCATGTCTGTTTTGATGAATGCAAGTGTTTTTATTTTGGAGGGCTCTACCAAATTTATGACATGATATGAAACTGTTCATTCATTCATTGATTGGGCTGAAGGAAAAGAGAGATTATACCATTAAGCTTTAGCGCTAATGGTACCCCTCTCATCCCCTAATACGGAGGTGAAGGATTTAAATCTCGTCAAGGATTTAGTGATAGCCTAACGGCCTTCTTTCATAATCCCCACAAGGGGCTGAGTTCTTGTAGGATTTAGTGATAGGCTAGGGGCCTTCTTTCACTATCCATAAGGGCCTTCTTTCATAATCCATAAGCTAACCATCCTGATTAACTTTTTTGATGTATAAAAAGGGTTATGCACTATCTAACTGTTCCTTCCTTTGCTTAGTGCTTAGTTAAAGGTTGTCATAAAAGGCTGCGAATTGTTCACACTATAGAGTTCAGTAATGGGGCCTCTGACATCCAGATAATGAGGGTAGCTGTTTATGAAAAACAGTGGGTCAGTCCTGTTAATCTACTTGACAATGGGTATCATCATTCTCACCTGTTACAGTGTTTGATTCACTAATATTAATCTGTGTCATTTAAATTCTAAAGTCCTGAAAAAATGAGCTACGGATCCCCCTGTTCCCCGTTTGCCTTGAGAAGTCCTGATGAATTTCATCAGAAACTCAATAATGACCAACTACATAAAAATCCATTAGATTTAAAAACTTATTGCATTTGTCCTGAGAACCCCCCAGAATTGGTTTTAGTGCCTCTATTCTGAAAAATGAGTCTCATTTGTAAAATTTATAAATTATAAGCATATTCCTAAATTTTTTTATTGTTAGTTTCGTTATGATGCATAATATTGATATTGTAATGGTAAACTTAAATGAGATTGTACCATGTTATACTAACAATAAAAAATTGGGACCTTTGGAACAAAAATGTTTGGCAAATGGACTCTTTTTGCGGAATGGAGGGACTATCAATTTGATTATCTACTGATTAATAATCTCTATAGTTGGAAAGCATTATCGGTAACGTATCCATGTTACGTTGAAGCATTTTCACAGGCGTATATGTTTAATTGCCGCCCTCATAGTATTATGCCCTCCAGTGCAAACGTCTATGAGGTCTTGCTGAAGTAAATCTAAACAGCTTCGTAGCAGCAACCCAACTTTGATTTGTTAGTCTGAAATAAGCATCGACTTTTGAACCGTTGTGCTTTAAAATACTCTTGTAAAGAAACTGACAACTTGCCTATAATTATTATAAACAGCGGCATAGAGTTTGATCCGAAGCCATTTTCACAGAGGAAAAGAGTCCAACCGAGGAACTTGCCAGGTCCTGGAAGACGTTTGAAGTAGGTAGTACACCAATCTACGGTGAGGAGATTGGTACAGAGGAAAGCAACAGCGGCACCCCTTATGTATATCTCTGCACAGAGACCTTGACGAAAAGAAACTGGTCTAACAACCCAGTTTACTTTGGAGGGGAAGAGGTTTTAGATATGGCTGATGTCGGTTCTTCGGCTGCCTGGAGACGTAACGAGTTATGTTGATGTGAATAAAGATGGAATTTTATACATTGGAGTTGGCTGGTACTCAGTTGAAAGAATTATCCTTGTCATGGAAAGGGATTATGGACTAGATGGAAAGCTCAAGGAGGTTTAGAACAAAGTTTGAAGAGAATGTGGTCAGATCCACTTCCAGTGTAAATACTCTTACAGTTATGTTTTGCTAATTTGCTTATACTGATAATCGTATATGTTCTAGATTAAAAGGTTGTGTTAACTGAGTAAGAAATAACATTTCCCGACATTCTTGAATCTTATCAGGGGAATACTTGATGAGCTCTTTCGTCGGCATAATGTCAAAAAGGTTGTGTAACATTCCTATGAACAGAGTAAATAACACAAGAAAAAACACCACGGATTAAATTCAAACAGAATTAGCAAATCGAAAGCCAATAAGAAAATTTTTGAATACCCACAATTACAGAAATTTTGCAGAGTTAATAAACATGTTGCATTGGGGCACCTCCGGCAAAACTATCAATAATCTCATTTACCCAAAGAACCAGAGAAAAGAAAAATGAAGAGAAACAACAGTAAGGCAGACCGCCGCTGTGTGCATAATGAAGCTTTTGTTACAAACTGTCATAAACAATGTCCCTGAAGGTCAACATTCTGATCGTCCTAAATAGGCTTGATTTTGAAGTGGAGTGATATGAGAGAGAATACAAAGCACTTCAAGTCCTGCAACAACATAAAGCAGCATCAAGAATGAGTCATGAAAAAACTAATGCAGAAACAGCAATAATAATCAAGGTGACAAAAATAACACAGACAATCTTAAACTTTTTGAAACTATTAAATTCGATTTGGTGAGAGCAGATTTTATTGGAAAGAAGAGAGCTTACAAGAGTTCAAAGAAGGACGAAATTATAATACAGAGTAAAATTTATAAAGTCCTAGTTTAAGACCATCCCCTCAATGAAGCCAAAAATGTGATCCCATCCATACCATGGAAAATCTTAGTAACATCTTCAAAAATTGTTAATTCACATTATGCATACACATGACATGACTATTAAATGGAGTCGAACAATAATTGCTGAAAAATGGTAAAATAGATGCATAGTTGCTCAAGTTTTAATCTGACGAAGCAGATAAGCAGATGACTGATACAGTTATATAGTAAATGTGTTTGTGGCACGTTGTAAATTCTGTGCTGAACACAACCCATAAGTACAACTATTCTTTCAAGGGTGCAGTAGTACTTAAAACTTATTTAACCTAATTAAGCCATTCCTAAGTATTTGAAGTCAGTAGTTCCTAAATATTTGACATCATCTACATGACTGCATGCCTCCATTGTACTACCAAACTTCGTATAGAACATCTGCCACTAATACAATGCTTTACAGAAATGTCATTCAACATTTATTCACCATTGTTAATGGGGAATGGGTAATGAGGGCACACACAATATCTCACGCAGAGAGTTCAGAATACTCAAAGTGATTTTATATTTCAATGTCCCTAAAATACTGAGGTACAACCCTATTTATAATACTTCAATCCAACTCTCCTAACCCTAATTGAATTCTAATAAGATAATTACAACTTAAATAAGGTAACTACAAATTAAAGAATTTAAATAAAATACAACTCCTAATTAAATACAATTCCTCCTAATTGGGCTTCCAAAGTCTAGCGTATTGTTCCAACCACGTCTCGCGTTGAACCTGTTTTTGTCCTGCATCGTTTCTCCTCCTCTGCGAAAAACTCGACTCCGTCGAGTTATGAACACAAGAACACCCACGTCGGATCAGTGATGAATTCTTTGCAAGCTTCAATTTGGGCAAGTCAATAGCACAAGTAAGACTAAATTTAGTATTGCCCTTAAAAATTGAATAAGTGTTGGCACGAGCATCGTGGTGGGCGTGTCGATCCCATAGCCAGGTACGCCACAAGATGATATGACAAACCTTAAGGGGTAAAATATCGCACATAACTGTATCCTTAAGCTTGCCAATGGAAAATGTAACCAAACATCTATGAGTAACCCTCAATTTTGTATTTGTAATCCATGCCACCTCATACGGGTCCGGATGAGGCTCAACTTTTAATCCAAGTTTCTTAACCGTGTCCTCAGCAATGACATCCGCACAACTCCCCGTATCAATTACAAGAGAACATATATGACCCGCACACTTGACTCGTGTCTGAAAGATCCGCCCACGATGAAGTTTATGATCATCCTTTTGCTTTCTAGTAACCCATAGAGGTCGAAGAACACCTAAACATCCCTCCAAATGTGCATCAGCTTCTAAATCTTGTTCATTATACTCATTATCCTTGTCCGATGGCGTACAAACCTCTTTGTGTACAACAGTTTTCTCATCTTTGTTGACCATAGCAACTTGTTTAGAAGGAGGAGAGACAACATTCATCTTTGGAGACGGACACTCGAAAGACATGTGACCAAAGCCACGACAGTTAAAGCACCGAGTTGTAGGGTTGTTACTAGCACTAGAAGAACCTGTGGTACGATTTGGCCTGCTAGCAGCTGAGGAATTTGTAGATAGCCACTGGCCTGCTTCTAAAAGGCTCTACAAAAGTTCTCTCATTCCGAGTCTGTACTGGCACTGAAGGCCTAACAGAATTCCTCCTCAAGGTATCCTCCACTTGGTTGGCAACTTGAACAGCATCATCTAAGAGCATAATTTTCCCAGAAGCTACTCCACTAGCAATCTCCTGATTTAACCCCCGACGACATATGGAGATTAATGCATCTTCAATCCAAGGGAATTCTAACCTTGTAACCAAACTGTAGAATGTAGATGTGTACTCGGCTACAGATTTACTTCCTTGCACCAATTCCGTCAACTGTAAACATGTCATTTGCTTGTAATCTGGAGGCACAAACCTTCGTGTCATAGCAGTTTTCATATCCTCCCATCTTCGTGCAGCTATGTATAGATTTCGTTGATGTTGATCCCACCAAATACGGGTTGTACCTTTTAACTTCGCATCAGCAAAGAAAAACTTTCTTTCGTCAGATAGTTCGTACCAACGGAACAAACTCTCCAAACTGTGAATCCAATCGAAAAATGACTCAGGCCCTTGATCTCCATTGAAATCACCAACGTCCAACTTGGCTCCTCTATCTACTGCATTTAATCTAGGATCTGGCGCATGATGGAAATTAGGTCCATTAGGTCCCTGCTGTTGTAGAACTCTCATATCATTAGGACCTTCAAAATTTCGGTGGACATCCTCGCGTTGTCCTCTATCAACACGTTCCGTGAGGACATCAACTTTTGTTGCAAGTGCTGCAATAGAAGTCTGTATAGTCTGAACATGGCCATTTAATGCTGCGATTGAATCTTCAAGTCTTTGAATGTGTTCACCTTGCTGCGCTGTATAAGCGTCAAGCCTAGCGTTACTTCTCCAGCATTAACCATGATTCCTGTAAATAAACTATATATATATATTCTTTTTCTTTTTTTCTTTTTTTTTTTTAAATAGGGACTAAACTGAAAAGCTTTGAAATTGCAGGGGCTGGAATGTAAAAACTACAAGTACGGGGACTAAAATGTAATTACAGAAACTTCAGGGGCTAAACTGTAAAAATATAAAAGTTCAGGGGGTATTTTAAAATTATTACGAAACCTTAGGGTACAAACTGTAAATTGCCAAATTGTTTAACCTTTTCAGATTGCAGCAGTCCCAGAGACTTCTTCAGGTTTTTTTTTCCCCTTTTCGTTCGTCTTTTGTGCTTTCTTTTCGGTTCCTTCTTACGACTGTGGATATGGAGCAACAGGTGGCTCGTCTGTGGCTGGCGGAGGCTGCGAAGTCAGGAGGCGGCAGCGGCGGCGGCGTCTCAGGTATGTTTTCTCTCTCTTCTTCTACTTCCTCTGTTTCTTCTACTTTTTCTGCTTTTTTTTCCCCCTTCCGATGGGTTATACGCTAGGTTGTTTTGGACGTATCGGAAGGCAGTGATGAGTGGTATGACTGAGTATTTGGACTATTTTGGATGTATCGGAAGGCAGTGATGAGATGTATGACAGGGTATTTGGGATTGTATATGGGTTTTTTTTTTTTTCCCGGAGTGTGCCAGCAGCTAGTCGTCGGTGGCTACGATGTGGTTAGGGATTTAGTAACGGCAGATGGTGGCTTAAGTTTAGGGTTTGGGTAGGTTCAGGCTTGGATGGTGATAGGAAGGGTGTTCGGGTTTAGTTGGCGGTAGAGAAGGGTAGGGGATTAGGTTTGGGTGGCGGCAGAAGGTGGCTAGGGTTTGGCTCTGATACCAAATAATGGGGAATGGGGAATGAGGGCACACACAATATCTCACGCAGAGAGTTCAGAATACTCAAAGTGATTTTATATTTCAATGTCCCTAAAATACTGAGGTACAACCCTATTTATAATACTTCAATCCAACTCTCCTAACCCTAATTGAATTCTAATAAGATAATTACAACTTAAATAAGGTAACTACAAATTAAAGAATTTAAATAAAATACAACTCCTAATTAAATACAATTCCTCCTAATTGGGCTTCCAAAGTCTAGCGTATTATTCCAACCACGTCTCGCGTTGAACCTGTTTTTGTCCTGCATCAATTGTTTACTCATATCTTTATCATGCCTAAATGTATACCACCGTAGCTTCTAGAAAACTGGAAGACTGTTGTCTCATAGACTCTTACCAGGTGTTATTAAGGAGAGCTCCTCCAATTAGTAGCTTACAAAGTAAAAGGAAGTTTATAGTTTTACAAATAGGAGAGAATAGACTTCACTTGGTTCTATCAGTGTTCAGTAAATTGGAATTAACAAAAATGCTGATAATTCTGGACATCAACCTCATGTTGTATAAAAATAGACAAAAGTTGACAAATAGGGGATGGTTACTTAGAAAAAACTTATCAAAGCTAAAAAGATGGATATGTAATCAAAACATTGAACCCAAAAACAGAGATAAAGTAAATTGATAGTGCTAAGTGGAGATGCTGGTAAAGCATATACTTCGTTATATTACCAAAAAAAAAATCAAGTACCAACTTACTAAATAAAAGCACGCAAGTTCTCTTAGACACAAAAGGAACCACAAGATACAGGAGTGCCAGATGAGATGTATAACAAACCTGAACAAGATAATAGAAAATACGAAGCCCTTCAGGATCCTTACTGGACTGAACATCCATGAGTGACCCAATCTTCGATGTAGTGAAGGAGATATGCTCATTCCCCATTACAATTTCAAGCTCTTGCCGCCCAACACGGTCTGGTTCTGGCCAACTGCTATCATCTTCCTTCATGATCTAAATTTTTTTCACCAATTTAGATAATAAAAAAAACGTTAAGAAGCATATATTGATAAACTTATAGAATAGAGAATACCCAACAACAAAACCCTTTAATCTCCGTGTCAATGAAATTAAAGGCATGAATATAATAGAAAACTTCAACTAAAGCACGCGAAAAAAATTACCTAATGGTTCTTTTCTAACATACATTATTGGTTTCATCTTTCTAGCAACTTAAAATTTCAGAACAATGGAGTGGCTTCACTTGAACAGAGTTTTGGTTACAAAAGATCATAGGTCAGTTCTTCCAACTACAATACCCAGTCCCCATTATGTCAGTGCAGATAGCCAGTTACTGCGCTCTAGTATAGGACGGAGTTTACATTATCAAGCTCATTATCTACAGCTAGTTCATAGATAAAACTAAAACCTGATAGGTTCAGTGTAAACAAATTTCTAAAAATAACTTGTAAAAATCAAACAAGTTGCACAAATTAAGGAGATAAACTGCAAAAAAATCTAAAACCCTGGAAAAATAAAACCTTGAAAATACCAACAAAAAAGTGATCATTCAATGAACGAAAAAACAAACTATTGCAAGCCCTAAGAATTTCAATTTCATCATATTAAAAAACAAAAATACAAATAATTACATACATTAAAAAGCACCCCCTAGAGAGATAGTGGAGAGGAGATGTGAAAATTAATAAAAGTTAATGCAATTAACAAACAATACTTCCAAAACCCAACAAAATAAAAAAAAAACCTAAGGCTTCATTGCAATAAGATAAACAAGATTTGACCCCCCAAAAAACCCTTAAAAGATAGATATACAAACAAATTTCGAAGTGAATAACCCTAGAAAGAGAAATTGGCTACGATGGACCTCGCTTTGGGAGATGATGCGGCGGCACTCGCGAAGGACGGAAGGGGTGAGAAAGACTTCTTTGCGGATCATGGTGTCGTTTTTGTAGTTGGAGTTGTTGGCGTATCGGAGCTTGCCGTCCGGCCGGAACTCAAATTCCAAGAATTCATGGCCGAATTTGCCTTTGTGACCCACGTAGTATCTCAGGTAGAACTCTTCTTCTTCTCCGGCCGTCGCCATTTTCTCTTTCTCTCTGTCGAAGAATTAAAAAAAATTGTCGTGATTTCGAAAACCTAGTTGCAGTTATTTAAATAGTTAAATATTTATTCAGATAACTGATGATTGAATTATATATTATAAATTATTTTTATTAATTATTAAATTAAATATTTAAATAAATTATTATAAATTTATTTACGTATAATTATATAAAAATAATTATTTGAATTTTACTTAAATTTATAATAGAATTTTAAATTAGCATGTATATTAACAAAATTTACTTAAAATTTTAATTCAAATAAAATTATGAAACTCAAGTTTTAATTTAGCTATAATACTTAATTAGGAATTGAATTTATTATAATTTTTCAATTAATATTACAATTATCATATTTCAAATTTATATATACTATTAATGTAAATAATTATTTGATTTGGTAAAATTTTAAGTTTTAAAAAATTAAATAATTAAGATATTAATTTAATAATAAAGTTTACGACTAATAGTAATATAATTAAATTACGTGATATGTTAAAAGATTTTTCGTCATCTTAATATTTTTAAAAAAATTGTAGCAATAAAATTATTCTATATAAATTTGTAGAAATTCATAAACTAAATAAACCTATTAAAAAGAATACTAATTATTAATGGACAATATAAGTTTCTCTTTGATTTTATTGTAAATTTATTTTTTTTGTTATTTTTTAGATGATATTCTTCTTATATTCAAGCATTTTTGGTTTCACGTTCCTTGAATGTTTATTTCTAAAATATTGTTCGATACCAATTTTTAATAATGATTTTTATATTTTTTTTATGTTTATGTTTATGTTTACAATACATTTTGAATGAAAAGCGAGAAAACAAAGTAAAACAATATTAATTATACATAAAATTAAGGCATACATATGACAATAAAATAATTTTAAAACAATTTAATTAAAAAATAATTTATGTTCTCGTTTTCAAGTGTTTTTGACTCCATGTTTTTCAAAATTTTCTTTCTCAATCATATCTTGAAAATATTTCTATTGCATGGAATTTATTTATTCTTTTTTTCTGTGTGTGAATGCATCGAGGTTTAATAAAAATAAATTTTGAGTGAATTTATAAGTAATAGAAATATAAAATAAAAAAAGAATATTTCTTTTTTCCATTCCTATTGAATATATGAATGTTTTAAAGTTTAATTAATAAAAATTTGTAAATATCATATGTATATATAATTATTATAAATTTATATAGTACTTATATTAATTTAATAGTAAAAAAATAATTCTTTTATAGAAATATTTTTTAATTTGAATAGTATTTAACTGATACAAATTTGTATGATACTTATGCTAATATAAATTAGTAAAGTTGAACCAAAAATTAATAAAATCAAATTAATTTTATAGTTGATTATAATTTTAAAGATTTACTTATGTTTAAAATTTATACCATTAATATAATTAAGATTTAATAGTGATGGTGCGAGATTAATTAAATCGCAATAATAAATCGGAATGTGTTATGTGTCGTAAAAAGGTACAAAATGAGATTTGGCAGAAGCAACCCAAACTTGCGGGTCGGCCTGGCCCACTCACAAAAGGTTGGTTTTTAGCCTACCTTTTTATCTGACGAAAATTTTGATCTTTCGGCTCGGCCCAACTCATAGGCAGCTTGACTCGTTATTTAATAACATTCAAATTCGAAATAACTCTACCAGTCCAGTTTACTACAACACCACTTAAGAGTTCTGTCCTTATTTTTCTTTCTTCTAATTTTTACTTGCAACTTAGGTATTACATACTCCCTGTCCCAAATTAAATGTTTAATTTTAATTTTTTTTGGTTTAAATTAATTATTTTAAGAATTAATAGTTAAGTATATATAAAAATTTTAAAATTATGAAATTGGGGTGAATAATAAATTGTATATACTTTAGTTTAATTATAATTTCTTCACCTATATATTGATAAAAATGGTACAAAAATTAATTTTAAAAATAGTCAATTTGATTCAAAATAGTCAAAATTAAACATTTAATTTGAAACGAAAAAAGTATTAATAAATTAGGAGTTATGAAATATAAAAAAAAAGACACTTTTGATTGAATAATATAATAGCGTTATTATATCATTCAAGTATCAGCGACAATTTTTCAAATTAATCCTATCTTAAAATTTGTTGATTTTGGCAATTAGCAGTTGTGAATTGTGATGCGTGTATAACGCTATTAAAAAACTTGAATAGTTACTTGTTGGATAATGTGATGTAAATCGTGAATTATGTCTAATTTGTTTTTAATTATTAAGTGATTTTGAGATATCTGTTATGCGGTGGTGTTTTATATTATTTATGTGAAATTTTAAGTACTGAAATGACAGCACATAAATATTATTAGATATCACGTGAGGGTGTCTCAGAAACATCTAATAATTTTTCCTAATTTGATGATAAATTCATATTAGCAAATAATTATAAATATAAAAAATAAATAAATATCGTTGAGGCACATAAAATTTACGAGAAGAATAAAATTAAAGAAAAACTATACGAAGAATTTAAGATAACATTTTACTCATCAAATCATATGACCATAAAATTAATTACATCTCATAATAAAACCAAAAATAAAAAACCAACCCCACACAAATGCCACGTTACAACAAATGAAAATCAAAGCACTGCCTCTCACCTAGCCCATAAATGCAAACACCGATGCCAGAATAAGACAAATTCCGAGCACCAATTGGCTCATGTTGCTAAAGTTTCCGGCTGCGCCACTAGGCTTTGGTGATGGTGGAGAAGTTTCCGACGTAGGCGGGGTGCCCGATCTAGGAGTCGCCGGTGGAGTGTTAGCCCCTGGAGGAGTGGAACCCGACGGCGGCGAAGGGGTGGTGGGTGTAGTTGGGGTGGTGCTGGCTGCCACTACGGTGATGTCTAATTTCATGCCGCCACCACAATGACCAAATGATGGGCACATGAAATAACTTGGACCAGCCTTTTTTAGTGGGACAGTGCTTGAACCTCCAGAGTAGGAATTGAGTGCATTCCCAGTGGTACAACTATCATAGTCAGATTTACCTACTTCATCCACAGAGTGGGAGCCATCATAATTGAATACTGGCCATGGAAACAAATTAATTGAAGTTTAGGTTAGTCTGTTATCAAAATCCAATTTAAATTGTAGTTTCTAAAAAATTGGAAGGGCATTGGAATGGTCAAACCCACAAACGTTAATAATTGAACAAGCTCTTACTAAAATCGTATAAATATTAAGGATATATTATCGTTTCATATTTATCCTTAAATTTATTGAGTGTCTAATCTAATATTAATGACACACCAATTGAATTGTGATAATAATAACATTTTGTCATTTTGTACTACCATTAATTAAAAGAATCGGGACTCTTTTAACAAAAAAAATATATTTAGTAAATGAGACTCTTTTGTATAAAATGGGGATAATATAGTACTTAAGCCCAATTTACCTAGATTGTCACCGACAGTAAAAGTTTTTCCAGAAGCCCACGACTTGTAATTTATCGATTGAGTCCAACCGCTACTGTCTCCGACGACATGATCCACCGCATACACGGCAGGAGCTGCTAACAGACTAACTATAAGAAAAACAACTGTCATTGCCATGTTAAAGACTTTTTCTTTTCTTCTTTGCTAACAAATGAAGAGAAGAGACACAAATGGGGCAATGTATGATGACAAAGTATATATAGAGGGGCTCAAAGCTAAAAAAAGCTGGCAGATAATATATAAATTTTGTAAAATATTAAGAAGTTGGTATATAGTTGTAATAGCAATATTAATTGGTCATCAATTATATGCTACCAACTCTTGCATGACTCAAATTAATAGTACTATGTAATGGGTTTGGTGCCTCCATGACATTCCACGTCTATTTGCTACCTAATACATTAGGACTTTCTTCCTTCTATCTTTTCTTCTTTCTTTTTTTTCACGTCTATTTTATTAGCTGACTTTTAAGTTTGAATTAGTAGGGTTTAGTCTAGTTTAAGCTAACCTCTATTTCACAGCTTATATGTTTTGGCTTAGTTTTGATCAAAAGCATGGCCTAACACAAGTTAGTTAAGCTTGTACTCCGTCTAGAAGTTCTTTTTTTTGACTTAATTGTGATTTTATTTTAATACGTAAGATTTATTTAAGACATATTTAGATTTTAGAGATAATTTTAATTAATTTTAGGAATAAAATTTGTTATTGAAAAAATATATTAAAAAGAAAACATATCCTATGTGTATGATTTTACTTATTGAAATTTGCACTTTTATTAGGCAGATGATATAAGTTGGCTGTTAGGATAAACTTGTGAATCAAATTGATTTCCTATTAAAACGTCACATGATTATGGATAAACGTTGTTGACCTTAATTCTAGAGTACTCTAAAGGAATTTTTTATTTTTTTAATTTTATTTGAAGAAATAGTCCATTATTAGCACGATTCTCAAAAGGTGTTACTATTAGATATATTGGCCGGTTAAAATATATTTGTTCTTAATTTTTTTTTAACATTAAATACAAAATATTACTATTACACTGTACCTCAATAAATACGAATTATCATTCACATCCTTTGCTACCGTATCAATTACTCTGTTGCTATCACTGTCGATTATCAATGAAGAGACCACGAACTCTTTCGAGAAACGCAAAGCATCTCTTACAGCCAAAGCCCCAGCGCAGTCTATATTCATGTTTCCCTGAATCTTATCAACACCGGCCCCTAAAATTTTCCCAACATTATTACATGAATAAATCTTGTAAATAATAGTATTTTTTTTTTATATTTTATAATATTCATAATTGTATTGATACAAATTAAATAATTTCCTTAATTTTAAGTTTAAAAATATTTAAAAATAATTTTTAAAATTTTAATATTTATTTTATAATTTAAAACATATATTTACAAGCCTAAATTCTCGCATTTTGATTGAATGAGGGAAGCTATAAGCCAAGCCAAGTCTATTTTAAGCTAAGCTAGCTAGGCTCACACGAATATGATCTTTATAGATTTAAATAAAAGTTCACCAAATCTTTAATTAGTTTTTAGTTCAAATATTGTTAAATGCCAACATATGGCGTACATATATGTACAACTAAACATCCTCATGTAACAATTATAGGATATTAGGTTAGCACGACAACGTATACTAGTTCTCTTCTCTTAATTGGTCGTATGATTGATACCAACAAAAAAACCTATTTTTTACAATATGATTGTCACGTTTTCACAACTAATTATTGACTTGGAATTATATGCCGGTTGGGATTTATAAAATAAAAAATAGGTGTCATTTTCTTAATTTAGTGGGTGGTTTGGATTCCTAATCAGTAAACGAAAGTGCAAGATAAATATGAGATTGTGGTCAACACGTTTGCCAACCTTCCAAGGATCTCAGTTATAATATATATTTATTGAAAGGGTCAGGTATATATCCTTTTATTTTATATACTAAATATATTTTATTTAGCAACGGATCGAAAAATAATTTAATCTGTCGTTATAAGTTTGGTCCGTCGTTAAAATATAGGTCCGTCACTATATGTTTTCCGTTAGCGACAGACCGAACTTATGGCGACGGATCAAATCGTTATCCAGTCCATCGCTAAAAGTGATATACTTAGTATGTAAAATAAGAGGGTATGCACTTAATCTCTTATATATATAATAATTATTTGCTGAGAGTAATTAAAATTAGTTTGTCATAAGAGTGAGTATTGGCAAGGCCAATTAACGCGTAAATTAGTTTGTCACAAGAGGGAAAGTAATATGACCTATCATAAGAAACAGTAACGAAATGACCAATTCACAACAAAAATATTTTTTTTGCGTTGATTACTAGAACTCATCTACAGTAACCGATAGCGGCATGACCTACTGTAAGAAAGAATAGTGAAATAACTAATCCATAGTAAAAATATTTTTTTATATTAATTATTAAAACTCATTTATAATAATCGATTGTTATAAATAGAAACCTATATATATATATAACTAAAACTTTGATTTTTAATTCAAGAAGTAGTTTTGCATCAAGTTTGTGTTCGTTCATTCAAACTAATTAACCACCACCACCATTTGTTTATTATGTCTTTGTTAAGCTAATGAGAGACAGACACGTGATGATAATTAAGGACTTATGACAGACGTAACAAATATTTAATTCATTCGAACCCCTAGTAATTCACGACTGACTGCAAGAGTTTTCATATCTTAAATATAAATGGTGTTTGCCCCTTCTCAAAGTATATACATAACAATATTGTTTTAATATTTTTAAAAGGTTTTTTTAAATATTATTTATATGAAGAGCACGTTGTAAAAAATTATTAATTTTTTAAATGAAAATATCTATTTCCTTTGATCAATTTGTCAATTGATTTGTGTCACATTTCAAGCTAGGACACAATGATTTGACCCCTTTTAACAACTCTCAGGTTTATTGTTATCTTTTGATTTTTTGGAAAATCATAATTGAAAATTTTATTTAATCAAGCTATAGGATGGGGTTAAAAATTGATATTTTCATATGAAAAAAATATAATAATTTTATATTAATCTCTTTCATATGAATGTAGACTCACACACTATTTATATAAAAGAAATTATGTAAAAATATTATTTTCTCATATAAAAATATTAATTTCCTAAATTATCTATTTATTAATGATTGAATTTTCTGAAGAAGATAGGCAGAGCTTTCTTCCACGGATCAACAATCAAGGAATATTCAGTAAAATAAGGAGATAAGAAAAAGAGCATATACACATGAACAAATTTATGTCGATAAAAATATAAATATATGTGATAAATAGAAAGTAAAAAATGACCTAAAAACTATTGTTTTATCTTATTTATCAAAAATTTACGTTAGTCTAATTTAATTTTGTTAAGAGATTTGTCGATATATATATATATATATATATATATATATATCATTTTTTTAAGGAAAAAATTACTCCATATGAAATCACATTATAACCCTGTTAAATAGGATCTCATAATATAATACTCCCTCCAATTTATTTTATTTGTTTTAGTTTGAAAGTACATGTCTATTAAGAATTTTTTTTTATCTTTAAATTATCCATCTTAATTTTTCTATTATTATCTTTTTTGTTTTATTTAATCTCTCAACTCTTTTTTAGAACAATAAAATTGAGGAGAGAGAGAAAACAAGGAGCGTGGTTATGTTTTTCATGTCAAAGTTAATAGTGTTATTTTTTCAAATATATGTCATGTTATTTTTAATAAAAAAAAATTAAAGTTAAATGAGGATATTATTAAAAAAATAAAGTCAAAAATAGTTTTTTAAAAAAAATAGGATAAATAAATTTGGATAAAATAAAAAAAAAATAAGACAAATAAACTTAGACGTACAAGGGAGTATAGTTTTCTAATTGCAAACATTAGTTACTGATCATTCTATCTTGCAATAATTGTCTTTATTATTTGTTGTGTTTTCTCTTTGTTTTTGGGACGTAGTAGAGATACATTAATAATTACATTTAAAATATATTTATATTATATTTGAAAAAAAAATCCTTGTATTAATATATAAATATATTTTCAATAGATATTTCAATTTATAAAGAGTAAAAAGTATCTTAGATCGACGTCCTAAGATAAATTATCTTAAGTCACTTTTAACACAATATCATTTGATTGTTAATTTAATAATTTAACCGTACAGATATAATAAATATGTAAAAATATGAAAGTATGCAAAATTTGATTTGATTTAAGGTATTGAAATATCATTTTTATAATAGTTAAAATAATATGGATACAAGTATATATTTAACAGCTTACATTGTAATAACTTCTATTGTTATTAAGTTATTGATGTATAATTTTAAATCAAACAAAATTTTACATAATTTAATATTTTTACATATTTTTTACATTCGTACGATTAAATTATTAAATTGACGATTAAACGATGTTATATTAAAAATAAAAAATAATAATAAATCGTACGTTCTATTGAAAAAAATCAAGAATGTATTTTGATGAATTGAAAGTTATATGCAATAAATTCTAGGTTGGATTAACCAAGTGATGATTTCTGAGTTGTAGCGTGACGAAATCATCCAGCAACCAAAGTATTGACTATAGTTTTTTATGAATTAATTAATAGTACTCGCTCTATCGGTATGAAATTCTGGTTAAATTTTGCTGTTGGTTGATTTCTGACTTCTAGATTGACCAATGGAAAGTGGAGAGGGAGGCATACATGAGAAATAATTGTGAATTGGAAAGAGTAATTGACATAATTTCCTTCTCTCTCTTTTAAATTGTTTCCTCTTATTTGTTATTTAAATATTACCTTAAATTATCGCATGACATTATTCTTTTATTAGAACAGCATATGAGACATTATTCGGGACATTTGATCCGAACCCACTTTTCATCTATAACATTTTTTAAAATTATTTCCTCTTATTTGTTATTTAAATATTACATTAAATTATCGCATGACATTATTTTTTTATTAGAACAGCATATGAGACATTATTCGGGACATTTGATCCGAACCCACTTTTCATCTATAACATTTTTTAAAATTATTTTCTCTTATTTGTTATTTAAATATTACATTAAACTGTCACACGGCATGATTTTCTTGTTAAAACAATATACGAAACATTATTCGGGACAACCGATCCGAGCTCACTTTCATCTATAACATTGCAGCCATGTTTATATAAAATTAAAAATAAGTAACATAAACTAATTTGAAACCTTATGATGGTCTCCTATCCTCTCTTTTTCTTCTTATATAAGGTACGTAAAAAAAATATTAATAATAAGTCTCTCTCTCTCTCTCTCTCTCTCTCTTGTATATAACTTATATGTATAGTGTATAGTTTATACACAAAAGGACTCATATTATTGTTATTCGAGAGAGACTTTGCTGCAAAATTTTCCAAGTAAACCTGCTAGCTAGCATTACTATAAGGTTTCCAAAGGCTGTTTTCCAATGAGGACATAGTATATAAAAGAAAAGGTTGAATATTTTTTCAATTAGTATTTATTTTTTCATTCAATAAGGCAACAAATTTGACCCTTTTGATCCAAATACGACCCTTTCATACTTGAACTGGGCAATATTTTGATAATATAAAAGTTACAATTTGAACTCAATTCTCTGATTTCAACTCGAGCTCGATTAAACTTGATTTGAATGACAAACTCTATGAATAAATTTTAAACGGATCAATTATATACGAACTTCAATCAAATTAGGTAATCTCTAACTTTAACTCGAGCTCGATCAAACTCGATTTAAATGACAAACTCTATGAATAAATATTAAACGGATCAATTCTACAAGAACTCCAATCTAATTAAGCACGATTAGATTTGATTATAACCTAAAATAATCGATCACGATATGATTTGATTATACATGTATTATCAGTGATAAGTTGAGTCATGCTTGCACGATATCAGTGATTAGTTGAGTCATGCTTGCTCGATTAGGCGGATTATCCATAATTAGCTCGACTGGAATTCAGGGGGGAAAAAGAAACAAATATTTTATAGATTTGGAGTATATTTTTCAAAAGATTCCTATCTCGGCCTTCTGGAATTTACAGATTCCCCATGTGGCAAACTAAATTCAAGAATCTTATCAACATTAATGTAATGCCTAATGCCTAATGCCTAATGCCTAATGCCTAATGCACATGGACATAATCATTAATCTAATAACTGAGTCTAAATAACCCTGATGAACGGGGAACCATACAAGCAAGAGCCAAGATTCCTAATACAAGAAAGATCCATAATTTGTTATTAGTTCCCATAAAGTAAATGCTCCATAGATTAATACACGACTAGGATTCCCTTTATTATCTTTTTCATTCATTTTTTTTCAATACATATTTAGTGATAAAAATATTATAATTAATAAGATAATAATATGTGTTGCATATATTGTGTTGTTAGTACTATCGTTAAAAATAATATTTACATAATTAAATATTTACAGGGAGAACTAGATAAAAAAGTGTAATGAAAGGGTAGAGAAAATGCCTCGAGCCAATGTTCAAGTACCAGGCGCTGAAGTAATCCACGCAATACACTCAGGAAATGTTCGAACGACCTTCAACAAAAGAGTACCTGTACTCGAAATCGACACAGTTATGTAGGTAAAAAATACCTAAGGGCGCGAGACAACTCTCTCTAAAGAACTTGACAAAATAACCCCGTAACTTCGAGAGAATGGGTGCCTCCTCACAAAAGGGGGCCCCTTAATTCGCTAACCGACCATATATGGTAGGTTGACGCACTCTAGTGAAGATATAAAAATAGTAAAAATAAATAAATCTTGCATTAGTGATAAAAGGATTAAAAATGACAAAAAAAAAATTGAACTTCAACTTATCCAAGTCAAACAATAACCAAAACCCAAGGTTTAAGAGAACAAACATCCAAAAAAATGACATCCCAGGAAAGCCGAATCCTCAACACTACGGTCAACACCATTATATCTTCAAGTTATCAAAAAAGAGCGCATATATATATATATATATAAACTGAAATATCCACATAATTAACCAATATCTACCCAATTGGCTGATTGAAAAATTTGATAGGGAAGATCAAGAACGGTTCTAACTCCATCCACTAAATATCAACAACAACATCAACGTGATCAACAACAGGCCGTCTTCTCCCAAAGTTATGATTTAGCCGTTGAATAATACTCTAAGCTTTCAAACGTTGTGTCCTCGAGCAAAAGCACCAATCCCTTCTAAGGAACCAATTCATGTCCTTCAGGACATCACTGTCTAATGTTTGCCATGATGTTTCGGCATCATTGCACCTGAAAAAACTCAACTCAGTATAAGTGAAGAAATTTTGATCAACTTTCACTAATTCCCCTTCAAATTCCATTATTGATGTATTCACATTGTCGGCACAGGTACTTCTAGGCACATTTGACTAGGCATATTGTATACAAGCAGTTCTCCTGATTTATCAAAGCAGTAAACGTTTTCTTCAATGATTAACGAATTAAGGTATGGCCGATTTTGCCTCCTATCTTCTATGTAGTAACACTCATTCCACAAGTCATCACCTGGGCAAGCAGTTCGAATGGTTAGTTTATTGTTACAGCGATGGAGAAGGACTATGCAGCGAGGATGTCCTTCATAGGTGGAAAAGGATCCGAGGGAAGGGTTAAATGAATCAATAGATGGCAATTTGATTTTAGCTTTTGTAAAAGGGTTGATCAAAAACACAACCCTCCCATTTGACCCAGAAAAATGCACTTGTTTCATGAGAAACCATCCGTTTTTTGAGGATAGCATCACAGCGTCAGAAAATTATGGCAGGTTGACGGTAAATTTTGTTTTTCTTGTAATGGAAATAAACTCCCGTTCAGTTTTATTCACGGTTTTTTGCATGATCCATGGCAACCCATCCCCAACCGAGAGCTTTTGGGGATAAAATTTGGAGACAGACAACCAATCACGACATACAGCAGAGAGACGCATATCATCAAATATGTCTAACTTATCCTTGATCATCCATAAAACAAGAGATGGAAGAGAAGGCCACTTGCTATCGCTTGTGTTGCTACCATTAGACTGTTATGACTGATTATCCTCTCCACACAAGTGACACGAATGAGTAGACTGGAAAGAAAAATCAGAATTTGCTTCCTGTAAAGCCCCTTCTTTGCAATTTGACCGCTGAAGTGGTCCAACTGAAAACGCTGATATTCCTGAAATTGTAGTGTAAGAGGGGGAGGGGGGAGGGGGCAGAACATGCAAGCTTATAAGAAAATCTGACAAAAATGAACATTTGGAAATTGGAGGCGTAGAATGTACTGTGTGAGAAACTCTTGAAGACGATCCCAAGAACCAAAAATGAAGCAGGTTCTTAGTTCCTGCTTGACCCAACAGCCACTAATATATGATTCAGGAATTGGTCATCAATTTGCATTGAACTCATAAGATATTAACAATATACTTTCCCGTATTTTTTGATACCCAAAATATATCTGACAGTGTAAAGGGACTGACATGAAAAAAGAATCTCAATATCATAGTTATATAAACCCTAATGGTATAATGTAGTCATGGCGCATGGCGTGGCGATATTTCCCTTATGCGCCTTGTCACAGTGAATAGTGCACCCCCTTGACAAGCTGATAAATGTCATGTGCCATTTGGCCCAATGCTATCCAAATCTTAATAAAATAGATATAAAATTGACTTCTAATGATCATTAGAACGAGAAAAGACCAAAGTACCGCAAAAAAAAATTAAGACCAGTAAGTGAGAGAGTCAAAGACTAGTACAAAACCCTAGAGACAGAGAGTTGACAGTTTAAATACATCCTCTGTTTCAAAGTTTTCCTTCACCTTAAGTGACTCCTTTTATTTCTTTTCCTTTCTTCTTTAATATACTTCTTTCGATTACCCTTATTCTCTGCGCGATCTATCTTTCTCTTTGGTAGTTTATAGTTTAAGCCTGCCTACTTTATGTCATTTGCAATTTCTTATCTTTTTTGGCTAAAAGAATAATTTTATTAGAATGAAGAATAAGGAAAAGCTAATGAAGCACTTGGTTGAATTATAATCAATTTTTTAATAAATTTTCTAAGTTTTAAAAAATGGGCACAGTGTCATGGCACGCCTAATATGCAAGTATGTAACGATCCCATATGAGCCAGGTTGCAAATAACATGCACCATGGCATTTCTCAATGTATGTCTTAAGTGAGCTAATTCATGACCGAGGCAAAAAAAGATAAGGTAAGGGCTTAATGTCTACTTTTGTTGTAGTTCTATGGTCATTTGCTATAAAGCACGAATACGGTTGAGAGGAGAAAGTATTCATGTCAGATACATACCGTGTATCTGAACACAGATACGGCACTGGTACATATCCAGCTCGCCTGGACATGCAATGTATAACATGCCCTTTTCATTTTTACCTTTATTTCTGATAAGAAACGAAAAGAGTTAAGAAATGAGCCTGTCTGCCAAAAATTGGTGGATCTCCAACTGCCAATAGATGGCAAAAGGATGATAAACTCCCAACAGCTGGAATTTTTGGATGGAGCAGAAGAGCTAAATAAGACTCCACTTTTCTGTGCAAGGTATATCCAAATTCCAAACCATTCCAAAACAAACATTTATGAACTGTGCTAGCATTTCAGGGAAATAGAAGAAAATATATAAATTAAACATAATTCAAAAGAAACACAAAAAATTGAAAAGTGGAAAAAATGCCCACTCATCAGATCCAATTAACAATAACTACGATTATGATACCAAAAGTGTGAAAATATATAGAAGAGAACAAAACAACATTACAACCATACCTTCCTCTCGCCTCCGAGGAATGTTCAGTTCCAGCTGCTTGCTTTCAGCTAGCAAATCAGCAGTATACTTTGGATCTTCAGAACTGCTTCCAACGCCAGCATGCATGTCTATTATAGCTTCCTCTTCACCCAGAGTAAGGGACAGTTTCATCAGCTTCTCTTTTACTAGATAATTGGTAGTAACATCTAAACCTTTGGAACTATTTTTGAAGTCGGACTAGCAACTAGTTTTCCTCTTCCTTTGATTTACCATCACACAAATTTACCTGTTCAACAACAAGATTTGCAGGAAGCATTGTCAGTTGTTGATGATCCATCTCTAAATATGATTAATAATCAGCCAAAGCATATCAGTGATGTACTCCCTCCATTCTATATTATACTTTCTAAAGTCAACTTAAGAGAGTTTTAAACTCAAAATTGACATAAGATCTCTTAATTTTAATCAATACAATGATAAATATTGTAAACTATCTAAAAAGTGTTACTCATTGTAAATTTTATTATTTCATAATTTTTAATGAGTCATTTTAATTTTGAATTTGAAAATATTTCAAATTGATTTTCAAAAGTCAATAATGATCAAATAATTTAGAACGGGGCGAATATATCAAAATTCATAAATTTCAGATAAAGGGGGAAATAGAAGTGAAAAAAATCTGGCAAAGGGGGAAAAATTTAAATCTTAGGGTTTATTTAGTAAGAATTGAAAATAATAGTAAATGTAGACACCCAAATTTTGCACTTCTCTACTAACCTTGGCAGGAGGGCAAAGTCGTCACTTGAGCCGGAATGCGAGAAGGAAGGTGAACCTCAAAACGAAGTCACCCCAACGATTTACGGTCAAAGCCGCCACAACGAACAACGAGCATCAGGTTACTTGAGGCAAGGCAAACAGTTGATCCAGAAGAACCTGATTTGAGCACAAAAGACGACTAACGGCCACTACGCTTACGATGTTCGGGGGTCTCGCTCCCCGGTGAGCGAGCGGCTGCCCAGCTCGCCGGTGAGCTGGCGGGGGTGGAAAGGGGGCAGCGCCCCTTGGAAGCCAAGCACAATTAGCAAATTCTATATCAAGTCGCAGCCCTCCGAACTAGTCTCCCAGAACAATATGGCACGTTTCCCAAGGATTTCCGGATTGCAAAATACGAGCCTTCCAGCGAAAAAACGAAAGACCGACATCAAACGCGAAAATCGAGGAAAACACCGGAGCCAGCCGCAGCTGCACCTGCGGCTGGCCGCAGTTGCATCTGCGGCCAAGATCTGAAGTTGCTAAATCGCCATTTCCAGTTTCATTTTCAGCAGACGACGGACGGAAAGAAAAACGGGAGAGAGAAAGGCGACGGGAAGAGAAAAAGAGAGAGGAAAAGAGAGAGAAATGTTAGATTCTTCCATTCTTTGTTAGATCTTAACATCATATATTGTATTCTAAGTGATTTCCAAGTGTCAAAGCATGTATTTCATCATTTGAAAGGTGAAAATCCGAGTTTATAGCATTTGTGATTTCGTCTAGTTAGATCTAGTTTTATTTCGTTCTTATTGTGTTTGTTGGGTGGATCTACTGTAGATCCGAACATTTGGCGTATTGTGATATTGAATATTTTGATTTTGTTTGTTTTAAAGTTAGATCCGATGTAGTCAATCTATATTGTAGATCTATGGATTAGGGACGGTTAGAGAGGATTTATTGCGGATGAAATCTCCTCTTAATCTCCCGATGATGTCCTTTTAGTGTGTTTCATAGCTTTTACGTATGTAGCGATCGCGATGCGCTTTTATTGTAAATATGTAAATTTTTGGGCCTTAAAGCGATGTCGGATCGAAAATCGGGTTTAAGGCCCCGTGATAGTGAAATGTGCGATTGTGGGCGTTTGGGGTTATTTGGATGGCTCACATGCCCATGAATAATTCCAACGCCATTTTAATGCTTGGTTTTCCTTTTGACGCGAGAAAATGATTTTGGAAGAAAAAATGATAAAGATTTTCATAAAATCAAGCAAATTAGGATATTAGATCGTTCGTAGGCTAAATAAAATTGTAAGTGTTGGATGAGCTCTATTCCTATTTGGCGAAGGGTTTGAAAATATGTTTTACAAAATATCATCGGTTTTATTATCGAAACAAAAAATCAATAAAAAATGAACTTTTCGATTAAGTAAAATCCTTCGTGCATAGGGTTAACGAGATTCTGAAGCACTTTCAAAATAGAGTATTCCAACGACATTCATTTAGGCACACACGCACACGCACTCACACACACGCGCACACACACTTTTTCGGATTCAAAAGGATAGGAAAACATCAAGATTGCGGTAACCGTGTTTCACGGAAGTCGGGGGGTGCCTAACACCTTCCCCTCGCTTAAGCAAGCCCCCGAACTCTGTGAATCTCGGTTTACGGACCAATTAATTCGGAGTCACATATGAGCCAGCGATTACGAAAAAATAAAAATTCGGATGAGTTGGTACATCCATTTCAAATATACCAACTGGCGACTCTGGTCAATTGGCTCATTAAAAAGCGACCTTTCGAAACCCCGTCGACACTAAGCCGACCCTTTTCAAAAGTCACATCTTAATCTAAAGGCTAAAATTGAAAAGGGACCTTTTAATATTAAAAAACGAAACGGCGGAAATCCCGGCGTCGACAGTAAATATGTCAAATTTTCAAAACACAAGGGGGCAAATGCCCTCCATAAACTACATCTAGATCCTCCACTAAGTACAAGACTCAAATATGCCTGGATTCCATATCCCTATTTGGAAACTATATAGCAAGGAATCACTTTCGACGGAGATTTTTTTTACAACTGAAATAGCTTTTTATGGCTAAACCCATCTGAAAAGTATGTATCCAAGACCATCACGATGATTATGAAGCTCAAGTTAAAATCAGAAGCTTGTTAACTGATTGGACATAATGTAACCTAAAAGTTGTAATGGAAAAAATTACTCAATATTTTTGAAAATATAAAAGCATTTTCTTTTGGCTTCCACGCTGTTGTTTTTTTGGTTTCTTTTGAGAATATAAATGCAACTGAGAAGAAGAATTAAGGAGTTCATGTTTTTTTCTGGTTTGTTTGGTTTTTCATTTATGGTGCACATAGAGGTCGCTCGTTCAATCTTGGCTAGGTTTTTTGATGTTCTTTCTGCAATAAATATGTTTCTTTTATAGATATTAAATGCAGGGATTTAAAGTGCAAGACATTTTGTAGACACTGAGCAACAGAAATTTCCATGGCTATATGAGAATTTGAAGACTTGATTTATGAAGCTGATTCAGTGTGCCTAATAGTTACAGCTAAATTGACACTATACCATTACATAAAGCATATGAATTATCCTCTTAAAAATAAACTCTAAAATTTACCATATTTTAGTCTTTATACTTATTTTTATTTTCCTAGAGCAGTGTTATATATACCTAAGTTGTGCGCGTGATATCAATATGTTTATGTTTCAAAGCAAGTTTTTAAAATGTATTAGAAGTTACGTCCTATTACTTATAACGCATAGAAAGATGTAATGTTGGGGTGGCACTAACAGATGCATTTATATACACAAGTTAAGCATTAGTTTTTTGGTTGAGCGTATTCGAGTAGAAGTAATTTAATATTTGTAATCAAAAACATCTTTTAGTTGTGTTAGTGACCGACAACCATGCTACTTCTTAATATGACAAAAACAAGTGAAGTAGCCCATCCAGATATCTTCTTTTGGTGTATCATATTAACTACGAGGCAAGAAGCTTCTGTTGCTGCAGACGGACCAATAAAGCGAGCAGCCAAAGGTATTATTTTCGATTTACCTAAATAAAAAGAATCATAACAGGTAACTTACAAAATTTTGACCTTATTATACCATTAATCAATCAATCATAATTCTGTCGAAAGGACCCCGTTCATAATTCATTGTTAACCCATAAAGTTTTAACCTTTAATCAATCAAAAACAGTTCTATTGGGAGAACCCAGTTGAAAATTCATTACTAACCCATAAAGTTTGAACCTTTAGTCAATCACTTAAATTTTAATAAAGATAACCCAGTTAAAAATTCATTACTAACCCACAAGGTTCCAACCTTTAGTCAATCAATTAAACTCTATTAACAGAACCCAGTTGAAAATTCATCACCAACCATAAAGTTTCAACCTTTACTCAATCAATTAAATATTTATACCGAACCAAATTGAATTTCTATGACTATGACATAAAAATTTAACATGGTCTACCTAATATAACAATAGTAGTTTATAATAGTAAAATTGCTAAAGACCCTGCAGAATCATAAATGCAAAAGAGTACTAGGGTTTAGGCAAATATATTATAAAAAAGAAGCCGATGCATAAAGACTCGCATACAAAAAGTACAAAAACCCTAAACCCTTATACCCAGAAAAAATGCATATATATATATATATATATATATATATATATATATATTACATACCTCAAGATCTTGACCTTTGGTACGAGTGTGAATAAAAAAAAATTGTTTTTGTTGTTGTTGTTTGTTGTGGATTGTACTTCTTCTATCTTCATTCTACTCTTCTAATATCAATATGGTCTAATGGTTCGACTGCTCTGCCGGGATGAAGAGGGAGGACACTATTGGACTCCCGCCAAAAGTGGGTGTGCTGCATTATTTTTTAATAGGAAATGATGTATACTTCCTCGAAAAATTATTGTATGCTCCTGGAGCAATGCTCCACCCTCTCACATGAGGGGGGTCCACACGGGTCACATCATGTGTGGACCCCACTCTCATGTGAGAGGGTGGAGCATACTGTAGCAATGCTCCTGGGGCAGGGAATAATTTCTCATACTTCCTCCTAGTTATGAAGAACGGGTAATTCATAATTATTTTAGATTTTAAATATAAAAGTTATTTTTATATTTCATACTTTTTTTTAAATAATAAATAAATAAAATTTAAAATTTAACTACTATTAAAAAAAATCTATTATTTAGGTAAAATAAACTAGTATCATTTTTGTTTATAAAAATATTAATTCTCAAAAAATGTCACTACTAAAATTGGTGTAGACTTATGGATGCCCAAAATATTTTAATTTTTGGCGCCTAAATTATTTGCACCAATTAATAAACTGGTAATATAAATAAATTATTAAACATTAGTTTGTAATTCGTGTTTTTGATACTGTCAAAAATAAAATTTATCTTAAATTTTAAACGATTCTAATACGTTATTAACTAAATAAAAAATTTTAAAATAATTATATTTTATTATATAGAATGTGTAACTTATGGTCTAATCCATGTGCGTTATGGATAATTAATCCACGGGTATCACACTCCATTTACATTAATAATTTACTTCACTGTTAAATAGTAATTCTCTTATCTTATAGTAAAAATCTTTGTTATACTCTTAAATTGATTTTTTTTTTAAATTATGTTAGAAATTTTTTTCTTAATTTTAGCTGAAAATCATATTCTTGATTTTTTTTCCTATTCGAAATTAGAAAGAAACCTTATTCATATTTTTATTGAAATAACTTTTGTATGAAACTTTTTTTTCTAACTTGGAAATTTAACTTTTAAAATAAAGTCAATTTTCTAAATTCATTTAATTGAAAAATAATTTTAGGAAAAATAAAGGTATTTTGTGTCAAAAGATACAAAAGACAAGTCATACATACACATGCACATATATCTATATACACACACGTCCATATATTGGTGCTGACCTGGCGTTCGATGTTTCCAACAGCAAACCCAAAACCAAATACTACTACTATTTTTCGATTCATTTTCGTTACGTCTCTCTCTTTCAAAGTTTGAAACCTTCACCTAACTCATCAGATCGGAAAGTTTCTCGCCGGTGTTGAAAAACGCAGCAAATTCCAGCCATGAATCCCGAGTAGTAAGTTCCGTCGAAGTTTTCTTTCAATTTCCTTTTAACTCCATTAAATTTGGTAAAGGTTTTAATTTTATAATCATGCGCTTAGATTTTCTATAATCTAGTGAAATTGATTATTTAATTTCAATTGTGGGTTTAATTCATCGTTTTAATTCTTGATATGTACACCCTAGATTTTGGTATATTTTAATTAAATTGGTTACTGTTGCATTGTTCTGACGTGATAGATTGTGGATAAAATGGATGTATTGATCTTGTTTTATGTGATCACTTAATCAAGGTGTAAAATTGGTCAATCAAGGTTTTGAAAATACATATATTCGGGTGTATTGGATTGGGTGTTGCGGAGATGATGAGGTTTAGGAATTTGAGCCGCTCAGACAATCAAAGTTTAATGAAATGCTAGTGTCATTTTCTAATCGTGTTAATAGTGGCAGTTTCTTAGGTTTCTAAATCAATCGAGTTGAGGGTATTACTGTGTGGTTCTTAGTTCGACTGTGTTTAATAAAATCACTTTCTTTCAGGACTTGTTCAGTTATGCAATTAAAGAAGGCATAAAATACATTTTCAAGCTAAATGTGTGAGACCTCACTTGGCTGAACCCATCTGGAGATTCTCAATTTGTCTCTTCGGGTTTTTCATTTTCGTCATTAACCTATACTTTGGAGTGGTGAAAAGGTCTGTAGATCCAACCAGGGTTATTAGTCATTAGGTAGAGATTTGATTAGCTATTACTAACGTATTGGTTAGAACTTCTATGTCAGCTAGTTCACCTTCAACTAGATAACAATCATGCTTTACTAGTGGGTCAGATGGATATAAGAAAGCACTTGTGTCTTTCTGGCATTATTAGAAAATAGCAATAAAAGTTGCAAACCATATTGGGGAATCATGGATGTGTTTTGGAGTGTATGTATATCCGCGTAATGTTTGCCAAACCATCTATAATGACCCTTTTATATTCCACAGATGGAAAAATTATCATTGTTATCTTATAAGATATTGCATCCATAAATGTCTGGTGTCTCACTCTGTTGCTTTCTATAGGCACATCTCTAACTGTAATTTTTCTAAAGCAACGACTTTAGAACTGACTATGAGATTGAAATGAATGGTATTTACTTTGCAAACTATATTTGGAATTGAAAATATCGAAAAAGTTTGTGTCATCGTTTGCCTGGTCTAAATATGACACTTAAACATGAATCTAATATCCTAAGATTGTTGTGCTTGAACCCATAACTTGGAGAAACCCCAAGCTATTCAACTTAAGCTGAAGCTTTTGGTAGCTCCTCATGATCCTACAGTGTACTTTCTTCTTCTATTATATCATGGCTCAATCAGGAAGTGTAAATCTTTGTTAAGATTACCATCTGAAACAAACTTATTAGTGATTTAAATTTGCTAAGCAGACCATTATATTTCCTCTGAAAAAAAAAAATTATTGGATAAACAGATCAATATTGTGATAGAAGGCAAGATCTTGACTTTGTACGATAATTGTTAGAATTTTTTGAGAAAAGGGTAATCTCCCCCCTTCTTTTTTGTGTTTCCTATTTTCGTGCCTCTGAGGCGAGAAATTGCTTGTAAGGAAGAATTATTCTATCTTTTGCTACCAAATTGGTAATTATAAGTATTTTGGTTTTTGTTATTTATTGCAGTGACTATCTGTTCAAGCTTTTGCTTATTGGTGATTCTGGTGTAGGCAAATCATGTCTCCTTCTTAGGTTTGCTGTAAGTTATTCGGATATTCTTTGAACTAAACTTTGAGGATATAAGTTATTAGGGTTTCCTTATAGCTTAACCAGTTGGGTTGCTCTTCTCTGGCCACTAATTTTTGTTGATTTTGTTAAAATATCAGAGGAAGTATAATCCTTTTGAACAAGTTGACCATGCAGGGAGGTTCCTTTTCTATAGCTTGAAGGAATTTCAATATTTTTAGTTGGAGGAAAAGGACAAAGTGAACTCTCCTGCTGTTTCATTAGTGAACAGCATTAAGTTTCTAATCAGAAGGAAACCTACCAGGAACCAGTGTTCTATGGAAACTCTTCGGTTTTGTCAAGTTCCCTCATCTGTTGCATGCTTATTGGATATGCAACGTTGGCTGAATATATGCTTCTTAAAATTTAATGTGACTGCAAGTTCTTATGTGTCTTCTAGTTTAGTTGGTTGTTAAACTTAGTTTTATGGGTTTTCAAATTCTTTATCAAACAAGATTGTTATATAACTTTGTATTAATGGTGTAAAGTTATTGTTGTCTTTAAAAATGAAGAAATACATAAGGCAAAGTAAGGTATTTTCTGTCTCTTACTGACTCCTTGCGTGTAGATAGTTAACAGATTAGAATTCCCTTAGCAAGCAATCAGTAATTATTGAATTAAGATAGCATTCATCTCGATTTTGTTGTCTGACAGATGTTTCTAGTCAGTTCCTGATTCCAGAATATCAAATGTGTAACTCAGAAAATGGTTCTTCTTTCTTTATTTTTATGTTCCCATGCCCTTTTGATCCTGAAAAGTGTAAGGTAGAGCCTATAAATATTGAATTTTAACCTGACCCAATGTATGAAAACTGTTGATTAACGGTGGATGTGTTGATACTTGATAGGTTATATTTAATGCTATCTCTACTAGATTTAGCTTTTGTTTAAGACAGCAATAACAACCACTGTTAAATAAAATTGCTACTCTGGAAATGGTTTTTGCAGTCCATTTCTATCCTTTGGCGTTTTCAATATTGATGTAGGACAAGATAGAAAGAAAGAATAAAATACCTATTCCAGCAGAGAATTGGTAAAAAAACACACACGAGCACAAAATTTTAATCTCAAATCAATTCATATTTCATATTTCATATCTGAAAAATAATGAGGTATTACAATACTTAAATAGAAAACCCAATATTAAGGACTAAGTAAAAACCTAATTTAAAAAGAAAACAATCTCCCACTTAAATCTACTTCTATAACAGAATTCTCCTAATTAAAATCTACTACTATAATTAAATCTTCTAGAATATCTTATTAAATAATTACATTAATAATCCAATATTTATTTCTAAATAATAATACAAAATTAATAATAAATTTCTTTATTTTCTTCTTCCTTTCTGCATCAAATATATTATGGGTTAAGTATATCAACATTCTTACTTTTCATGTACCAATACATTTTTGAGGTGCAATTTTCTCAGCCGCACTATTTCCTTGAATGAAGCTCCATATCTTTTATTTAATATTTCAAACAAACTATACTCTAGCTTCTGCAGTATCACACGTATTTACATTTGTGGAAGTATTTTTCATTCTCTGACACTAGTTTTTGTGAACCATTTTACAAGAAGTAATGCTCTAAACTTATCTAGGAATAAAAGTCCAATCTTTCCTAATAGGAATAATGATAATCCGTGTTGTAGGGATTCCCCCTTCCTCTCTTTTAATGGGATTAACTTTTCAAGACATTATTTCTTTCTCTTGCCTTCTCTCCGACAACATTGACTGACTCGTACAAACTTTTTCCATACCAAGATACTTTTGTACTACCATGTATATGTAGGCTTGGTGTAAAAACTTGTTTTATTTTAGGACGGATTTGTATTCTTCTGGTTGAGTGAGTTATCTTATACTCTATATGAATCAGCTCAATTTCCAGTTGTACAGTTTTTTAGTAAAAAGTGTTCCATTCTGTCACGCCGACCTATCTGAACTTTGCTCTCTCCCTTGTGTGGTAATCAATTTGAAAGGGTATAGATTGTTGAATGTGCAGTATTTCCAAATCAACAACTATAATTGATGCTTAGGAGAAGTTTGAGCCACTGAAGAACTAGCCATACACTCTGTTTTTTTCCTTCTTTGTTTTGGCAGTGGCAACCCCTAGAAGGATCTTTAAAAGGACACGACACAAACACACTTATTTTTAGAACATTTTGGCTCACTTTCCACCAAACTGCTGTGTCCGAAACCCGCAGCCGTACCTGTGTTGTGTGGAATTAAAGAGACATAAATGTCTAATAAGTTTAGAGGGGCCAAAATAATTGCCCAAATCTTGTTCTTACACTTCAATTTTGGAAACGATCATAAATCTCTATAGTTTTCTAGATTCCAACTGAGCGCCATAGGCAGGCCGCAGGCATTATACCTATATATATAGTAAATGTTTCTTGGTGCAATATAAAATGCTCTGTAAAGTGTGAGAATCGTGTTTCATTTTATGACTAGCTGTTTCTTGCTATTAACACTAGAGGTTGTGTTTCCCCAATTTATATTCAACACCTCCCGTTAGCGAGTTTGTCGTTATACTAATTTTAGCTTGTCTATCAACTCTATTATTAATACAAACATTCGTGTCGGGCAACACACACCATGTGACAAAGTTCTTGCTATGTATTTATACTTAACTACAAAAGTTTAAAGATGAATGATGATATCTAAAGAAAGTTTAAACATTTATTTACCTAAAGAATTGTTTATGTATCTGTCTACCGATACTGATTTGTTAATTCACTATTAATATCTCCTTATTAATGCCTTTTGTGCGTATTCAGTTTGATTCTATATTGATGTTTTCTACACTTAAAGCCTGATAAATATCCCTGGTTTCTTTGTCAACTCATTATAGGATGATTCATACTTGGAGAGTTACATTAGTACCATTGGAGTTGATTTTGTAAGTAAATATCCTTACCATAAAATATATACTTATTTTGCATCAATTACCTAAAGTAGTATATCATCAATCTTTTGTAGAAAATACGCACTGTTGAGCAAGACGGGAAGACAGTTAAGCTTCAAATTGTAAGCTTTTATTCTTTTATTCTTTGCTGATTGATTGTGTTAAGGATGGTCACGTCAGACATGGACACTAGATGGGATTTCTCATCGTAGGGGTATATTTTTGACAACTTCGATAAACTGGACAGCCTAAACTGTACCAGATATTCCTCGTCAGAAATACCATTCCACTTGGTATATTCTTTTTAATCAATGAAAAACCCACAAGTTTGGTCTTTTGTTTTTGTATGTGTGCAGTGGGATACTGCAGGGCAAGAACGTTTTAGAACAATCACTAGCAGCTACTACCGTGGGGCGCATGGTATTATAGTGAGTTGTCTACACTCTTGGCCATTATAACATTGTCCAATTGGTGTATTTCCTCCTTTTTTTTCTCTGTTCTCAAAGACAAATTTCACCTTGCATTGGCTTCTTTTATAGGTGGTTTATGATGTGACAGACGAAGAGAGCTTCAATAACGTCAAGCAGTGGCTGAGTGAAATTGATCGCTATGCGAGCGAGAATGTCAACAAACTTCTTGTTGGGAACAAGTGTGATCTTACTGCAAATAAAGTTGTGTCATATGAAACAGCCAAGGTAAAACTAGCTCTACGCTCGGGTTATTGAGTGTTACTGAAAACAATACATCTCACTCAGATTATTAATTGGGAAATTAAATGTTGGCTCTAAGGATTTCTTTGTTTATCTAATATGCCCAGGCATTTGCTGATGAAATTGGCATTCCATTCATGGAAGCCAGTGCAAAAGATGCTACTAACGTGGAGCAGGCTTTTATGGCTATGACTGCATCGATTAAAGATAGGTAAGTACCATTTGCATGATTGTATCATCTTGACTGATGGTTACATAGAAGTAGGTAGAATTGAGCTCTTTTGATGAAGGGACGAAGCTTTTTATCTTCACCTGCTCTAATGCAGTAGCTCAACTCTTCTCTAGAATTTTCTCAGCCTATTTGGCTGCTTAGGTTTAAATGAATTTCTAAACTTGGTTTGGAAACTTAATGAAACTAAGTTGATATTAATCTCCACAAGGGATTTGCCTAACGCCTTTTCCTCCGTTTTGATATTGTTGGAATATTGTCAGTTACTGTTCACAACTCTTGTTGTAATGTCATGTACATTGGGGAAAATAAATAGCACGTTGCTATAAAAGTGAAGGCATCCTTGTGTCTGGGGAAAAACATAAAAAGAAAAATTGATGATATTTTTTTGGTAGTGTATATTCTTTTCTCATAACACCGACCACTATCTAATGCAGATCCTCTTGTTGGACCTGCCAATTCCATACAACAGTTTTCTTCACCTAGATATAGAAACAATTAATTAAAAGTAAAAATAAGTTGGTTTGGTTGGTTTATGGCTTCCACTGACACCACATAATTCTGCTGTAATTCTAAATTATTTTAGGGGAATAAACACTGGCTCTTTATGTTGCTCAGTATCCGGCAATTTTAAACAATATCAACTGTTTTAAACAATATCAACTTTATCCTAAATGTAGGATGGCGAGCCAACCAGCCATGAACAATGCCAAGCCACCAACGGTGAACATCCACGGACAGCCTGTGGCACAGAACAGTGGCTGCTGTTCTTAGTAAGGAAAACTGCTTTCACTTGCCTGTACTTGACATATAAGATGGCTCCTTGATGGCATGTAAAAGTAGTATTGTCTTTGTAACTGAATTCAGAAAAATGTGTTTCTTTTTAGCGGTTTAAAAACGTTAGTTATTTTATATTTAATTATGCAAAGGGCTGTACAAATCAAGAATAATATTGCTTATTCTGTTATATTTGTTTTCTTCATGCAAACGTGAGCAACCATATTTGATCAAATTGATTAGCGGCGATTATTGTAGGGATTGTTTATTGTTGTTCTGAACGAAACAAACAGATAATTGGATTTTGATAAATCTTCAGATTGCATCTAAATTAATGGTTTCCACCTCCCCCAAAGTGTCAAAGCAGTTAACAAACACAGCTTATCAGTAGTGTAAAAGAGTTCTTATTAATGTAGGTCATACCTATTTGAGATCAACCTTTAACGGGATCAAGCCGGGTCGTTCGCGAGATTTAATTTAAGTAAATGAATTTAATATTATTCATTTATAATTTGTATAAGTAAATGGATTTGACATCATTTACTTTGTAAATTTGGTTTATGTAAGATTTGTTTAGGAATTTGTTTTAAGTAAACAGGTTAGGTACTGTTTACTTAGAAATTTGATTCAATTTAGGAATTTAATATATATTTTTTAAGTAAATGGGTGATACACCATTTACATGGAAATTTTGAATTTATTTAAGAATTTGATTTTAAGTAAATGGGTCTTACTTGAAAGTTTGAATTTATATAGAATTTTGATTAAAGTAAATAGATTAGACACCGTTTACTTAAAAATTTGATTTCATTTAGGAATTTGATTTATTAATTTTTTTAAGTAAATAGATTAGGCACCATTTACTCTGGAATTTAAATTTATTTAAAAGTTTAATTTTTAAGTAAATGAGTTAGACATCATTCACTTATTAACTTAATTTTGTTTACGTCTACGACTCTGATAATTTTAAGTAAATGGATGAGGCACCATATACTTATGAATTCGATTTTTATCTAGGAATTTTATTTGAAATAAATGAGTAGGACAATATTTACATAGGAATTAACTTGATTTTAAGTAAATGGGTTAGACACCCTTGAAAATTTGAATTTAGGAATATGATTTTAAGTAAATGAGTTAGGCATCATTTTCTTGGAAATTTTAAGATTTCAATTTTTAAGTAAACGAGTTAGGAATTATTTACTTGTTAATTTAATTTATTTATGAATTAAGTAAATGGGTTAGACACCGTTTATTTATGAATTTGATTTTATTTAAGAATTTAATTTAAGTAAATGGATTGAACACCATTTACTTAAGAATTTAATTTTATGTAGGAAATTTATTTTAAGTAACTGGGTTAAGTAAAATAGTTAGAAACTATTTACTTGGTAGTTTGATTTAATATACGGGGGTGATTCATATATTTTATTTTACTTAAAATTTGGCCAATGACTAGTTTTAATTTAATTGACAAAGAACGGAATATTTATGAAAATTAATATATAGGATTAATTTCATAAATCTTGCATGGAATGGGATCCTTGAAGGATTCATTTTGATAAACATTGAATCCCTCATGCATGGGGATTCATAAATATAGAATCCTTGATGGATTCACGTGAAATTATTTGACTTAATTAATGGAATCCATTAATTATGGTTTTCAAGTAATCAAACCAAAATAATTTTAATATTTTATGAGAGAAGGAACATGGAAGAAAGTCAAAAAATGAAAAAGATCAACTTATTGATATTTCGTTTTAATTTTTATTCTGTTAAAATTTCATATTCAACAACGTACATGGAAAATACATTATTCTGGTAAAAAATTCCTTGTCAATCGGACTTCAAGAAGATGAGAGGAAAAATAACAGAACTAAAATGGCATGGCAAACAACAAAGCTCATTTAGCACCTAAGGTTGGGAACTGCCTAGGATCTTCAATGGCCGGGGCTTCCACATAGCTGCTTCCACTACGGCTGCCAGAACCTTCTCCCCTAGAACCACGTCCACGTCCACGACCACCAGGACCATAGTACCTCTCACCTTTGGCAAGCTTCAAGAACTCGTTAATGCTGAAAGACTGCAATCACAAGAATGAAAGAAAATCACCATAAAACTCGCCAAAACTTGACCGTGGAAGTGCTAATAAATATTATGTTATGTTGTTTTACAATATCCTAACGCAATAAACAATGTTGTGTCTGTTGGCCTATGAAATGCCTTCATTCCATGGTTCACAGCCCACAAAGAAAAGAAATAAAAGTACTATTAATGAAGCATCTTTTCCTATTCGCTAGTAACGAGTAAGCACGTGCAAATTAGAGAGTTGATATTACAAAGCAGATTTTGGTCCTATAGCACACTAAGATGAATAGAAGCATCATAAAAGCAGACCTGACCGCCTGTAGCAATCAAAAAGCACGAAGAATGAACTGCAGTCAGTGAAGTGTGACATAGGCACTCAGCAAACCTAGTCACACACCACAAAAATGTCGCATCCATTCCACGCTTGAGAAAACTGGTGCATACCAATAAGCAGCAGAACTGTTTGAGGAGCTGACTTGCACAAATTGTTCTTTAAATTCAAATACTACAATGGAAAAAGGTGACGAACAAGAGAAGACTGCACATGGAATCAAGAAGGCTAATGGATGCAGAAGGCCATGGCAGTTTTCTAAAGGATGCAGTTTTCTAGAACAGTGAATAGTAGAAAGGCAGTACCTTCTTGGCTCTTTCATCTTTCTCAGCAATCTCTTTCCGCTTATCCTTCTCAGAACCCTAAAAGACAAATTCAATTAGCACAAATTAAATATACTTGCAGATCTTCATCACAGTAATGTTAGTAGAAACTTTCAACAAGGAAATAAAGTTAACTGTCATAATTCCAAAAAGAGTTCCAGGATAATTCACCAATTTAACAAAGGTATCATCACTGCTCTTCTTGTTTGAGAGCTGTTGCATGGACGCAAGCTCTTTATCTATTTCCATCTTCCTTTCCTCAGTTTTAAGTGCGTCCAAAGCTTTCCTTTTCTCTTCCAGAACCTTCTCATATTCTTCTAGTGTCATCTCCTACAATGCTCAAGATATATACCATGAACACATTATACCATGAGTAGATCAATAGACACATAACAAATTTAGGATTGAGAAACCACTGAATAATCCTTTGCAAGTTCTATTTTTTCCCTATTTTTTGGGGACAACTAGAACCTCTTATTTTTTGGGGACCACTAGAACCATTACTACATTGTCAGGTTTGATTTTTATATCAGATAGATGTTTTCTCTCATAGTCTGTCTGGTCAACTTTTTCCCAACTTGTAGCCTTTGGACCAACTTAAAGCACAAAATCAAATAAGCTGAGAAACTGGGTAAGATCAGCTTCTACCTCTTAAGGTGTCCAGCATTTTTAAATATAAGGTTCAATTTCAGCTACCACTTCAATTTCAGTTAGAAATTTCAGCTATCCCTACATACTTATAATCTCGTTCAGTGTCCTTTCACCAAAGACAAATTAACATTATGCATTATTATAGCTTTTACTTTTGGTACTTTATTTTGAAGTGCTAAGTTCACAGGTAGGTCCAACCGAACTAGGTTGGGATAAAAGTGTCGTTGTGTTGATTAAGTTCAGCAGCTCCAGATTGCCATAATAGAAAGTTCAACAGCTCTTACCTACTGAATCAAATAAGAGACTTCTATTGAAATGAAATTTTGCAGTTCACGGACAAATAAGTACCCACTTTCATCAGAGGAAGCAGTTTTAAAGTAACACATAATGCAGTTGAATATCATAATCCTAAACCATATCGACAAGGAACTCAGCAATGGAAAACCACTGAGAACCACAATCTCCGATTTTGAAATAATTAAAAAAGTTTTATAAGGCAACTTAATTACTCGTGGAATACTAATTGACAAAGAGAACAACTATAAGTGAACAACGGTAACTAACCAAGTCTAAATGAAAGACATATACGACAACTTCCCTAAAATATTCCCATCAAAAGACTCAGAGAATTGCTGCTACTTATCAGAAGAAAAAATATTACTTTGATAATCTCTCTTTCCAAAAAAAGATGCCCCAATCACAATCTAGAATAAGAAACAGCCTACAAAAGATGTGCTCAACACATCCTCATAGTTCAATTCAAAAGTACATATAACATGAAATTTTAAATTTGGGGATGAGGATAAAAGAAAAAACATAGAATATAATAGTTAAAGACATTCACCTTATCCTCTGGCTCCTTTTCTTCAGGTTTGTTTGTAGGTTTCTCCTTATTTCCATCCATAGCATCTTCCTCTCCCGGGGGCTTCTCAGCACCCAAAATTTTCTCACCTTCATTAGCAACTTCCTCAGTCACCCTGGATAGAGAATAAGAGGTCAACATTTACAGATTATTAACCGCATGTGCCCACACAAACATAAAATAAAATAAAATAAAGATATAACTGAACGACACGTAATGATGTTGTAAAGATCACTAGAAAAGCTCACTGAGAAATTTCATCAGTCGACGTTCCCCAATTCCCTCGACCAGCTCCTTCGCGTTTGTACTCATTTCTATACATTAAATGAGGTAATAGAGATCATATATTAAACACACGATGTATCCAAGGTCCATAAATATGGAATAAAATGCCAAAAACAGAGAATTCAACACAACTAATATGAGGAACTAATTACCCTCGCCCTGTCCCACTATGACGTTAAAATACTCTACGAGTGTGATCCCCGTCTCCCTCTTCTTCATTGCCATAGCCACCACGACGACCACCACGGAATCCAGTACGAGGTCCACCATAACCACCACGCCTTTCAGAAGTTCTTCCAGAATCAGTTTCTTCAACGACACCTTTACCACCAGTAAATCCACTGTTGCTGAAAGAATTCTCATTGCTGGCAAACTCTCTATTATAACCACCTCCACCACGACGCACATACCCACGCCCACCACCACGTCCTCCCCCACGGACACCTTCACTCTTTGACTCTCTCACTGCACAAAATAAACAAACACATTAATAAGTACATGAACTAGAAAAATATGAACATTAATAAAAAAAAATTAAGACAATCACATCACTGGAGTAAAGAATATAAAATTCACAAATATTTTTTTAAAAGCAAGTAAAGAATAAATAATAAACAATTTTATCATACATATGTATTCACCCAGTATGAGTTATTAACTGGGTAATTAACTGGTGGCAGTCCGGCAAAAGAATAGCAAGACAGCAGTTCAGAGTTTATCACCAAATGCATGACTATCTAGAAAAATCTCCTCGAAATTTATCGAATTAAGCAAGTAGTAATCCAAAAACATCTAGTACCCTGTCCCACATCTCTAATCTTCGACCAACACAACCTAGCCTGAAATTGAACGATCCAAGCCAAAATGCAGTATAATTTTGATACAACATAATTTTGATACTAGTCTAATGCCCTTCAAGGGCAATGCCAATTTGGAAAAGAAACTATTTCGGATATACTATGTGCCCTTTCATGCAGCCCACATTGTACATTAAGATGGAATTAGTGGCCATAGTGATTATGCGAAAACAAAAACTAATAAAAGATAGTATCCTCCTTCTAGAAAAGGCTCAAATAATATTGAGTTCATATATAGTTAGGGAGACAACACACACACACACACAATATATATATATATATATTGACAAGTCAGATAGAAGTAACGGGGATTTTCCTCTCAGAAAAATGCCTCGAATTGTCATCAGGGATAAATGGATTAGATTTGATTGGACTCGTAATCACTTTTAATCATCGTAGAGAAAAATCACCCAGGATATATTAACACAATACAATGCATACAAGAATTAATTGTAAAACAACAGAAATTTGAGACTATAATAGAAAACAGAAGATTAGGCTTTGAAGATGAACAATGAGACTGCTATTAAATAATTATTCACTTTAAAGGAGCCCCAAATGAAGAACTATTGGCAACTTTGTGCCAGAATCTTCAGTGCGAGTAATGCTAGGGTCTCAAATCTGGGTCTCAAATGATGTGTCATTATTACATTTGTTGACTACATCACTTGTGATTGACCATGTAATAAAATGATATTTTCATTTGAGACACTGACACTTCCAGCATTATTCGTTTTTCTTTCTCCCCACTCTGATGTAAAACAAAAGATCCAACTACATCTATGTAATTTAAAGAATATCTCGGAAGATACTCTTTGGCATTCCCAGTTACAGAAAATGCAATAATAAAAATAGACAAAGAACCAAAAAGATGAAAAATTCAAAAAGAACATCTCAAACAAACCACAAATAGAATCAAAACAAAATATAACTGAACATATAGAATTATTAAATCATTATAGTACCAAAGATGAATAACGAATATTTTATCTGTATTATTCATTTCAGATTTCAATTTTTCCCAAAAACTGTTAAAAACATATATATCATTTTTACAGCAATATTAATAGTCATATCACAAAAGTTGAGGAACACTAGGAAGCTACCACAGACACAATACAATAAGATATTTAAATCTCTGTCAAAAAGAATGCTCAGAAACCACAGAATAAAGTGATACTCTAAGTTCCACAAAAAGAGTGTAATTTGTCAAAAGTTTTTGCTAAACAAAAAGAATCCTTTTTTTTTTATTGATACTAGTATTAGATACTGACACGATGTCCTTAAAGTTACCATCATTCATTAATAGGCCATTATTACTAAACTAACAACGAATAAAAGTTACCAACATAATTTCATTAGCATGTCAATACTACTAAATTAACAACTGATTATTTCTACTACTACACTAACAACTTATTATTACTTTATGCCCCTGAACATGGAATAAAGTAGTTATCCTATTAATTCACAAATTTTGTAAATGGGACTCCTTTTTGCGGAAAGAAGGGAGTATAAAAGGACATAGATTGTCACAAACAGAACCATAAACAACTGAACCCGCTTGTACGCAAGGAAAACACAACCTTAATCATTTTATACCTTAATTGTAATGACCACAGAAACACACATTTCTTTTTAACCACATGTCCAGAAAATGTAGTCAGGCTAAAAACACCAAATGTTTCAAAATGATAAAAAGAAGCAATCTTGTGTGAGTTGTGCCATTCAATAACCACCCAAATACTATATTTACCCCAACAACAGAGAAAAATATCTACCTAGCTTTAAAACAAAATAAATAAATAAAATTAAACACTGTAGCTCATCATTTCTGTATCATCGAATCAACACCCAGATAGAAGTACGAAAGAAGTGAACAAATGAGAAGCTCACCAGCCTGAGTTGGAGGAACAGGCTTTGAAGGCAGCTTAGCCACCGGCTTTGATGACTGCTTAGCAGGCTGAGCAGCCGCCGGAGCTGGCGCTTTCTTGGACACGATCTTTTGCTGCTGAATAGCAATCAGCTGAGATGGGTCATCGTTATCATCATCGACGAGCAATTCAAAGGGGTTTGCAATCGCCATTTCTGGTCCGAGCCCAATAAAAACTCTGCCTTTAGAGCTTTATGCAACTTTCCCTCAAAACCCTAATTCCAATTCCTATCCATCAGGCTATAATAGATCTCAAAACCCACAAAAAACCCTAAAAAATGTAGAGTAGAGAGAGAAAGCCACAATGCAGTGTAGGGATGGAGAGTAGGAGCAGTGTAGTGAGTGAAAGAGACATAGAAGATGAGTAAGAACCTAATCTGAAAATCCGAATTTATTGTTGTGTAGTCCTCGCGTGATAATAATAAATAATAATAATAATAATAATAATAGTAATTTATTTGATTAATTAATAATTTGCACTGTAAACAATTATTCAATAATTTATTTACACTTTTTGGCCATTTTATTTTTTAATAAAAGCCTAAATTTAATATCATAAAGCTATTTACATCCTCCGATCGAATTTCCGGCGAAAACTTTGTCAAAACTTTTATGTCGTAATGGGGGCAGGGGTAAAGGAGTAATTTCATCTTTAAAAAAAATCTATTTCCTTTCCTTTCCTTGTCCTCTTTCGTTACTATCCCCCGAAAAATCTGAAGCTATTAGATTCATGTGAAGTGGATTTTGCCTGGTATCTCCAATCACCAACCCTTTCTCTACTCAAACCATCACCATGTCACACCAACCTAAAAATAAACAAAACAGAGAACCCAATTCTCTAAGAAACAAGATTCTGACAAGTCCAATCTCTAAGAACAGGGGCGAGTTCTTTCCCGGATGGGATGTGTCAGCTTCCTCCTCTTATTCCTTTCTCTCTCTCTGCATTCTCTCTCCTTAAATGAAGCTGAAGCTCTTCTCCAATTCAAAGCATCAATCACCAATGCAAGGGCTCTTGATTCTTGGAAACCAAATTCATTACCCTGTAATCCCAAAGGGAAAAACTGGGTCGGAATTGGTTGTCAAAATAGTAAGGTCAAAATTATTACTCTGGTCAAAATGGGTCTTGCCGGAAATGTTGATATTAAGCCTTTGGAACAACTGGAAAGCCTTAGATTTATCATCATTGCAAATAATTCATTTTCGGGTCCGATTCAGGAATTTAATCGTCTTGGTGCTTTAAAGGGATTTTATATATCTAACAACCAGTTTTCTAGGGAGATTCCTCCTGATTTCTTTGAAAAGATATGATCTTTGAAGAAACTCTGGCTTTCTAGTAATGGGTTTACTGAGAAAATTCCAGAGTCAATCGAGGACCTTCCAATTCTCAGGGAACTCCGGCTAGAAAATAATCAGTTCTCTGGCCTAATAACCATATCCACTAGGCTCATTTTGTTAGTGAAGAGAGAGAAAAAGATTTCTATGACTGAAATGGAGTACCAGTGTCCTATTTTATACTTTTTGAATAATTTTATACTAATAATTATTAATTCTATATATATATATATATATATATATATATATATATATATTATATTGACCCATAATATATATTTTTTAAAATAATAATTTATAAATAATTAATTTTTTTAAAAATAATATAAAATAAATTATTAATTAATTTAAAAAAATATATGAATATACATATACAGAGGAAGTAAGAATAATATGAGATTAAGATTTAAAAAAAAATTATAAAATTTTAATTTGATCGTGTATATTAAAAAATTTATAAATTTTTAATAGAGTTAATTTATATATAATATTTAAAAATTTTAATTTTTTTCATTTATTATAAAAAAATAAAAAATCACTAGGGTCAATTAACCGCACTATCTCGACTTCCTCCGTGGGTCAATGTGAATGATTTTTGGTGTTTGAATGTATTTATATTAATATATTGAATTACAAATATTAAGAAAATTCAATTTATAATAAAATGTACCTATGCAATTTTGTTCCCGTGCATAATATACTTACCATTTAAATGATATTTTCATATAAACATTTTTTATATCATTTATTTTATTTAGCCACGTAAATATCTTGATCAAATATTAATATTAATAAATAAAACATGTATCTCGCCACGTACTATTACACTAGTATCAATTTAAAAGAAAGGATGGTATTAGAACCTTTAAATTCTATCTTAAATGTGCGGGATAAATGTATGAGATGTGAAGTTGAATAAGATTAATAATTAATTATTATTGTATATAATAAGATAAATAAAAATTTTATTTAAATTAATTGAGTTAATTTAGCTAGTCACTAAATGAATCTCGAGTTAATTTTAAATTCATCACATACACTAACATAATGTATGAAAATTTAAGACAATGAACATACCGCCCCGGTTGCTATGGACGTCGACTAATATCATCAAGGTCAGGGGCTCAAGAGTTGATAGTTCGGAGTTAGTTTATATCATTTTTGTCATAAATATTTGATATTTTTTTATTAATATATTTTTTATTTTTTTATTAACATAATACATGTATAATATTAAAAATAATTGTATATTTTATAATATACGAAAAAGTTATTTATTGACCACATATATACAAGAATATATTTTATGATATACGAAAATTTTATATATTGTGTATCAAAAAATAAAGTCTTAAATAATTAACTCGATATTGACTCATAACCAATCAAAATAAATCAATAAAATTATTAGATAAAATCTCTTAATACATTATTATATATTATTATTGATTATTCTAAGGATATACATATATGTATAAAAAAATATCTACAATAATTTTGATATACATATAACTTTTTAATTTTATATTTAATATATTACTATAATTTATATTATATTATTTATTCTCAAATTATAATACATAAATATAGTCCATATAAAAATATAACATAATCAATCATAAAAAATATAAATATAGTCCATCAATGTAATTATGATAAACCACAGGATATATCATACTAGCCATATTTATAAAATTAGAATTAAAATACAATTTGATAATATTTTATTATTTTTTGTGTGATAAAAGTTATGTAATTATTGATAATGATTGTTATGACAGTCTGGTAGGAATTCAATATTACTAAGCACATTTTTCACATCTTTTACTTAAAGAACCATGTATTTATTTATGTAAAATAATTATTTCTCGACAAATCTAATTTAGTATTCAATTCAATTAGTTTATCATATAAAAGAAGAGCTACCTGGAAATGATTATTGAATAGAAGAAGAAATCAGTCACTAGTATTTCGGGAAATAAAAAATAAATAATTCCATAACAAAACATACTGAATGGAAAACAATATTTTCAAATTGATCTTTCTAGCGAAATTAATCGCTTAATATACACTTGATAAAAAAGAGAATAAAAAACAAAATCCAGTCTTGGAGTTTTAAACTATCAGCAGATAATTTGAGGACATATACATAACTGGGATTTTTTTACCGGGTAAACTACAAGCCTGGAATTTAGAGATCACCTTTTTGGTTACAAGGCACCGTTAAAAAGAACTACATTATTGATTTGGAAACTGATATTTTCACAATAGTTTTTGATATTTCCAAACGTAAGACCCACATAAGAACCAATCATATTCTCCACAATAGTTAATATGTGAGTCTTACGTGTGAAAATATCAAAAACTGTTGTGAAAATATCAGTTTTCATTTGTTTTTTCACTCTTTTCTTTATTCCTATTCCATCTCTTAAAAGAATCAAGATTCTTCATCTTTATAGGACTAAAAGCTAGACAAAACTCAAAAACCCGGCAAAACTGATAGGTCTGCTATCCCTTTCGGAAGGCAAGCAATTTTCTGGAGTAGTGCGAGTCTGTTGTTTCTGATTTTTTCATCTTCCTGCACGTAGAAAGTTGCACATGTATTAATTCATATATTACTTATGCTATATATACATACGTATGAATGAGCACAATCGCAATAACTTCCCACTAAAACAGATAAAAAAAAAGGCATGAATGCTTTTGTTTTCACGCTCTGTTGCACAGATTAAAACTGATCATCTACAATATAGTTCTACTTAAATTAGAAAATGGCATTTTCAGTGCCACAAATCGTAGTCACCATAGCAGTACAGATTTAGCCACAACTAATGCCACTACTTTTTCTGAATTGGTCTAAATTTAATGGGGCTTGACTCTAGGTTCTCAAGGAATTTGCCCTTGGATGAAATTTGCCACAATTTGCAAGCATGACTTCTGGTAGGTGAGAGCTGTTTAATAAATTCTTGGGCCTTAGGTCAAAAGAAATCAGCTTCCTGGTTTTTAAGATGATTCTAACATGCAAACCTTTAAATGAGGGGAAAGATTCACCAACTAGCATATATTATTACCATAGTATAATGTGAAATAGGCCCAACAAAGCCCTAGCTCTGCCACTTTAAAAAAAATAACCAGACAGAAAAAAAAAGACAAAACAAAACAGAAACACACACACACACATCAAATGTATAAGCATGTCATAAATGAACGCATCTATTGAAGGGAACAGCTTTTGTCTATCCCAATGTCAAACTACAGAAGCCTCAGTATAGACGAACCAAAAAAGCATCCGGAAAAAAAATAAATACATTTCTCATTTAAGAAAAGTCTGCTGGTACGTACCACCATTACAAAGACATTCTCAAAGAAATCCTCTAGTGGTGTTAACAGTTGTGAAGATGTTTCAACAAAATCATCCACCTCAATACCTGAAGGAAGAACAAGAAGTTAAAGGAAACTGACTCAGACAGCTGATCCTGAAAAGTTATAGTTATTAAATGAACATGAAGTGATGAAACAAAAGGTGTTTCCCAAGTCTGAAGTACTTCATCAAGCGAAAATCAGAAAGCGCAATCCACTACTCTATGGAGGCAAATGCTCTCTCAGAGAGCATTTTTATTCCTTTCCCTTGACATATTGACTTTTACTTAAAATAATCAAAGCTTAATTGACTAGTTAAATTAATGAATTAGCAGTTACTTGCTTACTTTAGGTAGTTCTCATATGATTTATGGAATTATGGATTAAAACATAACTACCTGCCATGTTGAAGCATGACAAGATTTTAATAAAATTGATATTCCATATTATATACAATAATATTTTAATACAGGCACTCTCACACGCATTATGATTTGGATCTTAGATTGGAAACAGCGTCTGCAAACAGAAAATAACATCAACTAGACAAAATGGAAAATCGTCAAGAAGATAAGTTACCAGGATGAATTTTGCTTCTTAATGACAAGAAAGTGCGCCATAAAGCTCTCTCTTCATTTGTCTCAAAGGCAGCCTCATCCACCTAAAAATAAGATTATTATGTGGTGTAAAAAAACAAGCTAGTTAATAATTGGGATACACATGGAATCATCCCCTAATAAGATTATTATGAATCATGCTTGCTTGTGACATTACGTAACACTGCAGGATCCATCTTTCTTAGAAACAGTAAAAAATTGGAACTCTCTAGGTTTGAATTTCATGAAAGAAGCTAGGGCAGCATATACATTTCATAAACTTAAGGTCAAGCAGAAAAAACTGAAGAAAGAAAAAGAGGATAATTGCAATTTTATACACATACACATGCACATCTTCAGAAAAAATAGGTACCTCCATATCAGCATTGATATCCTTTCCACGAACAATTCTTGTTGGCCGAGAATATGCTTCAACTATCTTTGGCAGAAGCTCACCCCTTGACAAGGCATCCATCTACAAAGTACAAACCATTATTCATTAACATGATAAACTCTTTCAGTTTTCTTATATTTAATATTATATAATAATGAAGAAGAATAAGTCATACACACTCACTGGAAATCCATGTTAGAAGGCAGAAGCAATACTGAGCATATTTACCAGCTAGAAGCCACTTTAAAGCAAAACATTTTTACAATAATTTAAAAGAATAAGAGCTTCAAATTGTCTTTAGAGCTTCAAATATCAACCCTTTAATAAGGCTCTAAAGCATGAGTTCCTGCCAAGTATTTTCACAAGTTACTAGTGTAGAAAAAATTATTCCAAACTTTTCTTCCATTAACCTTGATTTAGAAGAAACAAAATATATCAGCTATTTTATGGTAATATTACAGAAGACACAAGAGTAAGAAATTATGCAAGTGAAAAGAGAACAGACAGAATGCTTCAGTTTATTTTTTAAAGAATAATTAATGAAATGTCAATGTCTTTGAAACAGTAAACACCTAAAGCACTAGGCAACTGATGTAGCAATTTCCTGAACCAATCAAAGCACATCACAAACTGAGCCATATAAGAGGTTTTGAAGCCACACATTCAAGGGTTTGTTGAGTTAAATATAGCAGTATGACCATGTAATGAGTGGTTATCTTCATAAAAACAGACCACTTGAGCCCACTATGCTTACTTCTTGTCAACTGAGGAAGAATTATTCTCCCAAAAAGTTTCCAACTGTGTTCTGGCCTCTAGGTGTGTTTTTGAACATGCCTGAAACTTTCTTGATACACTAGGCTAAACTGATTAGGTAAGAGAAGACAAGCAATAGATTCCATTTTCACAAGGATGCAGCACTGTTAAGAGCCTAAGAGAGAGAGTTCCTGAGTCCAGACCTTTTTCTTTTTTAGGGATTTCACTTCAATTATAGCACAATAAAACGGTGTTCGGCTTGGTGAAGTAAAGAGCCTTAGTTTCCATCAAAGCCATTTCTTCACGATAAACCGAAATTGGTAAAAGTTTCGTTGAATGCTCAGTGCCCAAAAAGCAGAACTTCTTGGCCAGGAGCCTAAGAAGGATGCTCGAGAATACTCTTCTCTAAAAGATCAGAGCAATGAACTATCCCCTCCTTATCTTGAGTTATAAAACAGAACACTCGATGTGAAGAATGTGTTGGTGGGGGTTTCAAGAGCCAGTAGACAAATTACTGAAGTGGGCAAAAGAAACTTTCTTATAAATCGCTAGTATTTGCAAACAAACAAATGCAAATATTTTATACTAATTTCTTAGACTGCATGTTCCAGGAGTGCAGATGGATTTATTTATTAGTTACCAATTTCAAGAACCAGTCTGCGTATTGTTTGGGCCACCTTGCAAGACCTATTGAGCCACCCCCCAAAACCCCACCCCCAACCCCCAACCAACACCCAATAAAAAGTGTAAAAGAAAATGGAAAACAACAGAGAAAAAGCTAATCTTACAGATACCAACACAACAATTATCTAGTATGCTAAATTTTTGAAGTTAAATTAATAAGTTAATTGGGAACTTAATGTAGTATCGGCAATGCATATATTCTTTAAAGAAAAAAGTAGTAATCAGAGTTACTTACTTTATATACTGACTTTGCAGCAAGACAAGGCCAGTTTGCTCGCTCTTTAAGAATAGAACGAACTACTTCTGGACTTATTCCTTTATCAACCTGTCTCCACCAAAACAAATTCAACATGTATGAAATCATCTCAACTTCCTAACAGAGTATACATGTAAACCTTGCACGAAATAATTTGGCTGTCACTGATATGTAACAGTATTAAGATATAATATGACTATATGAGTAACAATATTTTAATTTCCTACTGATTTTGGCATTTGAGTTTCTTGACGAACAGGTTATGCTTAGATAGCACCTTGTTTGAGCTTATTTTGCGTACATATAAGAAGTTTAGGACTCGATGAATGGGAACTATCTCACCCTCTCATACTCCCAGCAGCATCAGAGGGATCGGATAGGCTGGAACAGCTGACTTATTGTATTATTATTGGTGGTGTCTTATTTAAGAAAACAACACATGAAATACCCAGTTGCAATACAACTACAACTCTCATATTATCATTAAACAATGGGTCACTTTCTCTAAAATTAAAGCACAATAAGTTTTTAGATATCATGGCAAACTTGTCCAGATATGACAATTATGATGGACATGGATTTTTTTCTTTCTAATAGAAAACTGTTGAATACATAACATCCCCATGGAACCATCAGTTGGCTGAAGTTTTGTAAATCACATATAGATAACTCATAAAGAAAAGTGCCAAAAAATTAACTATTTATATTTTATAGTCATTGGAAACAATCTGAAATTACACTTACCAAAAATTGCTCTAGTCTCCGGGTCACAAATTGATGCACCTAAAACAAGAGAGGCAACGATTGAAGTTTGAGTCGATGGGATATAACAACTAGGAAAATGGAAATGCCAAAGATACAGAGAGGCATTGCATAAGCATATGTTTCTGATGCCTAACGGGTGAAGTAGATCAATTGTTATGTATGACCAAAAGTTTGTACCTTATGTGGGGAACTAAAAGTAATTAAGATAAAAAAAATCTAGTCAGAAGTAGTTAACTACACACCCAAAGACGACGTACTCATTACAAAATGAAATATGGAAAGATGGGCTACCAGTTTGTATTGAAAACATTCAAGCAAGTAATGATGTTGAACTGGAAGCAAAGAAAAGAGGAAAATGTCATGTTGAACTTTTAAACTTGCTTTCTTAATTCATTACACAACTTTTCAATTGCTTTTGTGCAAGTAATAACTTTATAAATAAAAATTCTCACTTCGTCTAATGTTCTGACGTCCATATTTAGGGGCTGGGTAGCAGCAGCAATTCTTAAAGCATGTCTTAGATCCAAGTTTCTATTGTTCTCGACCAACACTTGGACCTACACCAAATAAACACAACATGATTCTGGTGCCATTTGATAAAAATGAAAATGAAGTTATGAGCATATCACATACTAAACCGTAAGAGATTCTTCGTAGACCAAACTGGTCATTGGTGGAGCTTGACTGACAACCAGCTCCAAACAAGCCAACAAGACTATCTAGCCTGCAGAACAGAGCAGAATATGAGACCACATGAATTGTGCATGTGGATTAAGGACGAATAAGTTCAGCACAGAAATATTGGGGATCGAATATAACATCATGTTCATGATAAGTGACGAAAACGGCTATTCTTAATTGGCATGGCCTGTAAGATAGCCATATACATAATATGCCCTATTTAACTTATTCACAATGTAATCAGATGAAAAAGTTAATTAAATAACTTAACTGAATCCTAACATGAGTTATACATATATATGCACGTGATCGAGCATACCAATTCCACGTAGTTACAACCTGGAGATAAAATTTTACTGTACATACTAATTACATACAAGCGACCACTATGGCAGAAAACACGCAATATGTGTCTATGACACCAACATTCTTTGAGATAATAAAATAAAAAATTACTAGAAAGAAGAAGAGAGATAAAATCAAGGGCCCTCCAAACAAAAACAAAAGTGGGGAAAGGGTAAGTAGTCCTAATTTAAAAAAACCCTCCAAGCTCTATGCAGATCCTACATGGAAACTCCTTTGAAGCCTCTACACAGTATGACATTGATTAGTTTGCATGTCTAAGAGGTAGAACTTTTCAAATTGATCTGTTAAGATCATTGTGCTGAGCTAGTTTTCAATCGAATGAATGGACGGGACTAAAATATGTTGTCTATTTCAACGCACATAACATATACGTAGCCTCTTACCATTTATTTTGTACATGTATTGATCTCTTTTCCCTTCTTCATTCTTGTCAAGCCCAAGTTTCACACATGGTTATCATTTAGTTCATTGTATATGATCCTTTTTATTAAACGCCAAGTTCTTCCACAGCATGGGTACGTGAAATTGTATGTGAGAGAAGTGATAAAGGTTCATAGAATCTTTGTGCCACAACCATTTCTTTTCTATAGGATACTTCTTTGCTGCTAAATTCGACGTACGTAATGAAAATACTATATCCACTGTCTGGAACAAGGTGTATGATGTCTTAGATAATAGCTTCAAGATTGCAACTTAAAATTCTATCATTTTCTGGTAATATGTACTACTTTCATCCACCAAAGAATGGCTTTAAAAATAAATTTATCCTTCAAAGAATGGCTCAAGTACACACGTCAAACGTATAATGTGCTATAGAAACTGTATAACACTCAAAGTGGTCCACATGTTTTAAGAAAGAGAAGAGTCACAAGCATATTATGTGGGTTCCTCTAGTATAAATTTAAGCCAAATATAATGGTGAAATTGGAACTTAATTTATGCACTCTCCTCTAGAAGGAGATGCATTTCTTGATCAAGGTCCCGAAAGAAGAAAGGGGAAAAAAGTTTCAACTTGCCTGTCAGCAATCGCCAGTACAGTCCCTGCATCAGTTTTAGGAAGTATGTCTCCAGAAAATCGTGGTAGGGTGATCTCGAACAATGCCTCTGAAATCTGATACATTAAATTGTCAAAAGAAAAGATAACAGCTACAGTTATTTTTCAAAGAGTTTCATATCAGTAACAGAAGCAGCGGTCAGAAAAGGAGTCGCATATAGGAATCTAAAGTTGGAAAAAGATTGCATATAAGTGTTCTTATGATCAATAAATACCCAAGTATTCCACAAACCAAGTCAAGTGATCTCATACAAGAAAAATGCCGAGAATACTATACTTGCCGATGGTTTCTTCATTCTTGTTTCAACTATTGATTAACTTAAAATAAGTTAGGCACTACACAATCACACTCACTTTCAAGTTTTAACTAAGATATTTTGTAATCACTAATCACATGCTCTACAATGATAACCTTGTTGTAAAAATTCAAGCACGATTAACATATCATGAACTTATCCCATATATTATAGAAACTTACATTTGTTAACATCTAACTAACTTTAGCTTTAGACTGTGTGTCTGCATTTGTAACACTAGGAATTTGTTGGGGAACAAAAGAAAGTAACTCCAAAACAATAAAATTACACCTGTAATTTACAAACTAATGCTTAATCTAAACGTGCCCACGTTTACAAGCCCACAATTTGTGATGCAAAGAGCATTAGATTAATCAAATAGTACATGAATATGAGTACATAATTAAAACAATGCTTTTGCGTAAGTTATGCAACCTGCTCTGAGTAGCCATCTCGAAGAGCATAGTGGCGTGCCATTGTTCCTGATAGCGAAGTGAATTCAGTAACAACAGCAGTGGCGAGATCTGACATAGCCAATGATGCAGCATCCTGAACAATCGGTAGCTTATCTTCAACAATGCCTACAGCCAAGCCCAGTTCAGTGACAGTACGCTGGATCCGTGTCATCTTGTCCAACATTGTTCCAAGCTTCTCCTATTTTATTTCATATTATCAGGAAAAGCATTAGCATATTTGTAGTCACAAATCATGTAAACTTTCAAGACCACAAAATTATACTAACATTTGAAGACACGTCAAAACAACTCTCCAGCCATACACATTATCAGGTCAGATACTCCCCCCAAAATGACAGTCCAGTTTTTCTATTTGGGATGTCCTAAAATGAGAGTCCCCAGTTAAATCAGAGTAACTAAACACATTATAATATTTATTGGATAAAAATGTTTTTATAAGATAAAAGAAAGTGTATGTGAAAGAGAGGACATGGAGTCCTCCAAACAAAGACAAGCGGGAGAATTCAGAAAAGAAAAGAAAAAAGAAATTATAGAGTACTGCCTGCCAATCTTGAAAAACATCTAAAATAGAATCCGTAGCCAAAGCCCACAAGATACTAAAGAAACCATATCCCAAAAAAGAGAAACAGAGAGATGGGTATCATTTGAAATTTCTTGCATTCATTTCAGTTCATATACCCCCCATTAAATAGCTAAAGAAGAACACCTCTAAAAAATCTTGGATTTCTTGGGCCTCCAAAAACCACATAATTACTTGAAGCAAACTCTTCAAGGAGTAAGTGAAACACCAAAGCCCCATAACCTTCACGCTGTAGGAAAATACCAAAAAAAATAAAAATACAGATGCTCATGTCACTCATAACTTTGCCTCCGAGTGACACACCTATCAGGGCACAAGCATTTCTATGGTCTTAGCCTTTGCAGCAATCATTAGTCTTAATCTTAAAGATTGAGAATGTCAAAGTAAAACTTTTCTTGAAAACTTTTAACTTTTGAAAGTGAACTCATAATTTGTAAGAGAGAGTGTGCGCTCGTGGATACAAAATTTCTAGCTTCATTCAGCCAATAAATAATATATAGAAAAAGCAAAGTTCTCACTGATCCAATTAGAAGCAATCCAAAACAGTGCATACAAAAACCTGCAACCACATATAGATTAGAAAACTTACGTGGAAAAGAATTCCTTTGAGTTGATCTCGGAACTCTGAAAACTTTTTACTAGTGTCCAGCTCATAGAAAAACTTTGCATCTTCATATCGAGCTCTGCACCGAGTTACGACTTTTTACTATTAACATTGAACGTGTTGTAATTTTACAGACAAAGAGATGGTAATAGTAGTAGAAGTACAAAATATAAGTGCAATCAATGGACACTAGAAGGAGAATTTAACTTTGCATCCCAGTTATCACCGGAAGTTTTCCCAAATAGAATACACTAGTAAAACTACTGCAAAGTTCCTGCATCTTTGCACAAGTAATGAACCAATTGATGTCCACATCTACCTGAGAACAGCTTCATTTCCTTTCTGCACAACCTTCTCATCGATTGATCCATTCGCAACCTGAAAAAAACATCCAATGTCATCGGATAACTATGAGCTATTATTTATCAGTTTTTAAAATGGTAGTTAAGTTAAAAAGCATAAGTAGCATGTCTCACAGAAATGAAGTATGGTAACAGTCTTCCATGGCCATCAGTTATCCCAAAGTATTTCTGGTGCTTCTGCATAACCTGCATGATTGGTTGGTTGACTTGGTTCATATTTGCAACAATGTGTACAATGATATACTATTCTCAAACTACCACAACAACAAAGAAAAGATATTGTTCTAATACTTTTTAGGGAGAACAATGCATTGCCAAAGCATACAAGTTACATGCATATATTTTTATTTGGTCTTTACTATCTCGGTTCACATTTTTAGGTCTTCCTCCTTCTACCATTGTTGGTAATATTGGTCAATTAGGCTCTAATCGATGTGGTTATCAGTTGATGTTGGATGTGTTCAGATCATTTAAAATGATTTATGCTCGTAAGATATCTCTTATTGGTGCTAATTCTAACATCTCAGATGTGCTAATTTTTCTATTTTTTTTTATCTCATATTCATCTTTACAATAAAAACCTAGTTTCTTAGTTTCCAATATGCTTTACAGAACATGTTGATCTTCTGACCATTTATAGAATTTCCCCTTCAATTTTACAGGTATAGTACATTGATCACACAGTATTCCAAAAGCACTTTAGCCACACTGCTTAACTTTAGGATTGCATTAATCTTCAACCTCAACCGCCACTGGGCACTGGTAATTGATTTTAAATCATGGTCTCGAAGCTGCAATAGTTGTACCTCCCATTTTCATTCCTTTTTTGCTAAAGATGCATTCTACATATCATACTCCTTGAGACCCCATCTTAAATATAGGTAGTCAAATTTTCCATTATAAAGGCAAAAAGAGCACAGATTGAATGTGTGTAAATATATATTTGACAGCAGAACATAACAAGTGTCAAAATATTATCTCAAGGAAAATCTTACCATAATTAATAATTCTTTTGGAAGCATTAGGAAGGACTCTTTGAACTTCCCAAGTACTGGAACAGGTGCCTCAACAAGATTTACAACCTAAGTTTCATGACCAAAGAAGATCTTATACTTTTATTGATCATAAAAGCAGTAAATGAAAGATAATATTTAATCTCTTACCTCATCAAGTAAGTTGCTCTGCATTACAATTTGTCCATCAATGCCTTTTGCTAAAGTATTGGAGAGCTCTAAAATTGTTTTCTTGCGTTGCTGTATAATAAATAGTATTTCAGATATTATTATCCCCTTTGAAAGGTTTAATTTTATGGATATAAGGAGAGACTAGCGAAAAGGATTATTAGTGGCTTTTAATAACCTCAGGATCAACTGAAACTCCAGCATGCTTCATTACATCAGCATAAGACTCTGCAGCCTCAACCTGTGATGATTTTGTGATTAATTAGACGGTTAAAGAATGCTTATCATTTAAGACAATAAGCAAAGATACATTATTTAAATCACCATATGTGAAACTAAGACTATCACTATTATATTATAGTGACATCAGGCTTATCAGCACTGTAAATAGGTAGATGATATTGTAATTAATAAATTGGGAGTAAGAATGCTTATAATTTAAGATTATAAGCAACCCTAAATTATTTATATCACTACATGCAAAATTAAGACTGTCACGATCATACCAGAGAGATCAACACTGTCAAATAGGTCAATAAAACAATAATGTGATAGATCCACTCACAGAACGACAAACTACACAACAACAATAATTGAAAATTGAAAAAGTGAAGTGCCAAAAGATCGGGCAATTAGAATTTTCTCAAGATAACATAAAGAGAACAGTTACAAATGAAAATGGAAACATAGAGGGAACAGTTCATTCCAGATAGCTGCTACTTATATCAACTAGGAGAACAAGGTGGAAGTTAAAGTACATACTGTTACAGTAGCTGATGGAGTATTCCGGAGACCATGAGATAGGTTTCCACTGCCATAAAAAATTAAGGAAAAATATCAAAGCATAATATGTAAAAAGAAAAAATTACCAGTAATGCGCATATGAAATTGTGACAATGATCATTATAACTTGGAAGTTCATTTCTAAAGGTTACCTATGTTTTCATTCTCCTGGCCTTTTAAGAGATGGGCATGGTTCACGCATTTTTTTGGGAGGATGTGTGAGTGGATGTTGTTTCTCTTTCTGTGACTTTTCCATGACTCCTTTATCTCTTCTGTTTCATAATGGTTCAATTTTTAGTTTCTTTGCTTGGATAGGTGATTCTATTCCCAGTAATTTTCACAGCTTTCATAACTTGAATGACAGAGAGAGGCGGAGGAGTCGTTTGCTATTCTTTTTGTTCCTTATCACAATCCCTTAATAGGCACATTTGGTCTCCAGAAACCCACTGGGAACTTTTCTTGCCAGTTTTTCTTTTCTTATTTTTGGCTCACAGGCCATCCCTTTGTTTTTATATTAGCTTCATACATTTGAAATGCAAAGACTACTTCTCACTTAATTCTTTTGTCGAGAACTTGATTCTTAGTTGGCTTTTAATAGCTAATACAAATGGCATGCACCAGAGCTGGACACCTTACAGGTTCTTAACTCCGCTTTTGTGTGTGTGATGTGAATGGGAGAAAGTGAGGCACATTTTCAGCCTTTGGTTATTGTCCAACAGTGTAGCTGCTTTAAACTTCTTTGTTTGGGAAACAGGAGAGAGTTTGGCTTGCCCTTCTATGGTGCAGGAGCTTCTTTCAAGCAGATTCGGGATTTTGGGAATGGTAAGGACAGAAAGAATTAAAGCTCATTTGGAAGTGTGCATGCCTTGCCTTTTAATAGGGGTGAGTAGAGAGGAATGTGAGGTTTTGAGAAGTCTGTCTATGACCTTTCATTTGCTTTCTGACCGAGCATTTTTATATGTTTGTTTATCACTGTTTGTATACCAATATTAAAGAGAATGAATTGATGCTCCATAGTGAAGGAGTCGTCTCCTTTTATAATAACAAGCATTACAATCAAATCCCCATAATTATGGGATTATATCCCTATAATTATAGGATTACAATCTGATCTGGAAATCCTAGAGATTACTCCAACTATAGCGGAGCTAATCATGGGTCAGCCACTCATAAAACATATTAAATAAGGACCCCCCCCCCCCCCTCCTTTGAGAGCACATGCCCAACTTGGATTGGAGATGATCAAAAACTAAACAATGCACAGCCTCAGTACGTATATCAGTAGTTTGTTCTGTAGAAGTTACGAACGGAATGTAAATAAGTCCACTCTCAAGTTTTTCCTTGATAAAATGTCGATGGATCTCCACGTGTTTTGTTCGATCATGCTGAACAAGATTATGTGCTATTTTGATGGCAGATTTGTTATTACAATATAGCATCATTGGATGTGGTATTGAGAAGCCAAGATTTTTAAGTAAGCTTTGAAGCCATAGTAATTCACATATCTTGTAAGTCATGACTCTATATTCGGCTTCAGCACTAGATCTAGCAACCACGTCTTGCTTCTTACTTCTCTAAGTTACTAAGTTGCCATCAACAAATGTACAATACCAAGAGGTAGACTGTCATCTAGACTACTAGCCCAATTAGAGTCAGTATAAGCCTCGACCTTAAGGTCAGTCTCAGTAAATGCTTCAACCTTGAGGTGATTACGCCTTTAAAACAGGATTCCCTTACCTGGAGCTCGTTTCAAGTATAGAAGGATACGAGTCACAATGTCCATGTAAGAAGCACATGGATCGTGCATATATTGACTTACTAAGTTCGAGGCATATGCAATATCAGGACGAGTACGGAAAAGATATGTTTTCCAACTATCTTTTGATATCGTTCTCGGTCTACAGGTTTCCCTACTTTGGCTTTAATCTATACGTTGGTATCAAGAGGAGTGTCGATCGACTTACTCCCTAACATGCCAGTCTCTGAAAGCAAGTCCAACGTGTATTTACACTGAGACAAAAATACGCCTTTGGAAGAGTGAGCCACCTCAATACCCAGAAAATAGCGAAGTTGTCCTAAATCCTTAATCTCAAATTCCCTACCCAAAGCACTTTTGAGACAAGCAATTTCAATCACATCACTACCAGTGATCATGGTGTCGTACACATACTATCAAAAAAGTAGAAAGAGGTCCATTTCTCCGAATGAACAAAGTATAATCAACTTTGTTTATAGCCTTGGATTCTCATGGCTTTAGAGAACCTACCAAACCAGGCTCGTGGAGACTGCTTCAACACATACAATGATCAGCGAAGTCTACAAACCTTACCTGTTATATTTTCATTTATAACTCTTAAAGGAATATCCATGTAAACTTCCTCCTCTAGCTCATCACGGAGGAATGCATTCTTGACATCCAACTGTTGAAGAGACCAACCATAATTTACAGCACATGAGATGAGAACCCGAATTGTATTCATTTTTGCTACTGGAGCAAAGGTTTCCTCATAATCAATGTCGTATGTCTGGGTGAAACCCCGAGCAACTAGTCGAGCTTTAAATCTATCAATGGTCTGCATTCTGTTTTACAGTGAAAATTCATTTACATCCAACAGATTTCTTACTGGGAGGAAGTTTCATCAATTCCTAAGTTCGATTCTTCTTCTTCAGGTAATATGATATAGGTGAGTCATTCACCCTTTTGAGAAAGGTGTGCTTAAGGCAATTTTTGTGTTCCTTTTATTCTCATCCGTTTTCTTATGAAATTCAAATTGGTTTTGTGTCTTCTCTTCTTCAGTACTTATAATTTACAATTCATTACTGTTTATATTACCATCATTCTTGGCATCCTTGTACCAGGAGGAAGTTTCATCAATTTCAGTTGTTGTAGACATGTTGCCGGTGAAACAAAAAACTGCGAGATCTTCAAAAGGGTGAATGACTCACCTATATCATAGATTCAAACAAAGTCCCCCGGTGGTTTATATTTACCACCAATGGAAGGGAGGAGAAAGGGTCAGATTTTAAAGAAAAAACAAAATAAAAGCTATTTGCTAGGTGATGGTGGTTAGGGATGATGAGAAGTTTTGTTGTGATGAGGAAAGAGGTGAGTCTAGTTACAACACTAATGGATTGAACCTAAGCACTGATACCATGTTTGTATACCAATATTGAAGAGAATGACTTGATGCTCCATAGTGAAGGAGTCATCTCCTTTTATAATAATAAGCATTACAATCAAATCCCCATAATTATGGGATTATATCCTATTAATCTCATAATTATGAGATTACAATCTGATCCATTATTGTTAGAAATCCCACAGATTACTCCAACTATGGTGGAGCTAATCATGAGTCAACCACTCATCAAACATATTAAATAAGGAATACAAATATTCTAGATATATTCTAACAATCATTATCTTTTTCACTTATTTAAATAGTTATTGTGGTACGTGGGTTCGACATATGGAGATTAATTATCAAATTATGGAATGTCTTTGAACAAAAGGATTTTTTCAAAAGTACATACATCTAAAAGTAGGGTGAGCCAAGTAGAGCTGGGCTTTAAACGACTGAAGAGTTTGTTGAGCGAACTTGTCTAGTTTAATAAACGCTTTGTTCGAGAGCTTGAGCCATGGTTAAACAAGACGGGTTGAGCTTAAGCTTGGGTCATTTACAATTTTATGTTATTTTATTTTGTAATTTTGCTGCTTCATTTTCTAAAACATAAATTATAATTTTTTTATATCTTATATCAAATAAGTGTGTGTGTGTGTATAATTATAATTAATTATTAAATTTTAAAAATATTTATTATTTCTTAAATCTTATATGTATAAGACTATAAGTATAATTAATTATTTATTTGATTAAAGATTAATTGTGTCGGACTTAAACTAGCTGGATCGATTCAGACATAACACAAAGCAAGCTTAGCTCATTTATTTAAACAGCGCAAAAACACTTGTTGGAACTGGACTAGTTAAGCTAATAGAGTAGAGCCGCACTTAAATGAATCAAGCCAAGCTTAAATGAGCTGAAGTTGGGCTCGAGGGCAACCCGGCTCATTTACAGCTAGTGATTTACATTTCAAATGAGAAAATATGCACGTTATTATTAATACTTGCCTCATAACACCACCAAATGTAAAAGGAACAACTACATCTCCGTGGAGGGCCAAAATCCAACGAATAGGTCTGCTAAATATGACCTACATGAAAGCAAGTTAAGAGAAGTTACATTCCATTTACTGAAAGCATAATACATAATCCAATGAAAAATAAATAAATAAATAAAAATTTTAAATTCAACTCCAGCGGCATTAATTAAAATAAATAGTCACCCACTCATGTAGAGTGGTCAATGTTTATCTTCTCTGTATTCTATATATTGTGGGCTTTAAACTCGGTATCCATTACAAGGTGATGCGTGATTACAACTAGGCAAAGGTGACATCTTGTTTCATGTAAAACTGATATTGACAAATATCAACTTCTAGATCCCAAAATGGCAGGTAGAAAGCAACGCTAGAAGCTGTGTTCCCTTCCCAGTCATAAGACTCGTAACTTCTCAGCATCAGTTGCGAAAAAGAGGAAAAAAACCATACAAACACAAGTTTTGAACTGTACACTGATATGGTGTAATGCATCTCTATTCTTGGACATAATATGGTGTGTACCAGCAGAAAGCTCAAATGTAAGGAGGTTGCTTAGGCCAGACCACGGTAGACTAGTATTATTCAATCGATACCTATACACAAATCTATTAACAAGCTGAACAGTTCTACAAATGCCTATCATCAATTACTGTTCAGGTGAGTTGTTATTAATTGCCAATGGTCATATCCATTTTTTTATACGAGTGTCAATACTCAGATCTATCATAACTAGTCAAATTTAGTATGCTCCTATGAGTTACAACTGTTATACTATATGTTTCAATATCCACAAGTTCAAACTTAGTAACAGGTAACAAAAACAAACAAATTATATGGCACATACCTCAGAGTTCCATCGCATGGACTTCGGGAATGATATTTTTCCAATTGCACCAGGCAAGTCTTCTGATAAAACCTAGCCAAGATTTACACAATAGATGATGTACAAGTGAAAATAAGCATCTTTTCAGAATGCAAATATCATAATACAGCTTAGGAAGCTGAAATTCATAGACATTATTCTTCACTTAATCTTTCTTTTCCCCTTGAGAAAATGAAACATTTTCTCGAAAACCACATATTTAGCAACTCTACCTCTAGTCCAGTTGGTATAAATAAATGCCATAAATTCCATTTATCAGCAAAATAGTAGTTATAAATACATGCCATTCTATTGACCAGTGAAATGCTTGTGATTGAGACGGAAAGATATCCATACCGAGATTGTTCAATAGCTAATCTAGCGATTCAGCTCATTAGTGCCCAGCATGAAACCCTCGGACAGGCTAACGACCTTATCAGAGTTAAAGAAATATGCAAGAGGCCAGATTGTGTTAGCCACCCACTCAGGAAATTGGCGTTAATAGGAGGTGGCAAGCCTTTGGAAAGGCTGCCTACTATGGGCCTTTGCTGGGAGATCAAGAAGCAATGCAGTAATGCACATCATAGTTGAGAGATCTAACGTGGAGAAATAGAATGATTGATTTAATTAAAAGGGGCACCTAATGACTTTATGAAGCCATTAATCAATGTTTAGGAATGACCTTTCAAATAGGGAGACTACTAACATGCTGTAAGTGCACCTTTTGTGCAAGTAGACTATGAACAGGACTCCAGAGAGGACAAGATGTGACCATTGAAAAGTTAAAGGGAACAGAATCAATTGATAATAACACCTCTTCAAACCGATTCCAGAGATATACCTGTAGAGCAAGCTGCGCAGCCTTCATCACACGAACATAGACATACTCTGTTTTCCCTGCAATGGAAAAGACAAACAGCAAAATAGTCCAACACACATTTAAGGTGGCGACACTTCAGTTTAAATGTTAAAAATAGCCACAACTAACAAATATCAAAGGTTTCACGTGTAATTTCTATTTTCCTAGCCTACTGTAGTCCAACTTTAAGAGATGGCGAAAGCATGTAAATAACAAGGAAATTCTACAAATGAGAAAATTAGGATGAAGGCATGAAGGTGCAGTAATATACCTTCAACCCTTCTATACAAGGAATCTAATGGTACAGAGTATCTACAGCAAAAACCTTCGGCAGCCTGACAAGAAATAAGAACCAAATTCAAAATTTTCCAAATTAGAAAATTAATGTCACAAATAAACAATAAGTTCATTGAAATGACATCAAATATTTAAATTCCTAGTAATATATGAGGCACAAGAATGTGAACATCTTGTCCAAGACCCACAACAAGATAAATTTAATACTATATAAGAAACACAAATCCTACTATGAATAAAAATATAAGTACAAATATACAAACCAGCAAATGACCCACATGCTTGCATGCCTATATACAAATACAATAAAAGTATGACGGCAAAAATTGTTTAGGCTAGAAACTGTGGTGAGTTTAAAGGGCAGGATGAGTTAGTACTAACTCATCCTGCTCCCCCGCATATTTCAAACGCAAAGGCTTTATCATCTAGTGGTGATATAATACAGTTTTCACCAACAAAAATAATACATCAAAATCCAATTGATAAATAGTTTAGTATATCTATATAATACTTCGGGAGGAAAAAAAGAAGACCTTAGTAGGTTTGCCTTGATGGTCAAATGCCTTTGAAACTGGAGGTCCACGGATTTCAGCCTCATTCTCAGCTTGCTTAGAGCATAAGCTCTCAACATGAACCTGCAATGATAATGTACCACAATTAATCAAATAGAGAAGCACAAAAGAAACAATGAACAGGGTAAAAAAGTATAGATTTGTAACAGAAAATAAGAGAATAATAGGAGTTTATGAATATGATAATTTTGTGCTAATTTACTGGAGAAAAGGACAAACTACGCGCAAATGCATGAAATTATTATTCACTATGTTCTTTGTCACCATCATAATTCATCTTCATCTTCATGCTAATCCACAACGACATACACATTTGCAGGTGTAAATAGATTAAAAAGGTCAAAATATATATTGAGGAATGTTTTTTTTCCGGCAAGGATAAGGAGAAATCGTATATGGTTACCCGGAATGCGGAAAAATTAGGTATGCAGAATGTAAAAGAGGAACAATACCTATGGTGGAATAGAATGACAAATATTGTTTGACGTTCACTATTTTTACGTGTGTGTCTATTGTTTGACATGTTCGATGGATGTCGAACACATAACCATGTATATCATTTGAAAAACAATGCACGTAGTCACATACAGTGGTTTCCATAAGAATACCAGGTTTGAACCAACTCCATTTGTTGGAACATAGAAAATCACCTAGGAAGTCTAATTAATTTTTTTTTCCACTCGATGGTTCATTGGTTAATCAATAGACAAGTTGCAGCTTCATACATTTGGCAGTGGTCCTGGCCACATGGCTTCCTTGCAGTCATTCACCAAATGATGCACAAGAGATACCAATGAGGGACACTTTTAGGGCATGATTGGCATGAAGGCAAAACACTGAATTGCTTGAATTGAAGTATCTCACTGAACAAATTCAAAGATGTCCCTTTCCACTTGGATCATTTTTTACAGAGAGTTGGAGACAAAATTAAGGAGACATTGAGACTGCAGTTTACATTGCAGCTTTTATTTTTCTTAGGACCGAGGGTCATCAACAACTTCAGTTCTGACCTCTAATATATATATATATATATATATATATATTAGAGGTCAGAACTGAAGTTGTTGATGAATATATATATCAGGTTAAAATAATTTGACCGAATTTATTTTTCTTTTTCCCTTACCGTTCTCTTTTATTTTTTGGCTCTGACCAATAAAAACCCAACACCCTCAGCTGAGGCTTCAGTAACCGAGTCCGTACCTAAATATACTTACAGAATAAAGCTATATTTAAACAACCGCAAAAGCTTAACTGAGGATTGATCCAGATTTTAATTATATGTGCTTAATCAAGCTCTTACCTAAACTCTACTGGGCTTGTTAATAGCATAACAGCTAGTAATATACTCCTCACAACTGTATAGACCAAAAATATATATGTATGTGTGTGTACACACAGCAAATGGTTAGACTGACATCTTCTTCCCACCATATACCCCATAATCATATCCAAGATTCAGACAATCTGTTATTTTGATATATCCAATATTCGGAAAATTAACATGCTAAGATGCACAAAATCAGCCTTCAAACACATCTAGCGGACAGCCATATAAATAAAACTAAATTACTATAAACAAGAACCAGATGGTAAAGAGAAGGCTCCATACCACTAGTCTACGTGGTGTCCCGAATGCTAGCACCTCACCATGGGTAAGCCGTTGTTTTTCAAGTAACTGAACAATTAGATCTTTCAGCTGCAATGACCAACACAACATCACAGTTTAGATCTATCATCAACAACGAAACACAAAAAGATAAATCCTCCAATGACATATCAGAGTGATAGTCACTAAGTAGCAGCTTTACAAATCAATACATTCATTCATTAACTAGAAAGGGAGGAAGTGTGAGAAAATGAGAACTAAGAGCAACTGAAGTAAAATCACAAAAGAGTCAATCAGGAAAACACAGGCTTATACCAAATTGAGTTACATACTTGATGGCTTGCATGAGCTACATCGTTTGGTGGCAATTCTTCTGTCCCTATTTCAAGAACAAACAACCTTGGTTCCATAGGCACCTGCAAGACATAACGCAAAAAATATATAAGCCTATTTAAAGACATTAACATCTAGTACTTATTTATTTTGGATATCGTCAAGGTCAGACATGATATCAGAAGTCAATCAGCCAAATAGGAAAATATACCCGTTTCACAATCAATTACTAGGGAGCAAGAGAATGAAATAGAAAAATAAGTATCAGAATCAACGAGACAGGGAAGAAGATCAAAAGATGCCTAGGATGGGCACTGGAACAAAAAAAACTGACAAGAAACCCCCAAACCCTAAATTACTTACATGCATGATATTCAATATATGATATTGGTTCACGTGATTAACCTTTTATGTGCAAAGAGGCGGGGAAAAGTGCTGATCATTTGTTTCTTGCCTCTAGGGTGACTAGAAGAGTCGGGTTCCATTTGAGGTCTAAGTTTGGTACTTCTTGTTCACTGGGTGATGCCAAGATTGGTCTGAACCAGTTTGATAACTGCTGAGTTGGTACGTTGGTGGTGGCAGGAGGGTAGGATGAGTACATGGACACTGATAGTCTGGTGCAACTTTGCTTGAACGAATAGGCCTTTTTAAGGTGTGGAGATTTCTCTCTTTGGAATGTGTATAATAACTTTCTGTTCTTACTTCACTTTTATTTTTTATCGTTTGAGGTTAGCAAGTCATGTTAATTCTTTGAACAGGCCTTCTTGAAGAAATCTACTAGTCACAAATAGATCATATTTTTCCTATACCCCTATGGGTACAGGATCTCTTTCTGGATTCCAACAGTAAACCTTTGCTTGTGTATGCCATTATGACAATATTAACTACAACCAAAATAATAAATCAACTATATAATTAAAAGTAAAAGCACAAACTTGGTTTAGTTTCACCAATTTTTGGCTCAGCTTTCCTATTCATATTAACAAAAGTACTACCAAAATTTGTATCAATTAAATACTATCCAAATTTAAAAATAATCATATTTCTAATAGGAACGGAAAAAAGGAAGATCTTTTTCTTTCCTATTCAAATTAGTATAAGTACTACACAAATTTATAATAATTAAATATATATTATCCAAATTTGTAAAGTATTCACAAGAAACCCGACCAAATTAAAACTTGAAATTTTATCAAATCACATGATTAATTATATTAATAATATAGTGATTTTTTTTAAAATATAATAACTAAAAAATTAGTTGAAAAATTATAGTGATTCATAGTTCTTTTCGGATAAAAATTTTAAGCAAATTTTGTTAATATAAACACTAATGTAGAATTACATTACAAACTTAAATAAACATAATTATTATTTTATAATCATAACTAAATAAATTTACACACCATTCAAATGTGTAACTTAATAATTGATCACATGAACGTACAATATATAATTCAACAAATTATTATTTAGATAAATACTTAATAATCTAATGACTACAACTATATTTTCAAAATCCTAATTAAATATTTATCTTATAGTTAATTAATTATCTTAATAATTAACATAATGAACCATTATCCATGTCGTCCGTGCTTCGCACAGGGTTGGTGAGCTTTTATAATTAAAAACACAAACTTAATTTGGTTTCACCAATTTTTGGTTCAGTTTTCCTATTCATATTAACATACGTACTATCCAAATTTGTATCACTTAAATACTATCCAAATTTGAAAATATTTCTATTTCTAATAAAAACATAAAAAAGGAAGATATTTTTCTTTCCAATTCAAATTAGTATAAGTAATATAGAAATTTATAATAACCAATCAACTATATAATTAAACGCACAAACTTGGTTTCACAGATTTTTTGCTTCACAAATTTTTGATTCAGATTTCCTACTCATATTAGCACAAGTACTATCCAAATTTGTATTAATTAAATATTATTCAAATTTTAAAATATTTCTATTTCTAATAGGAATATAAAAAAAATCTTTTTTCTTTCTTATTCAAATTAGTATAAGTACTATACAAATTTATAATAATTATAAACTATCCAAATTTGTAAAGAATTCAAAAAAAACTCAACCTATCTTTAATAGAAAAAGTAACTTATAAAAAAAAATTAGTTTTGGTTTTATCAATTTATTACAAAAAAAATAAATTATCACAATTTTATGTAATTAACTAAGACAAGAATTTTAAGTTTTATTTTTACAAATTTCTTATCACAAGGTTATGCAATTAATTAAGACAATATAACACATTATATTATGCCATATATTCCAATTTTATGTTAGTTTTAGTCCAATCGAAATATAAGAGGATATATGATTTAGTTTCATGGTTATCTGATGGCTATTATGATGTGAGGTGATATATTCCGAGTATTTTATAATTACAATTATCTAATTCCTACTCATGTTACATAAGTACTACTCAAATTTGTATCATTACAATATAAAATTAAAAACACAAACTTGGTTTTAACCAATTTTTTGTTCAACCTTTTGCTTTCCTATCCAAATTAGAATAGCACCATCCAAATTTATAATAATTAAATATATACTATCAAAATTTGTATAGTACTTAAATGGAACCCCAACCTGTTAGGAAAAGCAAGTTTTTTTGTTTTTATATATACAAGAAAAAAAACTTCTAAAATAATTTTTATTTTTGGTTCTACCAATTTTATTACAAGATTTTTTATCACAGTTTTATGAAATTAAGACAATATATATCTTAAGAAATTTTATGTAAGAACATTTTATTATTACTATTTTATTAAGATATCCAAAATCTCTTTAACATATTACGCTATTTAATTGTATTAATATTAGTCGTGAATTTCATTATTAAATTAATGTTCTAACTAAATTAAATTCATTAAAATTTGAAATTTTATCAAATCACACGATAATTATATTAACACAAATGACAAAATATGAGTTGAATTTAGTTATAACTTATAAGAACCAAGAAGCGGCGCAAGGGCAAGAACAAAACAGATATTACTTTGCATTGTCCGTTTTTTTGTAAATACTTCTAGTTGAAAGAAGAGGCCCTGTTTACCGCGGCGGAAGGCGGAACCCGCAGACATTATCTATGAACAAAAGCAATACCACAATAAGCGGCGGAACCCGCAGACATCATCTATGAACAGAAGCAATACCATAATAACTGAAGTACCCAAAACAGCTCAAACCCCCACCCCAACTACCTGTGGTGGTACATCCCCTGGGCCTCCTAAGTCCTAATAGATGAATGCGGACTTTATGTAGATAAATCAATGCAGACATTTGGACTAGCAATTTAATTCATGTTGAGGGTCAACACTGACGAGGAGCAAACCTTAAAAATATGCAAGTGAGGTTATACTTTAATATCCGCGTACTGGACCATGATAACAAAGATATTGTGAATAAGAGAGTGCACAGTGAGAAGCCTACATGCTCCAAATTTGTATAAGCAAATGTACACATCATAAAATTGTGTAAGAAAGTCATAAAGCAAATTGGAACACCCATTTCTTTTGGTTTAATGTGTTAAGATTTCCTCTCAGCTATACCAAACGAACTGTACGAGGATGCCAAGAAGAATGATGGTAATATAAAAAGTAATCAATTGTAAATTATAAGTATTGAAGAAGAGAAGACACAAAACCAATTTGAATTTCATAAGAAAACCGATGAGAATAAAAGGAACACAAAAATTGCCTTAAGCACACCTTTCTCACTGCATCCTCCAGAACAACGAGATGATTGTGTTCATGAATAATACCGAGTGGATGCCCAAGAGACTCCCTTGTCTTAGACCACAGTAGCGCACAATGACGAGCTAAACTGTAAGGAGAAATTAAGCAAGCAAAGTATACAGAATTGAGAAATCATAACCTTTGAAAAGAGAAGTGAAAAAATATACACAAACAAGGACTTGAAAACATGAAACAAATACAATAGTTAAAGAAATAAATTTCCAAAGGGCACGTGGACATGTCTAAGACATTTTGTTTCAAAAGAGAACAATAATCTGGTGGTGTTTGAATGCTTGGACAATAGCATATTGATAATACATAACAAGCGAGAAAAGTAATCAGACCTACGCATTCGACCAAAATAACGAGCTCTTTCTGTTACACCAACAAATCCTCTAGCATCTAACATATTAAAAGCATGAGAGGTCTTTAAAAGTTGATCATACCTAGCACATGTTAGAGAAAAATGTTAATTGAAATAGTAATGGAGAAAAAGCTTATAATTATCATGTAATATATATTACGAAGGACAATAAAACATACGCAGGTATCGCAAGGCCTAAATCAAGCAAAGAACGTGCTTCTGCCTCAAAAAAATCGAAGTGCTTTTTAATATGATCAACACTGGCGTATTCAAGATAATATGTGCTCATTTCTTTCCTGAAGTGAAAATGAACATCAAAAAGAGGAGAAGAATCAATAGACATTAGGGCATCTAACAAGATGACCATTTCAAATTATCCAAATGATATGAGACAAGTGACATGATAGTGAATATAAAATTTTACAAGGCATAAAAGTCAAAAAAATAAGTATGCCTCTCGCATGCCAAATAAGCAAATACGATACGACGTGTGATAAATGCTTGGCCACTCTATACATAGTTTCACTAATAAATGAAATACTTATAAATAAAAAAGGAGAAGATCAACTTACTGTGTCATCAGGTAGGTTTCATATACAGAAGATATGCAACTACTGTTTAGTTGAGTAAGCAGTTCTACAGCAAAATCTCAAAAAACAGGGTCTTCAAACAGTGCAGAATGGTGTAATTTATAGTATTCTAAACTAGATTATTATCTTTTACTTTTTTCAATGTACTTTAATTCAGGTGTGTCTTTTGCCAAGATTCCATTATGTGACGCCTTACTTAGATGTAACATATGCAATTGAGCCAATCTCTGGAGTTATTATCACTCTAAATTATATTTTCTAGATCCATATGAGTGTAACGAGTATGATAGAAAGACTATCTATAGTTGTGGTGGATGATAACAGGAGAGATCACCTTATTTGCTACGAGCATGAATGTTTCCCTAACATAGAGGAATGATAGGGTTTAAATAATTTGTTATCTCAAAAATCTCTTTACTTTCACAATGGTTGTGCCAGTAGCTTTTGGAACCTAACCCCCAAAAATACAAGGTGATTAAGCGAAAACATGGCCTGAAGAGTAATGGTTTGGATTCATTCCGATCCCCTGAAAATTCATATCTAGGTTCACTCTTTTTTAATCTCACTCATGCAATACTAGGCAAGAAATGATCTCTCATTTGATACTGAAAGAACATCCAAGTAAGTGATGAACTCATATACCACCCACTTAGGTTTCCACGGCTCTATTATTTTACTTGTGTCCAACATTCTCTTTTATCAAGGGAATCATTTGACTCGGTATTTCCACTTTTCTAGAACTGTTGTATTCACTACCCTTTAACTATTGTAGTCTTTCATCCTATTTCGAAAAAGAGCTTGAACATTCACATTTTCAAATTACTCTCAGACTCTTCATCCTTTATGTTAAACGAGCTAATGTGAAAAGCAAAAGTTTCCCAAGACCAAGGAATTTCTCTAGTCTTTGATTCTTGATAGACTTAATAATAACACTCTATTGCGCTAAGTCTTCCTAAAAGTCCTAATTCCAGGTTATTGTATGCTGTGCAAATCCTAAAACGTGCGTTCTCATGTAAAAGGCTTTGTCATGGACTTAAAACATACTTGACTGTTCAAAATATAAGATCAATATTGACTTCTAAAAGTTAATTTTAGGACATTCAAATTCAAAACTGATGTGATTAATTTAAATTTTCAAAAACAATTCAATTAGTTGTATTCTATTAAATTTTGAATTTGAAAAAGTCTCAATTGACTTGGAAAAGTCAATATTGATTCTATATTTTGAAAAGGCGGGAGCTTAATTTTTCAATTCTGAACAAATATTATTTTAGTAGGATCAGGATCTTTCCTTTCTTATATTGTTGTTGATTTTAGTTATCCGTGCAAGTTATTTACATTTTGCTTCTTTTACTTCATCAAAAGTAACATAACTTTCACTAATTTATAGAAAAAGTTAATATCTTGTGGTGGTGAATTAAATTGTTTATAACAAAATCAGTAGGTCGACTAGTTTATTACTCATTTTCTGAGAAAAGCTCTCCGTATGTAATTCCATCCGCATATTGAATTTTCTTGAAATGATCTACTCCCTGCAGATCAGTTATGAATTTTGTTAGGGAAACGTGTATTAAAGAAACCAAAAGAGATGGAAAATCCGCAAACTTTGATATACAATTACCTGAAGTAACATAAGTATACGTTCAAGACCATAAGTTATCTCAACAGATATTGGTGTCAACCGAAGACCCCCAGCCTTGAAAATATAAAATTAGATAAGAAATGGAGTAGGAAGGAAATATATAAGATGGCTGCTCATGGAACACCATGTCCTACACAACTGAAATTAACTTAATGAAACCATCTTACGGCTTAAAAAAAGTCATAATCCATAAATGAAAGAGTCATTTTATCTCCAAGTAAAAATAAGAACCTGCTGGAAGTAAGTAAACTGTGTGATCTCCATACCATCCATCCAAATCTCCCAGCCCAATCCCCAGGCACCAAGCACCTACTAGTATTTTAAGTTAAATGAGGATGAATTCGCAAAGACAATTAGATGGTTTTATATATAAACAGAAAAGATAACAGATTTTGTGTTCAAAAGGTACCAAACTGCACAACTTGCCATTAGTCTATATCATATTGACTGAATTTCAAAACGTTTATATGAATTTGTTTTGTTTATAACATTTACATTTGTTTGTTGTGCGCCTAATTGACCAGTATAAGACAATCTTACCGGGCTCTCCCAGTTGTCTTCCACAAAACGAATGTCATGTTCATTAACATCAATACCTGTCGAGCATCAAGCTGCAATTCTAAGGCTTTCCTCAACAAATTTAAAAAAAATAAAATAGAAGGTTAACATCAATATAAGTATTACAAAATCCAAGAAGGTAACTAGAGTGATCTATCTAATATTGTTTACTTAGAAGGATGATAAGTACACTTGTCCTAGTTCACGATCAATCTAAATAATTAAATGATTAATGAATCATGCTCAATAATAAGAAGGATATGTGATATAGCTGAAGGTTGGACTAGATACACATCCAATAACCAAATTTCTTCTGTCATCTTCTCAATCACAAATCATAAGCTACCCAAAGTATATAGTATTTTGTACATATAATATATATTGAATATACAAGTAATATTTTTAAATAGAATATAACATGGCAAATTTTAAACTCCTAGAAAAAGTTCTCTTAGTAGGAAGGGACAAAACATGAGGGGCGAATTATTTTCTTTATGCATTAATATGCATTTCAGACATAGTTATAAAAAACAATTAAATCAAAAACTGTGAATACTTTGTCGTGCAGTTAGTTCTTCTAAACATGTTATTATCTTATTTTTTATTTAATAAATTTTGGTATGTGAATACATTTTGTTTTTTAGTATGCTTTATTAAATTATTCTTCACAACATAATAGGCTACTGATGAAGTCAAATGTCATACTTTAAGAAAAAAGACGATCAAAATGTAGATTATTAATGCATCTCTTTGACAATTATTTTAACTTGTTTATTAATTTTTTTCAAGTTAAGTTGTTAATACAAGACGTAAGTACAAGACGATTAACAATGCTCTGTCTCGATACATCAAGCCATCTAAATTTATAATATCTCAAGGGTTGCATACAAAGTGAAGAAAGCATTTCCATGGAGCCTTGGGCATTGTTTGACATGAATGATAAATTTTGCATGCCTAAGGGTAATTCCTTCAAATCAATTAACGTAACTAAGAGCACGCATGTCACAAATATAATGTGGCATCAACTACAGATATCATATCACTATTCACTTAATCAAAGTTGTATAAATGCATAAGCCATTATCTCATATCATTGCTGGATTGACAACTCAATAGCCTTTAACTACTGCCCTGTCCGTGTACCTCCCCACTTCAACAATGTCCTCTTATGGGTTTTAGCTGCGGTATAATTAACTATTTGTCAAACCTAACACTCTCATAATGCTCGGAGGCGGCATGGGTGCATAGTCACATGGCCTATAATAGTACATGCGCTAGCATACAGAGGTACTTCACACATTTGAAGAGTATAGAAATCATCACATGAGACACCAGCAACCCTAAAACTATCAGTTAAATAATCATTATGGTTGCTATAGCAGTAATGGATGATTATAATACTAAAAGTCAAACCACTAACCTAGGGCCGATAAACTCCTAATAAACAGATCTTGTGAATTTCCAGGATCAGGCTTCAATATAACCTGAGATGAATATGAGAACAAGATTAGAGAGAGATAAAACATAGTCAAAAACTCCAGATACAATAAAGGGCACCGAACAAGTCAATAAATTTACGATGATTATATCTTTTAATCATGAAACCAAAGTTAACCTGGAATTGAGTGTGTCTTTGAAGCCTATTTGGATTTTCACCATAACGACTATCATCTGGCCGGATACTGGGTTCTACATACCTTCCACCAGAAGCTAACACATCAGCAAGTCCAATCAATGAGAGAAAAGCACAAGGAAAAGAGAAGAAAAAGAGCCTTCAAGGGCTTTTGGCAGTCAGAAATTAAAAGGAAGACAAAATTAGGCTTCACATCATATTTCTTAGAAAAAAACTTGACTTCCTGTAAAAAGTGGTAGCAACAAAAACTAAAATTACACAAGTAGAAATCAATGATTAGAAATAGGCATATATGAAAGCAAGCTACGTAGAAGAACCAAATCCTCAAAATAGCTCTTATAATTCCCCAAGCATGCCGTCTCTACCTACATTAAGCAACTTCAACCTTCCAGTAATTGCTTCAGCAAGAAATTTTTCTCCGGAACCCTTTCCCATAGCCCACAACACCCAGGTGCAGGTGTAATGAGTTTCTTAGATTAACTCTATTTGATATCACCTTTGTTTTATCCACTAGAATTTCCTGTAGGTGCAAGGAGCAGACCATGTGTGCCCATTATTTTCACTGCATAAAAATTTACAATTTTGAAAGCGTACTTACGCAACATTCCATGGTTCTGGACCAAGAACCCTTAAAAATGTCAGAGGATTCATTGTTCCGGCTCCAACCTGCCAAAAAGTAAAAATTACAACTCAGAAAAGTGACTGGAAACCAATGGACAATAAAACATAAAAGAGATCAATGTCTAACAAGAATAATGAAATTGAATACTTCGATCCAAGTATAGATGCATCCACATATAGTGCTTGTTCACACAAAAAATTTATTGAGGGGAAATATGCATAACTATGTATCGCACTAGACTAGTATACTGGAGCTTGTTTTCAAGCATTAAGTCATCTAGCATTGATAGCGATGTTGCCAATCACATGTGACTTACCCAATAAAACACAACCAACCCATAGAATTCAGGACAGATTTGAATATAGTTTCAAGAAATAAGTCAATAACAACAAAAGGGTTAAGAGAAATTAAAGTAAGATAACAGTATTAAGGTCAGAGTGCAACGCATCAGAAGAATGCAGGTAAAGGTACGTGTATAATCGAGCAACAAAACATAAATTAATACTATTGATTACCTCAGTGTTGCTACACTGCATTATTGCACATCCAACAGACGCCCAATACTCCTGCAGCATTTGTGAATGAGAAAGAAGCATTAATGAAGTATTGAAGTGGAAGTGAAAAAACTATCATGGCAACCAACACCAAACTAGAATTAAGAAGTTCTATTGAACAGAAGGATAGTATGAAGCAACTCAAAAGGCTATAGAACAATGAAAACAAAAAATTATATCCACTTTCTACAACAATTATATACTTTGAAAATATAAGTTGCCATAAACCTGGAACAAGAAGATTTTTTCTGTGTATATAACCTCCTTTTCATGTGATATGTACTCAAGCATTCGGAGTTGGTGTGCACTGTGCCGTGTATAAAATTTGAATTTGTGAACGCCAAACCCAGAACACAAGAACATGACTAGATATATCTTCTAATATTCTACTTTCATTTGCAATGAATGGCACCTCGACGTTTTATATAAGAGAGTATGTAGTATGGCAACTTCACCCATTTTGAACATTTATGTTACATCTAACTAAAGTGAACTAACAAGAGATTTATGCAATACTGTAGCATACATGAATGATTAGACATGCTTGCAGGGGGCATGTTCAACCATACATGTAAACCACTAGTCCATTCCATAGATATGCAAGTTGTGAGAGTGAGCGTGTGTTTCATTTAACACAATTATTCTTTTTTTATTTTTAAATTTGATAAGAAAATATAGATCTTCATTGATGAAATTAATCTGCACAGGATAAACCCAGACCGATAAATCATCAAACAGTATATCTTTTTAATTTTTTTATAGGTAAGGGAACACTATCTCATCCTCAGAACTTCCTCAGGCATTACTTATCAGTCATCATTTTCACCAGAAAGATATGCTAGGCAATTTTCAGTCTACTTAAATTCTTGCATAAGAGGGAAAAGAATAACACGTGTGTATGTGTGTGTGTGTGTGTGTGTATATTGAGCTAAACAAATAAACAATACAAGACTCTTTGAAACTGTGGTGTTTTCAAAGTTCTATGTGGAATTGGATGCCAAGATTTGAAAGGATCTTTCATGAGTCATGACCACTATCTCTTTATTCACATAATGAAGGATCAGATTTTATGTCTCACTTCATTCTGGCCTTTGTCTATTGGAACTTCTAGAGTAGTGGTGGCCAATAATATTACTTTCTTTGCACATCAACACATACAAGCAAGCATTTTCTTTCTGTGTCCAGAGACATACCATTATTTTTTCGCTTATCATTTACCAAATACTTCCATTTTCTGTCACTTATAGTATGACCTTTAGTTTCCTATAACAATACTCGACAATGGATACTCCATTGAATATGGCAACCAAAACATTACTTTAGTTCTTCATAACCCAATTGATTTTATTAGGTCACTTATTTGCAGCCAAATAAAAATTTAATTTCCATATCTTAACCAATCATAATTCTGGACCTTTCTAGCTAAATTTGTTGATTTTTTTTTGTTTTATTCGTTTTTGGATAAAACAAAATTTTGTCTTTTTAATGTCGCTCTCATTATTTTAATTTTCTTCTCTTTTCTTTACTCCTAATTTACTATTCCTTGTTACATAGCTGATTCATTTTCAGCCTAGCCCGACCAGCTTGGGATACATAGACTTTGAGTTTATTTAGATAGAACAAATTTCTGCAAGTAACAAGCTGCAACTTTCTTAAAGTACCTTCAGAACATCTAATCCAATTCACATAAATATCAAAATCACCAATTTGTTCAAACTTTTACAGTTTCATATTTTATCAACGTCTTAAGTTTAAGAGCACCGAAAGGCACAAATAAACGTGGCATTCCAAATTAACCAAATTTCAGAAACTGATGAACTTCATGAGTTTTCCCAAATTTTCTGAATACCTACTTGATTCCAATAAAATGACAGCAGGAACGCTAAAGATTAATGCTTTCTGTAAATTAACCACAGAATACAAAAACCCAATTCGCCAAAATGCATTTTCTTTCCCATTTTTTCTTGACAACTAAACAGGCAATAATGAACAATGAATACGAAAATGGGGTACATTAAATAAACCTGTAGGCGCTGAATTGCTTGTTGAAAAGTTGGGACAGAGGCTTTCTTGGCGGGCTCTGTGGAAGAATGCTGAGTAGTTGCAGAAGTAGTGACTGCAGATACTGTAGTTCTTGTGAAACGCCGCCGTATGGGCTGGTGGAGAAAGATGCGGCTTGGCTTTGTAGTGAAAAGTAAAGAGAGGTGGGGTTTATGGGGTTTAAGAATTGAGGTAACAAAGGAGAGAGAGAGTACCGCCATGGATGATAGACGTGAGAGTGTACTGTGTAGCAAGACCACTACAGGAGCAGGAGAAGAGAAAGATTAGCAAACCTTAGCCTATTAGGGCCCATCTATTTTCCTGTTAATATTAACCTTTTCAATATGTTATTTTTTTGCATTTCTTGGTCTCTCTCTCTCTTTATTTTTTTTGATAAATATTGGTATATTTTTTCTCTAGCTTGTTTTATGTAATTTTAACATTTTCTTTTATATTTGCATTTAATTTTCACATTCTCATTACCTTTTAGACTATTTTTAATATAAAAATAGTTTCGTCTTGACCTTTTAAAATTAATTTATAAATTTTTATATTTCAAAATTAATAAAAATTATTAATTTAAAATTTCTTATTTTAAAAATTATAAAAAAAAATAAATTGTCGTTAGATATTAAAAATAATAAGAAATTTTATTTTTAAAATTTTGATTTGTGATAAAATTTAAGTCATTTAACTTAATTTGAGATGTACAAAAAAGAGTACTTCCACACTTATTCAAAAAAATTATCCATAAGTTTTATTCTCATAAAAAATAAAGAAGTATGGTTTCACCTTATTTGTAAAATACAAATAAAGTGGACTTATAGTCTTTCATTTTTTTTGTAAGTAAAACTAACAGATAATTTTTTCGAATAAATTTATAATTTTTCATAAAAAAATTATACGAGAAGAGTAATTTATGGAGAAATATATATCATAACATAATAAAATGAGATTTTAAGAAAATGAATACGAATGAGAATATAATATCCGATAAGAAATAATTTAAAAAATAAAAATGATAGTCCACTAAAAAGATTTTTATGTATGTCATAAAATATTATAAATTCAAATTTATGATCAGTAAAATTTATAAATACTACAATTTGGTTGTATTTTGAAAATTGACTTGTATTAATATAGGTTTTTTTTAAAAAAAAATTGTCAACATTTATATATATATATAGAGAGAGAGGGGGGGACTGTTCAAAAATATACATCTTAAATAACATATATTTATCAAAATGACGTCGTTTTAAATATTCTTTGATGACATTTTTATAAATAAAAATAAAATAAATGGGGCAGCAAGAAAACAAATGGGGCAGCAGAACGTCACATATTATTCTAATATTATTATTATTTTTTAAAATATTTAAAATGACATCATTTTTATAAAAATATATTATTTAAAAGATATACTTTAGATCAGACATATATATATTATTTTTTTATTTTATTCAGAAGTCGAAACTTACCCAAATACTGTTTTCCAGATTGCAATTTGGAGCCTAGCCATCATACCCGACCCATAAACAATATAACAAAATAACCCAAAACCTATTTTCAGCTTCCTCTTTCATCTTTCTCTCCAATCTGTATCTGTCCATGTCCATGGCAGAAGAGGAAGTGATCATGGAAGTGGAAGCTGTGCAGTCAGTTTATGAAGACGATTGTCTTGTTCTTGAAAAATACCCACCTCATCTCCACGTTCACATCAAACCCAGAACTGCCGATGTCTCATCTCAACAGGTCCCTACTCCTTTTACCTCCTCCCTCTCTAATCTCTATATGAATATGTATGTTATACTATCGTTTGAATGTGATGATTTTAGCTGTTTTTCGATTTTGGGTTTCTAAAAAGTTCATCATAGTTAGGAGTGGTGGGCAATCCGCTGTGTTTTAGGTAAGGGTGTATCTTCTGAGCGAAAACTGATTTTGGATTTGAAAGGGTGTGTAGATAATTACTATCACAAATTCAAAGGTGAATGGTCAATTTTTGGTTAAAACGAAAGACGAAGCTATGCAAATATAAATATATATTTTTAGATTGATTAGTTATTTTCATGCCGTTATGTTTTTTTCTTTGAGCTAAAAGTGCTAATGCTATGTTTCTGAATTTTGGACTGAAAATACTAGAATGAAAACTTAAATTAGGACATAATAGAGAAGATATTTCAAGGAAAGAGAGCTTTGAGAACAGTTTGTTACACTTAATTTTAGCTTTGTACATTGATTTATATTTTTAATCTGTATATAGTAGAACTTTTGTTTGTTAGAAGCGTTTTCTTGTGCCACTTTTTAGTTTATTTCCTCTGCCTCAAATGTTTTTGAGTTCCAAAAATCTGTATTTTAGGAGTACTGGATTTACTTATTTAAAATTATATTAGGAGGGCATTGTGGAGATTTTTGTATTGTAAGTTGTAAGTATTTCTTGACGACCTCAAGGGTGGAATGGTTTTTGAGGTCCTTGGGGGTGGTATTGATTAGGCCACCTTGGTGTGGATGGGGGTTGTAAACTCGGTTAATTTTTTTGCTGGCTCAGCAGGATGAGAGTTTTGTGGTAATATAATTAATTTAGCTTCCCGTGGATGAACAAATTTTCAAAATTTTGCTCGAGGAATGATTACTGAAGCATTTGAATGTTAGCAACATGGTTAAAAGTTCCGTTTCAATTGGCTTGAAAAAGGAAACTGTTTGGTAAAGTTTTGAATATTTTTTTGGGTATCTATTATAGGTTTTGATCATTTCAATTGTTTTGAAAACATTTTTGTTTTTTCCGACTGTTTCAATGGAAACTTTAATCCATGTTTAGCATGTCACTTGTGTTGGTTTGTGGAATCAGGAAAGATGATGTTTGTATGTAAGGCATTACCCGATCTGAGGAGGGTGTGAGTACTTCCATTTATTTATGGAATGATATATGGGCTATGGTGTACAAGTGTAGGGAGGAAAATTTTAGTTAGGGATTTCCTTAACTATATAGATTTGCCACCAATATGGGTGTTTCTGTTGCTAAGGCCGTCACATTATTTCAATTGTTTTGAAAACAACTTTTTTGATTATTTGACTGTTTCGATAAAAACTTTAATCCATAGTTCGCAGGGGCGGATCTGTTTAAGGGGCAACTGCAGCTGTCCCTGCTGATTTTTTTTTTCTTTTTTTTATAGGTCTAGGAGCAGGGGTAGATATGTAAGTTAATACACTTAAGATGACAGATTAATGGAAGAGTTAAACTTAGAAGGGGCAAAAAAAAAATTCATAAACCAATTTTAAATACATGTACAGAACTTTTCTTAGTTTTAAAGTTTGGTGAAATCTTAGAAGTATACATAATATTTTAGAAGTACGTATCTTTTGCCCAAATAACCCAATCAGACACTAACATGGAGCGAGAGGAGAACTAAACGGAGCAAACATTGCCCTAAATTCAGTTATCTCTTTTCCCGTTGTGGTCTATCTGCATTCATTCAAACTTTTTATAACCCTTTCTCAGTCTTTCATCCATCGCAGGTACTTTTGATTCCGATCTAGTTTTTAGATTTTTGGGTTTTGATTCTCTCTGTATTTTTTGTATAGTTTTTAGTTTTGAATGTTCATCAGCGTGTGAACTGTGAGGGATTGTTTGATTAAAGTTTGAATTTTTTTGTTTTTGAGTTGGTTGACTGTGGTTACTATTTGTTTAATTTGGTCTGATTGGGTTTTTGTTTTTGGTTTGTTTAATCTTCAATTGAAAATGGAATCATTTTGGTCAAGTAATTTCTGTCTTTTATTGTGATAGCTTATAATGATTTTGCCTTATTTTATAATGGGAAATAGAAATTGAAAAATGACTATGAGCCTTTAGCAACCTCTCATTTTTAGTTGTTATAGTCACTTTACTTCCATGCATTTAACTAATGGACCCTGTATAATTTCTGAGTATAAATTTTGAATGGTTTGTTTATCTTATTTCAAGTAAAGCTTATTTGAAACTTATAAAAAGATACCAAAACAGATTTATGCTTTGAAATTAATTCATGATTTTGTTTGAATGTAGAAAGCAAATTTGGTTTGAGACTTTGAGCATTTGATGAATCATTCAAATTGAACTATATATGACAAGTAACCGAAGTAAAATTTTAAATTGTATCTAAATGTTTTTTTATTTGAAATTAATTTTTTAGTTTGGATTATGAATATTTATTGCGTTTTGTAAACATTAATTATGATTAGTTCAAGTTTTTTTTATTTAACTTGAACCCAAAAATTAGTTAAAATCCGCCCCTGCTGGAAAAAATTCCTGGATCCGCCCCCCTGATAGTTAACATGTCACCTGTGTTGTTAAATTGAAATATAGTCTGCAAAATTATTTACATTCTTTATTCATGTTGTCATCTACATGTTTGGGGAATAGTAGATATATTCATGCTACTTTGATTTCATTCTTTGCAGTTTGTGGAAGCAGTTCTAGGGATACGAGTAGGTCCCCAGGTACATTATGTTTTATATCATCAATGTAGTAAAACTTCCATTTGTTCTGCTTAATTATCTCGAGATTTTGATCAGTGCAGCATTAGTTAAGAGACGTTTTGTTATCACTGGAAAATTGAGCTTGTATTTGATATTATTTAACTATTCTAGGCTTAATTACTATGGCTATTACACAAATTTGTGGTATCCTCTGATGGAGAGACTCTCCAATCAGTTGAACAGAAGCCCTACTTTCATTACTGTAGATAAGGTGTTTCTATGGGATATTTGCCAGTTGGGAAAAGCTTTCCTATCTTATATTTGTTGTTGACACTGCTTTGGAAATCTACAGTGGTTTGGTCTATAGTTATTTCTGTAATTGAATTATTCCCATTTAGGAGCTTATGCTGACTTTAATTGTTGTCATATTAATCTTGTTGATTAAAACTTTGCTAATCGGAGTATTACCAAGCACATATAAAATCAGTTGTTTTGGTCGGTAGAAAAAATTGTTTCATGTTTTTGAGTAATTTCCTAAATTACCTATAAAAACAAAAAGTTACTATGAACCCCAAAGGGTTAACTCAAGTGGAAGTGAGTTTTCTGGTAAGTGCCTTATAAGGCACAGGTCGTGGTACAAGGTTCCCATTGCATACTCTTAGTGGTGGGGTATGGCTGATGGATTACTTGGTGTGCATGGCTGGCGTGCACCTGGTGGGTTTACCCATTGCACACCCTTAGTGGTGGGGGCTGCGGGTTTCACCATCATAACACATTGTTATTCTTGTAGTCATAAGTTTTGTTTCAAAATGCCAAACTAAGCTGGTTTTTCAATATTATATGTCTGATTGTGCTCTCTGTTTTATATCATTTATTAGCATTCCACTCCACTGAATGGTTAACTGAGCTACTTTTTATAGTCACGTGCCAGAATCATTATTGAATTACATGCCTTTAATCTTTATGGCCAGACCTTGATCAATATTTTATAGTTAGTATATTGTTTTTAGTAGCAATAGACTGGTTACCTCTCACTCTAATTGTGAGTGATGATCTTGTAACACTTGCAAATATCTTGTATGGCGTGCCAAGTTTTAAACTAACTGTTAGCTATTTCTTGTTGCAGTATCCCGACGATCCTCCTCATATAAGTATAGTAGATTCCAAGGGTCTTGATGAAAAAAGGCAAAATCATCTAATATCTATTATACATGACAAGGCTTGTGAACTTTCTTCGTATTTAATGCTTGTTACACTTTGTGAGGTACTGTTGCCTTAACCCCATCTAGTCAGTTCATTGACCTATAATACATTGTGGCACCAAATTTACTTGTCTTTTTGTTATCAATCTTTCTGGGATGTAATCATTTTAGTTAAAGGTGAATGTAGAAAAAATGAAATATTTATTGCATGATTTTCACTTGAATTTTTTCTGCGGCTTTATTACTAGCTTTATAATATTATCCACATTATTTAGTTATATAAATAAATCTTACTTTTGAAAACGGTTGCCATGTTGAAGAGTTTATCACATGAAGTGAGGCAATCTCTAAGACAAAGTTAGTTTGTCCAAGTGCAGTATTGCGGGGTAACATAGGCAAAGACAACATACTTCTCTTTGGTTGGTTCTATAATTGAAGACTTTCTATTTAATTATCTTGATGTGTCCCTTGTGTATCTATGCCCATTATATTTTGGGGCCTAGTTAATAAGAGAGTTGCTCTGTGGTTAGATCGGTGGAAATGAGCATATTTTTCTCTAGAGATAAGGTTTACATTGATCGAGACTTGTTTAGCTACTATTCCCCTTTGCAACTTGTCTTTGTTTAGGATTCTAGTTGGTGTTGCAGATTCTAGAGAAGTTGACAAGGGATTTTCTTTGGTTATGGGAGGGGTCACTTGTTAGGGGGGAAGTAGGTATGCAATTTGAACTTCGAAGCAAGGAGGTTGGGGCTGGGTAATCCTTAAGAATGTCTACTTGATGGGTAAGTGGCGTGGAGAATTTCCTTAGAACCTAACTCCCTTTGGCATAGGGTCATCAGGAGCAAGTTTGGTATGCAAATAAATGGATGGGATGCTAAAACCTTGGAAGTATGTTAGTGATGCTAGTCTTTGGAAATTCATTTCCAATGTTGGGATATGTGGTATGAGGTTGGGACAGAATATTATATTTGTTTTTGAGAAACACTTCGCCACTTGGGTGGGTCAAGTTCCATTTTCTTGGGCTTTTTCTTTTACACACATCCACAATGCATAATATACCCAAATTGTTAGTATGGAACAGTATCATATTGCAGTGACATGATCATTGTTTCTGAAGTGTTTATGTAACTTTTTAGTTTCAACTGACACTCGAATTCCATTATGCGTATTAGGACACCAGGGGGTTTACATATATTTTGTCCTAGGTTCTTGTTTCTCAATATTGTTATGTATTGGAACTACTAAGTGGATAAACTTAATTAGGAGAGTTGCATAGAATTGTATAAAAATAAAAGATTCCTCCCAGTGAGTTGGAAAGCTTATTTCACCCCCTTTTGTACAAGTTCAAGACCTCCCAGTTAATATTCAAATTAATCTTCTGAAACAACCATCCAAAATTATAGTATACAAGAGTATCGACTATTTCCTGCTACTTGTAAATTTTTTTAAACATGGTTCATGTTTATATATTTGCATTTGATTTTAATTAAAGAATCATTTTTAGTAAGTTCAATCAAAGAATCATGTTGTTGCTTTACGTATTGAAGAAAAATAAGTCTTGCATCTTTTTGTTTAGTTTTTAAACAATTCAGTAATTCTGATAATGCGTCCTTATATTAAATCGTGTTTTAGTAGGAGTTCTACATTTGCATTCTTGGAGATTGGGGATTGTCCTATAATTTTGTTGGATATTATTGGAGACCAAACACATTGCTATTTCTAAAGATTCTATCCTAAAATTTTATTTACTCGTACAGGTGTCAATTTCTAGAAGTTTGTAAGATATTGACTGATTTACATGTATTGCTAGGAAGCAGCGGAGAGGCTTTCTAGTATGAATCATCCTGATGGAGACTGTCCACTGTGTTTGTCTCCTTTGGTTGAAGAAGATGGAGGCAATGATACATTGCCCTTTATGAAGTTGATGTCTTGCTTCCATTGTTTTCACTGGTAAGTTCCTACAACTTCTTTGGCGGTATTATTTATTTTATTAAAGTTAAGAACTGACATCAAAGATGGTTATTTCAGTTATTTATTTATCCTTCAATTATGGCAGTGAATGCATCATTAGGTGGTGGAATTGGCTTCAGATGGAAAAAGAATTACACCCTTCTACTTCATCTCAGCCAAATCCAAGAAGTGAGTATTTTACATTAGATGAATAATACTCCCTCCTTTCCATTATGTAAGTCGTTTTAAGACATAATCACACATATTAAGAAATCTCATTAATTCTAATGTGAGATAATTAATGTTAGTTTGAAATTTCATTACTACCCATGCATTAATTACTTCTCAATTACTCTATTTATTTAGAGGGGCAAAGTAAGAATTGATTAGTTTTTTCTTCTAGATATATGCAAAACGTCTTATATTATGAAGAAAAAAATCCTTCTAAAACAACTTATATAATGGAAAGGAGGGAGTAGTAGTTTCTTAACAGTTGAAACTTTGAGCAGAAGGGTGATGGAGATATTGTATTTTTGAAGGTAATTTATTTGGCATCTGGAGGAAGGGTTAAGAGAAGGAGAGTAATGATAGAGAAGAATCAATGAACACAAGGAATATTATTTCATTCGTATGCATTCAAGATTGAAAAACGATATGGTTATCTGAACATTTGAGTACTTTGACACACCGTTTGAAGTTGTGCGCATGGTGCATGCAATGACAGTTACCAGTTTCTCAATTTTGTGAAATGCCATCGACTATTAATAAAACTTTTCTTGAGAGCAAAAAAACATGTGTTATCATTATCAACAATGAGAGCGAAGCTTTCTCCCTAATGATATTTGGAAGGCACATAAAGCATTTTACTTTTTAACTGGTCATATATGACTGATGAACAAAAAAGAAGTGGGATAGGACTTGGGAGGGGTGATGGAATTATAGAAATAGGCTCTCACAGCCTTGGTAGCTCACTTACAAACTCTGTTGAGGAACTTAATTATGTTCCAGTTCTAAAGAACTCAATCATGTTGTTTTCTATGTAGCCCAGCAAATCCATTAAACCTTCATAGTCACTCGTCATTTTATATTTCTACGTCTACATACATTCTGTTGTGCGTAGGAGAGCATTGTGTAGTTGTTTGGATAGGTTGTTATCAATTTTGCACATGCTATAATACGTAGAAGTGTGCACGTTATGGTCTAATCGTGTGTATGATGGATAGCATTAATTTTCCACGACATGTTATGCCACATACAGTTTGTATTATCTGTCTGTGACAAGCTATAGCTATCAGACCTTATCCCCGGACCCCAGTATTTAGCTAACGGTATTTACCTAATAGGCATTATCTCCAGTATTGATTTTTGTGATTAATTAACCTGTTCTTTTTGTTTCACAGGAATGAATGAAGAGAATCAAGGTACTGTAGGGACGTGCCCGGTGTGTCGTAAGTTATTTCATGCCAAGGATATTGAACATGTGCTTGACTTGGTTGGGAACTACTCTCAATTGGTATGTTAGCAAATTCATCTTCATAATTTGCCAAGGCTTTTAATTTGGTATTTTTTTCTTTTGGCCCTACATTGTTGTAGTATGTACCTATGTGGCTAAATAGATGTCATAAGAAATCAGCCTCACGGGCCAATAGGAAGAAGCAAAGTTATTATAGGATGACTTGTCAAGACTCGCCCGAATTAGTAGTCTAACTTCAGTGATATAGCAAGGATCTTAATTTAGCATTTCTAATTGTACGGACAGTGGTACTACCGACACATTGCACATAGCATACACTGAGGTGCCAACCATAATCCTAGCAAAAATTAGGTTCGTGTACATTACTATAGGTTCTTAGTTCTTTTATTTATTTTTATTATTCTTCATGTTCTTTATTAAAAAAGATTTTTTATTATTATTAATTTTTATTTCATGTTCCTTTCACTAGCTCTTCTCGACTTTCAAACGTAGCCATGGGATTGAACTTTCCATCGCATTTCCTCTTGTTTTACCCATTTTTGGGCTTGGCTCTTCTCCATTACACTTTTCCATTTTAAAAATTAATAGAACCATTTGAAGAAAATAACCCCTTTTCTGCATTCATTTTCAGAGTTCTGGCGAATTGGAAGTCAATGAATATGAGGCACTTCTTCATTCTGATTTGGAGAACATCAGAAAGCAAAAAATTGAGGCCATATTAAAACTACAGCAGGAGAACAATGGCTTAATAGAACCTAAAAAAAGCGAAGTTTTATTGCCAGGAATGTTCCTTCCGCGGTCTATTGAACCACCGGCGGCGGCGGCGGATTCTGCTAATGAAAGCAGTGAGCAACAACACACAACTTCTGCACTCAATACTAAAACCAACTCAAGGACGTCAAATAGGCCGAGCAGCAGTCAGCACAAAAACTCGGGCATGAGAAAGCACAGGGGACAACAAAATTCAAGAAAACAAGGTAATAAGCAATGGATCAAGAAGGAGAATGATACAACAAACTGAGTTGATTAGTGGATATATGGTGGTTGGTGTTGCTTCCCTTATTTTTTTTATTTTATCTAGCTTGTTATATACAAAAAGTGAAATTTAGAAGGAAGCAAAAGAGGGGAAATGAAGTTCCTGTTACTTTTTTGATACCCAAGTCTGTTGTTGATGTCATTATCTGGTTTGAAGATTGGGGAATTAATTCCAGATTATTGGATAATGGAAATTTTGGTCACTATGAAATCAATGATTGTATTCAAAATTTGATGTGTTGCGATAATACTTGGCCACTTTACTCTAATATAATTTATATAAATATAATAATAGTTTACTTAATTTAATTAATGCAGTTGCTTTCTGAAGCCAAAAATGGAGATTCATTTTACTGAATTTGGCATCAGTTAATGAATTGTCTTTGTAGAGGCCACCCTGATGAGTTTAAGACCCTGATACTGTTGGTACGAAATCTGGAGTTTGGGACACTCTGAAATCTTGGCTTTTTTGTTTAATAATTTATGGGAACCCATATTTTGTTTTTGATACTTCCACGCGATCTTTTCTTACATAAACATAAGTGGGTCTAATCTTGTGAGAAGAAATTATGTGAAAATGGTACTCTCCTAATTTATAAAGACAATGAAAACTTGCAGCTTTTTGAACAACACTAAAACTCCCTAAAATTCAAGGAGCTGGTGCAAGAGTCACAGGGGTGCGGTTTTGGTGCGATTTGAAACTCAAACCGCATATGAAACTATTTAAGTGTGGTTTGACAAATTTAAAACCGCACATGAAATCACTTGTGATTGGTGCGATACGGTTTTGAACCGTACGGCGCGGTTTTGGTGCGGTTTCGCTTTCAAAACCAATTGAAATAATTAAATTTTATGTAATTTAAATTAACAATTTAACATCACACAATATTAAATACCACTTTGATAACACACAACTTTACTTATAATGACAATATTTTTGTCTAAACAAAAGCAAAATAGAACCTGAAAACATAAATGATGTTATCTCCTTACATATGAAAATTCTAAACAGAGATAATTACAATTTGAGATAATTTCAAATATTTATACATTATAATAATGTTTCTTAATATGTTCCATTTTGACAGTATATGGTGCGGTGCGGTGCGGTTTTTTGTATGCGGTTTTGTCTAGAAACAAAACTCAAACCGCTTTTGCCGTTTTTCAATCTACCTAAAACCGCCACATATGTCGGAATTGTTCGTGCGATTTTAATTGGTGTGATTTGTGCGATTTTTGGTGTGATTTCGGAGATAATTCAGTTCTTTGCTAACCCCTAAGCGAAAGAAAAAAATTGACTATGTGGAATGAAAAAGCAAAGATCTACGGTCTATGGGTGACTCTTCAAATCAAGGAAAATGTACTATCAATATTTAAAAAATTATTATACATGAGGGCTGCTAAATTCCAAAATATTACCCAAGACTATGTAAAGAAAATTACTTCACTTTGAGAAATCTTCTCTCGGTAAATGAACAAGAAAAGGGTGAAGCGCTTGGAGGGGCACAAAATGCAAAAGAAAAAGGACATAAAGAAGACCCTTTAATTGGGTGCTGAATTAGGTAGAAATATCAGGTTGCTGGAGGGTCTTTGCTTGGTAGAATTATATCAAGTAGAACTGCTGAAAGAAAGAGGCATACTCAAAACAGTTGCACCCCCACCACCAAACTATAATATTTCGTGTCTTCTCTGTATAATTTTCCCAGTTGGTACATAAATGCTCAGTGACAAGTGTCGTAATACTGATAAATTATATTAGCCTACCATAAATTCATTCAAAAGATATCAAAAAGTAATACTGATAGTAATTTGAAATCCTATATGTATATCAAATTATTTTTCTAATGTTGTACTGAGATGGACCCACACAGTGGTGAAGTGAGATTGTTTATTTAGCAGGGTCAAAAAATTTATATAGATATAAATAATTTAATAGGGGTTCGGGAACAGTATTCTCGAACTAAATTTTTTAAATAATTTCATACTTTCAAGTTATATATATAAAATATATATTTGATTACAATGATAATATAATAATTATTAACTCTATATATATTTATATGCATGTATAATATACATACTCTATTGACTCCTAATAGATTTTTATAAAGACAAACTGTTTATAAATAATTAATTCCTTCAAAAAATAATATAAAATTAATTATTAATTAGTTTAAGAAGATTATATGAATATACGTATATGATATATAGAGGATGTAAGAATGATATGAGATTGAGATTTAAGTTAGAAAGTTATAAAATTTTAATTTGACCCCATATATTAAAATTTTTATAAAATTTCAATAGGGTCAATTTGTATATAATATTTAAAAATTTAAAATTTTATCATATATTATAAATTAAAAAAATCAGTGGGGTCAATTGACCCCACATCCTCCAACGTGACTTTGTCACTGGACACACACACAGATATATGAGAATTGATATTTTTACAAGATTCTCATCATATGAATAATAAGTAGAATTCTCCTTATTTAAGTAAGATCTTGTAAAAATATTAATTTCCTACATATATATATATATATATATATATATATATATATATATATATATATATATATATATATATATAATTATGGCAACTACACTTGTCTTGACTTTGACTACAAAAAGATAATATCAAAAAAAATTATCAACGAAACTATTGAATTAACAGAACTCTATACTAAAATATACAAGATATATGGATAGACAATTGAGGTACCAATAACTATTATATATGTATATTATATAATAGAATATAAAGTATGTTATAGTTAAATTTGATTATAAATCACTCAAAATACAATATTTTTATTTTGATATTCATACATATAAATGTTAAAATATTTATATTAAAAAAAAAAGAATATATCGTTTATAGAAATGCACCACATCCATGAAATTTGCATCAAATCTCTCATAATTTTTGTTGACAATTTAATTAAAGCTCCACCACCTTTGGGATGAGGGTCTAATTTTATCTTCATTAAATTGTGTGCCCAAAGAAGGCAAAACATCCCCAACACCTTACACGTGAGAAAAAAACAAACAAAATTTGTAGTTGAACAACTGCGTACTATGTGAGCTTACTTCGCAAATCGATCAGCCATGATTTGATAAAATGTTGGAAAAGAGAAAAACAATTGAAGGCAAATTGTGATGATCACCTAACTCAATTATTATTATTAGTATTGATGACAAACGCGTTATATTTTTAAATTATTTAGAGTACAATTAAAATTTTATAAAATTTTATAAAAAATAAAAATATATAAATAAAAGATCAAAATAATAATATAATTAAATTTAGGAAAGTGATATTTTTTTAATTTATTTTAATATTTTTATATATAAATTGTCGTTATAAATTTATACCGACCGTTAAAACCGTCGTTATAGACGTATAGAAACACTTTTCATGTAAAGAAAATCCTATGAAATATTAATTTCCTTCGATTTATAATGACAAAAGAAGAAGAAGAAAAAAATCACTAAAACATTGTTTTATAATATTGATTATTATTTGTTTAATTAGCAGATACGTAAAATTCTTTTAATTAAGTAGTTGTTTAGTCACCGGTCCAATCAAGTGGAAAACTTTAACAAGTTAGCTTGTTAGGGATCGGTGACTCGAACCAGTCATCCCGTCCGATCCTGCCCATATGTTCAGGACCCGAGCATAGTGTGCAAGGCCCATCAAGTGTCCGCGGTTCAGCGGACATTCAAAGATAAGATTTCCCACATTTGGACTCTTATTCAAATCTATTCGGTTATATTTGAACATCAATATTTAAAAATAATGTATATGTGACTTAAGTACTTGATTATAAATACTAAAAAACTTTTAGCATGTATTTTTCGGACAATTTCAGATTCTAAAAACTTTATCATTTGAGGCGGATTTAGAGACAAATTTATTCGTTTCTTTCAAATTATCCACAACACTCGAGTTTGATGATAAAGGATGCACGCAAAATATAGTATTATCATTAGCTAACAATTTTGTACTTACTAAATTTTTACCTTGTTCACAATATTAACCATTGAATTAATCAAAATTTAAAATATTCATATTAATGTTGAATTTTAGCATTTAAAAATTTGACTAGAAAAATATAAAAAAATACCCATTTGTAGAATAGAGGGTGTACAATATATATATATATATATATATATATATATATATATATATATATATATATAGGTACCGCATCCGCATCAAACCGTTGTTGGAAGCATACGGCCCCTAGAGCCTCTAGCGACAATAAATAAAATAAAAAATTAACGCTGCCGTCAGAGGCTCCAGCTGCAAGCCAATTTTTTAATTTTTTTTTAGCCGTCTCTAGAGTCTCTAGCAGTAGATAATTTAACAAACAAATTGTTCCTGCTGAAATAGTACTCTAACTAATCTTTTGCCATGAATGTGGCTCCATATATATATATATATATATATACACACACACGAGAGTAGTGTACTGTATTTTTTGGCATCTCATTCTGGAACAAAATATAATAAAAAAATATACCTAAAAGTTTTGATTTATGGCCTCTAAATTATAAGAAAACGTTCTTTGTACAGTTGTGCAAATTAAATTTTCTAGTAGCGTAGGGAGAGACCAAAAATCTTAAGAAAATTGACAATGTAAAGCAAGTTGAAAATATTCTTGTATATAAAAACAAAGAATAATCCTTTGAAGATTAATTGCTCATAATTAAGTTGTTCATAATCATCCGGACGCTAGTGAGTTATTCAATCTCAAACTACAGGCAGAAAAAGACCTTTTAATGAACTATGAATATTGACCCCTACCATTATTATTATTCGCCAAACTAAATTAATTAATTAATATGCAATTAATGTCAACAAAATTATCTACGGCTAATAAGTTCATTCAATTGTTCATATATACTTTGGCAGCACACAAGAACTATATAGTGCGTGAGAGAGAACGTGGGTGTAACTATAAGGCCCACAGAGAGTTATATATATATATATATATATAACACAACAAGTATTTATTATTATATTGTTTGAATGATCGTTCGTATGAGATCGGACGATCTAAATTTAATATTTTTAATTATTCTCTATTAATAATAACATATGTTATTAATAGTAATGTTAAGTCTGTGGTGTATCTTATTATGCATATGATACATAGGATCAAAATTCTTGAATAGGACACTAAATATACATACGGTTTTAACCGTGTGGGCCGTGACGGTATATTATTACTCCGAAAGTGATTTGGAGTTTTTAAGGAAGGCTGCACGTAGACCGAATCCAATTAGGAATGTTCCAAGGCAACTAGGAAACAAGGCTAGTGTTGGTGGAATCTTAAAGTTATTAGGATTTTAATGATAGTCCAATTATGGAAAGTATGATTCCAAACCAAATAGAGTATGGGAGTCATGATATATATATATATATATATATATATATATATATATATATATATATATATTTGATATTTTAACAAGTAAAAATGATAATTTTATAAACTCTTCTCTTATATAAGTGTGGAGTCTATTTATTATTCATGTAAGAGTTAACTCGTAGAAGTATCATTTTTGCTTATGAAAATATTAACTATCATTTTTACAATGTTTGTATGGGTTTATTAACAGGCGTTATCATCTATTAGCATTAATTACTTGTTTCAAAACTTTAATTAATTTGGAAGAATTTTTGAGTGGTGAAATAATTTGAGTTTTTATTCAAAATATTAAGGTATTCTTGTGATTTTTCAATTTTGTGATATTTTGAATTTTTAATATTAAAACTTGGAAGAATTATTTATATGCACATTTAATTATAGTGGAATTTTCGGAATTCTGATTATAATATGATAGTTTTGTTATTTTTGATATGTAATAATATTATTATTAATGTTTTTTTGATATATATATATATATATATATATATATATATATATATATATATATATATATTGTTCTAGTTAAAAAAAATGGAATTCAATCCTGAATCGATCGATGATACACTATTGTGGGATCAAGCTAACGACATTTCCAGTGTTGTGTGGAATAATCCCCATTCAATCTTGGACCAATCGATGACACACTACTGCAGCTTGTGCATTATTCAAATCCATCGTATCACATCTAATATCTTTAACAACATCATTTCGCACATTTGTTTCAGACAACTCAATATTGGTCATACTTTATCCTAACGAGCTAAGTACATTCATCATCCTACTTGCCCTAATCCCAGCCTTATTAAGGGTTTTAATCAAATTCTTACCAACTCCTGATATATTCTTGTGTGTTTGAATTTGTGAAACTTTCCTTGAGAAAACAAATTCATGATTATGAATTTATGATTCAGTTCGAGGGTAGACACATTGCTTTACATTCAGTTATATTAATAGAGTCCCTCCTCCTCTTTCCCTTATTATTATCTTCTTCATCAATGACAATCTCTTTTTTCTTAACAACAATATAGCCAGCTTTACGATATTGATGTAATCTAGAACAAAAATATTCAGAATTCAAATATTTTTTTACTAATTTTAATTCTTACTTCAAATCCAACACGTTTAACATATTTTCTATAAAAAAAAATAGTATCTTCCAGTATAGGAAAAATTTGACCAACATAAGAAATGTTATCATCAACTACACTTGCAGAATCATTATTATCATGTAATTCTTTCTCGGTACTAGATATTGAATGAAATGATTCTTTAGCAAACAAATCCATGGCCTTGTAAAGATAAAATAAAATTACCAAAAATTTACCGATTAACGTCTCACAAGTATGCTTGCTAGTTGATTTGTTATCCCAATAGTATGAGCATGTGAAGAAAGAAAAAAAAAAACGATCTGGCCGGTATGCTTGCAAGTTGATTTGCTTTCTTAAGTGTACACATATGAGGACGATAGGGACTCAGCATCCGCACTATTAAAGTGCGGACATATAAATATAATGAAACGGCACCATTTTGAATATTATATAATAAAATATAATAATTGACAATATCAGAGTCCGCATTACTAAACTGCGGACAAGGATGGACACATCAATGTTGTACCTAGTGCCAAGTGCACAATCGTATTGTACTAGCTTCATAAGTTCCTTGGCTTATAATACTGAATTAATGTGTGCATCTGATATTTTATTTAGTGCACTACATGCCGGTAAAGTATATGTATAGTATCCGTAATTTCTTTGTTTATTAACCAAAAAAAAAGAAAAATCAACTGGATAGTCGCTTATTGAGCAATTCAGCTGCTATCTTTTCATCAACAGTTTTTGCCAATTGTGAGAGACATATCACTGAAGTATTTTGATCTGTTTCTGTGAAAAGAAACACTTTATTTATGGTAAAACGATCCTCCACGTGTTAGAAACACTTTAATAATCACTTAAATAATTCTTTAACAGTTTCCCATCACTCGAATAATTGACGAAGAGGGCCATCTCTTCGGCTATTTCTATGTGGTTATGGATTGGTTTGTGAATTTATTTTTGAGTTTGCTTGTTAACAATGCAATAAAACAGTCCTCATTTACATATTAACATAATACATACAGGAAAATAAATATATATGTTTGGATATAATTATTTGGGTCTAATTAAGGTGAAATTCATATTATTTTTATTAAAGGACCGGGATCCGATGTTGGTCTATTTTTAAATAGACGTTGGGCCATGACATGTGTCGACCCGCTCTAATATATTTTTGGCGACTTGTTCAAATAGTGTCAATGCCTATATTAACATATGATCTCTCTATAATATTTTAAAATTAAATAATAATCTAATTTATATAATTTCTCAAAATAATTAATAAATTAATTATTTATAAATATTTGTGATTAGAAAAATCTATTATGAGTCAATATAATATGTATACCATATATTAATATAGTTATATTATATATATATAGGACGGATCTAAAGTATAACTCTTAAATAACATACATCTCTTAAATAACATGGTATCATTTTGAATATTTTTAAAAAAAAAATAATATTAAAAAAAGATGTGACATGATATAATATCTCACAATCTCACTTATTTTCCTTTGTATTTAAGAAAATGTCATTAAAAAAGAATCTTCAAAATGATATTATTTTGATAAAAATATACTATTTAAAAAATATACTTTTGATTCATCGTGTGTGTGTGTGTGTGTGTATATATATATATATATATGTGTGTGTGTGTGTGTGTCATCCAAAAATACAATCTTAGTCCATTGGTTACGTAGATAACTTGTGTTGAATTTTTCTCTTTTACATCAAAATTTCGGCCGGGTCAAAGCTCTATCTCCGGCCAGTAGATCGGATGTGGACCCTCCGATGTGACTTAGATAAACACCCACAACCAATCATTTTGCCACTCACTAAAATCAGTAGGCCCCACCACAATAGTGTAGTTTTTCTTGTTATAGTCCTTTGTCCCCACGAACCGTATGCATTATTTATATAACCACCCACCTATATAAATTTTATATTCAATATATATACAGTCCGTACATACTCGTGTCAGTTGTGTGTGAAAAATGAAAAAAAGTACACACAAAAACATACACTTTTCCATCTGTTAAAACGGAAAAAATCAATTTTATTATAGAAATTTATAAAAATTTTAATTACATTATTACTAATATATATTTAATATAATAATTTTTTTTATAATTTACTATAATAAAATTAATTTTTAACTTTATCATAACTTAATCCTATAAAAACCCATAGCTCTAACATTTTGTGACATATTATTAAGCGTTATTCGCCTGGTGAATAATTAGAGAGAGAAAATATATCAAAACACAACAAATTAGGAGAGAGAGAAAAATACTTCTTTTCTACTGTTACATTTTATTTTATTTTTAAAAATATATACTAGAAAATGAAGCTTTCTATTAGACCTGTACGGCCATGCACGGCCGCAGCTGCCCCGCACTTGCCATTCCGGTGCCGCACCATTACTACTCAATTACCAGCTACATCTAAAGCTCCAAGAGACCGGGAACGGTTGCTTCAAGAGTCCATCGACACCACCTCAGCAATGGCTCTGTCCTCGGGGTTTGCGCCGGTGAGGTTAAGCCAGAAGTGGAAAGAATACCAAGGAGTGAAGAATTGGGAGGGTTTGTTGGACCCACTTGATGATCAATTACGTCAAGAAATTATAAGATATGGTCATTTTGTCGAAGCTTCTTATCAAGCTTTTGTTTTTGATCCCTCATCGCCTTCCTATGCTTCTTGCCGGTTCCCTAAAAGCTCGTTCCTTGACCGGTCCGGCATGCAAAAATCCGGCTACCGGGTGACAAAGTATTTGCGTGCCACGTCAGGTATTCGACTGCCACGTTGGATTGAAAAGGGTCTGAGTTGGGTGGGGACACAATCTAGTTGGATTGGATACGTGGCATCGTGCCATGACAAGGAGGAAATCGATAGGCTCGGACGTCGAGACATTGTCATAGCATTACGCGGCACTGTCACCTGTTTAGAGTGGCTCGAAAATTTACGGGTCACTCTGACTCCAGTCGTCAATTCTGGACCAGACACTGACGATCCAATGGTGGAGAGTGGGTTTTTAAGTTTATATACCTCGGGCACTGCAAAGTGTCCGAGTTTACAGCATTTGGTGAGAGAAGAAATTGCTCGGATTCTTCGAATATACGGTGATGAGCCATTGAGCTTGACCATCACTGGACATTCACTTGGTGCTGCCCTAGCCATTCTTGCCGCATACGATATAAAGACATTCTTCAACCGCGCACCCCTTGTCACCGTCATGTCCTTCGGCGGTCCGAGGGTCGGCAACCGGAGCTTCAGACGCCGGCTAGAAAAACAAGGGACAAAAGTGTTAAGAATTGTAAATTCAGATGACCTAATTACAAAAGTTCCGGGTTTTGTTATAGACGAAAATAAGGCCAGGCCAAAAACCAATGACAAGAACATTCGCACGGCGAATTGCCTTCCTACTTGGATAAATAAGTGCGTCCAAGACACGCAATGGGTGTACGCAGATATTGGACGAGAGCTCCGGCTCAGCAGCCGGAGCTCGCCATATCTAAGCGACATAAATGTATCCACGTGTCACGATTTAAAGACGTATCTACACTTGGTGAATGGTTTTGTTAGCTCTACATGTCCATTTAGGGATAGTTAGCTATGCAGGGAGTTGTGGTACACCATCTAAAAAATTGTACATACATTATATAGTTTTGGTTTTTAAAATAGGGTTTTAATTTCATTAAGAAGTAAAACAATATTAACTATTTTTAATATAAATTATGTGAGTTGAAATCAAATGATTATGGGTCTAATATGAGTTAATCATTTTTCAAATTTCAAGTTTACTATTATAATGGTACATACAATAAAATGAAATTATTAATTATATCTATTTTTTAATTTCTTTTAATTCCTCTCTCTAATTTTTTTTATACATTCTCTCCCTAAAAAATTTTTATACACTCTTTCCAAAGTTTGTATACCCTCTCTCTAAAATTTCAATTTTTTATATACTTTCTCTTTTTATAAAAATTTTATACCTTCACTCTCAAATCTTTGCGTAATCAATTTTTTATACACATTCTCTCTCTAAAGTTTACGTATGATCGACTTTTTAGAAAGAGAAGTTAAAATTTAATTTAGACATTAACATATTTGTAAATGTAATGCATAAAGTATTAATATTAGCAGAAGTCTTTTGGTTATTTCTTTTTTCAGGCAAACTAACTAAAAAAGTTCATCAAAATTTGAAATTAATCAACCATGTTTTTCTTATTAAGTAAAATAAAAAGATGAATCTATAAGATTGTAAATGTGATTTCCAAATTAAATACGACCGAATCAACTTTTTATATGTTACTTTCTAGATAGAGAAAATAAAATAATTTTTTAGAGAGAGAACCCAAATAAATAGACGTCTCTTCTTCTAGGAGCCCTGTAAGGAATAATTTTTTACAGTTTGTGAAAAAGTTTTTCTTATGTAAGTAGTTATGGTTAATTAACACAATGGTTTTTGATCTATATTGCCGTGTCTAATACACAACATATTCCCGCCAAATCCGGGAGTTACGCAGTGTCCAACTTTGTATACAAATAGTCTAATTTTAATGTTCCGTTTTCTATTTTGTCTCTTGATCTAATCTCATTAATTATTGTCACTTAATTTTCATTTATTTATTTATAATTAATTTTATAATTGAATAGAAAATAGTTTTGGAGCAATACGTGTGATGAAAAAACAGATAACAGATGATACATAGAATGTGATAGCAGATTTGAATTAGTATAGAAATTAGAATTCCACGTTAATTTTCTTTACTTGAATACTAGGGTGGGCCATGTTTGATGGAATGATCATTTGCTTGTTGTTTTAGGGTTAACTTCCACGGAAATCTAGCTACGTGCGGATTAACACGTTACCCTTTTGGACTTTGTTAAAAAGCAGAACATTGTTTTATTACCAGAAAAATAATGTAGGCCTACGGAATTAGCCTCCCGTGGGAAGTGAAATTACAGAATCGCCCATAAGATGACCAACCTGTTTTGAGAGAAGTTTGCTGTGTGTACACATGCGAGTTGCGACTACTCGTGTCCTTTTCACCTGCTCCAGTGTCGTCCATCGAAAACCATGGGTCGGTTACCGGTTTAATGACTAAAATACCTTTCAAAAGAGTCTGGCCAAAATCGTATCATACAGAATGAAAATTGGTCCCAAAAAGAGAGGACGAAGAAATTAAGATAATTTGAACTTACTAATTTGTCAGCAACAATAATTAACGTAGAGCATGGTACGGTTGAAAGTTAAAACTGCACGTAAAACAGTTTAAGTGCAGTTTGACAAATTTAAAATTACACATGAAATAACTTGTAATTAGTGCGGTGTCATTTTAAAACGTATGCTGCGGCTTTATTTGACGCGGTTTTCGGTCCAAAATCAATTGAATGTATGCACTTAAAAATATATTTTCCATGAAAAAAAAGGAGTTGTATTAGATTATAATTTTAAAAACAATTAGTAGCGGAACGTTTAATAAGAGTTATTAAAATTAATGAATTGAAAGTTTACTTAAAATAAAAAACAAACTTAGCGGATATAACAAGTATAGTCTTAATGGAGTCATAAACCAACAAGAATGATCCCGAAAGGATGCCATAATGGAAAACCAACTGTGGGTTTATGCCATCGGATTTTAAACCATCTGAATATCCACCTTGTTGCAACACAATATTATTACATTCAAAGACATTAAAACCTAGAAAGTATCAATTTTCAATGAACATAAATAGATTTCTTAACTTATAACAAAATTCATCATTTATTGTAGTAGAATTCTAATTTAACTAATCAAATTTTAGCAAATTGAGTAAAATTACGGTACACAGAGCTACTAAGCAAATCACATTCTAATATGGTAGGTACCGCGTTAATTGTAGTAACAAATCATGCTCCTTATCATAATCTTGATTCCTTTACCATATTTTTTATCGTTGTGAAATCACTTATATTAGCCATAAACATATGGGCATCCACAACCAATTAATTCAAGCAATATGTTCATTTGAGATTTGAAATTACATATCACTTACAAACTATATTTATTAATTAAAAAAATTAACAATCTTTTGTTCGGAATCAAAAAGCAATCGAAGACTGAATTCAACTATATATTATACGACATCGTTTTGGCTTAGGTAACTTTAAAATATATATATAATAAACATTATCGATGCGGTGCGGTTTTTACGGTGCGCGGTAGACTGTAGAACTTGAAACCAAATCGTAAATGCGATTTTTCAACCCTTCTAAAATCGTCATATACGCGTGACGAAATTGTTGGTGCAGTTTGATCTGTTTTTTATGCGATTTCGGGGTTAGAATCATTTTCTTGCTCAGCCCTAGCTAACAATAATGATTCTGATCAGTAAACACAGGGGACTAATAAATAGTTAATTTAAACTTTGCCAACAACAATGATGGTAATGAACCTGAAAGGTATAAATTATTATACTGTTTTGATGATAACAAAAAAAGAATTAAAGGCCTTTAGAAAAATTAGGATAAAATCATCCCAATAAGATTTTATATTACATAATATAATATTTATATAGTTATTTTTCCTATGTCTCAAATTTTTTTATTCATCTGAAACGAAAACAAGGTCGCATGAAATCCGACCCAAAGAGGATGCTTGAACCCCCGAATCCCTAAACTCGAACCCTGAACCCAAACCCCTAAACTCCAAACCCCGAACCCAAACTCCCGAAGTCAAAACTCATGAAGCTACCAAAGAAATGTAATCACTTGTAATACTAATATGCAAACTTAAACCTCTAGCTATTAAAAGGGAATACTCTATGATTCTGGAATTAAGCTAAGTTCAACATATTCCATGAGCCTTAAACAATCAAGTATTTTTTGAGTTGAACGAAAAAAAAGGCAAGTACTTTATCTCTCTCGCTTTCTCTCTCCATTTAGATAATCCATAAGCTCTTTTTCTCACCTCCTGAAAATATGCAAAGAGAAGTAAACTTTCCCATATTATGCAAAATATTACTTCTACGTCGCAGGAAAATTATGTTTCCTATTTTGGCAGCCACATAAACAAGAAAGAAAAAAGAAAAAGCTGGGTGGATTATAAACCATTAGATCAATAATTAAATCAAACGAATCCTAACAATTCATTCAAATTTTTTTTTCCTATAAATATTGGTATACCTCATTCATTCAAAACTAATCTAGCCAAAAGTCAAACTCTGCCCATAATTCTCTCTCAAACTTAAATTCTCAGAAAGCTAGATTCTAGGGGATAGAAAGTGATCGAATTAAAGAGCAGGAAAAATACATACAGATATAAATCTATATATTGTTCTTCTACACAAATTAGCACACAAACTTCATTATATATTGTTCTAACATATCACTTTTTTATCTGTATTTAATACTAGTCTTAATTTTATACTTGTTATGCATATTAAACACAACAAGCACAAAGTAATAACATTTAAGTTTATTTATATCATTGTGCTCCATTCAAGTTGATCATCATTGATGATTTCTATATACACTTGAATTTACAGCTTATATATATTAATCTGAGTTTTATACATAATCCTTCTAGAAAGTGAAAAATAAGTGATTAGGCCTTCAGTAACTTTTCTTAAAAGGATCGGTATCACTTGAAAGTTGTGAACTGCAGTCCTTTCTAGTTAAGTGATAACAACGCAATATTTTCTCAAAGATTGAATAATTTTATCCTTATAGTTCTTGTAGGAAAATCATTGTCCTTTTGTGTATAAAGAGATGATTTGTATATAGTCCTCTATTTGAGAGTGATAATCAATATATATATATATATACTTGATTTATAAAGCGGAGTAGATTGACTTTTATTTAAAGAGTTAATCTCAACTCATAAAGAGTGTATAGATAAATCAAACTGATCCATCTACATAAATTGTCATATTATTTGTGATTATTGGTTTAATTGTCAGTTTACATGAATCAATTCTTAAATTGTAGACTTGCAATATTTGATAAATCTAAACTTAAACTGTTATCTATCTGTTTAATCAAAAAAGAATTTAATTACAGATAAATAATTCTTTTTTTTAACAAAAATAGAAAGAGTTGAGTGTTCTTCTAGTATGTGAGAAATTGAGTGATTCTTGTTCCAAAATCAAGATATTAGGAAAGTCATATATTTGAGTTTTTAAGTGAGTGAGGAAGAGAAAATATATCAAATTCCAAGACCAGCCGAAGAAGGAATACAAGAAGTTCTGGAAAGAAAATATAAAATTCTTGAAGAAAACTATGGAATAGTTGTTCTAAGAGATTTGTAAATATTTCTCCACCTAACTGAAGTTAAGTTATTTTTATAGTGAAAAAAATCATAAATCCTATAGAGGAGTTTGGGGATTAGACTAGTTATATATATCGAGGAGATATATATAGTGAACTAGGACATATCGTTGTATTCTTTATGTAGTATCTCTCTATCCCTATCTCTTTAATTTGATTCACTAAAAATATTTAAATAAATATTTTGTTATACAAACTCATTTAGGAAAAAAGAGTTAAAATTTAAAAATGTCAAGATTTTTCAAAAGGTTAATTAATCTATTCAACTCCCCCTCTAGATTAATTATTGCATAATCGGACCTAACAGAACTTAAAAAATTGTTAACTAAATGGTGAATAATTTACTGTGTTTAAGGTCAAGATCCATTAATACATGAACTAAGTATAAGTACTCTTCTAATTATCTGACGTTTTAAAATAATGCACAAGAATTAAGAAATTTAATTAACATTCCAATTAGTGGGTGGCCCAAAATATAAATAACACATTGGTCTGTAATATAGTCTTCTCAATTTTTGAAAATATGAGAGATAATGAATGTGAACTATTTTATAATATTTAGATGTACTTTGAAAGTCAGTCTTAAAAATAAGGAAAAGAATGAAAGTAAACTATTTTATTAAGATTATTTAGGAAAGTAATTATTAATTTCTCCTAAAAATCTACAAAAGACAAATAGAAGGGAACAAAAAAATAGTTCTATATATAACAATAGATAATTAGAAATGAAGGAAGTAGTTGGTAATTAAGATCCCATTAATACTTTAACTAAGTATATAACAAGTTGTTAAGTATTAAAAGATATTGTTTATCATTTCAAACCTAATAAATCAACTTATAAAACCATTGATTGGTTGTAACATATTTTGCCGGCTGTAAGCATCCAACTCAACATTAATTGACAATGAATAAAGTAATTTATCAAAACTATATAATCTCTCTGGCCAAGAATAAAAGTTCTTCGTAGACTTTTCTAGTCGAATTGACAATTTTTCAAATCAGTAGATTTTATTATTCTTTTAAATATGTCCAAAAATGTTATAAATATTATAAACTACATACAATTCTATACTAATATCAATGTTTGATTTTTTGAAATTTTAAATATATATGTTAATTATTAGTTTTACAAAAATTAATTGAACCACGAAAGTCAATAGATGACATTTATTCTAGTGCAAAGAGAGTATTAACATTTTAGGTCTTATTTATTCGATATGAAATATTATATATTAACGGTTACTTCATTGCCAGGTAGGTCTAATTCTAATATTGCACATGTGACCTAATCATGTTCTTGAATATATATATATGTATATATATGAGAAAAGTAATTTAAGACTATTAATAAAACGAAGCAGTTTTATATAAAATTAAAAATTATAAATGCAAAACCTTTTAATTAGTTAGGGAAAAGTAGTAAGAAAATCCCATTTACATATGTAAGGTTGAAAATCCCATTCCATATTATAATGTCGTTTATATTTGTTAAGCGATGTTATATTTTAACACGAAATTATATGAATTTGTCCTTGTTAGGTCAGATATCTTAAAAATATATCTTTTTATACCAATATCTGAAAATTTTACTTTTTGGCTTTGTAGGCAAATAAATTCGTATTTTTTTAGGGTTCGAATTTTGTGTTGGCTGATGAGGAGAGAAATCCATAAAGGGTACGGAATTGATTGAAGAGTTAAAGAGGGGAGAATAACGGGTGAACGATTACTCGAATAACACGTAGCAGAACTCTTAGGATTTAAGAGTATTTTCAAGTGTCTAAGAGCATTTCAAGTGTTTCTGGTTTGGAGAGAATCAAAGGGTGTCTAAAAGTTCATTCCTTCTGAAATGAGGGAGGTATTTATAGGGTTTTCCTGGCATGTGACTTCAGCAAAAATTCCAAGAATACCCTTAGCTACCCGAGTAATGCCTAAATCGTCTCGTCCTTTTAGTCACCAATACAAACCTTCAACCAATTCCCAAAATAAATTGCCTACACAAGCCTTTTGCCTTAAAACTCTTGGAGCCCCTCTCAGGTCTTGTATTTCAAGGTCTTTATTGCTCAATCCCTAACATCACGTCGTTCAATATCACTATCGAAAACCTTGAAGATACTTGGCATGGAGCAGAAGAGGGCCACCCTTAAGGTGTCGAACCCTAAGGTGGCGGATCGAACATTAGGTTCTGCCTCCTTCAGTCCTCTTCTTTCGCTTGGACTTTTCTTGCTCAGTTTTCATCATTTTCTCTTGATTCTTGTCTCTCGGAGAAACTTATCTTGTCATGAAAGATTCTAGACCCCCACAAGTTCTTTAACTTTCTTTCTGTGGTCCGAGCTTGTTATTCTGTCATTATACCACTCAAAATATGTCCAACACGGTTTTCAAAAACATAAAACATGGTGCTCCCTAAGTGGTCATTCCTAGGGTGGCCGAACCCTTGGGGGAGCACCTCATTTTTGTTTTCTTTCTCCGCTCGTCTTCCTTATCTTATCTTTATTTCATTTCAGTAGTTTAAATCAAGTTTAATCGGGGTGCTCATCACTTTTGAAGTTGAAAGTGTAACTTTTCAGATTAAAGGCTTATTAATCAGGTGTCTTGTCATTTTTGAAGTTAAAAGTGTAACTTTCGGGATGATGGCTTATTAATCAGGTGACTCATCACTCTTGAAGTTGAAAGTGTAACTTTTTCGATTGAGGGCTTATTAATCAAGTGTTTCATCATTTTTAAAATTGAAAGTGTAACTATCGGGTTGAGAGCTTATTAATCAAGGGTTTCATCACTTTTGAAGTTGAAAGTGTAACTAATTTTTTTCCGTCTCTGATTGGGTAGTGGTTTATCTAGCACGCTGCCTCCTTATTTCAGCTCGATTTTCCCTGTCGCTAATTTTTCGTGGTTGATTCTCCTCAGACTATGATAATCCACGATGAAGTGTCCTATGTATTGATGATACACACAGAAGTCTGGTCTCTTCTCCATTTCTTCGATCACCACAAATCTAGGTTTTGGAGGTTTCGCCTCTTCATGTTATACCCACTTTTCTTATAAATCTTTAAATGTAATTTCACCATAAGTAATGGCCTCCGGGACTGGAAAATCCACTCTTTTCATTTCTTTCCATTTTTCCCTTGTGGCTTTGATTGAGAATCTGCTAGAGCCACAGTCTTCTTGCCCTTCCACGGAACGGTCGCATGGCTCACGGGCAATAATTCAATTCCTCCTAAGTCATGTGCAAATGATGAAAGTGCTGAAAAAGAATCACATATTTTGGCAATAAGATGGGGCTTTAAGACATTTAAAGCACCGTTATTGCATATGCTAACGAAATTCTTCCCTTCGATCAACTCTACACATTTCTGCGCCTGAACTCTAAATCTATCCTCATAATCTGGCAACTTCTCACTTGGCCTCTGGTTAATCCTCATCAATTCCAAAACGGTCACATGCTTTTGATAATAGAAAATTTTCTTACAAAATTACAACTTCAAGTTATCCTAATCTTGAACTGACCCCTTTTCTAAGTTGTAGTACCAAATGAAGGCACTATCTGTCAACGTTTTGTTGAACTCCCTCAGTAAAATATTGTGATTGCTTACATCATCATCGCTCAACCACGGGGACATCGATTCCACTAACCTGGCTATGTGCTCCTTTGTGTTTCCCTTTCTCTCCATTATACTTCGGGAACTGCGGAGGGTGTTTAACATATCATAATGGGTAAATATGTCTTCTAATATGTGTCGGGTAAGGAAAGGTAAAGTTCAATGCTAAAGGTCTAATTGTTTACATGTGGAGTTGGTTGATCACATCAATCATACCATCTTTGGTTACATACTAACTTGGCGTATGAACGATTTGAGGTATAGTGATGTATTGACGCATTGATGGTGTATGTGGTAAAGAGGTGGATTAATGTACATTTGAGTCGTGTAAACCTTATAGACTCGACCGTTAAGTATGGCTTGAAATGGTCGAAATATGCACTCATGTAAATGGTAGAAGTATGGCTAGAATTATTGTTGGTTGAGGCTCGTTCATTTTTGTTCGGGATAGTGCATGGCATGTCACCACTATTATGGAGCTTTAGAGTGATGGTTGGAATTTGTTGGGCTTCTGTTGTTAGAGGCTCATTCTAAGAGTCTTTATTGCTATTGTCCACTCTTGCTCGCATTGCATGCGAACTTTATAGAAACATAGCTTTAAAGGTCAGGATTTGCAGCAATTGTTAGCAAAACTCATCATCTCATCCTACTGTCTCTGCATCTCAAAAATCACGAACATCATCATCCCTTGTTCTTCACGCACCTTCTTCAACATCTCGCATGACATCTATTATCATCTGCTCTTCCATGGCTTCCACACCTTGCACACCTGTGTTTGCTTACAAAGTGTTAATGGGTCGCTGATTAACCATTTGTGGTGAAGTAATACTCGTAGTCGATGAAAATCTACCCGTAGTTGTCCCGCTTCGAGTTGTGGGCATACCCTTCACGAATTTTACACCTCCCCAACAAAGTTGCCAATGAAATGTAGGTAAGGAAATTCGTACATTGTTAGTGCTCGAGTTTCGTGTTGGCTGAGGAGGAGAGAAATTTATGAAGAGTAAAGAATCGGTTGAAGAGTTGAAAAGATGAGAAGAACGGGTGAGCGATTACTCGAGTAACACGTGGAAGAACTCCTAGAGTCCAAGAGTATTCTCAAATGTCTAAGAGCCTTTCAGGTGTTACTGGTCTCGAAAGAATCAAAGGGTATCCAAATTAAAAGTCCCTTTCTTTATGAAATAGAGGGGGTATTTTTAGGGTTTTCCTTGCAGGTGGTTAGGTGTCTGGCATGTGTCTTCAGTGGAAATTCCAAGAATACTCTTAGATACCCAAGTAATGCCCAAATCGTCATGTCTTTTTAGTCGTCAATCCAATCCCTCAACCAAGTCTTAAAATGAGTTACCTCCACAAGCCTTTTGCCTCGAGACTCTTGGAGGCCCCCCCACAGGTCTTGTATTTTAGGGCATTTGTTGCTCAATCTTGAACATCACGTCATTCAATGTCACCGTCGAAAACCTTAAAGAAACTCGACACAGAGCGGGAGAGGGCAAACCCTAGGTTCGTGCCTCTTTCGATTCTTTTCGTTCGTCTTGACTTTTCTTGCTCAGTTTTCACCATTTTCTCTTGATTCTTGGCCCTGGGAGAAACTTATCTTATCAAGAAGAATTCTAGACCCTCACAAGTTCTCTGACTTTCTTTTTGTGGCCTGAGCTTGTTATTCTATTATTGCACCGCTCGAAACTTATCTGGCACACTTATTGTGAACATAAAACGGGGTGCCCCCTAGGTAGCCATCCCTTGGGTAACTAAGGGGAAGCACCTCCTTCTTGGTTTCTTTCTTCGTTTGTTGTCCTTGTTCCGTTTCGTTAGTTCAAATCAAATTCAATCGAAGAAGAAATTGTCGGAACTTGTCTCGAGGTGGGCCCAACTAGGGTGGCCGAACCTTAGAGGGTTAAACCATAGGGTGGCCAAATCTTAGGTGCTCTCCCTTTTCAATCATTCGTTACTTAGCACGTTCATTTATTCCCGACTTTTATGTCTTTCTTTCCATTCTTTAGTTTATATGTGAACCTTAATTTAAACTTGGGCTCACAGGCTTAAAGGGGTTCGAAATACCTCGTGGGTTTCTTTTTAAGCAGTTAATTCTTTTACAATCAGATTTTTAAAAAATATATACACTTTTAATTGTAGGACCATTAAGTCATATGATATTTCTAACCTCCCGTATATTTTATTTACTATATTTTATTCACTATCATTTCAAGTATCACACTATCAACTATTAATTTTTAGATTTGAGAATATAAATATTAACATTTTAAAAGCGTCTCTCTAATTTTGAAATGGTGACAAGAATACTTTGAAATAATATGTTATTGGTTGCCAATTTTATAACACAAATTATATGTTATTAAATGTATATTATTAATAATATATCTTCTTTAAAATTTTATAGATAAGAATACTTTGAAATAATATGTTCTTGGCTCCCAATTTTACAACACAATTATATATTGCTAAATTTATATTATTGATAATATATCTTCTTTAAAATTTTATAATGAAAACCTTTCTTGAGTGACATATATAGTTGAATATATATATATATATATATATATAATTCATAGTTACTGCTGATTATGGATCATTTCTAAGCTAGCTAATCTCTAGCACTCCATCACAACTAGGAATGGTCAAGATTAGATAAATCCAATTACTATCCGCATAAAGTTCTTGCGAATACTAAAAACTCTTTACAATAATTTCTTTCGGATAGTAATTATTAGTGAATTTTTATCTTTACCCCTTAAAACGATTAACAAAATTTTAAAAAAATACTATTCGCAAGAAGTTCTTATGGATAGTAGACAAAAAGTTTGACCCAAACATTTTACTTGAGGCATAATCAGTTTTTTCATACCTGTATCAATTGCGATCAATCCAAATTCAACTAACACTATTAAATCTAAATCCAACTAACATTATTAAATCCAAAACAAGGTTTATGATGCAAACTAAAATATTCATAATCTAAAATAAGGCGGATAACAATGAAGTTGTGATTTTTTGTGAAGCAAAAACCTTCCTTAATTTCTCACTATAAAAGAAGAACGCAATTACCCCACATATAACTGCCGGCTATGTTATAAAAAAAGAAATTAGTAGTTTGTGTCGTGACATCGATATATTCTATATTTCTAATTATACCAAACGAAGCCAACAAGTGTAAAGCTTACATTCATAGGCCCCTCTTCACTTGTACCGATCTAGTTGCAATATGATAAAGCTATTGACTTGACTTTTGCCCATCTAGAATATTGTAAACATATTTGCATATAATAATTTATGAAGGTGAGATAATATTTAGAAGATTTTAAAGGACTTTAAAAATCAAATTCTTTGTCTATTATCTACAATAACTTTTTGCAAATAGTATATATTTTTTATTTTCTTAATCGTTTTAAGGGATAAAAATACAAATTTACTAAAAATTATTATCCACAAGAAATTATTGCAAGAGTAATTACTATCTGCGAGAATTTCTTACGGATAGTAATTAAATTCATATAATCCTGTTCATTCCTAATTGTAATGGAAGGTTAGAAATCAACTGGCTGAAAAATGATTCATGGCCAGCGTTGTACATACCCTCCATTAATCAAATTTAAAAAATTAACTTAGAAAATTAAGGAGGGCTGCAGCTAACTCGATCATGAGGGTGGCTTTGGAGAGGTGTCAAGCGATTCATGGCCGGCGTTGTACATATCCTCCATTAATCAAACTGGAAAAATTAACTTAGAAAATTAAGGAGGGCGGCAGCTAACTCGATCATGAGGGTGGCTTTGGAGAGGTGTCAAGCACTCAGTTCTTTGCCTTCTGCATCTCACTTAATTTCTTTGCCTTTTTGACTTTATACAAGTTAGATCAATAATGAAACCTATACAGCTAGCTAAACCGACTTTTTTTCATAGAATATAGATAAAATAAATGAACTTTTATGTTATCATTAGCTTAATAAACTATTAATTGTGGTTTCGAAATTTGGGCATTACCCATTAAAATATATATGATCAAGAGTAAAATGTTGGTCAGTTTGAACTTCTACTTAGTTATGAAGTTTACTTCTGTGATTTCTTATTATCCAAATGAAGACACAGATTTCCACAGTGGAGGAGAATATATATATATATATATATATTTAGTTATGATTGAACTTATCACAAGTCACTATTGTCCGATCAACGGTAGGCTGCGCGCTGATGCGTACAAATTGGAGGCTAAATGTGATATCGGAGAAGTCTAATCTAACTTAGTTTAGAGATGGTTGTAAAATAATAAATCAAACGCAATAAATTTTATATTTTTTTTATATATATAACAATTTTAAAGTAATTTTGTCAACATAATTAAACCTTAATTTATTATAATTGATTTATGATAATAAAGCTTTAATATTAAAGCTAAATAAAAACCTTTATTTTTATAAATAAAAAAAAGTCGTAACAGAAACACCAGTAGTAGAATATCTTGTACAACAATATTCTATCACAGTCCAAACAATATTAATTAGTCATATGATCAAAACGTGTTCTTACCACACAATTATATTCCTCGAATATTGTACAAATTCACGCATTCATAAGAAAAATCATAATAGATAGAAGAATGATTTCTATCCTACAATATATAGTGGACCCTGGCGGGAGTCTTATTTCGAATATAAAGTAACTACTCTCATAGGTCAAATGTCACTTTGAGCCGTTTTAATTGTCTTCAGTCCACTTCTTTTTGGAGAAAAGACATCCTCTCAGACAAATTGTTGACTTTCAACCTGATTTGGACTGTGAAACAATTAATATAATACTAAAATCTCACTCTCACAATTTCAAATCTCAGCGAAAAGGTCCCAACTCTGTAACTCACCTCCCAAAGTAGTGAAAAGGGTCGGGCTTATTTTTAACCCGATTTGATTACAATATATAGAAAAAGTACTATTGAGACAACCAGGGCCTAGAGTGACCCGGAGGATATCTGGCCCCTAAAGTTAATTACTTCATTTAGAGGTCTGTAATTTATTTATTTTTATTTAATTTCAATTATTTTTTAATTTTAGTTTTATCAAATCAATTAAGCGTGATGATATTCTTGGGATATTTCACACGCATTATAAGTCTAATTGTGGGACGGGGGTTAATATACATGCTCATTTTCTGTGGCTTGTCATCTCCCAACTCTCAATCACCTCAATGGACAATGATGTAATTAAGATTATATAATTAATTTAAAAGTATCAATATATGTATAAATGTATAAGAATAAATTTATTCATTGAGCATGTTTTCTGAAATCTATATTATATTCTTTGGAATTCCTTGACTTGTATATTTTTTTGTTCTTTTTAATATAATTTTAACTTAAAACAAACAAACAAACAAATTTAAATGTATAAATATATGTACAAGGGAGTACTTCATTTTTACGAGGATAAATTATCTTTTAATTTTTGTATATTTATAATAAGTTATGTAATCTTACATCTCGAAAAGGAGGGGAGTATTCCCAAAATACATCTAATAATTGATTAAATGTGAATTTAATCCGCACGTCATAAAATACTCTCTTAGTTAAATATGTGTAATAAGTTTTTCTACATTCACATGTAATTCGTCAAAATCTATGAACCGACCTCAACCACTATTTTGTACCATTTCATGCAATTCTACTAAGCATGCAAGCGACTGTCACCTTAATTTGACAATTAATTAAAGGAGGACCAAAAAGTCCATTATAGTACTTACTATTAACAGAAACATGCTGAAAATATTGCGGCTTCCAAAAAGCCCACATGTTTCATAATATCGATTTATTGAATAAATTAAATTAATATAGAAATAGTACTGAAGTATCGATCTATATCTATATATAAAGCTATCATCAATCTGATGGCTGCTTAGTGTAAATGTATTATAATTTTTTTTACTTGTTATTAAAATTTAAGATCGAATAATAATACAATTATATAATAATATAAAAAAATTAAAAATATACGATATATTTAAATTTATCAATTTAACTAATTTTGTTTGTCTGACATATTCATTATATATCTCACACGCTCTATAATGATTCACACACAAAATATTTTCATAATAGCTAAAAAACTCTAAGTGCTATAATATGAGATCAAGTTCAATACATTAATATACCAAAGATTGGACTACTAATTAAATTCATAATTCCAATTACACTTTAGTCGTAATGGTCATTAGTCGAACCCGCATAAATATGAGTTAATCCCAACATAAGTTTAAATATATTATTATTTTATTTCTTATATTAATTTTTTATCCTTTTATTTAATAATTCAAATTTTATAAAAAAAATTATTTTATTCTATTTAATTTATAGATACACTGTATGTGCCACCGAATACAGGTAGTTAATTAATTAAAGCTAGGCGTTCAGATCTTGAAAGTGTATGACTGTGTGAATGAACGACGTAGTGTATAACTAATTAATGGGGGCATGTTTCGACGTGACCAAACAAAAATATATTTTTTTTGTTGAAACAAATACTTTATAGGTATATGTTGGGGCTAAAATTTATACACATATATGCTACACATAAATATATGTATTTCATTAAATGAAAAAACAAAATCATTTAATATTTGTAATGATCTTAGATAAATTATATAGGATGGATCTTAGAATCACTTTATGTATATGTATTTATGTATCTATGTATATATATATAGATCGATAGATAGATATCATACAGCTGTTTATCGATGAACATCCATCATCACTTGTCAATTCCAATCTAGAAAGGTGACAAACAATTCTCTCTCGAGCATAGTTACTTTGAATGCAAAAGTTATTACGTATGTATGTAACCCCGGTCTCTTTTAATAATTTAAACTTTAAGGTTATATTTATTTGTAAAAAATATATTTGGGGGTTAAATTATTTATTTTAATTTAATATTATTTTATATTATTTAATCATTTAATAAGAGATTATTAATTCTTTGATGCTGGACTATTAGTCTCATAAAATCATTTAATAACTTAAAATGAGGGGGACTATTAATCTTAAATTTTTCATGAGATTATATAATCTCACATAAATAGCTTTAGAATTAATTAAAAAAATAATTTAATCCCCCATCATAAGAAAAAATAATTTATAATAATATTAAATTAATACAAATAATTAAATTATAAATATATTTTTTATAAATAAATATAGCCTTAGAATAATATACTTGTTAGTTTGAACTTTTAAATTAATGGTTAATATAATAGTATCCAAATTGGATGTTAAGGTAACACGTGATTAAAGTCTCTTGTCAAAACACAATGATAAAAAATTGAGATATATACATTTAACGACCAAAATATCACATGAACACAAACACATTGAACAATTTACATTCTACTCTTAATATATTAGGTGATAGAGTAAGTAGCCCGGTGATAGATAAATTATTGTAGATTTCTGATAATTCTCTTCCTGATATTTTCTTAATTGAATTTTCACATAAATCTTTGTATCTCATTGTTAGTGTATATTTGATTTCATTATAATCAACGTACACATGAATCACACACCTAGATTGTCAATTTGAAAAGATCATATTCTCTCCATTTGAAAAATGATATATTGTTTTTGTCAATTTGAAAAGATCATATTCTCTCCTTTATTAATTTTTGTACGTCGAGATAATCTTTTAATTGAAAACAAGAATCAAAATAAACGAATAAGGATCGATCAATAAAGTACAAAACAAACGAAACACATCAGAAGAAGAGCGGATCCCCAAAGTTCTAGACACCACATGATTAGTTTAATGTCTGCCTTTGTTTCTCCTACTTTCAGCTCCAGTGTTTACAAGTTCACACCCCACCTCATATGACATTGTATGGATAGGCATATCAATCCAGAAAGCTAAAAAGATTCTTAGCCAGTATATGGCTTTGAGCAATTTACACTATTTTTCTAGCTCCATCAGTAGTTTTCTAAAACAATAATAATAATAATAATAATAATAAATTAGTGTAATTTTGAATTAACTGATAAATATATGAGAAAGATTTACCTAAATTCAAATAATCATCAGATATGAAGTTTTAACTGAATCAGTAAAGAAAATTAGTTAGGTTTAGAATACAACAATAGACTTGACATTAGTCCATTTGTCACATATCAAATGTAATGAATTATTATCAAATTAAAATAGGTGGGGTAGGTAATGAAGACTCATTTATTAGAGTGGACTGAAATGTATTGTCTATATAAAAATTGTAAGAAGATTTATCAACTCAAACCATTTCGCATGGGTTGTTGTATACTCTTTTCAGTAATGTAGAACAAGAGTCCCATACTCCTACTTGTAATTTTATGACCAGTTCCATATGTTAATATTATATTTTTTTAACAAAAATCTAATTTCTCATCAACTAAGGTACATTTGGACAAATAAAATTGACGTAGAGCACATAAAGAACAGAAAATTCAATAATATGTTTCCTTCATTCCTCCATTAATGTGTAAATCAATAATATGTTACCTTCATTTGAGCACACATTTGTAAAGAAAAAACGATGACAATGCCCACTTACCCAAGTGTAAGCCCAACAACAACTAAGCTTCGCGATCTGTTACGTTTTGGTTGATTTGAATGAGAGATTTAGGCGTTTTTCGATTAGCAAGCTTCGGATTTGAAGAATGGAGCCAGATTTGATGTTTTGGAGAGAGAAATAAAAATCTAAAATTTTGGAGAGAGAGAACGTTGTTTTGGAGAGAGAAATCGAAAATTTTAATTTTTAAAAAATGGGTTTAAATAGGTATATTGTTTAAGTGGATAATGCTACTTAAGTGTAATGCTGAAGAATCGTGCTATATATATATACAGAAAGCTTCACATACGAACGGACTCTCTGTGTCTCTCTCTATCTCTCTATACATATGTGCACTCTCTCTCTCTCTCTCTCTCTCTCTCTCTCTCTCTCTCTCTCTCTCTATATATATATATATATATATATATATATATATATATATATATAATAAAAAGGGGATATATCCTAAATGGTATTTAACTAATATACTCTATAAGATTAATACGTTAATTAATTTATAAAGGTTTTTAAATAAATTCACCCGTGCATATTTAAAGAACATATAAAAAAAATTAAATATATAAATTTTCATATGATTTGATAATATATATTATCAACTTTAAGTTATTAAAAATTTAATTAATTTTAATATTCAAAAAGGATATATATTTTATAATATTTTAATAATAATGTTATACAAACTTAAATAAAATTATATATTAATTTTTGTATATTTATAATAAGTTACGTACTCTTACTATTTACATTTTGAACAGGAGGGGAGTATTCCCAAAATGCATCTAATAATTGATTTAGAAATTTGATATTTTAGCAGATTTTTTTGTTATTTTTGTAGGATTTATTTATAGCGGCGGTTTTAACACTTCTCATATGTAAAGTATCGCAATATGTTTATAGCAACAATTTTAACAATTAAAATATAGTCATAAGTATATAGCGACGATTTTAAAACTGTCGTTATAAGAAAAAAAATAAAATTTATCTATAAAAATAATTAAAAAATCCTATGCAAATAAGAGTTCCTTTGATTAAATGTGAATTTAAGCCACACGTACGATATAAAACCAGGGATAGTTACTCAGTTAAATGTATGTAATAAGTTTTTCTACATTCACATGTAATTCGTCAAAATCTATGAACCCACCTCAACCAGTAATTTGTACGTACCATGTCATGCAATTCTAGGTACAAATTTTAATTATATCATGCACGGACCATATTACATATAAAATTTTATATAATTTACACGTGTATAAATATTAGCCTTACCTCTTGAGGCACCTAAGCATGCAAGCAACTGTTACCTTTGACAATTAATTTAAGGAGGACCAAAAATTAATCCATTGTAGGCTTTGTCGCATATAATGCATATAATAATACTATTAATTCGCAGAAACATGCTGAAAATATTTCGGCTTCCAAAAAGCCAACATGTTTTTCATAATATCTACCGAATAAATTAAATTAATATAGACGTAGAACTGAAGTAGTTAGATATATCTATCGATATTTATATCTATTAAATTATTACGAGGAAGGCGACATTTTTGTTAATAATGTTTTTCTCAAAATAGATTGTAAATGGAGGATGGTAGACCTATTAATTTGTAAATAATAGTATCATTCGCCAAATAGTTTGTGGACAGACGACAGTGACAGTTTTATAATTAATATATAGTACTATCCGCAGAATAATTTTTAGATAATAATTTTTACAAATTAGATCGATCGCAATGGTTTGGTGGGGCCAAATACGCATTATAGTTTGTGAACGTTCGCATACTTATATTTTATCTTAAATATGTTGGATGATGTTGGATATTCATTGGATGAATAGAAACCCTATATAATTTAGCTTTGTTATGAATCATTTTAATTCTTCATATATATATATATAAAGTAATTTATATATAATAAATAATTACTATAAACACTATTTCGATAAATACATATTTCACAATTTAATGCAAAATTTAACGGATGTGATTAATAAGAATTAAAGCTCTTCCTGCTACTCTTAATAGTTTTATTAGTTTTATGAAAAAATGTCTTACATATACCCACTAATATTAAATTTAAATAATTTTAATGCATTTATTTGTATAATAATTTATTAAGTAAAAAAATTTAACATTGTCAATTAACTTCAATGTATTTATTTTTATAAATGATTTTTTAAGTAATAAAATTTCAAATTGTCAATTATATTCAATATATTTATTTGTATAAATAATTAAATTTAACATTATCAATTATATTCAACGTATTTATTTGTTTAAATAATTTTGAAGTGTTAAAATTTAATGTTGTCAATTATTTTGACAATTTGATTATTTAAAATTTAAACTCCATATTGTAATAAAATTTGATTTAATTAATATAAATTATATTACAAATAAATACATTGAAACTATTTAAATATAACATTAGTAAGGGTATTTAAGATATTTTTCCATACACCTACTAATTAAGAATAGTGACAGGGCTTTAATTTTTTTTGCATGTTACTACTTTTAATAACAGAAGGGTTTTAATCTCTATTAATCCCGCTCATTAGAGTTTCAACGATGAGAAATGCATTTAATAGAATAATATTCATAATAACTATTTACTACTTGTAAACTGATTAATAGACATGCACAAAAAGCCCGCGGCCTGAGGCCTGGCCTTGATCTGGCCTGGCCCGGCCTGGTCAAAGCCTGGCCTGGTCAAAGGCCTGGTCCGGCCTGGCCCGGCCTGCAGGCTTTAAACAGGCCACGATTTTAGAGCAAAAGCCCGGCCTGGCCTGGCCTGGGGAAAAGCCTGGCCCGGCCTGGCCTGGCCTGGTCAAAAGTCTGGCCTGGCCTGGCTAAAGTCTACCTCGATTTTTGGTAAAGTGACAAGAATACTGAACTGGGATACACTAAATACTAAATTGTATTTCTATTTCTCCTATCATATTATATTATAATATGATTATTAGTCTATGAGTGAATATTTAATTCAAATTGGGGTGATGGTGATTTGCAGACAACCCTATATTATATAATTATATAGTCATTATCACTGTGGGTCATTTCTAATTTTTATGCAGCAGTACTAAAAATTATGAAAAATGGTGATTTTGATGGATTTTTCAATATTTGGTCTTCTTGATTTGTAATTTTGTACACGTTCGTACAAAAAAATATGCAACCGACGATTTCGCGGCTCCCTCATTCTCTCTTTCTTCTCTGTCTCTCTCTCGGTCTAGGCCTGGCCTGGCCTGGCCCGCAGGCCTCAACAGGCCCTATTTTTTTTGGAGAAGCCCGGCCCGACCTGGCCTGCAGGCCTAAAAGTCAAGGTCTGGCCTGGCCTGGTCAACGGAAAAAGCCTGCCAGGCCGGCCTGGCCTGGCCTGTTGTGCATGTCTACTGATTAACAAAAGTAGTGCCTAGCGAGAAAGAGTTGGTACAATAAAAATCGGTTCGGTACATTTTTTTATTTTTTATTTTACCGATGGAAACCCTAGTCACTTTGAATGCATAATTTCATTCCAATCTAGAAAGGTGAGGAGCAATTTTGTATTGAGCATAGTCACTTTGAATGCATAATTTCGTCAATAAGCCTAACCCTCTTTTGAATAGTTTGAGCTTTCAGAATAGTATATTTGTTAATTTAAGCTGATAGACTAGTGGTTAACATAATAGTAACTAGTTGTATATTGAGGAAACATTTGATTAATAAAATATCATACCGAAATTCAAGAATAAATATTGAGAACATATGCACATTCAACGACGAAAGTATATATCACATGAACACAATTAAATGCATAGAGTCTAAATGTAATGTAAACAGGGGCGGAGTCAAAATTTTATTTTAGGGGGCGTCAAAATTATATATCAAAATTATTTATATGTATACATAGCTGTCCAAGTAAAATCTTAAATCTAAAACCTTTTTTACTTAAGTAAAATTTAAAATCTTTTTTTTTTTTATATTTTTATAAAGAGTGCCAAAACCCTAATATATAAAATATATACTTAATTATATATATATATATGACAGAGAATCTTCAAAATTCAGGGGGTGTCGGCACCCCAAATTGAATGTGTAGCTCCGCCCCTGAATGTAAAGTTGTATGATCTTATGTGGTAGGGTAACCAGTAAGTCGATACACAAATTATTATAGATTTATGATAATTCTCGTCATTATATTTTCTTGACTGAATTATTACACAAATCTTTGTGTCTCACTTTTCGTGTATATATGTGATTTCATAATCAATGTACACATGAATCACACACCTAGATTGTCAATTTGAAAAGATCATTTTCTCTCCGTTTGAAAAGAAAATGATATGTTGTCTTCTAAGTATGACAAAATGAACATCAAGAATCATCCGAGGACCCCAACAGAGATCAGCCCAAGTACCGAGTTCTATGAGAATGACGTCTCCGGAGTAGAATAAGAAATATCTTAATTTTCTTATCCCTCTATTTGGAAATTAGAATATCACAATTTCAGTTACAATTGCCCCAGATTAGTATATGAAGACTATATATAAGCCTCAAGACTGAGGGTTAATATGTTCGTTGGATTTGTGTTGTTTGGGGAAGCTTATTTGGTTCAATCCCAATTTACAAAAAATGATATAGTGTGTTTAAATTCAATAAGTTCATGCTTTTTGTATATTTTTTATGTACATTTGTCAGAAAAATAAGTTTAATTTGTATTAAACTAAGTCTAGACGAACAAAATTTTCAAATAAATTTAGCATCGAGAAGCCATGAACCAAACATATTCTAAATGCCATGATTTGATCAACCAACTACACAAACTAAGAATTAAGGAAAAAGAAAAAGAAAAAGAAAATTAGATGATCATATCATATTCATCTAATTCTATAACAGATTCCATATTTAGATCATCATATTCATTTAATTCCACAAAGTATATAAAATAAAATAAAAAAATACAGATATTTAGGAGTATTAAAAAAACCCACATATTTTCAGGAATATATCGATCATCATATCATATCTATCACTACATCTAATTCGTACGAGGACGGACCATATATATATATATATAATCAAATTGGAGAGGTTATTCTCAAACTTATATAAATGGACGTTTTCCAAAAAAAAAGTGGCATATGTTTTAATTAATATAGCCCCACATTTATGGTAGTCTAGATCATATTTGATCTAAATAAATTGATTTATTTTTTCTTTTACTATTCATATATAGTAGAACATAATTTATTTAAAACGTCACGGTTAAAAAATTGAGAGGAGTTTAGCAAAACATGCAATTGCAATATACAAAATAACCTGTTTGACTTTGATTTATGACTATTTTTTACCCTAAATTGCAGTAATCTTTTTCAGTTTAAATTTTCTTTTTTACAAACATTTAGATTTAACATATGGCATGCATATATATTTGTATGCATAATTTTTTTTTTTCAATGAATATGAAAACAAAAAACACAGACGGGGCTGGTGAACGTTTTGCGGCTCCAAATCATTCAAGACTGAAGTATGCATGAACCTCGAGCTTTGGACTTTCAAATATTTCTTCATCAAGAATCTGTACTTTTGACAGTATCAGATTAGTCAAGCTTGAGAATCCCTAAATTTGTTTGTATTCAACCTAAAGTTTATATATTTATTATACCAAGTGCCATGATCTCTCTTTCTCTCTCTCTCACATTTTCACCGGCCATTTGTCTTAAATACAAGAATTCAAATATTTTAAGAGGCCACGTGAGGCACACCTTACATTTTTAAGTGAAGCGCCTCTTATAATAGTATTTTAAAAAGTTATAAAATATTTTTTTATATATATGATAATTTATGTAATTATATACAATATTTTATACTTTTCTTTTTACAATATTTTAAACGTAGATATGTGTGACGCAGTATCAAATAAGTACAACTAATAAAGATTTGTTTCAAAAAATTAAAATAAAATATAAGGAATAGTAAATGTATACAAACCACATTTAAAAGAACAAAAATTTACTCTGAAAAGATAACATAACAAAACGGAGAGAGTATTAGTATTAAAAGTAATATTAGGATGTCAAATGAGTCTCTGACTTGTATGTAATTATTAATTTGTAAGTAATCATTACATACTAATGCTGTACGTAGTAATTTGTAAATTTGAGATCTCTAACATTATGTTATTACCCTAAAACATGCAAAAAAAGAAAAAAAAAGTTTTGGAGATTTGATATCATAAAAATTATATTGAAAGGGAATTGGTATTTATAATGTATTTATAGTTATATTTATGAAAAGGATGGTAATCCGGTGGCGCATACTTCTTATTTTCTTTTTCATTGTTATTGAATGGATGAAGTTCCTTCTTGTATGCGTCTATATGTTTTTTTAGATATCCAGATTTAAACTGTAATTTTTTTTAAATTAAAAAAAAAATGAACAAAACTTGCAGTATCAGAACTTTAGAAGAGAAAGGGAAGGGAGAGAAAAATGGAACGTTTTTATGGAAATGTTGAAAACGTGGGAGCATAAATGGAGAGCTAATGTTTTATCTGCGGAAAACGGGGAAATAAGGAGGGCACGTGGGATTGTCTTAACACCAAAGTCTAACTATTAGTTGTATATAATATTCCATGAGAGAATGTTACTGATGGGTCATATATATAAACAACTCCCATAATTAATTGTGGGGCACTGAGACGGTATGAGATTCTCTGTAATTAATTTTTTTTATTTTTTTATATTAAGGTATTTAACGACGATTTTTAAAGTCTATGACGTGTCGTTATAAATTTCGACACAGAGAAACAAAAGAAATTAATTACAAAAGATTAGAAAATTCAACCAGCCAAACATGACAATCTGGAAAGGAACAAGGAAAAAAAAAACAAATATGGGACCCACGGGAAAGCAAAGCACTGCAGGAAGAATTTTGAAGCACAACTAACAATATACAGTATACAGGTCATTTTAACGTTGGCACTCTTGGATAATAAACTCACGACTTATGTATGGTGTGTGTGTCTATATATACAACGAATCTCATAATCAACACATTAAATATCTCATTCATAATTTAAAAAGGGAATTGATATTTCCAAACAAAATCGTTAGTTCCGCAAGTAATTCTTATTCACGTGAATAATAAGTTAGATTTACTTTTATATGAGAAAGAAATTTATTAAGTTAATATATTTATTTGTAAAAATATCAATTCTCAAAAAATATCACCTCACGCTAATATTGAAAAACTTATAATAATCGCTAACCTAATTCGAAGGTTTAAATCAACTTTATCTTGCTATTTTTTCTCTTCTTTACATTCTCTAGTAATTAATTAAAGTTTGAAATGGACGCCATCAGATTTTATCTTTCTCAATATTCTTCCCCTAATTATCTTTGAAATTATTATGAAGTAAATTATATTTAAATGTGTCATACAAAAGTTCTGATATATGCAAGTGTTCAAAAACTAAAGGACGTGATATGAAAAATAAAAACTTAAATCCCAAGAGGAAGCTAAATGGCTTGAAGAAAATGCCTTTTGATGGATCCTCTTGAACCAATAGTGCCACAATTTATAACAAAAAATAAAGCATATATTAGTACCATGTGTTGAACAAGAGTAGTAGTTTTTTCCCTGAATGGAGACTGATGCCTTGCTATATATAAAAATCAGTCTCAATTCTTCAACTTTGAACGTTAAATTCTGAGCAAAAGAAAATTGGAGAAGAAAAGAATTATACTCGAATTAAATTACTTCCTTTGGAAGATTTTTACTTCATTATCAGCCTATATAATAATACTCTTGTACATTCTTCTCATTTACACAGTTACACTTGGTAAACAAACCGAAAATGCACCCCAAAAAGCGAGCAAATTTATAGTTTACATGAAAATTTAATGACTATCATACACAGTACGTTTAACGCACCAGGCGCTCCCTGAGAACCGCTGGGTCTTTCAATTGCATTTTCAACAGTTCATGCTGTAGCCGCATTTTTTCAAGGAGTGCTTCGACCATAAGCATCTCTTCCCTAAGGTGGGTAATTTGCTTATCAAGCAATGCCATTGTTTCCGGGCCTTCACTTGCTCTACTGTGCATGCTGCTCATGTAGTCTGCAGGAGGAACCACGTGGATCTGTTGCGGTCTAGCTAACAAGACAATTATGCTTATCTGCAGCAACAGTAATACAGAGAAATAAAACCATTGGGTTAAATATAAACTAAGAAGGGGACAGGCAGAAACTACAATGGAATTGAGTTGCATGGACTCAAATAGAGTGTGGTCCGACACAAGTACTTTGAAGAGTCCAACATGATACTCCACAACTTGGCCAATTTTTATCCAAAAATAAAGTGTTCAGCACACATACCCTTGTCCGAGTTGTCCAGTTTCAAACACGGGTACTTTAAGGCAAAGTAAAGAGTCCACGTGTGAAACAAGAAAAATGAACTATAACCAGACTTATGGAAAACAGATTTTTTTTTGTTTTTTTACTTTTTATTTACATAATGGTAAACAGCTGATAGACAAATCCAGAGTGGCAACAACACAGCATTTGGCATCACTTCTCACAATTAACAGATCTCCAAAATCTTAAAAAACATGAAATCCAGTGTTAGTAATCATGATGACTTTTGTCTGTTTTAGAAGTGACTCATGAAGAACAGAAAATGAAGGGCACTCCTTCATTCATCCAGCATAAAGATTCATAATGTGTTTTTGTTTTAATCACAAACACATCATATCAATGAATTAGTGGAGAACAAATAGCCAAATATTCTTTGTTCATTTATGCAAGGAGAGCGAGAAACAGAAAGTTTTTCACGATCATGTCCAACAATCACACTTGTACCCTACATCATACTCTTTCATTCAAAATAGCAGTCCTAGCTGGCTTGCTCTTCCAACCAAAGACTTGTAATCCTAAAGGTTTAGTTATTCTTAACTATCAAATTTAAAATTAAAAAAACTCGAGCTAATATGTTGGTAACAATTGAGTTACTATAAAAGAACAATGCTGGTTATTTTACACAGATTAAAGAAAAAATGAAATGGCCAAATTGCAGTTCATATAATCTGCTGACGTGGCTACCAATCATACAGTCAAATTGTCTCATAAAATGCAATATATGCATGCAATGAGAAATGAGAAGGAAAAAAAAAAAGGTGCTTAGCATCTCAAATATAATAAGAATGAGAAATCAAAAGTAAAATATTATTCACACTGTTGTAGGATCATCTGCACGTCAAATGTGCCCACGTCCACAATCAAGATATTTGAAAAGAGCAATAGCACTATGAAAAATAGTTTCCAGATACAACAAAAGTAATGCTAGTTAGAAAATACATACCTGCATTAGGAGGAAGATCGCAGCAACAATGATAACTACAATTGATGGGAACTGGCTTTGTGATTTAAAAGACGAACAAAGTTTCACCAGAGAGTCCCTGAAAAAAGATGCAACTGAAGCCCCACCACTCAAACTTTCTTGCAACGGGACGTTGACTTGGCTAATACCCTTAAAATCTGACAAAGCTTCGGACATGCTCAAGTCATTTTTCACATGTGACGTTTCCAAATGCTCCACAGTTCTCTCTTGCCTTTCTGGATGAACTTCGCCATTTGGAATCAAATTAGTTGCATTATGTCCTGCTGCTAAGATAATGAAACATGAGGGATCAACACATGATTCATATACTTGTTTAAATTCAATTTTGCTAATTTCAGGTACTTGTCATCTCAACAAATTTATTTACCTTCTCTTTCCAAGTTCTTCTGCTTCAACAATTCATGTGCCTGAAAGAAATGTTTGCATAAAAGTCCTCATAAAAACCGTTAAATTCTAAAAAATGAAAACTACTAGACAAACAAGAAGAAAACTAAGGAAAGAAGGATACATGGTCTATCCAAATTGCATAAGCATCTCGACACTCTTCTACAGTAGATTGCTCAATTTTACCTGCACAGCATCACCCATTAATCATTTTCATAGTATTTCAGCTCTAAGAGCTCCATCAATAGATCATATCTTGAAAATGAGCCATAGCATTAGAAATGTAGATGAGATATATCCATACTGTACGGTTTAAGGTTTGTGACGCTTGTAGTTCAAGGAAACTGCAAGCTTAAATCCCACCAGTATCATCACTAAAGCCATTAAGAACGTCTGTTTTTTTTTAATATTAAAGCACCCAATAGAATTACAAAGCACATGCATCTTCACTAGTGTATATAGTGTTCAATTTATTGTTCAGGTAAAACGTGTTAATTTGGAAATGTTTGTAATATTTTAAAATAAACCTTCTAGGCACACCACTTTGTGTTATCAGGAATATAACTTTGCATTGTATATGCGGTTTTAAGTTTCGACTGAGGTAACAATATTAATGGAATTTTCAAGATGGAAAGCCTGATTACCATTTGCTAATGTACAGATCTTCCAGTACATGGAGAAGGAATCTAAAGGTAAAAACAAGCGTACCTTTCCACATGGTTTTCTTGGAAAATGCCACATTTACATATACCCTTAAGATGCAGCAATGTTCTGATTCCTCACCATCTCTCTCCGCATCCCAAAGCCCCTGAAAAAAGAGGGAAAAGATGTGACCTTCATGAAAACTTTAATTCTAAATCCAGAAAGATCTGGAGGACAAAAAGAGCAGCATCTTTATACAAATCACGAGAAGAATAGTCTCATAGAAATGAGTGTTCCTGAAGAGATTTCTGAACATTGATTTCTTTTCAATCCCACCCCCAACACCCAGTTTTTTCTTCCTCTTTCTGTTTGTTACCACTCTCTAAGGTTCGTTATCATATACCCTCTTTCATTGAAGATAACGATATTGACCCCATCAACAAAACTAAATAGAAAATCAGACTATTCAGAAATGACGTGCACTTCATGCAAATAAGCTAAAGGTATCTCCATATCAAATCCACCCATTTAAACACCCAACTAGAACACTGAATAGTAGCCTTCTCCATAACATAAAAGTTACTATACCAAATCAACATATTGGCTTTATCCATATAACTCAAAATAGATAAAAGAAAAATTAACAAGAAAAATTTAGATTATTTGTGATACATTACTTCCAAATGAAGAATTAGCTCACACCTCCACACAGAAGTAATCTCCATAAGGTACATCACTGATCTCTTGTGAAGTCTCAACAACTAAATGACTGGCATAAATGAAAACATAAACATAAACATAATTAGAATCTGAATACCCAAGAACAATTACAGACTATGAAAAGTAAAAAAATTGGAGGACACTACATAAAATCATAAGCTACTGCAAAATATTCCGAAAAAGAATGAACATCAAATAATTCAAGGAACCAATATGATTAACCAATAAAAAAGAATTATAAACTAAAAGACATGTAAAAATTGCAAGACATTGATGCCCTATTAAATATTTAAGTAAGAAAAAATATTTTAGATGAAGAAGAAATATTATGACCAAGGATGACGAGAAGTCAGGATTACAGTGCTGAAATTAAAAAATCAAACTCGATCGGAGGAAGGCAACCCAATCACACAGGAAATCTCAAAGAGAAATTCCCCTCTAAACCTTCTCACTGCATAACACCAATAGACTATAAAACACCCTCATTTGTTTTGGAGAGCTATTGGATTTGTACATTTTTTGGCTAGAGAGTGGGAGAAAGTTAGCCTCAACAAAGAATAAGGGTTGTACCTAGCACATACCTTGGTCTTGCTTTGATGATCCTTACAATTCCATGGTTTTTTTGGGACCATGTTGTGGATCAATTTGAGAGAAAAACAAATGGTCAAGGACAAAGATCAACACTTGATAGAGAGCACTCTCCAGCTATGTAATGTAGTGTCATTTACGTGAGAATCTAAGACAGAACTCATGTCAAAGGCATCTAACACTCTTTATGGTCTATGGTTGATTTATTTGTTTAACATATTTTGAAGTTAAATTAGATAAAATTACTGCAATATTAGGAACTGGACATAATATCTAGATTATTCTGTTTACTTACATCCTTTGGCTATTCTGACTATTTAGCTGTTTAGTTTAAGGTATTTTTTTTATATTGATTTATTTTCAGGTATACAGGATAAAATTGTCAATTGAGAATAAATTCGTGAGCTTCAAGCTGCAGAAAGTAAGAGAGTTTGAAGACTTAAAAGTGAATGCATAAAAAAAAACCTTAAGAAGAGTACTCCACATAATCTCAAAACCTTTCATTGCTACTTAAATGTCTGATTTGAATTAGGTAAGCACTTGATATTCCATTAGTTTTTGGTGTCCTTTATATGAACCATGTACTTGTTTCAAATTAATCAACAAAGCTCTTGCCTGAAGTATAATAATTACAATATTACTGTAATTTATCTATAAAATTGACTATGGGTACAAGATGATATGGATTTTTTATTATTATTATTATTTTTTGTTGGGGGGGTGGGGGGTTAATGCTTTGTGTCATCAGAAAGAACGCTTACTAAAGTGTCGAGAAATTAATTGATCACTGACCACAAGAAGAGGCAAATTTTAGCAGTACCAGCAGCAGTCATTCTTTCCTTTTTTTTTATCAGAACTGGCAGCAGTTATTCTAGTAACAACAATAATAAAAATGACTCATTTCAATATTTTCTTGGGTTAGGAGAAAACAATCTTATTTATAGAACAAAGTGAACGCAATTAGCGGGGGACAAGTTGTCCACCAACCCTAGAACAAGTGTAGGGGGAGCCAGAACACTTCAAAAGTGCAGCCTTCCAATCCCTACATTTATCAGAAACAGAAGTGCTCCTAAAGGCTCCCATAGCAAAGCAAGAAAAATAATCATATCCAACAACAAAGCCAAAGATAGATAGTTGTCCTTATAATTCTCAGTATTGTGTTCCAAGTCCCCCCTAAAAGATAAATAGTTTTAAAGTTTTTTTACAATATATATGTATGTAAGCAATACTAGTAGATAATTCATGAATGATAATTATTTGGTACCTGTTTCTGTAAACTCTATATTTCTGAACCTCCTGGGGGCTACCATATCTCGCACCTAAAGAAACCCACAAAACCAACACTAAACAAACCAACAGAGAAACACAAGGACCAATTAGACACAGTAATCATCATTGACAGCTGTACCAAAATAAATTTTTATTGGATGTTGAAATGTGATATCGCGAGCATGCCCGTATTTTTCATGAGGATGCCATGGAGAGCACTTAAAATCTGAAAACAAAAGGAGAAATAAGAAAACAGCAACCTCAAGTAAACTAATCAACCTGCGCTTGCAACTTAAAGGACCCAAGAATTAAACAAAGAGGTATAAGATTTCCATGAGAATCACACCAAGGTACCTTTATCTCCACATTTTTTGTGGTATGATTCAAGAAAATTGAAGGCATCGTCTGAAAAGAAGAGACTATAGAATTCCTCCACCTTTATCTGCAGCAATAGATGAACTGCATATCAAAACATTTGTTGGCACATGCTGAGTTGAATTTTGAAGCAGTTTTACAGCAGAAAACTAAATAAAGCTAAACCCATTACCGGAAACTTTGATTCTGCTACCAGAGTATAATATTCTGGGACTGCATATCAGAAAAAGCTAATTCAACACAAATAGAAAATAAATTAAAAAGATAACACAAATATAATAAGTACAAAAAAAAACTTTGAAAAAGGAAATATCAAGATAAATACCAAAGATAACTGAGACCTATAAAAAGACTTTGAAACAAAACAGCAATTAGAATTTGTCTTCAAAGGGAAGAGAAGGGGGGGGAAATAAATAAATAAATAAACACCAAACAACCAGTTGCCCATGCAGCAGAAAGTGGCTTGAAAATATATGAGCTTTTATATGAAACTGTTGTAGAATAGAATTATAACAGCACTACAAAAAGATTGAAATAATGCTACCTACTGATTGGAATTCCCACTCCTATGACCGCTCCATCTCAAGGAGTACCTCATAAGAATATTTTAATAAAAATAAAATATATATATATATATATATATATATATATAAAGGGAATCAGCATAGACACAGGGAAAACTATGGACCTACACACAAATACCCTTACTAATGGAAATAAAAATAAAACAATCTCATAAATAACTAAATACATCAAGTAGAAATAAAAACATCATGTGAACTGCAAACTGATTCCCATCAAAGAAGCTTTTCTTAAGGAAGATAAAAAGAAATTAAAAAGTAGATCAAGGCTAAAAAGTCCTCCCAAGATAAATCAGAGCTTTTACAGCTAAGGGTCTAAAATATTGAGGAATTGTTATTGATTAAAAAGTATTCGGATTATTTTGAGGTTGAAGAAAACTAAAGAAACTTTGCTGAAAAATCAAGATAAAAGTAATCTGGTATTTTTAATGCTTAACAAAAACCCAATGAATAATTATATGGATTTTGCCTAACAATTGGTGGTAGGTCAAGTCTTGGGATGAAAAAAGGAATGTTATAGTGCTAATAAGAATAACATGAGAAAAGGAAGAGAAAGAATCTCGGAATCTAGCCTAACTATTTAAGGATTCACCCTGAGGTGAGGTTGCATCAAAATAAGAGTCTCCAAAAAATGACAGACAGCTTAGTTATCATTTTTCTACTTGGACTGGGACCTCCCTAAAAGGAATGCATGTCCTTCAACTTTGAAACACATTGTGGACTAAATAGAAACATTTCAGAGGACCCATGCACAGCGATTTGACCCAAAACAACACCCCCTTATGGGTCTGTCACACTACAACATTCCAAGCCAGAAACTCGAAATTGAAAAGCTGCCTTGCCTAATTGAACTATTTCCAGCAGAACATTAACCTATAATAGACATAAAGAAAGATTTTACTGCTTTCAGGGGATCATGAAACAGCATGCAAATTAGCCTATTCAGATTATATTACAATAACCAAGTCACTGAGGGCAATGTATCATCAAACCTCATATTTGCATGGGCACAAAGTAACACATGCACAAAGGTTAGGCACAAAGGTTACATGCAATAGTGCTCAACCATGTCGAAGTCATTGAGTCTTGAACCAAACATAAAAAAATTGTTGGGGGGGAGTTCATGTTTTGCACGAGAAGAAGAGCTTTGACAGACATGTGAAAGCAAATCAGCCCTTCCTTGGAATAGTATATAAATTGTACAATTAACATATGTCCTTGTCCCCACAAAACAAAAATACATAAAACAGCATTCGAAGTTCAAAAATGGAGAAAGAATCTCAACTAACCCTTAGGTGCAACAGAATCCTCAGCCTCCAACACTATATGCTTTCCAGAATATGAACAATCAGTATTTATAACAACTTCTACATTGTCTTTCAGATTATTTTGCACTACAGAAGATGTTGATACAATTTCAGCTTCACCATTAGGTAGGGGCTCAGAATCCTCTGGCACACAAACATCCTTATTCCTGGATCAGATGAAAGCCAGTAAAACCAACTTATTCATCATAAATAAACTCAAGACAATGTCCACTAATTGTTGGGGATACCAACTCTTATTCATAATTACAGTCAAGCAACATCAGTATAATTTGTTGGAGATACCTTTCTGTTGAATCCATGTCGTCTGCTGTCTGATTAATAAAGCTTTCTGACTGTTCAACAGTGACAATTTCAGTCTCTTGATTACTTAACTCAGAAGTTGACTCCTGAGGTGAAAATAAAAAAGGATGCCAGTGAGAAATCAACTGATGCAGCATACTCTAGATTATAGACGGTACATAAGTTACACAAGATAACTATGAAATTTTAAATTTAAGTATTATATGGTATAATTCTATTCCTCGTGCTTTCCAGTATTTAATAATAACAAAATTAATTAATGAAGCCCCTGACAAGCAGAAAAAAACATGCTAAAAGACCGTAATATTGTTTGTGATGAGTACCTCCCTCGGTATCAAAAAATAGAGGACGAGTCCTCAGTTAATTACAAAGTGGAAAATGGAAAATCCGGGAAAAGCACTGTCCGTCGATCTCTGTGCACATCAGGTGCTGCAACCCTTCTAAAACGCCCCCATGGAAGAAGGGAAGAAGCCCAAAGAGGCAAGTAACGGCAATCTATCCAAAAGTAATGGAATAGAAAGATACTCCCACCATCCCCTTTATATGAAAATTTCCTTTTTTGGGATGTCTCAAAAAGAATGACAAAGTTATACAATAAATGTTTAGTGGGGAGTGTAACAAACAAATGTAAAATTTCTCTTAAATGCTCTTAAACTAAAAACGAATACGAATAGTGGGTCCCCCACTTAGTTTCCCAAGAAATATGACTTAGATATTCTTCTTCTTTTTATGACTTTGCACATATTATAATACAAATATTCCACTCCCAAGTTAACGTTCAATATAATACTTCAAAAATAAGGGTATAGTAGGAAAGGTGAATTTGTTTAATACTTAAAATGCCATGTGATTAAACTTTGCCAATCAATTTTTTATCAAATAAAATTAGACAAAAGGAGTCACTGTCATAAAAACATTAGAATTCAACTGTCTAACTGCCGCAAATGTAACAATCACAATGCCAAATAATCTTCGCAACCCTGCTCCTCCCTAAACCTGAAACCTAATCTGAATAAGACCCAATAAAAAGCCTTCTTCCTTAGGAAGTTTCCTTTAATTTGAATCAGAATAGCTATCTAAAGTACCCTAAGGCACTAGGAGAGTAAAAGTGGGAGGTTGAAGCGCTTATATCACAGTAGTAATAGCACTATGATTGGGTCAAATTTTGATATAATCAACATGCTTTTGAACTTGGTCCATCGAGAAACGGAAGAAGAATTACATTTACAAGTTTCACTCAGACGTAGCCCTGGCATCTTCTATGAATGGAAAAAGGGCGGAATGGGACTCTTATGCCCTGATTTATAGCGGTACCTAGGTAATGGAAGTGATAGTCTTGTAGAAAAAGAAAAAAGGGATCGATTGAACTCAAATTATGACATGGACTAAAGGTTGAAATGTCAAAAGCAAATCTCATGAATCGATCCACCACATCACGAAGGGTCATTACTTTGATACCATCTGTAACAACTCGGTTCAACTCAAGTCAGATCAAGCCTCAAATTTATTGCAAAAGTATCATTGAGTCATCATGAACCAACTAAAGAAAAAGGGATCTATTGCACCCTCAAAATTTGACATAGACTAAAGGTTGAAATGTCAAAGCAAATCCCATGACTCGATCCACCACACCACGAAGGGTTATTGCTCTAATACCATTTGTAATGACTTGGTCCAACTCAAGTCCGAATCAAGCCTCAAATTTATTGTAGCAAAAGTATCATTTAGTCATCATGATCCACCACCACATGTCCAAAGTAAAGGTCTTGAAGTTGGTATTTTTGGTAGTAACCCTAGTCTTATGTACCATATAGAACAAACATCCTACATGTTTCGATGCAAGACTAGAGTATCACAATTTTAATATTCTTAAAGGCCATAGGCCAAGAGAAATGCTTCGATATTAAGTGATCGATCCTTGTGCTTTCAACAACTATATAAAAGTGCCCATAATAGGAAATTATTGGGTCTCTGTAACAAGATAATCAGCATCTGAGGATGAATATTCTGACTCCACTAATAAGTGAGCGTTTTCCTCAAGTTCATCAAGTAGCTCAGCAATATTATTTCAAAAGTCTGTTACTTCTACAGTTCTACTTCTTCTATAGTCCTATGTTCGTCTACTTTTGCTTCTTCTTTTTTTATTCCATCTTTCGTTCATCTACTCCTCTTCTGTTTGAACTTTACATTTGAATCAAATTCTTGGCTTCTAAGTTGTTGATTATCATTATTCACTCGTTCTCAAGTATTTTCAAATATATTACAACCTTTTGGATTTAAAATTTTTTGACCCAAATATGCATACCCATATGCCTCAGAACTCATGGCTCACCTCAAGGGGTAAATTCCCCACCTTGCTTGTTCACCTTTTAAAACACTAGAAATAGTACATACTTTTGAAAAGTAGGAGTAAATGAAATCAGGGTCTTGAAATTTCATTCTACTAAACATTATTATTTATCACTGCTCAATTTAAGTATTTTCAAATATCCTATAATATTTTTTATATATAATTTCAAAACCTAAAAAACATAAGCCCCTACACCTCGCCTCAAAGGGGATTAAACTCCCTACCTTGCTTATTCATCTTTTTAAAACTGGTAATGGTATATAATTTCAAAGTAGGAGTAAACCATGTCAGAGCTTGGGTTTTGATTCTTCTAAAATGCTTGTGTATTCTAGGATGAGCTATTCCCATTCAATCAAGTGTTAAGGCTTGGTCGGGTTGATATAGTTTCTGTTTAGACTCTTTAGAGGGATGATTAATTCCACCCTTTCCTATTGAAGACTATCAGTTTTCTTTTCCAACCAACAGTAGCAGAAATCTAGTAGATATCTGTCTTCTCCAAAGCAGGTACAAGGTTTACTTCCACTACATTGGTTTGAGACAGATTGGCTTGTTGCAGCCGCAGGCTGTACCACCTATTCGATTGGAAATAAGAGTGAACGGTGCTCTTATTTGTATCTCCCCGTGTAGAGCTATTCAGGTGCACTATAAGTCTTAGAATCAAAAAGTTAATATGTAATGTCTGGAGGTTAACTTTCTAGGTACTACAGTTTAGGGATACAAAAAAAGGAAACTTATTTGGTTTTCATACTCACTGCAGCATATTCCTACTACAAAATTTTCATTTAAGAGAAGATCAGGAGAACAAAAAAACAAAACAAATGATAGACGATGATAATAATATTTTAGCAGAATTGATATCTCGGGAAACATAAACTTCAATCAGTGAAATGGAGATTAACCATGAATTCATAATATCAATTGTAACATGTCATATATTTCTTATGAGTAAGCAGTAAAAAAGATGAAGCACCTGCTGATCTGTGATCAATTTAGACCCATTACCATGTTGCAACAAACCATCATCAATGAGCTTAAGAGCTTCATCACGGGATAGAAAAGATGTAAAGAAGTACTGCCAAAAGAAATAGAAAGTAAAAACAGTGTAGCAAATGTTTAACCAGAAAAAATTAGCTCATTTATTCTTTTAAAATATCTCAAATGTGAAATATTTTTAAAGAAAGGCATTAAAGATCCAGGTTAGAACCTTCTTTCCTGCAGCTGTAATTTCTATAGCAGTAGGGAAGATTCCAGCTGTCTTGGCTCTTCGTACAGACGTGACTTCTTGAAAAGGGACTATTTTCTAAATTTGGAGAGCAAAAAACACACCAGCCAATCAATATAGGAAACAGGGAAAATAATTTAGAAAAAAGGCTGAACAAGTAATTAAGTGTAACTTAGCAAAGCCAGCTGCAAGAAAGGAAGACAAATTAAACTAGAAGGATAAAAATAATCAACATAAAAGCTCAAAAAACAAAAACTAAACAACTCTTGCGGAGAACATATAGAAAACTAGAAAATCCCCAATAACTACTCTTTCTGAATAGGCACTCAAAAGCAAAAGTCAGATTTCAGAAGCATCACACCTAGATAGGAAAGAAATACAGGCTAACTTTTTAGATTCTAGGTTACTTACAACTTATAATATCTCTGTTTTTTTAATATGATTTTGAAAAAAATAAGTGCTCAAAAAATTATTGGTCCTATAGATTATCATATCTCTATTATTCTACAGTTGTATAAGAAAAACTACATCTGATATATGCTGTCCTTCTCTTTCACATCATGTACTGACCAATGAAGGAGAGGAAAGACAGCTAATACAAAAGAGAACAAAATCCTAGACATGTGATATGTTGTATCTTAAATTTAGATTAGTACAATTACTGCTTGAATATAAACAAATTTATCAGAGTGATTTTTACAGACCTTGAAACAGAAACAAGAACCAAGTGCTAGACTCTGAAATTCCTAATTCAATTGTACTTCACCTAAGACCAACTGTCCAAATCGTTATTAATATTATAACCACAAGTATACAAATATCACAACAGCGTATAGCATGTGCAGGTATTATTGATTCTGTAGAATATCTATAAAACTAAAAAATAACTGCTACTGGATACTTCTTATTTTCACATGGACCTTGATTGGAAATAGAGATTGTCAAGGAAAAATTTGAAAATTATTTGGTTATCTTTGGACATTTTATTATCAATGTTTCTTTTCATACAGTTAGTGACAAAAGTGAATTTACGTTTATAGGAATGCTATTCATAAAGGCCAAATGGTCCATACAGTCTTGGACATTGACTAACACAAATTTTCTTCAACACTACTCATTGGCCGTTTAGTTGCGAAACTAGACTCAAGGTCTTAGAAACAGAAAACCATCCCAATTGGACCAAGTGTTTACTTTTGGATTTGGTAGGAGGAAGAGTCTAAGATGTTTTGAAGATGTGATGTCTCTGCAGTTCTTTTAGATATTTGAAATTAATACAATTTCAGATAATTTTTCTTTTAAAATGAAAGAAAAAAAAATCAACAAAGAAGAGAAAGAGTAAGTACTATGCGGATGAAGAAAAGAAGTCCTTCCAAAAGGATGGTGCAAACGGAAACAAGCAAAGAGGTGTAAAATCCATCCCGGTGTCGATGGACCACAACTCCCTAATTCATATGTACATCTCATTAAAGTAAAAGTTCCTAGGAAAGCTCTCATTAAAAAGGTACAAAGATGTGCATCGATTAATCAAATCTTTCTTCTCCACCATAAAGACTCCTGAGGTGAAAATACAAAATAGCCCCCAACACTGCTGTCCATGAGAAAAATGCCACCTTCTTTCAAACCCCCATATACTCTTCAAGGAACGCCCCACCCCACTGTTGCAGTGTCTCATAACAAGATCTCTCCAAAATTATTGCCACTCTGTGATGAATCCATCAGACAGAATCCTCCCCTACATGAAACGGAACTCCCCCCCTCCCCCCCCGGCAAGCAAGGAAAACAAACTACCCACCTCCTCAAGCTCCCAATCCTGCTTTTAGTTTGGTACGCAACAAAATAGTTTGATATCTATACAATAACTTTGAATAACTGAAATTAAATAAGTTCCTATACTACCTAAAAATTGTTAGCTAAATGTAGATTGTACCCTGATGTGCGACTAAAGCCTTAAACACAAGTGAACAAGGCATGCCTGTGACTAGGCAAGGCGCTTTAGATGAGTCTTGTTGAGATTCAGATGTACATGTAACAACTATGATATAAACACACATACACAAAGACATTAACCAGAATGCAGATTTAATATATCCAACTATTTACTTATCTAATCCATTAATAAAAAAATTCAAACTATGAAAACAATAAAGATGAGTTTGTTGTTAAACCTTTGTCTCAAATCCAAATAGGTTGGAATAAAAGCATATATAATGGACAAACAGGTACATATGTCCCTGCAATCAATATAAATAACAACAATCAGAAATTAAGTATTGCAAATCCCTAATTGATCAATTCCTCTAGAGAATGACAAGGAAATCAATGCTCATTACGGACTACCATGCAAATGATTGAATTTATCCTGCTTGGTAGGATAATATGCAGCTTTAAATAAGAATTTTAGTAATAGAAGAGAGGGAATATGAGACTTCCAGGGGGAAAGACACCTCAAAATATCATAAAGAAGTGAAATCACCTGAAGAATAAAATTCTCTTGCAACGCACAATTAAAATCTTGAATTAGTACCTACAGACAAGAAATGATATAGAGAAAGATTATATGTTTAGAACAACATAACAAATTATAAACCTCTCAACAAACATGAGTTGCAGAAAGCAACCTAAGACACCCCTATGCTTAGACATTACCCATGTGTTGGTGTCAATGCATAGCATATCATACAATGTACATTTAATTTATAAGTAAAATCTTTCAAAGGAAAATAGATAAATACTAATTAATCTGTCTAAAACATAAGAACCACAAACTAGCAAAATGGGCATCCTCTTAGCCCTAAACAGGAACAAAAATATGCATACAATAAAATAGGACTTGCTCCATTCAGTGTTCAATCATACAGTATTTTAAGAGATTTGTCAAAGCACAAAAGAATATTTATAGCATATTATGGTGTGTAGACATCCAATTTATTTAGTTTTTTTTTTGTATAGTGACACTAAATAGTTGGTTGTTTAAATATTGGAGCCAATCATATCATAGGCAAGACTTAATATATTGCGGTTTTTAGAAGGACCACTTAATAATGATCTTTTCTCTTTTTGAGGTGAGTCACTTTGCCAATGGTTTTTTTCTGATGAAATATCAGGATACTTGCCAAATAAGTTAACATCATTTAATATTCAAATACTAATGCAGCAGATGAACATGAGCTGCACTAAAGAGAAAAAAATGCCCAAATGAATGCTTGTTTAGTCTGATATTGGCTATTGAGCATGATAACAACTTCATTAGGTATTAAAAAACTTATTCTAATCTACGAACTCTTAACAATAATAATTGTAACTTCAGTACAGTTTTGATCAACTTATTCAAATAATTGAACCAATTAATAAATACATTGAAGTTGTTGATATTTAACAACCACTGGAAATGTTTAAAATAGCAACATTGCAGATTCAAAAATTCGATTTTTATAATAAAATCAGCAATCAAAAGATTAAGAGGATAATAAGTAACAAGAATAACTTAAAAAGCTAAAAACTAGAGGACATTAAACCAAAGAAAACAGAAAGGTCTACTCAAGCTCTTTCAAACCTACTCACTTCCTCAGGAGGAAGCCGAAACAATTGTCGATACTCTTCACTCCTCAACGATGGCTGCGGCTGTATGAAAAATATCACAATCATTCATTGAATAATAAATTGCATTTCAGTCAAAATGTTTAAGGTCTCATTAGATTACTCGTAGAAATACAATCATTGCATTTTTTACCTTTTAAATTGAGTTTAGATCGTGTATTAGGAATTCTTTTATGAGTAGAACTAAGGTTCAATTTAAAAATCACCTACTAAATTTGTAAAACTTCATACAAAATACTCTCATAAATCATTCAAGTCCAGTCTTAAAGCTAAAATCTAAATGCAGCAATTGAATATCAAGCGATAATCAAATTGATAACTATTTCTGCAATTCAATAGAAGCATTGAATGTGAATGTAAACCTCAACCTGGAGCTGTGCGGAGGAATTTGGGGAAGAAGAAGCCAGATCTGTAGCAGATTGATCCGGTGAACCGGCGGCCGACGACGGTCTGCCGGAGGGCGACGGAGAGACTCGTTTGGACGGCGATTGGGCCATCGATTGCGAGGGTTCGATCTTATCGGGATTCGCAGAGACCACAGCCATGGACTCAGGAAAGAGAGAGTTTAGTTAGGGTATGGAGTCCAGAATAGTGAACTTTGAAGAGAGAGAAAGAGGTAGTTGGGGTTTACGGAGTGGATAACCGACAATAGAGAGGAAGAATGGGGTCCGATGCCTAAGCCGTAAGGTAAGAGATGTTGACTTAATTCACACGTGGCATTACATACGTAGACTTGACGGCACAAATGATTTGAACTACTTTTCCATTTAAATAATGCACTACTTTTTCCTTTAATATTGAATTTTTAAAAATTAATTTTAAATATTTTTAAATTTAAAATTAATCTGAATTTATTTAATTTATGTTAATATTATTATAAATTATCTAAAAAAAATATTTTTTTTAAATTTTATTATTTTTAAATTTTAAATAAATTATATTAAATTTAAATTTAAAAATATTTTAAATTTATTTTTTTTAAATCAATATTAATTTTATAATTTAGAAAATATGGAGTATATAATTTGACAACAATAAAAAAATTCTTCAACTTATTATTTCATTGCATGTGCTAAAATATTATTCAGATATATATGTTTTGTTGTTATGTTTAGAATTTAACTACTTTTAAAGAGTATTTATGGTGTTTATTATTTGTTATTAATTGGTACTCTTCCGAGTTATTTATTATTATTTTTTTAAATTAACATGTGAATTATTTTTATCATAATTTTTTTATCATTTATAATAAATTATAGTTTTAATATTTTAGATTTTTTTTAAAATATATATATATCATAATTATAATATAAAATCTCGCATAAAGGAATAAATAAGTCTTAAGTAAAGACAGAAACAAAATTCAAATAAACAATAAATAAATTCACTCAGAAATGATAATCATCGAACATGATATATAAAAGTAATATCACTTGTAAGATATTAGTCTAGTCGTTAAAATTGAAATATTGTGATATTTAAGTCTTAACTTCAAATCTCTCTCATGTGAATTTAGTTTTTTTTTATGAAAGTTTATTTTTTATATATATATAATTTATTTACGAGTTAATTTTTTATCTTTTATACATTAGTTTAATTTATTATTGATATTCTAATAAGTTATGATATAGTTGAAAAAGAAGAAGTAACATCACTTCAAATTGATCCGACTTAGGGTGCTTTGGCAACATAGATTCAAAAGATTTAGTATTGAATTCTAACACTTAACATTCTAATACCATAAAATAAATACTTCAATATTTTAAAAATTAATTTATTGTGAAGTTCATATTATATCTTTATCGGGCTCACACACTAAACACTATGAAAACACACAATCGCTCAACCCTTTTTCTCTCATGCGATTGATTATGTCTCTCATCTCTCCGAAATTTCCCATCAACTTGAGGTTATTCTCCATAACTTGCACATTCTTCTACTTTTTAGGGTTATCATCTTCAATTTCTCACTCCATATTTATTTATTTTTACTTCCACGAGTATTTGATTATACTTTAATTGGATACATGTATATATGTGTACAGGGTCGGTCCTAAGGATTTGGAAGTCCTGTGCGAGAGAAAAAATAGAGGCCCTTTTCAAACGCAAAAAAAATTCATCTTCTGTAAGAGTCGAACTCGTGTCACATGCTTTGAACTTAAGAATTTTAACCAGCGCCTCCAAAGTAAGATTTGTTTATATTAGCCACATTTTCAATATTTATATAAAGTATACATATAAAAAAAAAAAAAATCTGGGGCCCTCCGAATTTGAGGGCCCTGTGCGGTCGCCCACCTCGCACCCCCTCAGGGTCGGCCCTGTATGTGTATCTAATTCTGTACTGACAAAAAATTCTAGTGGTTGCTAATTTTGGGTATATAGTGCTTGATTTTGATTGGAAAATAAGTGGATTGTATGAAGATGTTGTTGCTATAATGCTCTGAAAATTACAATTATGAGGAGATTCTTTTCTTTTTCTTTTCTTTTTCTTTTTTTAATTGAACCGGGTAAACTGTGTCATGGGATTTATGGATTATGATAGCCCTGTATATTAGTATGATTGTGTTAGTCTTGGTTGGATGAAGGTATTTTGGTTTCCCTGGTGTCCTAATTTTGGAATTTTTAGAATTTCTATGTTCTTATTTAATTTAATGACTTATATTTTTGGAAAGTTCTTGGTGTTTCTTTGGATTATGTTTATTCAATTTGATTTAGCATGTATTTGTTCATTTTGGTTAAATTTTTACAATAACATGTGGTAAAATCTGGCTTGGAGTGTTAAAAAGGTGTGTATGTTGTGTTCCTATAAAAAAACATATATGATGATGTTTATTTCTCACTATTGTGTAAGTTTTTGTGAGATGGAAAGTATTTCATAATGAGATATTATTACTAGTTTTCGATATCATTGCTGGATGTGGGGAGTTATTATTGTTGCGGGTGTTTCTTTATTTATTTTTTCTCTAAGATATTTAGTTGGTCATTTTGGACCAATAGAGCAAGCAATTTGCTTTAATTTTTTTTAAAAGAAGGAATAAAATAAAGAATAATTATTTAGAAAGAGAAAAAATTTGAAAGAAAACTTTTTAAGATAGATAAAAGCCATAGAGAGAAATTATTTTTGAGATGTATAAAAAAAAATGGACCCATTTCATCCATGGTGTAATCTTTTTTTTTTACCCTTTCTAGTGTTAATTGAAAGATGATGCTAGATAAATTTACAAAATTGTTTAGCTTTTCTAGACAACATATGTAAGACCCCGAATATTATGAAATATAAAATTTAATTTTTCTTCATATATATTTTTCCTGAAACAGTAAGTGGTTAAATTGACGAAATTGAAAGTTAAGGATGTTATGTGTAAATTTTATTTTGTCGGACAATATTCGTTTTGTAGGGGAATATTCGGGCCGTACGACGGCGCCGAAATAACTAATTATTGGTGGACCCCACAACGGAATATTTGTCGGATATAGAAAACGACAGAAATAACCTTTTTAAATAAAAATAGTCAACGGTGTTAACTGTTAAAATATCGGTGATAAAAGAATAGTAGCATACGGTAATTTATGGTATTTTACTGTAGCACGCGGTACTCTACAGTAGCACACGGTATTGCACAGTGTCTCATATTATTGGTCTGATAATTGACACCGTAACTGTTACGCATAATTTCATCAATAATTGTCATTACATAATATTTTATGTTATCAATTCAATAACTGTTATTACACAGTATTTTGCATTATTGATTCAATAATTGTCATTACACTGTATTTTATATCATTGAGTCAATAATTGTTGTTACACTGTAGTTTAAAATTATTAAACTTAATAATTGTCACAATAGCAAATATACTGTAATTTATATTATTAAATTAATAATAATCTGTAACGTGTTTATTACATTATTGTTGAATTATTGTTGTAGCATTATTTTATATGCAGGACTCACAAGAAGAATAAATAAATAAATAAATAAAAGTTAATTAATTTTACTATTTGAAATAGTAACGTGAATAGTAACGTGAATAGTAATAAACATGTGGGACCCACATGAAGTATGAAAAATGTGAGTATTTCCTGGGTTAGTGAGGTGCGGCTGCTGAAATTTTTTTAGCACTGGCGTGCTCACCTACCATGCGCATAGTAACTTATTTTCTCCTATAAATAGCTTGCTCAACTGAATAGAAAAATTACACCTAAAACATAAAATTTTTCTATAAGAATTTTATGAGTTTTCTCTGAGAATAGTAAGGCTATTTTGAGTGTTTGAAAGTCAAAAGGAGTGCAGAAAAATTTCAAGTAAGTCTTTTATTAAAGAGTAGTAATTTCATAAATTCCTATTTTTCACGGTATTCACAAATCTTCCTTTAGAATACTCTTCTTTGAGAAGATTCGTTTTTAAAAGCTTTATTTGGAAGATTTATTTTGAAATATTATTTTAAAAACTATTTTAAAGTAGTTATATTATACTACAAAAATTATGTTAAATATATATAATTTTGATAGTTCATAATATATGAATTATCATACACCTTGAAATTTATATGTGGTAATTACTAATTTTATTAAAAATATATAGGTTGATCAACCTCATTTAAATCAATATCCAGTCACGTGTTAAGGTAAGGGGTATCTTTCTTTTCATTATCATAAATGGATATTATTTTCCTTCTTACTAGAAGGGATTATCATTCTTTGATTCTCGAAAATAATATTGTTTCTTTCTTGTGCCATTTATTTCCATGTATTAATTTGTGGGAATAACCTTACGGCGCGGACCGCCTGTTGGTGAATAACCTTTTCTATTCATTCCTTATTAATCTCTGAGAATAACCTTACGGCGCGGATTACCCCCTGTTTGGTGAATAACTCTTCGTATTCAAATTGATGGGAATAACCTTACGGCGCGGATTACCGCCTATTTGGTGAATAACTCTTCGTATTCAAATTGATGGGAATAACCTTACGGCGCGGATTACCGCCTGTTGGTGAATAACCCTTTTTATTTGTCTCGTGTGAAAATAATTTGTCTACACGAATTATCACATGACACTTTTATTCCATATTCGTTTGTAATATCATTTTCTTTCATATTCGTAAGAGATATCATTTTCCTTTATACTCATAAAGGATACCATCTTTTTCATCTTCCATTATTCAAACTTACTATGGTAAGGGATATTAATTTCCTTCACCTTTTGTTAATCAAACCTGCTACGGTAAGGAATATTATTTTCTTTCATACTCCTAAATCGAAACTTATTATGGAACTATTGCTTCTATAATTCCTGAAAATATTATATGTTCCATAATAGTTGAACTTCATTATTTCAACTAAACCTTCCTATTCTCTGAACCTTTCTATTGAACTATAATCGTTATTCTGAACTGTGGATCTTGAATATCATTTTTAAATTTCACTCCACATCATGTTGGCATTTTGAACATTGTTTGAATCTGCACAAAGTAAACTTCTGATACTTATTGTTTATCCTGTTCTTTTGTTCATCATTTGTATCACTGTTATTCATATTAATCATCAAGAATCAAGTTGTTGTGAATATCTGTGGCCGGGGGCACAGATGTGATATAATTGTTGAACAGATGATAGGTTAAAGGCGATATGCTAGGTTAAAGGCGATACATCTGTTCGGTGTCTTTTATGGCACGTGGTGAATGTTCTCTTTGGCCCGTAGTGCAAAGATGAACTGTTGATTGGTATGATTATGACCAAAGGCTGAATCTGGTATAATCATGATCGTTGGTGTTATATTGAATGTCTTTGGCCCGTAGTGCAAAGATGAACTGTTGATCTGCATGATTATGACCAGGAACTGTGAAGTTGTATTATCTTGACTAATGGTATTTCAGATGATAAAAGTTGATGATATTTTTACAAAAAAGAGAAGCGAGTGGACATTATAGTCTGCATTATTCTTCTAATAGATTGCTCATTCCACTGCTATTATTGATCTGAACATTGTTCAAGAATTTAACTGTAATTTTTTGATATAAACCTTGTAGTCTATTGTATTCTATCAAGAACTCAACTGTTGAAGACTAATGATAATTTATTCGTCATTATCTTAGTCATGATATTCTTTACTGGGCTATTTGAGCTCACCCTTTCTTTTGTTCCATTGTTTTTTGTAATGATTTGCAAAATTTCGATATTGTAAATTATAAGTTATTAATGGAAATTAAATATTTTGAGGTGTGACAATTATTTTGGGACAAGCCATGTGTGTTGTATTAAATGATGGAATAAATTTTATGTCTAAGGAAATAAGTTTGGATTAAAATGGAGTTGAATTGGATCAAATTGAGCAAATTATGAATTTATGGGGGTAAATTTGAATAAACTAAGAATCAAGTGGGAATTTAATTTCCTAGAGGTTATGATTAATGACTAAAAAACCCTTAACAAATTATGGAATAACATATGTATCCTAAGGTGGCTTAATGACCTTAATACCCTTGATAGTTGGAAAAAGGACCATGATATCTTTGTGATGGTAATTTACTATTATGTCCTTAAATACTAAGGTGAGATGACATGAAAGCCCCTAACCATGCATGAGTTAAGTTAACCATGCATGGTTAGTTGTTGGAGGATTATGTAATATATCTATGTATAGCACTTGCAAGCACATTAGTTCACTCATTCTAAGACTTATCAGCAAGAACTTTCGAAAGAAGCAAAGAGATGAAGAACAAAGAAGAGAAAAGCTAGGGTTCTACCAAGAAGCTCAAGAAACTCAAGGAGAATTGATCAAAGAGAGAAGGAATTAGACATCCAAAGTGGAGTATCAAGCTTTGGCTAGCTTTATTTCAAGAAGAAAAGTGGCACATAGAAGGTATAAATGATTTTCAAGTCATATAATTGGTGTTTAAGTGTTTATATGTTAGAATATGCGAAGCCATGCATATAGTGATGATTAAAGATGTGACTCATGCAAGTTATATGCTATATAGTTGGTTGATCATGTAACCCTAAGCTATATGTGTTGGAAATCAAAGGTGGTGCACTATTCACATGTGTAGTCAAGCTAAAAGTTATGATTCAAAGTATGATTGTGTGTTATATGTTGTCAAACATGATAGAAACCTAATTTGAGAAGATGAATATGGGTGATACATGCACTATCATGAGTTAGAAAGCATCCAAGAAGCCTAGATGGTATAAAAGTTGTGTTTAGGAAAGAGAATTGAATATTAGGCTATATTTTGTGCATAAACGAAATTATAATCTTTAAAGTGTTTTGGAAGGTACGTGTGGAAGCTACACATGCATACAAAGTGACTAAATGGATATGTGTTAACATATATGTGCATGGTGTGTAAAGAATCAAAGTTGGTTTATAAGAAAAATTATGTAAATTGGTAGAAATGCAACTAAGTTATGATTATTGGCCATTTTGGTGGATTGAGTGTAGAACAAGGCCAAATATGTAAGTTATATGTAAACACACGTGTTAGAATCGATTTGGGAGTTAATTGGTGCATAAGGCGATAAATGGCTATTTAGAACGTTTTAAAACGTAAACCGATGACCTAAATGAACTATTTGAAATTATATGACCAAATGATGATTTTTAAAAGTTTCGAAGGCCTACGCAAGTCAATTATATGTTATATGTGCTATGCGAAATGTTGGAATTGAAAGATTCACATTAGGGCCAAAGATAGCATCATTTTTGCAAAGAAAAAAATTTCAGAAAAAAAACCAATACTGCGCCGGGGCGCAGTATCTTGTTCTTGGAACTGCGCCGGGCGTAGTGTTGCTGAGAAGACTCGCCGGGGCGGAAGCAGAGCGAGTCGGGGCGCGGTCTGGCCGAGGAGATCTCACGGCCAGCGAGATGTTATGAAGGAAACATGGCGCCGGGGCGCCATGTGCTGGTTTTGGAAAAAAAATAATTAAATTTTAATTTTAAAATGCAATGTTTTGATATTAAACGATATAAATACATATGTAAACCATAATTTGATAAAAATAATCAATATGGTAAGCGTTAAGCTATGTTTGAGCAATATGTTATGTGATTGGGGTTATGTATAGTTAATGGGTAGCTTGTTTAGCAAGTTATGGCATGCATATGTATGTAGCTAATGCATGAACCAATATTGTGGTCATGTAGGTTATAGACGGGATAATTATATACCGATTGTGATAGACGAGGACGAATGCAAGTTTTCTTACTGAACTTCTATTGCAGTTCTTAGAACAGACATTCATGTTATTCATTTATGTTGTTATGCAAAGTTTATTCATTATTGAATTAAATTGAAAAGGTCGATGCCAATCTTGAATCTGGCTAGACACATACGAAATGATATATGTTGAGATCAAATGTTCATTGTTTACGCTCCAATCCACATTGGTGGTGGTGCAGTTTCTATGCTATGCTGTAATAGAATAACCCTACAAAAAGGGGAAATCATTATAATTTTATGACGTGGTTGCGTCGCTAGATGTTTATGTTGTGCACAATATAAAGGTACAATGGGCTGATCACCCAGAGTACGCATCTATTTGGAACAACAGTCTTTTGACTAACCTGGGCAATATCATTCTATGCGATTGGTATTGTTCTAAACGTGTTCTTGGTCTTATGACCGTACAGCAAATAAATCTTATTGTACAGTATTCCTGAAAGCTAAATTTTCAGTTCTTGGTTCATTTATTGAAATAATATTGATCAGTCCATTTCGATGATTCGATTATTGAAATTCATTCAGTTATTATGCATAATTCAGATAAAATTGCCTATGACTTTCATCTATTCACGTGGAATTATTCATGATATTATTCATTGCTATACTTGCTGAGCTATTTAGGCTCACCCTTGCTTTCATTCATGACATTTCAGTTAAGCCAGAGAAGGCCGAAGGGTCGGGAGTAGATAAAGGGAAAAGAAAGGTCGGCCAGCAATAGAGGGTAGCTAATGTTGTATTTATTATTATATTTTGTATTATGTCTGATACGACAATTGTATGTATGAAGGTACGTAGAACCTGAGATTAGTTATGTATGAATGTAAATTAAGTTTATTATTATATTTTGTTCAGAATGGTTGAATGAGATAACAGGGTAGAATAGATTACGTGAGCACCAAACCCGTGGTTCGAGGGACCCGGATTTGGGGGCGCCACATTTTTCAACAGGAGATGAAAACGTAACAGGGTCTAGCCGGGGGATGGAGTGAGAGTCCGTGGAATAGCTGTCGTAGTCTTCACGTGTTGTAAAATAGTGTGGCAATAATAGTGAAGACTTAGTTATGTATTATTATACACTGTATTGTTGTACGTTGTGCTTTGTTGTAATAATTTTGTTGTAGTCTTTTGACGACTCAAGTTTGGGCTGTGTGGGCTCAGATTTGGGGGCGTCACAACATATTCATAAATTGTATATCTCTTGTTAATACTTTGTCTAGGTAAATTATATATAGATCAAAAGACGGTGTGAGATCTTCTGTGTCCTATTTCTTGTTACCAGACACAGAGAATATACAAACGTATGTGTATATGTATTGTATATTCTCTGTGTCTGGTAACAGAGAATGGGAACAGGGAATGAAAACAAAGGATATGAGCTCTCAAAAGACCGATGAGATTTTAGATTAGTGGTTAAAATTGAGGGATCATGATATTTTAGGTTCAATTCTCATTTATGTGAGTTTATTTTCTTCTTTACAGAAATTAATTTTCTCTTTATATGTGAGACTTGTAAGTGGTTTGTTTATTCTTCCTCTATAAAATTTAATTGGTTATTGATATTATAATAGTGATGATATCACAATTAACTCTCCAAGGGGGTTAATATATATTTTTGTTACTGTACTATAGTCCGATTTTTATTGTGGTTATTGACTTTTTTTTTGTGACAAACTCATTATTATAGTTGTTAAAAGTTACAAAATGACCACTCCATTAAAGTTCCGTCAAAAAAAGTGACGGAACTTGCTGACTCAACTAACATGTCTATGTGGCATGCTAAATTTACTAAAATGAATAGTCAAACAACCCCTATACAACAAACTCTTTCTCTTTATTTCTTAATTACCTTTTATCTAATAAATTTAATTTAATAAATAATCAAATATATATGTATAAGTATATATCAAATATAGACATTAAACTTTATGTGAAGTCTCTATGTTAAGAGAATATAAGTATAAATATAAATAATTTTAAAAAAATATTATGATAAAAAAATAATTTCACATATTTTAATTCCTCAAATTCATTCCAAATAATAAATTTGACTCTTATATTAAATCTAAGAATAATGCTAATAAAAAGAAATACTTCATTTCCAAATAAAAAATTATTATTAAAATTTTAAAATTAATATAAAATATTTTAAGTGCAAAACTTAATTTATTTTAATTAATATAATATTAAATATTTTAAAATATCTAAAAATAATAGTAATAATAAATTTATATTTTGTAATGGAATAAAAAATAAAAGACCGTCCATATTTTTCATAATTAATTATATATTTTCCCAATTTTATATAAATCAAAAACAAAATTGTTGTTTATGTTGCTTTGATTTTTTTTGTTTAAATATTATTGTATTTTTAGTAATAATTTGGTATGTTTCTTTGTTTAAATTTAATTGTTGTTTTAAATAAATATTGTTCAAATGTTATTTTACTTTTAGTAATAATTTGGTATGTTTATTTGTTTATGTAATGTCCTAGAATTTTCACATCTTTATTAATTAAATTATTAATTTAATTTCCAACGAGTTAGTTTTATGAGATTATTTAAATCTTTTTATGTGATTAATTAATTATGTGATTAAATAATTATGTAATTAATTACTAAAATTAATTAAAGGAGGTCACTAATATGTTATTAAATTAGTGAACAAACCCTAAAGTTTTAATATCAAAATAATTGATAAGTTTCCTATTAATTAAATATTCAATTAAATTGAATATAATGAGTGAATTAAATATAATAAATTAATTAATATGATTATTAATTAATGCAAATAATGTGAAATATTAATAATAATATTTATTAGTCCATTTAGTAATTTAATACTTATGGGTTAGAATATTTAATTATTTATTCAATCTAATTATTTATTTAATCATGGATTGAATAATTAATGTGTAAATTATTAAATTAGCCCAACATGGGTCAATTAGTAGCCCAAGTGGAGAATAATAAAATTTGACAATTTAGTAGCCCAAACAATTTAATAGAAGCCCAATTGGTATTTTAAATTAAAGCCCAACGATTGGCCCACTTGAAAAAAACAATTAAATAACTATTAATTATTTAAAAAAGTGGAAAGTGACTCTCAATTTGGGACAAGTAGATGATCAGCCGACCATGTGCTTGGGAGGAGAGAGAAAATGAGTTTTTTTTTTATTTTCTTTTATTTTTCATTTAATTAATATTAGGTTGCTTGTTTTGATTTTTGGGAAAGTCTTTTCCCACAAAATCCTCACCAACTAAGTATGGACTAGCTTTCTTGTGTAAGCTTCATTGCTATCTCATGATGGTAATTTTGATAGATATATATTTTATATATATCCAAATTGTAAGTATACTTACAATTTTGGAGCTTAAGTGAGTCATTTCTTCTTCTTCCATTTTCCAAGCTAGAGAGAGTTTGAGAGCAAAATATTTTGAGAGAGAGCAAGAGAAGGAGAAGGAGTGCTAAGCTAGTGCATGTCATCTTCTTTCATCACCTACTTTGGAAGAAAAAGAAAGATAGCCATTAAATCAAGGTAATGGTTATTCTAAATCTAAGTTTTATTTTTAAATTAAATAATCATCATGCTTGTATAAACATATTAATATAGTTATTAATGTGTAGAGGTAATATTTATGCCATGCTTGAGTTTAATATGTTTGATTTGTATTTTGGTATATTTATATGCTAAAATATGTATTTAATAGTGTATAATCAAGTCTTGAAATATATGACCAAAAATATTTTTGTAAAACTTAGATTTGATGTTCTAATATTATAGAACATTAAATCATGAGAAAAACAAAGTTTGAATCACTCAAAATGGAGTTATACACAAAAAGTTATGATTTATAGTAGTTTATGTGATGTAAAAATTTTTATAAAAAAATATGTTATTAAATCATGAAAAATTAATTTTTTCATGTTATAAATTAATATAAGGTGATTGGCAATTTTTTTGGATTTTTATTGTGAAGTTAAAGATTTATTGAAGGTATAATTTTTGTTAAAAATGTACTGTTCACAATCTGCCGGAAATAAAAAAAAAAGCATTGTCCGCGCAATGCGCGCGTGCCACTGTTCACCGACGAAGCGGAGCCAAACGACGTCGTTTGGCGACAGCGGAAATATTACTCCGCGCGTTATGCGCGGAAGCCGTTTCCGACCTTTCCAAAACGGCGCCGTTTTTAGTCCGAAAATATTTACACACGCGCCATGCGCGGTAGAAATTTTTCTGGCGAAATTACGCTTATGCCCCTCCGTGTTTTTCTTGCCGAAATTACTTTTCTGCCCTCGGATCAGTTTTCAACTTAATTACAGAATTGCCATCGGTCCGGTTTTTCAACTTATTTACGAAAATGCCATTCGGGTAAATTTAAATTAATTTAAATATTTGAAAATTAATTTAAAATTATAACAAAAATAATAATAATACAAAATAATATTGGAGAGGTTATTTTTCAGTAAGTTTAATATTTAAATATTTTAAATATTAATCTAGTTAGCTAAACCATGGTTAAGTTAAATAAATTATTATTATTTATTATTTAAAATACTAATAATAAATAAAGGTAATAAATTAGCAATTATTATTTAATTCCTATTAAATAATAAGTAAAGAGAGATAAAATTTATAAATTAATTATTTATTATTTAAATATTATTAAATAATAAATAGGGATAATTAAGTAATTAATTATTATTTATTTAGTATTAAATAACGATTAATGGAAACTAAGTTATTAGATTAATAATTTATTATTTAATTAAAATAATAAATAAGAATGATTTGATTATTATTTAACCTTAAATAATAATTAAAATTAATTAAATAATTAATTATTATTTAATTGACATTAAATAATAATTAAAGAGGATTAAGATTAGTAAACTATTATTTAATTTTCTTAATTAAATAATAAGTAAGGTTAATTACTTAGTTAATTATTGGTTGATTAACATTAAATTGAAGAAGGTTAAAACTAAGTTAATAATTATTTATTATTTAATTATAATTAAATAATAAGTAAGTACAATTAGTTATTATTTATTTTTAATAATAAGTAGAGTTAATTAATTAATTTCTATTTAATCAATATTAAATAGTAATTAAATAGAGATTGAGTTAATAAAATAAATTTAATTTAATTATGATTTAATTAAACAATTATAATAAGTTGTTTAAGGGTTTAATAAGTGTCCAACACCTCAGAAAAATATTTTCTAACTTATTAAATTATTAACCTAAAATGATTAAGTGTCTATAAGGTTAATAATATTGTTTTGACTAATGTAATTTATGTGTTAGTACTTATGTGGTAAATAAGTTCGTTATTAAGCGTATAATTATGCAAATACGTCGTACTAATTATTAGACCGACTTTATTAATGTTAGGTCTTTCAAAGCAAGTTAGTTAAAGCTAGACAATTATTGTAGCTGAGCAAAAAGGCAAGTTCTCTAACCCTACTCAATTATTATCGTTGAACAAGTTTCCATACTTGTATTTATTGTTAAAGCTTGAAGTGGTTTAATTATTTAAAATTATTCCACATCCATATTGTTTATAAAATCGCACTTAGTGCATTTGAAGCTTGTTAGTTCTTGATTCATGAACTGTATTAAAAATGTCTGAAGCTAATAGTTCAGCTAGACATTGCGTTTCTAAATTCAATAACTTGAATACTTTTAAAAGCTTATCCAAACCATTGTTGGGTGCGGATTTTCTTATATTAAGTCTGAGAATTGAACAACCCTAAATTAGGGGATTTTGTGTCGGGAAACCGACTTTGGGCGCCAGTGACTAAATGTAATGCATATACAGCGGGTTGAATAGGCTGATCCCCTTGAAAACCAAACAACTCAAAGGGTCAGAGGAAACTCTATTATACCCTAGTTAGTTCAGGGTCCTTAGAGACCACTCAGCATTTTAAGATTCAAATATTCTGTTTATTAAAATTTGAATCCTGTTTCATTCACAATTGTTATATCTATTGTTGAACCATTGATGATCTTTCCCATTCATTCATGATATATTAAATCTATATGATTGTTATAAACTTGCTGAGCAAACTAGTTGCTCATTCTTGCTATATCATGAACCATTTTTCAGATAATCCTGATTGCTCCAGGAAGGATAAGGGAAAAGGAAAGGCCAAAGCTTAAGTAGCTTATGCATGCTAGTTAGATCTTTATTTATGTATTTACGGTTGTTAAACCTTTTGTAATTCCTTATGATAGGAACTGTTTTTATGTTAAGGTTGATAGACCCTGGTATTGTAACCTTTTGAAGGGAACCAATATGTATTATTCCGCGATATTTAAATGCAATGTATGTATTTAATTGTTAGTAATGTGTTGAATAGTGAGAACCAAACTCGAGGTTATGGAACCCGGATTTGGGGTCGTCACAGGTTGGTATCAGAGCCGTAGGTTAGAAACGTTAGGATTTGCGAAACCTAAGTTATAACCTTAGTATTAAACTCATATTGAGTGCGTTAGGGGATGAATCGGGGAGATTCATCATGTTGTGTATTTTTGGAGATGGATTGAGAAAATCCATCGAGCCGAGATGTACATGATAAAATATCATTTCATTTCATCAATGAATATATTTTATTGCTGTACTAACGTGTGTTATTGTTTTATGATATAGGATGGCAGAGATCGGACAGTCGAGTCGCACTGCTGAGGAGGACTATATTGATATCCATATGGATACTGCACAGCCGCTGGTGGCTGCACCCGTAGAGGAGCCAGAGTCAGATCCTGAGGAGGGGGATCGTGTGGAGCCCGTCTGGGGCGGAGTCATGAGGCCTTACAGTGAGGATGAGGCAGAGTCAGAGGAGTCTGAGGAGGAGGAGTCAGCTGATGGCATGGGCACTACTGCCGCTGACATCATAGAGGGACTGACAGATAGGAACGAGGGGCTGGAGGCAAGGGTCCAGCATCTAGAGGAGCAGAATCTGACCCATCAGCACATGGAGGATCAGTATAGGGATGCGGCTTATCAGTTCTCTGGCGAGAATACAGAGCTGAAGGAGAGGATTGTAGGACTTGAGGATCAGGTACAGGAGTACGAGGATTCAGTAGAGCACTTTGCGGTGCTAACTCATCAGCTGGTAGAGCAGGATGTAGAGCTGCAAGCCAAATTGGCAGTGGTTGAGACTAGGTTGGCTGAGGCTGAGCTGAAGGTTCAGCAAGTACAGGCAGAGAAGGCCGCCATCCGTGCACACTGGCAGGAGGCGGTAGAGGACCGAATGGAGATGGAGAGACAGCGGGATGCCGCTTATGGTCAGATGATTGAGCTAGAGGAGGAGGTCCGCGAGAAGCGGGTGAGGACGGATAGACTTAGTTACGTCTACCGATCTTCATATGGTAGGCTTCAGAGCAGGGTGCACTACTACCCAGCTGAGGAGGGCCAGTCTATGCACACCATCAGCAGGAGTGTGGTGATGGCCATCGGGGATGAGGAGTATGACGACGCGATCCGTAGGGGGATGCACATTCAGTAGTAGTAGTAGTTGTGTTCTAATTTCGTATGTAAATAGATGCAGTAAAACCCAACTTTTGTTTTATTAAAGGGTTAATATGTCACTAAATCCCAACTCTAGGAAGTTGTAGAATATGTCAGATCCCATCTTTTGTAGCTTCTCTGGGATAGAAGCATTTATAGCAGTATGCTTTTGATGTAAAATGCTACGCACTACTGTTTTAGCATATGAGTATAAATGCAGTTGAATTTATGTTTATATGCGTGTTGAAATAATTACTTGTATTTTAGCTAGACATTGCCTAAGATACAAAATAATGAAATGAAAAAGATGTAAACAGTATAATAATGTAAATTTTTGTTATAACAGAAAATGCCGCCACGTAGACAACCACCAAGGAACCAGGGGGTAGAAGAGTCAGTTAACAACGACGCGGGGGGTCACAATGTAGACCCTATGCAAAACTTCGTCGACATGCTAGCTGAGGCAATGCAACACAGACATCCTGTTGTAGCAAATCCACCACCACCACCACCAACTCAGTTGGCAAATTTCAAAGATTTTAAAGCGGTGAGACCGCCAGAGTTTAGGGGAACGTCGGACCCGATAGAGGCCCAGTCTTGGATAAAGGAGATAGAGAAGGCGTTCGTTATCGCAAGAGTAGCTGAGGAGCAAAAGACAGTTTTTGCTACCTACATGATGAAGGGCGAAGCCAATTTCTGGTGGGAAGCCAATCAGAATAGGGCTGGGGATGGTGTGGTGCCCTGGACAAAATTTAAGGAAATATTCGACGAGAATTATTTCCCGAAAAGTATGAAGAGTAGGATGGAGGTAAGGTTTCTAGAACTGAAACAGGAGAACATGTCGGTACCGGAGTACGCGGCAAAATTTAATGAGTTGGCCAGGTTCGCTCCACATCAGGTAGACACGGAGGAACGCAAGGCCAGGAGGTTCGAGAATGGATTGAGACCTTGGATATTCAACAAGGTAGCAGTACTGCAGATTGACTCGTTCGCAACTTTGTTGGAGAAGTCAATTATTGCTGAAGGAGGAAGCGACGCGTTAACCAAGTACAACCAGGAGAGAAACAAGAAGAAAAATGAAGGGGGAAGTAAGAACAGCAACAGTGGAGGCAATAATAACAGCAACAAACGTAAATGGGACAACAGCATCAACGACAAGAGCTCGGGGAATCAACAAGGAAGTGTTCAGAAAAAGCCAGCATGCAATATTTGTGGAAAGAATCATTTCGGGGAATGCAGGAAAGGCAAGAACACGTGCTACAATTGTGGTCAGGTGGGACATATTTCTCCAAATTGTCCCCTCCCAAAGAAAGTGAGATGCTTTTCTTGCGGAGCATCTGACCACCTGATAAAGGACTGCCCTAAGAAGAAGAATGACGGGGGTAGCGGCTACAAGGGCAATAACAGCAAATTGGCTATCGGGGGACCGGTACCACAGAACAAGCCGACAGCCCGGACTTTCAATATGACGGTACAGGATGCCGTGGGGTCAAAAGACGTGGTGTCAGGTATTATTCCGATCAATAATATAAATGCATATGTATTGTTTGATTCGGGTGCTACCTGTTCATTTGTGTCTGATGATTTCGCTAGACGATTAGAGTTGCCTAGGGACAAACTAGAAAACTCAATGAACATAGAAGTTGCTAATAAAGAAGTGATTCCGGTAGAGTACATACATAGAAATTGTTGTGCTGAAATCAGGGGTCAGAAATTAAATGTGAATCTAATTCCAATACGTCTGGGGGAATTTGATGTAATACTTGGGATGGATTGGTTGTTTAACCACGGGGCGATAATTGATTGTCAGAAGAAGTGCATACACCTTAAGACACCAAATAAGTCTAAGGTTGTATTTTATGGCAGCAAGTCGTCAAGACAGTCTTCTTGTCTAACGATGATGCAAGCCAAGAAATTATTGAAGAAAGGTTGTGTAGGGTATTTGGCTCATGTGGTTGACACACAAGTGGTGAGTCCCGGGATGGAGCAAATACCAGTAGTTAGGGAATTTATGGATGTTTTTCCAGATGTACTGCCGGGTTTACCGCCGGACAGGGAGATAGAATTTGTGATTGATTTAGTACCGGGGACAGCACCGATATCGAAAGCACCATATAGGATGGCTCCGGTAGAACTGAAGGAATTGATGGTGCAATTGCAGGAGTTGTTAGATAATAAGTACATTCAGCCAAGTGTTTCTCCATGGGGAGCACCGGTGCTGTTTGTAAAGAAGAAGGATGGATCGATGAGATTGTGTATGGATTATAGAGAGCTGAATAAGGTGACAATTAAGAACAAGTACCCGTTACCACGAATTGACGATCTTTTCGATCAATTGAAAGGGGCGAAGTACTTTTCAAAGATTGACTTAAGGACTGGTTATCATCAGTTGAAAGTCAGGAAGGAGGATATACCCAAGACGGCATTCAGAACTCGATATGGGCATTATGAGTTTCTGGTGATGTCGTTTGGACTAACGAATGCGCCAGCCGCATTTATGGACATGATGAACAGAATATTCAAGCAATACTTGGATAAATTTGTAGTCGTGTTCATTGACGATATTTTGGTGTATTCTAAAACGGAGGAAGAGCATGCTGAACACCTAAGATTGGTGTTGGAGATTTTACGGAAGGAGCGGTTGTACGCTAAGTTTTCAAAGTGTGAATTCTGGTTGGAGAGAGTTCAATTTTTAGGTCATGTTATTGACAAGGAGGGAGTTTCGGTTGATCCGGCGAAGGTTGAATCGGTAATGAATTGGGAACAACCAAGGACGCCGACAGAAGTAAGAAGTTTCTTAGGGTTAGCGGGTTACTATCGGAGATTCATTCAAGACTTCTCAAAGATAGCAACACCGTTGACCAACTTAACAAGAAAGACGGTAAAATACGTGTGGACGGAGAAGTGTGAGGAAAGTTTTCAGGAGTTAAAGAAAAGACTTAGTGAAGCACCTGTATTGACCTTACCAGACGATACAGGAGGTTTTACGGTCTACAGTGATGCATCGCACAAGGGGCTTGGCTGTGTGCTTATGCAAAACGGCAAAGTCGTTGCGTATGCGTCCAGACAATTAAAAGATTATGAGAAGGGATATCCTACCCACGACTTGGAATTGGCAGCGGTAGTGTTTGCCCTTAAAATTTGGAGACATTATCTGTACGGAGAAAAATGTGAGATATTCACAGACCATAAGAGTCTGAAGTATATCTTCACACAGAAGGAGTTGAATATGAGGCAACGGAGATGGTTGGAATTGATCAAAGATTATGATTGTGAAATTCTATATCATCCCGGCAAGGCCAACGTAGTAGCGGATGCTCTGAGTAGAAAGAGCAGGGAGAAATTGTTCATATTGACAGATCAAGAACAATTGGTTCAAGAGATGGCTCGAATGGAGTTGGAAGTGAGAAGTCCAAACGAGTCAATAGAAGTCGAGGTGAGCCCCACCTTGTTAGATAGGGTGAAAGAGGCTCAAGACAAAGATGAGGAATGTGACAGAATCCGGGAGAGGATGACCGATAGAGAAGAGGTCAAGTTTAAAATTGATAGCATGGGATTGCTGAGATTTGAAAATCGTGTTTGGGTACCGCTAGTGCCTGAACTACGAGAAGAGATTTTGCAAGAGGCCCACAGTACGAGATACTCGATACATCCGGGGAGTACGAAGATGTATCAAGATCTACGTCAGCATTTTTGGTGGCCGAATTTAAAGAGGGAGGTTGCAGAATGTGTCAGCCGATGCCTAACTTGTCAAAGGGTAAAGGCCGAACATCAGAGACCAAGTGGATTGTTACAGCCGTTAGAAATTCCTGAGTGGAAATGGGAGCATATCACAATGGATTTTGTGGTAGGACTTCCAGCAACACAGAAGGGATATGACGCAATTTGGGTGATTGTGGATCGGCTAACAAAGTCAGCACACTTTTTGCCGATCAAGATTAGGTTCAGTTTGGATCAGTTGGCCAAATTGTACATCAAAGAGATAGTTTCAAGACATGGGGTGCCGGTATCGATTGTGTCAGACAGAGATCCGCGCTTCACGTCAAAATTTTGGAGAAGTCTTCAGGAGAGATTGGGGACACAGTTGAGAATGAGTACAGCGTATCATCCGCAGACCGATGGACAAAGTGAGAGAACAATTCAAACATTGGAAGATATGCTCAGGGCCTGCGTGATGGATTTCAAGGGCAGTTGGGAAATCCATCTACCACTAGTTGAGTTTGCATACAACAACAGTTATCATGCGAGCATAGGTATGCCGCCTTACGAAGCTTTATATGGCAGAAAATGCAGAACACCTCTATGTTGGGATGAGGTAGGAGAACGCCGACTGTTGGGGCCAGAATTGGTTCAACAGACGGTAGAAATTATCAAGGTAATAAGAGCTCGGCTAGTAGCAGCTCAAGACCGTCAAAAGAAATACGCCGATTTACATCGACAGAAACGAGACTTCGAGGTGGGGAGTTTTGTGTTCATTAAGGTATCTCCCTGGAAAGGGAAGATCAGGTTTGGAAAGAAGGGGAAATTGAGTCCAAGGTTCATAGGACCGTTCGAAATATTGAGAAGAGTGGGTGAAGTAGCATACGAGGTAGCTTTACCTCCTGAATTGGAACATATTCACAATGTGTTTCACGTGTCAGTATTGCGGCCATACAAACCAGACTACAAGCACGTTATCTCCTATGAACCAATTCAAGTCGGGAAGGACTTATCATATGAAGAAGTTCCTGTTCAGATACTCGATAGGAAGGAACAGAAACTGAGAAATAAGATAATTCATTCTGTCAAAGTACTTTGGAGGAATCACGCCATTGAAGAATCTACGTGGGAATTAGAGGAGGAAATGAGGGCAAATTACCCGTTTTTATTTGAGTAACCTTATTTTTACAATTCCGAGGACGGAATTTTTATAAGGAGGGGAGAATGTAATGTCCTAGAATTTTCACATCTTTATTAATTAAATTATTAATTTAATTTCCAACGAGTTAGTTTTATGAGATTATTTAAATCTTTTTATGTGATTAATTAATTATGTGATTAAATAATTATGTAATTAATTACTAAAATTAATTAAAGGAGGTCACTAATATGTTATTAAATTAGTGAACAAACCCTAAAGTTGTAATATCAAAATAATTGATAAGTTTCCTATTAATTAAATATTCAATTAAATTGAATATAATGAGTGAATTAAATATAATAAATTAATTAATATGATTATTAATTAATGCAAATAATGTGAAATATTAATAATAATATTTATTAGTCCATTTAGTAATTTAATACTTATGGGTTAGAATATTTAATTATTTATTCAATCTAATTATTTATTTAATCATTGATTGAATAATTAATGTGTAAATTATTAAATTAGCCCAACATGGGTCAATTAGTAGCCCAAGTGGAGAATAATAAAATTTGACAATTTAGTAGCCCAAACAATTTAATAGAAGCCCAATTGGTATTTTAAATTAAAGCCCAACGATTGGCCCACTTGAAAAAACAATTAAATAACTATTAATTATTTAAAAAAGTGGAAAGTGACTCTCAATTTGGGACAAGTAGATGATCAGCCGACCATGTGCTTGGGAGGAGAGAGAAAATGAGTTTTTTTTTATTTTCTTTTATTTTTCATTTAATTAATATTAGGTTGCTTGTTTTGATTTTTGGGAAAGTCTTTTCCCACAAAATCCTCACCAACTAAGTATGGACTAGCTTTCTTGTGTAAGCTTCATTGCTATCTCATGATGGTAATTTTGATAGATATATATTTTATATATATCCAAATTGTAAGTATACTTACAATTTTGGAGCTTAAGTGAGTCATTTCTTCTTCTTCCATTTTCCAAGCTAGAGAGAGTTTGAGAGCAAAATATTTTGAGAGAGAGCAAGAGAAGGAGAAGGAGTGCTAAGCTAGTGCATGTCATCTTCTTTCATCACCTACTTTGGAAGAAAAAGAAAGATAGCCATTAAATCAAGGTAATGGTTATTCTAAATCTAAGTTTTATTTTTAAATTAAATAATCATCATGCTTGTATAAACATATTAATATAGTTATTAATGTGTAGAGGTAATATTTATGCCATGCTTGAGTTTAATATGTTTGATTTGTATTTTGGTATATTTATATGCTAAAATATGTATTTAATAGTGTATAATCAAGTCTTGAAATATATGACCAAAAATATTTTTGTAAAACTTAGATTTGATGTTCTAATATTATAGAACATTAAATCATGAGAAAAACAAAGTTTGAATCACTCAAAATGGAGTTATACACAAAAAGTTATGATTTATAGTAGTTTATGTGATGTAAAAATTTTTATAAAAAAATATGTTATTAAATCATGAAAAATTAATTTTTTCATGTTATAAATTAATATAAGGTGATTGGCAATTTTTTTGGATTTTTATTGTGAAGTTAAAGATTTATTGAAGGTATAATTTTTGTTAAAAATGTACTGTTCACAATCTGCCGGAAATAAAAAAAAAAGCATTGTCCGCGCAATGCGCGCGTGCCACTGTTCACCGACGAAGCGGAGCCAAACGACGTCGTTTGGCGACAGCGGAAATATTACTCCGCGCGTTATGCGCGGAAGCCGTTTCCGACCTTTCCAAAACGGCGCCGTTTTTAGTCCGAAAATATTTACACACGCGCCATGCGCGGTAGAAATTTTTCTGGCGAAATTACGCTTATGCCCCTCCGTGTTTTTCTTGCCGAAATTACTTTTCTGCCCTCGGATCAGTTTTCAACTTAATTACAGAATTGCCATCGGTCCGGTTTTTCAACTTATTTACGAAAATGCCATTCGGGTAAATTTAAATTAATTTAAATATTTGAAAATTAATTTAAAATTATAACAAAAATAATAATAATACAAAATAATATTGGAGAGGTTATTTTTCAGTAAGTTTAATATTTAAATATTTTAAATATTAATCTAGTTAGCTAAACCATGGTTAAGTTAAATAAATTATTATTATTTATTATTTAAAATACTAATAATAAATAAAGGTAATAAATTAGCAATTATTATTTAATTCCTATTAAATAATAAGTAAAGAGAGATAAAATTTATAAATTAATTATTTATTATTTAAATATTATTAAATAATAAATAGGGATAATTAAGTAATTAATTATTATTTATTTAGTATTAAATAACGATTAATGGAAACTAAGTTATTAGATTAATAATTTATTATTTAATTAAAATAATAAATAAGAATGATTTGATTATTATTTAACCTTAAATAATAATTAAAATTAATTAAATAATTAATTATTATTTAATTGACATTAAATAATAATTAAAGAGGATTAAGATTAGTAAACTATTATTTAATTTTCTTAATTAAATAATAAGTAAGGTTAATTACTTAGTTAATTATTGGTTGATTAACATTAAATTGAAGAAGGTTAAAACTAAGTTAATAATTATTTATTATTTAATTATAATTAAATAATAAGTAAGTACAATTAGTTATTATTTATTTTTAATAATAAGTAGAGTTAATTAATTAATTTCTATTTAATCAATATTAAATAGTAATTAAATAGAGATTGAGTTAATAAAATAAATTTAATTTAATTATGATTTAATTAAACAATTATAATAAGTTGTTTAAGGGTTTAATAAGTGTCCAACACCTCAGAAAAATATTTTCTAACTTATTAAATTATTAACCTAAAATGATTAAGTGTCTATAAGGTTAATAATATTGTTTTGACTAATGTAATTTATGTGTTAGTACTTATGTGGTAAATAAGTTCGTTATTAAGCGTATAATTATGCAAATACGTCGTACTAATTATTAGACCGACTTTATTAATGTTAGGTCTTTCAAAGCAAGTTAGTTAAAGCTAGACAATTATTGTAGCTGAGCAAAAAGGCAAGTTCTCTAACCCTACTCAATTATTATCGTTGAACAAGTTTCCATACTTGTATTTATTGTTAAAGCTTGAAGTGGTTTAATTATTTAAAATTATTCCACATCCATATTGTTTATAAAATCGCACTTAGTGCATTTGAAGCTTGTTAGTTCTTGATTCATGAACTGTATTAAAAATGTCTGAAGCTAATAGTTCAGCTAGACATTGCGTTTCTAAATTCAATAACTTGAATACTTTTAAAAGCTTATCCAAACCATTGTTGGGTGCGGATTTTCTTATATTAAGTCTGAGAATTGAACAACCCTAAATTAGGGGATTTTGTGTCGGGAAACCGACTTTGGGCGCCAGTGACTAAATGTAATGCATATACAGCGGGTTGAATAGGCTGATCCCCTTGAAAACCAAACAACTCAAAGGGTCAGAGGAAACTCTATTATACCCTAGTTAGTTCAGGGTCCTTAGAGACCACTCAGCATTTTAAGATTCAAATATTCTGTTTATTAAAATTTGAATCCTGTTTCATTCACAATTGTTATATCTATTGTTGAACCATTGATGATCTTTCCCATTCATTCATGATATATTAAATCTATATGATTGTTATAAACTTGCTGAGCAAACTAGTTGCTCATTCTTGCTATATCATGAACCATTTTTCAGATAATCCTGATTGCTCCAGGAAGGATAAGGGAAAAGGAAAGGCCAAAGCTTAAGTAGCTTATGCATGCTAGTTAGATCTTTATTTATGTATTTACGGTTGTTAAACCTTTTGTAATTCCTTATGATAGGAACTGTTTTTATGTTAAGGTTGATAGACCCTGGTATTGTAACCTTTTGAAGGGAACCAATATGTATCATTCCGCGATATTTAAATGCAATGTATGTATTTAATTGTTAGTAATGTGTTGAATAGTGAGAACCAAACTCGAGGTTATGGAACCCGGATTTGGGGTCGTCACAGTTTAAATTTAATTGTTGTTTTGAATATTTTTGTTTAAATATTATTTTACTTTTAGTAATAGTTTGATATTTTTTTTATTAAAATTTAATTTTTGTTTTGAATTCTTTTGTTTAAATATTATTTTACTTTCAGTAATAATTTGGTATATTTCTTTGTTTAAATTTAATTGTTGTTTTGAATTTTTTTTGTTCAAATATTATTTTACTTTCAGTAATAATTTGGTATGCTTTTTTTGTTTAAATTTAATTATTTTTTTGAATTTTTTTTGTTCAAATGTTATTTTACTTTCAGTAGTAATTTGGTATGTTTCTTTTATTTAAATTTAATTGTTGTTTTGATTTTTTTTTTTGTTTAAATGTTATTTTACTTTTAGTAATAATTTGGTATGTTTATTTTTTAAAATTTAATTGTTGTTTTGAATTTTTTTTTGTTTAAATGTTATTTTACTTTTAGTAATAATTTGCTATATTTTTTGTTTAAATATTATGACCTTGCTGATTTGGAAATGACAAGGGAGGTATATATGACAAAAAGTCATATCAATCGCACGTTCAGCAAGTTCCGTCACTTTTTTTGATAAAACTTTAACAAAGTAACTATTTTATAATTTTTAACGACTATAGTAATGCGTCTGTCACAAAAAAAAAATCAATAATCACAATAAAAATCGAACTATAATATAGTCACCAAAACATATATTAACCCCTCCCCGAGGTAATTTTCCACCTAGTCTCCTCCGACTCTTTTACCGGTTTTTCCTCCAACACTTTATTACTGACTATTAAAATGGATGAAAAAAATAAAATAAATGAGTGAAAAACTTAAAAAACATATTTTAAGAAACAGGCTCTGAAGCGCCACGTGTGATGCGCTGTAAAACATATTTTGAGAAATAGACTCGGAAGCGAAGGCACTATTCGTTGAGAGGCTCCTGCCAACGATAAAGCCCATGCATGGATGCGTAAAGGTTTTGCTTGTGTTTTATTTTTTCTGTCGAATTATAATTATAAAATATGAAAATATACAAATTAAGTCATAGATGTTAGTTATAACAAAAAACGATAAATGTTAGTTATAACAGAAAAATATTCATGTTAAATTATACCGATAAGAATTGTGTTATGTCAGTGATGGACTCGAGATTTATCCTGAGTGGGGTTTTGGGACAGTATATATATAATATAAAATATTAATTTAATTAAATTACACCGGTAAGAATTATGTTCTGCCAGGAACGAACTTAAGATTTATTCTTAGTGGGGGTTTATATTAATATAAATTTAAAAAATATATATTAGTAATTATATAAATAAATATTTATGTTAAACGCAGTGATATAAAATTGAGAAAAAATTATAAATCATTAAGAAAAATAGGGGACCAAGTCTACCGAATATTTGATAAATTCATACTCATATCGGCAAAAACCTATGAAATATTGAACAATATATAAATTGTAAATTTTTTATGTTAGACTATAATTGCAAAATATATGTAAACTTTGATATTATAAATTAGTCAATTAACTGCCACTATCATATTTAACCTAACCGTCACAAAATAAGAGTGGAAAAATATATATCTAATATAAATAATAAATAATGGTAATATAAATATATAAAACACCATGGCTTAGAATTTGACTAGAAATAAAACTCCAACTTAAAAGCACACACAAAAAGTTCTTACCAAATACAATTAGATGAAATTTAATTTACGGCTTGAATAAATTAAATTTCCATATCCTAAAAACTAACGAAAACACAAAAAAAATAATAAATAATAAATAATAAATCCTTATCAAATACAATTATAACTTTAATTTCGTCGTTCTAAATTATAAAAGTCAATTTGAGATATTTTTAAAGTTAAAATTAAAATAATTAATTAAAAAATTAAAAAATAATAAATTTTACATTGAAAAATACTTTTTAGATAGTGTACAATATTTCTCATTGTATTGACTAAAGTTAAAAAAGTTCATGCGAATTTTAATTTATTTTGAGTTTAAAAATATCTAAAGTTTAATTCAAAAAGTCAATAATAATTTTATATTTTAGAATATATGGTGTAATTTAACCAGAACTGCAGTATTTTCTCCCAAGTCCCAAATCTATATATTTTTAAGCTAACGAAATTAATTAATGATGCGACCAAATTATCCAAGTCCCGCATCAGAAGTTTTTCCAACTTAGTTATTATTTATATTATTACTTGTGTCTACTTTAAGTTATATTTATTTATAAAAAAATATATTTAAAATTAAATTATTTATCTTAATTTAACATTATTTTGTGCCATATATCTTCTTAAAAGAGTACCAATAAAAACAACAAGGACGCTATTTAATCTCTTACGTTTTTATAATTGACATGATATTTTTATATTAAATTTTTTAGGATGATGGACTTTGATGCATTGTGTTGGGCTGATTTTGATCATCAGCCCATCTCAGCCAGCCCAAACTGTACGGCACATAGGAGCATAGATTATTTATCGGAGTCTTGTTCCTACATTTTCCATATAATGAAGCAAAGGTACGCTTGCTGTATTGAGAAATAACTACAACACTAGTAGTGAATATAAAGAAAAAAGAGGCTGAGCTTAAAAACAATCCGTTATGTCCAGGTAATTCTTTTTAATACGGTACCATTTATTGTTATATCACGTGATAATAAAGTCCTTTATGGATATACATTGATCGAAAAATTAAAGAAAAACTTGATATCGATATAGATGGAGAGATTATGCATTATAAGAGGAGATTGTTGAGGTTATATTTGCTCTAATAAATTAACTTTTTAGTTTAAAATTCAAAAAGTGATTCCAAATTTGTCTGTACGATATTTTGAAGACTATTAAATTTAAAATTACTATACTTCAATATATAAATAAAGTAGTCAAAATAACCAAATATAAAGGTTATCCTCATTGTCATAAAATAGGTGAGTACCCACTCATTTTCAAAAGGGCTCTAATTGGGCAAATATTAGAGTAATTATTTAGTAGTTTTAAAGTACTTATCAGGTAATATTTTATACTATTCATATATTAATATTTTAATACTTAAAATGAAATAAAACACTTTAAATATTAAAATATTAATACATAAATAATATAAAATATTATACGACAAGTGTTCCGGTATACAAATATTATCTAATAATTTTTCGCAAATCTTGTCCCTACTTGGTATAAAATAAAAACCAACCATAAGTCATAAAGTTGTTGGTGGACCAGAAGTCCAAAATCAAGTGAGAAAGGAATCAAGAAATTAGGAAGCCACCTCAACCTTTCAGTACCCAACCTCCTTTTGTTAATTCCAATACCATTATCAACCTAGATTTTCAAACCTCTTATTTGCCCTTTTGAAAAAGCAAGGAGGCCTTGAATGGCCCGCCCACAAGAGATTACAAAATGGAGTACTACTACTACTTTCTTTTTTGGGAAATGAGGATGTGAATTTTTTTGGTGGGATTAGTGACCCACATGACAATTTGTCTTTTTGATCATGTAATCGACAGTAAAAGCTACTTCCTAGTAATCATGGCTTCTCATTATCGATGCATTATTATTTAAGTTTCAATTATTTTCAATTTTCATGTGCTTCGCCAAAACTCCAAAAGGAACTATAGATATGGGTGAAAAAAAGATTATTAAGTGGTTCAATAACTTTAAAACAAATGATTATATATATATATATATATATATATGAGACTGTATTTATAACAAATAATTATTAAAAATATTGTTATAATAATTAATATAAAAAGCAAAATAACTGTGAATGTCTTCTGGCACCAAAAATTATAGTGACAGACTAATTTTTTTCTTAACGCTTATCGTTAGAGATTTTAATGGCCAACGTTAATTTTTTTTTCCCTATCGTTAAAGTTTCTAACGATAATTTATTTGTAATAACTGTTTGTTATAAATACGTTACTATATATATATATATATATATATATATATAATCATAACATTGCGTAAATAACTCTTTTATGTTTTTATCAATAATTATATATAACAATTTAAGTGAAGGGTCCTAAATTCAATTAATTTAATTTGTTATCAATATCTATTTTGTAAGTACAAAATTTTCACACCTGACTCGAAATTCACATTAAATTAAACTGACCTCAAATCTACTTTATCACTTTGTGTGTAGTACTATTATATCAAATAAAACCCCTCTCTCTCTCTCTCTCTCTCTCTCTCTCTCTCTCTCTCTCTCTCTCTCTCTCTCTCTATCTCTATATATATATATATATATATAAAATCATTGATTTTATTAATTATAAATTTATTATATGATTATAAAAAGTAACGAATTTAAATTAAAATGAATCTCAATCGCTAAAAAAAATAAAAAAAATCTCATACTATATAAATGAAATATATAAAAAAATTAGTTCGTGCTTCGCATAGTGCAAGCTTGTAAGATACTCTCTCGTTTTTATTATATAAATTTTTAATTTTTTTTATATATAATATAAGACGTTTTATATATAATTGGGAGAAAAAATTTAATTATTAATTATTTTATTTTTAAAAGATGAAGTAATTGAAAGAGATAAGAATGAGTATTTAATTAATGTATGAATAATAATAAAATTTTAAATTAATATTAATAAAATTTTTTAATATGTGTAATTATATTTTAAATGATTTATATAATGAAAAGAAGGGAGTAATATTTAAGACGGTAAAATTGAAGGTGAACATTGAAAATCATGGTAGGAATTTGTTGGTGTAAATTTGGTCGATTCCATAACTTTCACCATGCATGTCTTGACATGTACGGGGAGGCAACCAAAATTGTCTCATACGATACGCAACATCTGGACCACCAATTTTACTGCAACACCCGACCGGCATCTTACTTAATTATTCAGTCAGTTTCGAATTGAAAAATTATTATTAATTTTTTTAAAAATTAATTAAATTATTTTTAAAATTAAAATAATTTTTTTATTTTTTTAAAATAATAAATATTATAACTTATAATTATATTTTGATAGTTTATGATATTTTTAATTATATTGACATAAAAAAATTAATGAATCTTAATTTTGAGTTTGAAATTAAAATTTTAAAAGTAAATATTAATTTTAAAATTTGGAACATAATAAGTATTTAAAATATTTTAATCTTTAAAATTGATACGATTCATTCATATTTTGAAATAATAAATTCTATAAGTAATAAGACCATAAAAATATATTTTTTAATATTTGTATTATATGAAACTAAATTATTCATTAAATTAAAAAACATGTCAAATTTATTTCAAAAAATTAATATTAATCCTATATTAAAATTGATGGAATGTTTGTTATTGTCGTTTGGACTAGGGACATGGACATTGACTGAGCATGCACGCTTACGCGTCGTTTTCTTGACTGTCTAAATTTCATGGAATCATAATAGATTTTAAACATCATTTTTCTTAATGAACTATTTTTCAGTATTAAAATTGAATATTAACTTTGAAAAATCAGACTGTCTTTCAAAAAAAATAAAACACCTGACTGATGTGTTAAATATATAAATAATTAATTTAATTTCTGTAAAGAATTAAAAAATTAAAATGGAGGTAGGCCATTTCATCTCATTTCTCAAAAAATAAAATTCATAAATTTAAAAGGAATATATGATCTATTTCATTATAATAGAATAATTAAATATAAATTTTTTCATTTTATAAAAATGAGTTATCTAATTTTAATATTCATTCTTTTAATTCAAATATAACATAAACTTTTATTAAAAGTAAATAAATAAAAAGGACTCATAAGGCATAATGTATAATAATATTTATTTATGTATTTGTACTGAATTTAATGCATAAAAAAATAATATATTAGTGAATCTTATGTATTGAATTTCGTGTAAATATATAAACAAATAAAATTTACTCTTATTTTCTGAGGCTCTAAGAAAATCCAATGTAATCATATAGATTCTAAATTTTATATCTGGCAAGTAAAATGTCCACTCATGACCCAACATACTTAGGCGCCAAACATCACCCGGCGGCGATAAGTCTACACTTACCATATTTAAATAAAAAATTAAATATTGTATTTATTTTAATTATTAAAAAAAAGATATAACATAAATTTTAATATCATATTTTATTATTTAATAATTAAAATTAATATAATATTTAAATATTATGTATTTATATTTATTTCGTCCAACGGTCTAATGGGAGATATTGAGTACATTTTCCCTTTTTTTTTTATAGGAGGGCAAAAGCCCAAAAAATGGACAAAAAAAAAAAAAAAAAACTACAAGCATAGTTTAGGAATAACTTCATAACATTTTTGTTCAAGAATTCACCTAACTTTTCAGAAAGACGATAAAAAAAAAATTGTTATTTATATAGAAGAATTTTGATATTTTTATAAGTCTTTATTTATATAAATATTAATTTTATTTATTATCTTATTTATTATTCATATGAAAGAAATCATGCAAAATTATCAAATTCTCTAATCTTTATTAGGTCCTCTAAGGGCACATGCTAAACGCGAAAAATAAGGGTAAATTTTATTTGTTTATATACTTGTACGGAATTCAATACATGAGGTCCACTAGTATATTAATTTTTTATGTATTAAATTCAGTACAAATACATAAATAAATATTATTATACATTGTTTTCAACATTTAGAACGTGTTCTTAAGGCATATTTTAAGAAAATCCATCTTTATTTATCAACTCAAAAATCTACTAAATGAATAAAAAATTAGAATATTTACCTTCCTATAATGAAGAAAGAAGTAACACACTTGACCAGTGGTGTCGTGAACTCTTGATGATGACTATTTGGTGATTTAAGTGGACCAATCACCAATGTGTAATGTCTAATCTCATTTATTGACATACTTTCATTCTAATTGATTACCCATTCAATGGTGGGGTAGCGGAATTTCTATCAACGACCTTAAAGTTAAGTTAATCACATAAATTTAAATACCAATAAAATATAGAATAAAATTTATATATTATATATTAATAAAAATATTTAACAATATATTTCACTTTTTATTTTTATATATTATTTATACACAATTTTTTTATATAATTAATGTTCATAACATTATTCCATATTTTAATATCAGTAATTTTATTTTTTCGAGAAAAAATAATACCGATAATTGATTGATACAACATCAGTATAAAATATAAAAAAAAATTTAAATTTATTCAAAAAATTATTTATTAGCTTTATTTGTAAAAAAAATAAAAAAATATAGCCTATGTTATTTGAATTTTATAAATAAAATGAGACTATATATATATATATATTTTATAAAAATAAAATTTATACATAATTTTTACAAATAAATATAAAAACATCCAAAATATAAACCCATCAATTCCTCAAAAGTCCAAATTTCTCTTCCCCTTTTGAAAATACGTGTAGTTCAAACAAGGAACAGAAACGGGCCCAAATCCCTCTGGCCCACCACAAAAATCGTAATTGTATATATAGTCTGGTCCCACCAATATTCACCTGCCGAACACACAGTCCCTCTCTCTTTCCTCTTTCTTCTCTCACAGACACTTTCTCTCTCCTCATCACCGTGTTCACATGGTCAAAGTGCGCCAAAACCATGAAAGAGGAGAGAGAAGATGAAAAGGAAAAGCAAGTAGTGGGCGTATGTAATCAGTCTATCACGAGTATCAATCAATCCCCATTACTTTTTCAGGGGAGAGAAAAAGAAAGCAACCTCAAATCCCCTAGTCTAGAGAAACTGAAATTGATAGTTCTCTTTGTTCTCGCCTATTCAATTAACGGGGGCATTTTAAAACCCTTGAGAGAGGAAATTGATTAACGGGAAAATAGAGAGAGAAAGAGGAGCTGTTGTTGTTCTGGGTAATCTACATTTGGCTCAATTTCTTCTGAGAAATAAGGGAATAAAGAAGCCCCAGCTAGATCCACATTCTTCTTCTGTACGGGATTCTGTTATATTATTTATCTGATAAAATAAATGTTCTTATATTGAGTTTTTTTTTTATCTGGGGATTTGCTCGTATATGTTGATTGTTATGGGTTCGCCTAGAGTTGAAGTAATTTTTAGTATGTATACGTGTGTTTGTGAGTGTGTTTTGTCTGTTTGTTTATGTATTTGTTGAAAATGTGATGTGATCAAAATTTAGAAAGCTCGGTATTGGCTCTTTCTCTTTGGCCTTTCTGGGTTTTGCTTTTTTTATTGCTCCACTGTTATGTTATGTTATTTATTTTTTTCCAAGTGGATTGTGTATCCAAAAGTTAGATTTTTGGGGAGTTATTTACTGTTTAGTTGGTTGATCTAGAGAAATTACTGTTGTTTGGTAGAGTTTTATGGCTCCGAGGGTTTTGTAATTTCAGGCGCGAGTAAAGTAGGAATCAGAGTTTATATTCATTTGGTTTCAGTAGGTTAATATTTGATTCCCGTACTTCTTTCTTTTTCAGTCTAAATTTTCCTGCAATCGAAGGTAAGCCACTAACTGTTATGGAAAATATGAAGTTATTGTTGTTTAGTCCATTGACGGATGATATTGTGCTGTTGAGGGTTAATTTTTAGATTTTTAGATTTTTTTTAACCCATGCTAGTGAATGCTCTGTATCATCCATCATTAGAAAGGCTAAAGCTTTATGAATAAATGATTAATTTAGGTTCAGTCTGTAGATTTTTACTATTTCTTGTGTTTAAAGCGTATTATGTCACATATTTTGATTAGGAGAAACCTGAAGTAGAAATGATCTAGTGGATTACATTTTTAACATAGTTCTTATCTTTTTCCAGAGCTTTTTCATTGCAAGAAAACCTTGTGATGATATACAATCTTCAGAAATGCAAAGGGTTCCTGAATCAAAATCACTTCCCGGGCAGTTTCCCATTAAGATTTCAAATGCACAGTTGACTATGGTTAGGGAAGATGTGGACGAGTATGCTGACTGGGATTCTCTAGATTCAGACTCTCCAAAAACTGCAAGAACATGGAAAGGAAAAAACTCTTTGCAGGAACATGATGAACTTATGTTTGATGTTGTTACATTAAAGGGCAGTAGTAGTTCACTTGATGAAGGTGGCACTAATTCTTTCTCTGGAGCTACTCATCCCCCGGAGCCTGTTGATACGGATCTGATGAGGCCAGTCTACGTGCCTATTGGTCAAAACAAATCTGAGGGTAAATGCTTGATGAAAAGTTTGTCCATGAAAGGTCCATTTCTAGAAGATCTTTCAATTCGGATTTCTAGCATCAAACCAAGTCTATCTACTCTTTCACCTGCAGAGAGCTTGGTTGAAGAGCCCAATGACTTGGGGGCGGTAATCTCTCCATTTTCAGTTCCTCGTCCATCACAAAATACAGATAACTCTCTCCTCCCTCGAGATTCGGAGGAGAAGGAATGTGTGTGGGATGCCTCTTTGCCTCCAAGTGGCAATGTAAGTCCCCACAGTAGCATAGATAGTACTGGTGTTGTCACTGCTATGAGCATTGTCAATAGCTGTACCAGCACATATCGAAGTGATGGGATTATGAGTGACGGAATGCTTAGTGTTGACAGGAACTATGAAAGTACTAAAGGAAGTGTTCTAGGGGATTCTCTTGAGAGTGGTAAAACTAGCATGAGCCGAGCTAGTGCTAGCAGTGGCCTTAGTGATGATAGTAATTGGAGTGACTTTACAGGGAGTGCTAATAAGCCTCACAAAGGAAATGATCCTAGGTGGAAGGCTATTCTTGTCATACGATGCCGGGATGGAATTTTGGGCATGAATCATTTTAAGTTACTTAAACGGCTTGGCTGTGGTGACATTGGTAGTGTGTATCTATCAGAGCTGAGTGGCACTCGATGTTACTTTGCAATGAAAGTGATGGACAAGGCTTCCCTTGCAAGCAGGAAGAAGCTGACCAGAGCTCAGACAGAGAGAGAGATATTGCAGTTGTTGGACCACCCATTTTTGCCGACTTTGTACACTCATTTTGAGACTGATAGGTTCACATGTCTGGTCATGGAATATTGTCCAGGAGGTGATCTGCACACCCTGAGGCAGCGACAACCTGGAAAACATTTTTCCGAGTATGCCGCACGGTATGTTGTTTTTCCTAGTATTGGTTATGCAAACCATTTACATGTTCTTAGCTCTTTTTTGGGATGATTTATTGTAACATATATCATGAAGACCTGTCATTTATATGCAGTTTTACTTGTGTTAAGAATAGTTCTCTTTGTGAATTATGCTCGAGATGTCACAGATTATAATTTTTCGTGGCTATCTCCTTATATTATTACGTCTTAGCGGTTTGGCCATCATGAGAAGATTTCTGAAGTTACCTCCATCTTCTATACTTCAAACTTATAACGAAAAATGTTTTAATTTTGTTGACATGTTTTTTGTGGTTAGATATTATAACTTGTAAGCTAGTTTTTTATTCTTCTCCTTTTTTTTATCAGAATGAAATGGATTTTGAGGTTCTCTAAGTGATTTCTTTGATGTCATGCCACCGAAATGTACTTTTTGGCTTGAAATATGTGATTCCACATGAACAGAATCTTACTTAAATGTGCTGGGTTTCAATATTCTAATGACGGTATTAATGCATTAAAATACTTAGGCTGAAATTAATGCATGAAAATAATTGATTAGTTTCAAAAATACATCTGTAGTCAGAATTATCTAATGGTGATTGTTTTCTGCTGGAAAAAAATAGCTTGTAGGTGAAACAAGTAACCACTCTTGAAGCTCAGGCCTTAAGCATATAACAAATTTGATACTTGTATCAATTCCTATATTAAGAATTTAGTTTCATGCTTATATTATTTTGGCAATCTCATTCTTTCTTTTTGGTGGAATACTATTGGACACTAGAATAGTGGATCTTTCTGTTGGAAAACACTAGTATTTAGTTTTGCAACAAATCCTATTTGCATTCTATTTCCCCTCTTTTATCACCAAAAGAAGAGGAATTTAGGTGCCTGGTCCTCCTATACACCTTCTGATTCATGTTTTGGACACTGTAGAACTTGTTCGCTCTCCATTGCATTACCGTTGTCATTGACTTCTGATCATATGCCACTGCATTTAGTAAGTAAGCAAATTGGTATTGACAGAACAGACAACATCTTTTAAATTGCTACAATTTTTTTTTAAAAATAACATTTTCAAAATTTTCTTTTTACATATTTCTGACTAATAACAATCCTAATCAACGATTTCCTTCATGTAAGCAGGTTTTATGCTGCTGAGGTTCTGTTAGCACTCGAGTATCTGCATATGCTGGGAGTTGTGTACAGGGACCTAAAACCTGAAAATGTGCTGGTACGCGATGATGGCCATATAATGCTGTCAGATTTTGATCTCTCCCTAAGATGTGCAGTGTCCCCTACGCTCGTAAGAACCTCTGCATTTGACTCTGATCCTTCAAGACGAGGATCTGGTGGTGCATTTTGTGTTCAGCCTGCCTGTATGGAGCCCTCAACAGCATGCATCCAACCAGTGTGCTTCCTTCCACGAATATTCCCTCAGAAAGGCAAAAAAAGTAGCAGAAAACCTCGATCTGTGCTTGGGCTCCACAGCAGCCGACTTCCTGAGCTCGTTGCAGAGCCTACTGCAGCCCGGTCCATGTCCTTTGTCGGCACTCATGAATACTTAGCCCCAGAGATTATCAAGGGAGAAGGCCATGGTAGTGCAGTTGATTGGTGGACATTTGGCATTTTCTTACATGAACTATTATACGGCAAGACCCCTTTTAAGGGGTCAGGAAACCGTGCAACGCTCTTCAATGTGGTAGGGCAGCAGCTAAAATTCCCAGACTCGCCCCCAACTAGTTATGCCAGCCGGGATCTGATCCGGGGCTTGCTTGTAAAGGAGCCACAGAACCGGCTTGGGGTGAAGAGGGGAGCGACTGAGATCAAACAGCATCCCTTTTTTGAAGGTGTAAATTGGGCTCTGATACGCTGCAGCACACCACCGGAGGTGCCAAGACCAATGGAGGCTGAGCCTCCTGCGAAGTTTGGGGCAGTTGGTCCAGTTGGGTTTGGCAGTACCAGTAAAAGGATGGTAGGGGCAGATATCAAGCCTGGGGGTAAATTTCTGGACTTTGAGTTCTTTTAGTTTAGAATTATAGAATTCTTAGGTTGTGCTGTATTAGTGCATTAGTTAAAATCAATCTCATGGAAAATTGAGGCAATCCATGTTTTTTGTTGATGAATATTACTGAAGTATGATGTGAAAATTTGGTTTCTATTGGAAAGTTATAAACTTCAAATTCTCAATATTTGATGGAATTTGCTTAATGGACTTTCGAAATGACTATAGCTTGCCACAATCAGAATCAGAATAGATTTCTCGGATCTGGTGCTTAACTCAAGAGTAATGAAATTATTTTTCACATGGAAATAAATAAAAATGAAATTAAAAGTAATTATTATTTGTAATAAATAATGGTTTGAGCCCCGCAGAATATTTTGTGCGACTTTTCATAATTAATAACTTGGTTCCCTTCTACTCTTCTTCTTTTATCTTCGACTACTTTTTATGTTTTCACTTGATGCCCACTAGTTGTGTCTTGTGTGGCCATTTTCATAACACAGAGTTGGAAAGGAAAAAATAAATAAAAAATAATCCATTATTCCTGTTATCATTATTGCCAATATATGAAAGAAATCACAGCAGTTTTGATGATATATCATCAAAGGCTGAACTGAAAGCTGTTTTTAAGGCCTTTTTCATTATCACGAACAACCTCACCAACCCGAAAACAAGGACCATATGGATCATGGTTTATTATTTTAGTTATTAAATTATTGAACTTGAGCAACTTGTTGCATGAACTGTAAAAACTCCCCTAATTGTCTTTTACCATGGAAAATGCACAGTAACAAATCTGCTTTGTATCTTGTTTCCAATTACTCTCAACTGTGCCATTAAGTTGAGTTTAGGGTCTGTTTGGCAACTGTTCGAAAGGTAAAAACACAAAAAGAAGAATAGGAGCTGAAAGTTGACAAATAATGAGAAGGGGAACTAACAGAAATGATACTACTACAAAGGAAATAAGCAGAAGGGTCGTATAATTTATTTATCTTCTGATAAATTGAACCTAATTTACAACAATTTAAGCAATTTTCCTGTGTACAGGAACATCCCCCTCCTACTACTACACCAATAAAAAGGATGATACAATCTACACTAAATTTCCTTATAATACATTTCAAAAAAGATATAACATCTGAAAGAACAAAAGCAAAAATAGCCCACCATAAAAAAATCCCAGCTCTTACTATTTTCGCTTGCCTAAAAACCCTAAAAAGAGAGAATTATTGGTGTTAAGAACTGTATGCTTTTATCTACTTAATCGCATAAGAACGAGTGCACACCACCTCAAGTGCTTCCATGATTAAGGCAGAAAAACTGGTCATAGCCTGAAAAACTCCTGGTAAGCCTGTCTGAATATTGTTCAATGTCATAGCCCTTGTCACCTCTACAGCCTTGGAATGCCTCACCATCTCATCTTCAACCCGCCTTTGGCTAGCTGCCAATTCAGATTTCTTCTCGGAGAGGGGGTCCCTTGCATCCAACACATGGCCAGTATCGGGGCCAGTACCAGGGAGCCCGATCCCCACCATGGAGTACGAGTGGTAATACTTCTTCTCTATGTTCCTAAGAGATGAAGCTTTTCTCTCTAGCTTTTTTGATGCAGATTCAGTTTGCTTCTTAATCTTGAGCTCCTCTGCCTGCTTTAAAGATATAGAATGCACAACATTGATAAAGCTTTTGACGGCTTCGGATGCAACTGTGTCAGGCACACGATCAAGGGCAAGCTTCCACTCATCACAGAAAGAAAATGCCTCTGGATATTCCATGTTGCTATTAGTTGGTTCATTGTTGATGGGAATGAGGCTCAGCTTAAACCAGCCATGGAGAGAGCAGATAAAGTCCCTTTGGAACTTTATTAGGCGGCAGAAACTGGAGTGCCAAACAGACACAGCTGACTCAAGATCACGTGTTGCCTGTCGGTGCAGGTCGGAAGTCGATTCACCCTTGGCTGATCGGTTGACAAGGCCTTGTACTTGCTGCACAATATGGTTCTGCACTTCGTGGAACTGGTTCATTGATCTCCACATGTGCATGAACCTGCATTCATTTTTTAACCAATCTAAATACTCCTCATGTTGCAAGCAAAAACACAATCCAGCAGTGCAATCCCAGTAAGAATCAGATAAATTTGCGTCAATTTAATTGAATCCAACAGGGTAAGAATATAGTGGATAGTTAAACTAAAAGGTCAGTTCTCTATGCGAGTGATTTGTGACATAGTCTATGTACTTGAGAAATTAAGGAGCTTCAACAAAGAGAAACCAGTTTACCAAACCATAGTCATTTACACTATTGCCAAACTTGGATTTGGGCTTTTAATCAATTTTCAACAATTATGGTTGCATTTGTGAGTAGCCAGGCACGCCCCATTTATTAATTTAAATGGAAAAGCTAAGCCACATAATCTTTTCTATCTATTTTCTCCGTTCCGAATTATAAGATCAATATTGACTCAAGTCAATCTGAGACATTTTGAAATTTAAAATTGACACGATTTATTTAAGTTTTGAAAACAACAACTCTTATAACTAGTAATATTTTTTTGGTAGTTTATAATATTTCATAATTGTATTGAAGTAAACTACATGAATTTGTGTTAATTTGGAGCTTGAAAATGTTTGAAATTGACTTTTAAAAAGTTAATATTAATTTTATAATTTTGAATGGAGGTACTAAGGTAGTACATCAAATTCTACGATCTCACACCATGGATTATCCAGAACAAGAAGTACATTGCAAATCATAGTTATGCGATTTGAAACAAGGCTAGAAACTAGAATGTTCATGTGAAGTGCATGGAATTGAAAAATCTTAAACTTGATTAGTAATTCCCCAATTTTGATAGATACTCCTTTGAAACATGTTCACCCCACCCTGCAAGATAGCTATTGATTTATTGACAGTACCAGTGACTCACTAGAATGGTGGGTCCACTAGAATGGTGGGTCAGATCACAGTTAAAGGGATGCACCTAACTTTCCAACCACTAATTTCTGTTTGCAAAACCTATGGGAAGTATTTGCTGAAAAAACTCATAGATCAAAGTAGAATTGGGGCCACGGCCAGATCATTAGAAGCTGCTAGCAATTGGCAGAATCCAATACAATTGGTCCCATCGATTACAGAGGTATGAAGCAAGTTCGCATGGAACATGCAGACTCAAAATTCATAATTTTCAACCACCCACAGGAACAGGCCAGTGGTTTAAACATGCATGATTTAAACAAGAAGATAGAGCATTCGAATTATAATAAGGTCAACATTATGACCACATGACCCTTATTTTTTCTGATCACCCCATACCACCAATATCGTTCATTGTTCTGATTGGAATTTGAAACTTCTATAAATTTTTACACCAGAACAAGGAAGTCCAGGAGTTGGGAAATTATTAATCGTAAGAAAGTAGGAATTATGAGTGCAGAAGAAGTTTAATTTTCATTTCCTTAAAACAATTTACAGAAAACTTCACAAAAAATATGGGCGGACGATTGAATAATGTATTAGATTCAGTTAATTGAATAGGCATATAATCTTAGAAAAAAAAGACATGGCTATAAATTAGAAGAGAAATTACTTACCCATGACAAAGTTCGACAAGCTGTGGGACAAGTTCAGCGCCTCTTAAACCATTAATAGCTGAAGAGGTGGTAGATACAGCTTGAGATGTGACCAAAATTAGGGACTGCAACCTCTTTATTGAGGCCTTTGTCTTGTCCAACTTTACTCCATCTCCTTTGTACTCCTGACTCTGTAGCGTGGACAACTTCTTCTCATGCTCAATTTTCACTCCTTCCCTAGCCTGCACCCATTATCAAATAAATGCCCACATTAATACTCATAAATCAAAACAGAAATGCATGAGCACAATCTCATTCCAATTTAATGCAGGCTCCTCATTGACAAATGACTAAATTCTTTTGCCTTAAATTTGTACTTAACAAAATTCCAATTACTGCAAGACACTAAAAGGCAAAGGTACCATGATACGTAAGATATCTTTAGTGCTTGCCAAGAATTGGAAACAATTTGCGTCGAATAAACACCCATCTTTTATTGATGATATAGTCTCTAGGTTTTTTCTAAGCACAACATTACCTTTTTGAGTCAAATTATTTTTCCATTAAGAGCTGTGATTAATTTAACTAACAGAACAGAACAGTTGACAAAAATAATATTACTACGCCGTTAACCAAAAATCCTTGCTCTTGTCATATTGCAAAGTATCTCACCATAAGACTCGGCAGATATATTAGGAGCTCACTAGTAAATCTTTTTGGAATCCCAAATATTACACCAGATCAGGCATCTCGAGATATCATAGTTAGACAGCTAAGTTTTTCTGGATACATTAACCAAAAAAGGGATCAAGACAAGAAGTAGGAGCTACTCTTGTTAGGCATATTACTCCAAACATATGATGGTAAGTTAGTTATTTAGGCAAACACACATGCTTGTTCCTACCTAACAGACAAAGATTAGTGCAGGTTGTCCTTGTCAGAATCAACACTAATCAAGGGCATTAATGTAAATGTATAACAATGTGATAATTACACTTTCGAAAAAGAAGAAGAAGCTCTTTATAGCACAATAATGATTTAAAGCAAGCCCACCCATCACAATCTTAGGATTCCCCATCTATGTTCCTTGTTCATCTTTAGGGAAAATTTTACCATATCCTAAAAAAAAAAATCAACCCCACAAAAGCCACTTTTTTTTTTTTATACATTGTCAAATCTTTCGGTGGATTTACCCCATTTCAACTTTAATTAAAATTAATACTAGATTATCCCAAAACTTATATCTAAATTAACAATGTGTTGTCCCCAAAATTTAAATTATATATGAAAAAAGAGATTTAGGATTAGTACCTTCAATTCCTGATATAATTTCTTTTCCCAAGCCCAGAGCCGCTCCAAGGTGGAACACATACTCTTTGAACCGCCCGGTTCATCAATTGAACCCGGTTCAAACCGGTACTTAACCACCAACGGCGGCTTAGAGGTCCAGCTCGAACTGAGGTTACTAAACACTCCACTGGAGTGATACACCGTTTCTACATACTCAAAATAAAAAATATATATTAAACTTAATTTCCACAACATCAAACACACCCTTATTTCAAAAAAACCCAAAATTAACAAATTTTGAAACCCTAGATTACTGAAAAGACTCACTCTTCAATTGACTGAAACTCCGATCGAGCTGAGCCCGACCAATTTCGAGCATGTCCGACACTTGCTCGCCGGCGGAAGCAGCTTTATCGAAGTACTCCTTGATCGCCGCCACAATCTCCGCTAGATCACGGTGCCTCAACACAATCTTAATATCGGAGATCTCATTCTCATATTTTCCGGCGTTGTTGTTGTTGTTGTTCCAGCTCACTGAAGATCCGGCATCATTATCGAACTTATCCGGTTTACTTATCGGAGTTGCCGTTGGCTGAAACGGCGCCGCCTTTGCCTCGCTGTGAACCGAGGATCCGAAATTCGACCGGGTCCCGACTTCGGATCTGGATTCTCTCTCCGTCAAATTGTCATCAGAAGAGCTGCTGGCGTTGCTATAGTGGTCCCCCCATTCACTACATTGAACCTCTTCTCTCTCCTCCGTCTCCGTTTCGTCTTCTTCTTCTTCTTCTTCTTCTTCTTCTTCAGCATTGGTTTCGAAATGATGATGATGGGCTTGTTGATTTGGATGATGATTGTTAGTTTTTTTCTCATAGTTTGAGAAAACTGATGCTGTTTCTGATTCTGGGTTGTGTTTATGATAGTTTGAATTTGAATAAATTGAGGAATTGTCATCGATTTCTCCTGTTTGGTGGTTTTCGTAGTCATTGTTATTGAAAAAATCAGAATCAGGAGGGGAAGGAGGGTAGAAATTTTCCCAGTTCCAAACAGAGGAAGCTTGTGAAGGTGTTCTGGAATAAGTAGCGTTGGCGTTGTATGTGTAATTTTCGGTGAAATGGTGATTGTTTGGGCCTCTGGGAGTTGATGAAATGCTGGAATCGGATAAAATGTGGGGGAGTTTTGGCTTCACTTTTTTGTGGGTGCTGAAATTATTTACTGGATTATTCTTGGGAGGTAATGAAATGCTTGATTCTGATAAAATGTGAGGGAGTTTGATGGGTTGTTTTTCTTTTTTGTTGTACGTGTAGTGATTTGGATTTTGTTGATTTTTGGGAGATGAGGAAATACTTGATTCTGATAAAATGTGAGGGAGTTTTATGGGTTTAGTGCGTTGGTAATTGCAGTGGTTAGAGGCGGAGAATGGTTCTTGTGGTGGAGGAGTGCGGAGGGAAGGAGGAAGAGTGGAAGGAGAGGGGACACGTGTAGGGGTTGGATTGGTGGTGGGGATGATTATGGGGGGTGAGTGGTCGGAGACGGGGAGGGGTACGCCGGCGGCGAAGGAGGTGAGGGCGGAGCCAGTTACGCGGAGGGAACGGCAGTAGTCGGAGTGGGCGGCGGCCAGGTGGTGACGAGCGTAGACGGCTTCTTTCATGAAACTGCGCCGTTCTTTACAGCGGCGAAGAGTGCCGTCGTTGTCTAACTTCGACGCCGTGCAGCCCATGCCACCGGTGGAATGACTTTTTTTGTTAGAAAGGGAAAGAAAAGACCAACCTGCGTTGGTAAGTGCTGGTGGCGGGGGATTTTCACAGAGAGAGGGAGAGAGTTAAGCAGTTGAGCTTATAGAGACGGGGGAGTTGGGGGTAGCAATTGTCATTTTATAAGCCAAATTTTAATTCTTATTTCCAAATATGATTTTTTTTAATCAATATAAATTATAAGGCATAGAAAGAAAATAAGAATGAAAAGTGTCCGTGCATAAATCATTATGTTTTTTTCTGGCTTGGATTTGGTCTAATAAATGATGTTCGTTCTGCATTAAAAAGAAAAATTAAATACTCATTTATTATTATTAAAATATGTGCTTTCTTTTTTGTGGGGATTAATAATATCTACGGAGTATTTGTTTTTTGTTTTTGTTTGTGTTGGGAAGTGTGAGTGAAGAAAAGGCAAATGCTTCATATGGAATGGCAATGGGAATGGATAGCCTCGGCCTAGCTACTATTAGATATTCATTTCTTAAACCTATTAAATTGACAATAAATAAAATTGTTTAAATAATCATCCTTTTTAATTTCAATGAATCTGTTGAAGACTTGGGTGTTTTTGTTTCATTTCAAAAAAATTATTAATAAAAATCCCACATAAATAATGACTAAATAAATATTAAAGACGGAAAGAGAAACTTGTGACATTAATAAAAAAAAGCCAAATTTAATTGCACAATCAAACTAAAATATTACTTACCATTCTATTTTGCATAATAAATACATCAAAAAGATCTTATAAACGTTTATAATAAACTCCAAATGTGCGAAGAACAAGTGCCTTTATTTTTCTAATTAATTTGTCTTAATTTATGTGAATATATAGAATAAAGAACCATGAGTGTACGTATAAAAAAAAAGACACTATCATTTATATTTATAATTTTAAGTTAGTCGTAATTTATATTTAATGTACAACTGATCGACGTATAAATTATTTTTTTAAATTTTTTGAGCTATTCGATTGATTTAAACTTTAAAATCGTATATAACTATGACTGTAGATAAAATGAGTTGTAATTTTTTTTTTAATCATTAAATGAGTTTCATTTAATTTTTTTGGAGACAAAAGTGTGATCTTTTTATAGCATTATATAAAATGAAATTATATCTTTGTGTTTGTCATCGTAGTTTACTGATCGAGAATAAAATATGACTTGTAAACTTAATGTTTTATTATTTTTAAAAATAAAAATAGAACCTAAATACACCCTTATAGTATACATACAAATTTTGTAAACGGGACACTTTTTGTATCGACAAGGAGTATTAATTTCAGTAGACAAGCTTGAATTGTTCTAATTAAATGAATGCACGTAAAAACCTTCTTCCATTGCTTGCTTTTTTCCTTAAACACACACACACACACACACACACACTAGCATATTTTATCCATCCTCAAAAAGAAATTTATTTATTTATATAAAAGTTGCTTTAGACTTTTGAGTACTGTAAAACAAAAGAGGCAATTAAGTTAATTTTAACAGTGAGAAAAGGGTTTTGAGGTTTTTCTACTCTAAATTTTCTTTAGTCGCTTTATCCCCGCAAGCGTCTGGCATCCAATGTGAGCATCAAATTGTTGGAGGAATATTATTAGCAAGATGTCCCAACATTTATCAAAATCTTAAAGCCTAGCCAAACACCTGCAAATGCCCTAAAGCCAAACCAAACACCTGCAAAAACCCTAAAACAAAGTCACCACGCATCTACAGAACCCTAAAGCAAAGCCTAACTAAACAAACCAACGTTGAGTGTTCTTGCTGCGGCGCCATGCGGTGAGTGAGATCAAATATTTTTTTAAATAGAATCGTACGTGAAAAGGGATATATTATTTGGTGTAAAAGTTAATTATTGCTAGATTAATAATTATTAAATTTGAAAATATTATGTGATTATATATATATATATTTTTTAATAAAAGGAAAGAACAAAAAGAAAAGAAGCAAATCGGACCTTTTTTGGGTGTTGATATCAGTTACACTTACCCAGTAGCTGATATTGAAGAAATCTTTAACTTCTCAAATAGAGTTTTTTTTTCCTCCAATATTTATCAAGTAATCAACCGAACAAGCAAAATGGATCTAAACAATCTACTTATTTGTTTTACAACCGAGGAACTCTGGCTGCTCATTTTTACTGTTCACTGTTATTTTTTTAATAGGATTAAATCACTTTTTTTCTTTTTTAACTGAACTTCAATTTGTATTTATATTATGGAATTAATTTTTTTTCCTTTCATATCATTAACCTACATTTTTTTTACAAACTATCACAAATTCCATACAAATAAATATACGACTAATAATACTTAGGACCCGTATAATTGGTTGTGTGGCTGCCAAACTAGTAAATTATCTGTTAAAATAATTATAATATGTCAAAAAATATAGTAATTAAATGTAAAAAATAATTATTTAATAAATTAATCAACAAAAATAAAATAAACAATTAACAAACTAAATAAAAAAATTAAACATAACCAATTAAGTGACTTCAACAAACATTTTACTAAACAAATCCAAACCCAATAAATAATTTCTCTCACTTCAACACCAAACATTATTTAACAAACTTGGTGAATAATTTTCTCTCACTTCAACTATTTATTGTCTTCTTTCTTAATTACACCTCTTCCTTTCATCATCTTTTCCTTCACCTATTGTTTTGAATCATCCAAATTAACCTTTCTCTTTTCTCTCATCCTTGATCCGTTTTAGAAAACTTTTCCCAAGTACTTTTGTGGGTGCTATTAGAATGGAACTATGAAGAAGAGAGATAAAAGAGAACTTTTGTGGCTTGTTTTATGAACTTTAATGTAATATACTTAATTTAATTAATATATAATTTATCAAGCAAAATTAAAAGATATTTGATAGATTTATAATATTGCAAAATATTTAATTTTTAATATTTAATAGCCTTGAATAATTTTTTAATTTTTATAAAAATTTAGTAGATCGATAAATTATTTGTAAAAAAATAATAATTCAATGATCTAAACGTAAATTGAGAATCACTTTAGTTCGTAAATAGTAATTTAACCGTGTTGGGGAAAAACAACTTACTAGCCAAAATAGTCAAGGCAACAGACAAAATAAAGCAAATACTTTTGACTATTTATTTTTTCTCTTCTAGTGTTTTGTTAAAGAATGTGATCATGAAAATGACAACATGAGGAGGGGGCTTTTTTCAAAGGTATTCATTTTGTCTAGCTCAAATTTAGATTCTAATACTGTGTTTATCAATTTGAAGGGATGGATGGGAAAGGTTAAGTATAAGCGGGAAGTGGTGGAAAGGTATGGAATAAGATTTTAATTTTTCCTTTCATGTTTATGAGTTAAAAAAAAAGATTTTAACTATCAAAACAAGAAAGGGAAAAGTGTGAAATTGTGTGCACAATAAAATGATATAATTTTGTGAATTCACTAAAAAAATATTGACGAATTAATCATTTAAAAGACTATGCTTGGTACGAGGTCTGGCACCTCCCGTTTTCTCTAATTATATATAATGTTGATTAATCTCACGACTAGTACGTTGAATTGCGACTAACGTGAAATTTTAAAATAAAATAATACTGTGTGAGTTCTTTTTTAATTCCTTAGGATTCTTTTTATCTTATGTATCGACATAAATTGTAACTCATTCAAAACTTGTATCTCCCAAGGTCAACAAAAACTTCCTAAAAGACTAAAACACAGCCTGGAAAGGCCAAACCAAAAATTTTCTCAAATCCAAAACCCAGACTTTAGGGTAGTAGACTAGTACTCTTCCATTCTTAGAGCAAGATGACACAATGCGTTATTTAACCACTAAGGTCCCCAAGAACAAAACATATACTAGTCTAGTATACGGGCTGTTTGATGGCAACTTAATGGGGCTGAATCTGAATCGGTCAGATGGGCTAAATCATTAAGTGCGTTTGTTTGCACTTAATGGCTGAATCGGTCAGACGCGCCGGCTGAATGGTTAAGGTCAGAAATTGTGGCTGAATGGAGCTGAATGGTGGCTGAATGGAGAAAAAAATAAATAAAAAAATAAAAAAAAATAAAAAAAAATAAAAAAAATTATATTATGTAATATTAAATAAATTTACAACAACCTTAAATTTTTTCAGAGGGGTAAAATATTAAAAATATGTCATTCAGATCTTTCAGATATGTCAATTATCAAATAATTTTTTTCATTCAGATTCAGATTCAGATTCAGCTCATTCAATTTTTATCAAACACCCCCTAAGTAGTATTCAAAATACTGAGACTCCACAACTGTTAGGAAGCATTAGTTTAGACTTGTCCTGACCCAAAGATTTAACAAGGATAACTAAAGGCCGACAAACTCTATTAAATTCCCTAAACACTGGGATTTTATGAGCATCTAAACATAGCCTATAAAGTAGAAAAACAACAGAGTACGTAGAGGCTATAATCCGTAGAAAGCTGTGATGCAACTAATTTTTTTTTTCTCCTAAAAACTAAAAAGAATGAGATCACAAAGGAGGTCCCTTGCCTATATATGCCCCTAATTTTTTCATTTTCCCTTTTCCCCTTTTTCGTAATATTAGTAAGATTGTGCTTTAGGCTCAATTCAATATGAAATCTAATGCTGCCATAACCACAGTAGGCAAGCTTATCCACTAGTGTGATGAAACCCTGTCTCCTCTTCCTCCATAGAAAAGTTTATTCTATAGCTATTCCATGCAACTTTGTATCAACACACGCGCGCGCGCACACACACATATATATATTTACAACTCCATCGGTCAGATATAAGAAAATTTTAACACCGCTTCCATTTCACAAAAAAATCTTATTTTTAAAAAGGGTCTCCAAATAAACTATCACAATATTATTATCATACCATTATTGATAAACTAAACATTTAATATATTTAGTGATAAATATAAAAGAAAATTATATTCTTAAAGTTTATAAATTTTAATTATAAATAAAACTCATTTTGTGAAAGGATGGCAGTATTATTTTAATCAAGGAATACTATCCAGAGGCATTTAGGTTCAAGTTAAAGACCAAAAGCTAATAAAAGGAGTAGATAAAGGGTATAAGAAAAGAGAAAAAAAACACCATTTAGAACAATGGACCAAGGACCCTAAACTAAAAGCCCATGAGATGGTTTATGGGTCCCACCCTACTATATTACTAAACAGCTATCAAATAGCTTAATTTTGACTCAAACAACATACACATTGATGCATCCACACCTCTTTTGATACTTGGGTATCACTGATTCTGAATTTCAGAAATTGAGGGGCCCTTTTAAACCTGAGATCCTCCAGGAAGGGGCGGGTGTCCACGTACCAGTCACATGCTTCGTTTAATATTAAGGAACCGTACGTTTTGATGTGTTTGAAAATTGTGTTTGAACGATTTTTAAATTTAAAAGGCAATGTACTATATTATGGTCAGTTTGAGACTTAAAAATTATGTTTATAAATTAAAAAATTATATTTAAAGTAAATTATATTTAAACAAATAAGATTTTAAGCATATTTGAATTCCAAAAGCTCTAAAACGAACATGTACAAAAGATCACGCGAAGAAATTTGATCCAGTATGGGCTCATATTTTCATGGGGAGGGTGGTGCCAGTTAACAGCTGACCTTTAGGTGAACCGAAATCTCGGAATATGCCCTGAAATATCAATTGAGAAACAGAGTGATATTTTGTCAATGTTATAGTCATATATTGCGAGCAAATATTAGGTGAGCTTGATAAATATAAATAAATATGAACATACCAAAGCATCATTGATTGAATAAGCTATGCAGTAATGCTCCTGAAAACCAGTATTTCAGGACAAGAAATAGCATAAAAAAATGGAGTCCGATAATATTTTTCGGGTGGCTAAAATTATAAAATAAGAAACTATAACAAGAATTTAGATATAAAAAAAAAAACAGATAAAACTGTGGCTTTTAAACGATATTTCAGGTAGTACTAGTAGCATGATTGTGTTGGAATTAATGGCTTCGGTTGGTTGGTGGTTGGTGAGCAGTGGCTCATTTTCAGCACCATTAACGTCCCGTTGAATTTGGAGCACATCATTATGACAGAATGCAACATAAGTCCATGTTGGTGTGCTGTGACATCCTATAAATCCATGTATCCTCTCCTTCGGTTATATCATCCCTCAGTTTGCAGCTCTCAACTTGTAGCTTGTATAAGCATTTGTATTCTGTGAGAGAATTTGTGAGAGGATCCTGTGAGAGAAGTTCTTGAATGTATATGTAAACTTCTCCAATTTGATTATCAGTGTGCTACCTCCCGTGGAGTAGGCGATTCGCCGAACCACGTAAATATTTGTGTTTCTGTGTGTATGATAATTCCCACTTTGATTTAATAGCTTCCGCACGCTTTCGCACAACAGATTGCACTGATTGTCTGAACCACAAAAAGCAGGGAAATAACACTCATTTATGGTTATTTACATTGTCATACTTGTGGATTAAATTGAATAAATACTTTTAAGAAAACAAATGTTTTGAATTGTCAGAAATCAGTAGCACTAGTTTACAATTTCTTATTAAGATTACTTAAAAGAGCATACCAAAAGGTAAATTTTTTTTTTTAATCTTTCACCAAGTAAATTTTGAGGACAATACAGAGTCGAATTTATTGATTCTCAAATACCGAAAATATTAAATGGGCTACATTATACTCACATGCTTAACTAATATGTGGTATTTGAAACGTCTTCTTAGTTTTATCATGAATTTTTTAGATAAACCGCTTACCACCATTGCGAAATTATAGACGAATTCTGAGACATTAAACCAAATAAATAGCAGAAACAAAGAGCTAAAGTAACCACAGAAAATTGAGAACAATCAACTTCAATTTGGTCAGTTCACAATAAACCTTAATCAAGTATCTTAACTTCAAATTTGATGAAGCCCCTAGCTTGTGCAACTTTAAGATGTCTTTGACAAACGACGCAGTTTCCAACTAATTCAGTGAAATTCACTCTTACGTTTAACGCGTTACGCGCGTGTGTGTATATATATATTTATAGGGAGAGAGGATAATTCATAACAAATAATTGTTACTATACTATTTTGGCCGATACATATCTCACCATTCAAAGAATAAATAGGAGTGTTTGAATTTATTTATTTTAGCCGATATCATCTTTAACAAAAATAATCTACAACATCTATGAGGACGGATTTAAAGTATATATCTCTTAAATAAAATAACATAGTTATATTAAAACTACGTCGTTTTGGAGATTCTTTTAAAAAACAAGTGAGGTCGCATGTGATATTTTTGTAAATAAAAAAAAAAACGTAAGACCACTCTCTTTAATATTATTTTATTTTTTAAAAGAATCTTCAATATGATGTAGTCTTAATAAATATATGTTATTTAAGAAATATATACTATTTAAGAGATATATTTTAGATCTGTTATCTAATATCCATTTATTGACAAGAATAATGTTATAATAATTATTTATTATGAATAAATCTCCTCTGTATAGCTAACTTCCGAGAGTAAGACCTTCAGAAAGTATTTCTTCCCTACAGCAATGTGTGTCGTGTTTGCATAACAACTTAAAAATTTTACTCCCCCACCCTATATTCAATGTATAAATATATTAGCTAAAAATCATTTTCAAGTTAAATTTTTTTACTAACATTCAATTGGAAGGATTGTAATTGCTTTCTTTTCTTTTCCGTTCAGAATAAAACTTGGTGAAAGAGCTCGCATTTACACAGTGTCTGAGAGTTTTTTAGTTGAAGAAAAGAATGAAAAAGCTAAAGAAGGGTAGGGAAGAAAAAAGAGAGTTTTATTTTCTTTTCTCTACTTTTCTTCTCAGAAGTGAGAAAAAAATATTTGGCTCAAAATGTACTTGACTTTCTCTTCTTTTCTCTATTATTAAAAAACTTCAGGACACTCTTACTTTTTGTTTCTCTCCAACTTAGAATTTCAAGACAAATATCTAGAAGTGCCGAATAGGTTGGGCCAAAATGGCCTAGTTTTATACGAGTTGAAAAAATCAAGCCCGTGGCCCTCCCGGGCCAGGCTGGCCCTACCCGGCCCGCGAGTCATTTTAATATTTTTTTATTTTTTATTTATATTTATAACTATAACACATAATTTGAAATAAATACTAACTCTAATTATTTACAATTATGACACATAATTTTTACATAATCATTTAATATTATTAGTAAATAAAATAATCAATAATTTTATAGACATTTTGCAGTTATATATATTAAAATGTAACTAATCTTTTGATTTATTAATTGATAAATGTATGTAATATCAATATTAAAGATAAGAGAGTAAAAGATATAATAAAGATAATATATATATATATATATATATATATATATATATATATATATATATATATTCATAATATTTTTTTGTATTATTATTCAAGATCAGATGTTAGAATTTATTCTTATATTCTTCATAATTTCCTACTTGATTCATTTTTTAAGTTAACATTTTTTTTGTCAACAATATCAAACAATAATAAATAAATAAATTAGCCCACGGGTCGGCCCAAAAGGATCCAACTTTCACTGGACTAATTTTTGGCAGCTCAAAACTCACTTTTTGACGAATGGGCTGACCTTGCCGGGCCACTTTTGTCAAGTCTACAAATATCCTTGAGACAGAGAATAACAAAGGTTAATAACTATCAAACTTTTTCCGTCTATATTTCAAATGGAAAGGGAGGTGTGGAATTGCACAGTTGTATATCCTTCACAATGACTTAGTTTTGTGAACTCCCCCCAAAAAAAACATTAATGAATTAAGCAATCTTGTACCTCTCACTAAGCATTAGCTTAGATGGTATCACCATATTTAGATTCAAAACTCCCCCTCCCTAGTGATTTTATAGAATTAATAGTACCAAAAAAAAAAAAACTCCCACAATTAGGGAAAAAGAACAATCTCCAAGTTGACAAAAAGTTCTTAAAACACAGCTCGGAGAGACTCATGACCTAACTTTTTCTCAAATCCAAAAACAAACCGACCTTAAAGTAGTAGACTAGTACCCTTCCATTCTTAGAGCTATATGGCATAATGCGTTATTTAATCACTAAAGTTCCTAAGTTCATAATTTTTTGTGATTGTCTGAACCACAAAAAGCGGGGAAATAACACTCATTTATGGTTATTTACATTGTCATACTTGTGGATTAAATTGAATAAATACTTTTAAGAAAACAAATGTTTTGAATTGTCAGAAATCAGTAGCACTAGTTTACAATTTCTTATTAAGATTACTTAAAAGAGCATACCAAAAGGTAATTTTTTTTTTTTTAATCTTTCACCAAGTAAATTTTGAGGACAATACGGAGTCGAATTTGTTGATTCTCAAATACCGAAAATATTTAATAAGCTACATCATACTCACATGCTTAACTAATATGTGGTATTTGAAACGTCTTCTTAGTTTTATCACAAATTTTTTAAATAAACCGCTTACCACCACTGCGAAATTATAGACGAATTCTGAGACATTAAACCAAATAAATAGCAGAAACAAAGAGCTAAAGTAACCACAGAAAATTGAGAACAATCAACTTCAATTTGGTCAGTTCACAATAAACCTTAATCAAGTATCTGTAATTTGATTTTAGCTTCAAATTTGATGAAGCCCCTAGCTTGTGCAACTTTAAGATGTCTTTGACAAACGACACAGTTTCCAACTAATTAAGGGAAATTCACTCTTACGTTTAACGCGTTACGCACGGGTGTGTGTGTGTGTATAAATATATAGAAAGAGAATAATTCATAATAAATAATTGTTGCTATACTATTTTGGCCAATACATATATCACCATTCAAAGAATAAATAGGCGTGCTTGAATTTATTTTTTTAGCCGATATCATCTTTAACAAAAACAATCTACAACATTTATGAGGACGAATCTAAAATATACATCTCTTAAATAACATAGTTATATTAAAACTTTGTCGTTTTAGAAATTCTTTTAAAAAACAAATAAGGTCGCATGTGACATTTTTGTAAATAAAAAGAAAGCACATAGGACCACTCTCTTTAATATTATTTTATTTTTTAAAAGAATCTTCAACATGATATAGTCTTAATAAATATATGTTATTTAAAAAATATATGCTATTTAAAAAGTATATTTTAGATCCGTCTTCTAATATTCATTTATTGACGAGAATATTATTATAATAATTATTTACTATGAATAAATCTTCTCTGTATAGCTAACTTCCGAGAGTGAGACCTTCAGAAAGTATTTCTCCCTACAGCAATGTGTGTTGTGTTTGCATAACAACTTAAATTTCTTCTCCCCCACGCTATATTCAATGTATAAATATATTAGCTAAAAATCATTTTCAAGTTAAATTTGTTTACTAACATTCAACTGGAAGGATTGTAATTACTTTATTTTCTTTTCCGTTCAGAATAAAACTTGGTGGAAGAGCTCGCATTTACAGTGTCTGAGAGTTTTTTAGTTGAAAAAGAAAAAAAAAAGCTAGAGAAGAGTAGGGAAGAAAGAGAAAGTTTTACTTTCTTTTCTCTAGCTTTCTTCTCCGAAGTGAGAAAAAAATATTTGGCTCAAAATGTACTTGACTTTCTCTTTTTTTTTTTTTTTTTCTCTTTTAATTAAAACTTCAAGATATCTGCTTCCTTAACTTTCTCTTCTTTTCTCTATTACTAAAAAACTTCAGGACACTCCTACTTTTTGTTTTCTCTCCAACTTAAAATTTCAAGACAAATATCTAGAGGTGTCAAACAGGTTGGGACAAAATGGTTGGGCCAAAACGGCCTAATTTTATATGGGCTGGGAAAATCAAGCTCGTGGCCCTCCCGGGCCAAGCCGGCTCGACTCGGCCTGCGAGTCATTTTAGTATTTTTTATTTTTAAATATATATATATACACAACTATAACACATAATTTAAAATAAATACTAACTCTAATTATTTACAATTATGACACATAATTTTTACATAATTATTTAATATTATTAGTAAATAAAATAAAATAATTAATAATTTTATAGACATTTTGTAGTCATATATATTAAAATATAACTAATCTTGTGATTTATTAATTGATAAATGTATATAATATTAATATTAAAGATAAGAGAGTAAAAGAAAGAATAAAGGTAATATATATATTATATTTATAATATTTTTTTGTATTATTATTCAAGATCAGATGTTAGAATTTATTCTTATATTCTTCATAATTCCCTACTTGATTCATTTTTTAAGTTAACATTTTTTTTGTCAAAAATATCAAACAATAAAAAAAAAAAAAATTAACCCACGGTCCGAGCCAAAACAGCCTAACTTTAACTGGACTAATTTTTGGCAGCGCAAAACTAACTTTTTGACGAATAGGCCGGCCTGGCCTGGGCCATTTTTGTCAAGTCTACAAATATCCTTAGAGATAGAGAATAACAAAGGTTAACAACTATCAAACTTTTCCCATCTATATTTCAAATGGAAAGGGAGGTGTGGAATTGCACGGTTGTATATCCTTCACAATGACTTAGTTTTGTGAACTCCCCCCCTAAAAAAACATTAATGAATTAAGCAATCTTGTACCTCTCGCTAAGCATTAGCTTAGCTTAGCTTAGATGGTATCACCATACCTAGATTCAAAACTCCCCCTCCCTAGCGATTTTAATGAATTAATAGTACCCAAAAAAAAAACTCCCACAATTAGGGAAAAAGAACAATCTCCATGTTGACAAAAAGTTCCTAAAACACAGTCCGGAGAGACTCATGACCTAACTTTTTCTCAAATCCAAAAACAAACCGACCTTAAAGTAGTAGACTAGTAACCTTCCATTTTTAGAGCTATATGGCATAATGCGTTATTTAACCACTAAAGTTCCCAAGTTCAAAGTATATATTCCTACTAGACTAGTATATTATTCCATTTGTCTCAAATTAAAAACTTCATTTTAATATTTTTAGTTAAATTAATAAATTTTATAATTAATAATTAAGCATATATAAATATATTTTTAAAATTATAAAAATTGGAGCTGGTAGCATATTAAAAAAAAAGTCAAAATGAAAATTTTAATTTGAGATGGAGAGAGTAGTATTATTCAAATTATTGAGAGTCCATAACTGTTAAGAAGCATCAGACTTGTCCTAACCAAAAGATTAAACAAGAATACTAAATGCTGACAAATTTTCTTGAATACATCAGACCGATGTGGGGGTATGCCCATAAGATCGCTCGAGAAAAAATTTAGTTTCGATTGACGCTTAAGTTGACCCAAGAATACTCTTAACGTTAAAAAAAAATGAGAAATTCTATTAAATCCCTAAAGAGGGGTTTTTAGAGCATCTAAACGGAGCATATAAACTGGAAAAACAACAAAGTACGTATAGACTATAATCCGTAGCAAGTGATGCAACTAATTTTTTGTTCTCCTTAAAAGTTTGATTAGAAAAGAGGTCCCTTGCCTTTGTTCCCAACTCCAAACAGATCTCATTTTTGAGCATTAGGTTATATTCTTCCAACTCTCTGCCTTTTATTTGTTTATTTGTTTTTTATTCCCTTTCCCCTTTTTTATAATATTAATGAGATCGTGCTTTAGGTTCAATATGAAATCTAATGCTTCAATGACCAGCAGTTGGCAAGCTTAGCCACTAAATGTGATGAAATCATTGTTGGGTTATTCCTTCCTATGTGAGTAGGCCCAATTAGTAGTCTATGTAGTCTATTGAACCATATAGATGATATAATATAGATTTCAGAAAAAACAGAAGAAATTAACAATAAAATCGAAGAGTGAAAAAAGAAAATATAATTTTTATAAAAAATAATGTAGTATTTTTCAACTAAGCGATCGAAAAGTCATTCGTGGTCCGATTGGACTGATTTTTGGTAGATTAAGCCGTAACTTGTTGTTCTTCAATTTGAATGATGGGATTGAGCATCCTAGTCTCCTATCATCAGATTTTGATGTACATTGTTTACAAGAGTAGGTAGAATTTTTTTAGTTTTCTCTTGTTAAAGATATATACCAAAAATATGTTATTCTTAATAGTTATTGCTAGTTTATGTCTCTAGTTCTTGTTAAAGAGGACATTGTATTGCCCATTATTCAAGTCAAAGGTGAAAATTGTTGGAATATTTCACGTGAATCTCATATTGGATAAATTCAAGGTAAAATCTCAATCTAATAAGTTAACTTTGTGGGTAAATAAGTGACCCAACATGCTTGTTGGGTCCATCTATACAAGTGTGTGCATTGATAATTAATTAATATGAGATGAACCATTCAATTATGCTTCAACCTTATTTCCTCTTTCTTAATACAAAAGTTTTTTTTATAACTATCCCATGCAACTTTGTATCAAGATTTCACAACCCCCCCCCCCCCCCCCCCCAACACACACACACACACACAAACACACACACACACACACACACACACACACACACACACACACACACACACACACACGTAACAATCCCACAAGCTAGATACAATACATATTTAGTATTTCATCCATTTCACAAAAAAATCTAAATTGTAAAAGAATAAATTCTACAAAAAAAAGTCCTATTTTATTATGTATAAAATGACAGGATTTTCCCAATTATAAAGCATCATAATATGATGATGGCATTTAGGTCCAGGTTAAAGACCAAAAGCTATAAAGAGGAGTAGACAAAGGGGATAAGAGAAAGAGAAAAAAAACACCATTTAGAACAATGGGCCAACTGATGCAACTAGACAACTGCTGGTGAAAATAAGGACCCTAAACTAAAAGCCCATAGGATGACCCATCCGTGAAATGTATGGGTCCTACTATACGGCTACTTCTTCCGATATTCAAATATTTGCTTAGTTTAAATTTTAAAGTCAAATTAATTAATTTTAGGATAAAATTTATCAATTTTTTTTAAAATATAGGTCAATAAATTATAATCATAAGAAATTATATTTAATTTATTACAACATTCAATTTTTGAAAGTTCAAAAACATAAATAAATTTGCTCAATTATCAATTTTAAAATTAATCAATTTGTCCAAAAAAATTAAATTAGACTATTTTTTACATGATGGAAGGATTATCAAAAACAAAGAATTGCTTAATTTTGACTGGAACATCCACATAGCAGTGTCCACACAATCTCTTTGGATACTTAGGTAAGATTGCTTTTGAATTTCACAAATTGAGAGACTCTATTGTACCCGAGATCTTCTAGGGCGGGTGTTCACATGCCAATTACTTGCTTTATACAATACTAAGAGCTTGTTGGTTTTGGTGCGTTTAAAAAGTGTATTTAGACGGTTTTTAAGCCCCAAACGCACTGCACTATGTTGCGCTGAGTTAAAGACTTAAAATTTGTGTTTGTATGTTAAAAAAATTACGGTTAAGATAAATTATGTTTAGACGAATAAGATTCCTAAGTGTTTTTGTATTCCAAAAACTAAAACAAATATGCACTAAAGATCACACGCCCAAGCTTGTGGGCCAGAAATTTGATGCTCCGTGGGCTCATGCTTTCATGGTGATCCAGCAGAGGGGGTGCCACTACGAGCTGCATGCTGATCTTTAGGTAAACCGAAATATCGGAATAGTGCCTGAAGCATCAATTGAGAAACAGAGTGATATTTAGTCAATGTTATAGTGTATGCAAATATTGATATTGGGTGAGCTTGATAAATATAAATAAATATGAACATACTGTAGCATATTGATTATATAAGCCATGCTGTAGTGTTCCTGAAAATCAGCATTTTAAGACGAGAAATATGGTTTTGCTAAGGTAGGGCCCAATAAACAAAGCCCTAATGTTGTATACAAATATGGCCCAAATAGAAGCCCAAAGAAACTCTATCTATGGCCAAGGCTAGCTATATCTATATATAGGAGTATGTGGGACTGTACACAAGATAAAGGTAAACTCTCTTTAAATTAAAAAAATCCTCCTACACGGCTAGATGCCTTTAAAGACAATGTACTAATTCTCACATCGGAAGAGTTTTTTAGTTACTTGGACCATCGGTCATGATGTGCTCTTTTGTGCGTAAGTTTTCAATCTAGCAACATCTTATTTGACGAAAAATACAGTATTACTAATTATAAAGTACGAAAATGTAATAAGAATTTAAATAAAAATAAGATAAAACTTAGGTGCAACTGCTATTTTAGGTAGTACTAGTAGCACGAATGTACAGGTTGCCTGAACCACAAAAGTGGGGAAATAACACTCATTTATGGTTATTTGGACCAGCGTATGTGTGGATTAAATTGCATAAACTTCTAAGCAAACAAACGTTTTGAATTGTCTGAAATGAGTAGCACTGATTTGTAATTTCCTATTTACTTTACTTAAACCGAAAAACCAATTAAGTAGAAGAAACAGAGAGATAGAAAGACCTAGCACAATCAAAAAGTTGAGATATAACATCAATTTGGTCAGAACCTTCATCTATCTATCTTTTGAGTTGATCTTCAATTTTTTTATTATAATCTAAGGGGAAAAAGAAGAAGTGTTTTTTTTATTATAAATTTATTTTTCCTTATTACTATTTATGAATATGAAAAATAATCCATCGTCATTGTTTTACTAGTATAGAAATTTCATAATAATATAAATTTCTTTTATCTATTAGACTTCATTAATTAACAGCCTCGACAAAAGGATCATGACCATTTCATGACAATTGAGAACAAATCAAATCAACTGATTCTATTTCTCAATATTTTTGATTTACTCATACGGAGTTAAGATAAAAAAGATTGAAAAATAAGTCATTCACAACTACTGATGAATGATTCCAAAAAAAGTTAAGAATTAGTGATTTTTTTTAAAAATTAAATACATTCGATGTTTTACATTCGCGAGGAAGATACTCAAAAAAAGAAAAAAAAGAATTCACTTTATTTCTTTTATCAATCAGGAGCTAGCGGTGTGAAATGAAAGTCTTATATTGATTATAGTTTAATTTGTAATATAACCCATTTTTTATATTGAACATTTTTCATGATAAACTTATTGAATCTTTGGTCAAACAATTTTGTTATTATTTCGTCAACTTATCACCATCAATTATATAATTTACAATTATCAACTAAATAAGCTTTAGGGTAGAGCAATCAATTTATCGTAAAAGAAGTCAACCCTTTATTGTCAATCAAACTAATTATTTGTTTAAAATTAATTAATTAACATAATGTAAATATAAATGTTTTTTATATAAATAATTGTTTGATTATAATAAAATTAGTATAAAATACTTACAAATACACAATCAAAGGCGGACAAATTATTAAATGCATCAATTGTGCTCCTCTCTTACGTACATGTGAATCTCAATACAAAAAGGCCCATATAAGACTCAAAAATAATTTATCCAGGGTGATAGGTTCGGCGTTCTCTCCATTGAACCGTCCGTCTGTCTTTCGTTCGGTCATTCACAAATCCTAACTTCTTATGCAAATAGCAATCCATATACCTTAACACTTCAAATTCCTCGTTTTCTCTCTCTAGAAATCAATTTAGAAACCCTAACATTACTTAGTAGTCCAGAATCCTTCTTATACTTGATTTATAATCCAAATTTATCAGTTCCATCTACTGAAAAAGCATGGATATTGAACAAAAGCAAGCAGAGCACATTGAGCACTTCGTTCAGCAAGCCTCCACACTAAAGGGCTCTTCCCTCGCAAACGTAGTCGTTGCAGCCACTTCTCATCCTTCTCTCTTCGCCTTCTCTGAAATTCTTGCTCTACCCAACGTTCTTGAGGTTTTAACTTATCCCATTCTCTCTTTATTCTGTATCTATTATGTATTCGTTGTTTTGGATGCTTAATTTTGGTTTACTTTGTGTTTTTTGTTCGAGTCCTGCCACAAAAAGCTACGTTTTATTGTGATAAGATACAGTTACACACTAAGAAAGTAAGTGTAGATACATGGGTAATAGTGACACACACACATACAAGTACAATGCCCTTAAGTAGGATGATCACCCTCATTTTGTGCATAATTTTCTAGTGAAGTTGTTTATGATCTTATTTTTATTAATTCAATGTGCTTCTGTTTAATATACTTCTTATCAAAACATTAAAATAAGGTATACTTCTTATGAGAAGAAAGTGCTTTTCAACATCCATGATTTATTGTTAACTGTCCGGGTATTGTTCGGGATGTAAATTGAAATGAGACATTCTAAAGTGGATCATGGACATGTTTAGGGATCATGGACCTGTTTAGGATCAGATGAGAGTGTCGCTGATGCACCTATACATCACACATACTTCCATAGTAGTCAAAATGTCTAGGCGGTGCAAGGCATTGGCACCATCTCTCTGCCTTATTGCACAATATTCTCTTGCTTACAAACCTTGATTTGATTTCATCAAGAAAAAGTGGATGTAATTGTGTAAAATACTAGTTTAATACAAAATTACCAATATTTGAAATCAATCCCAAAAAGAAATTTAAACCAATTATTTTTAAAAAGTTATTCGACTTCTATAAATTTTTTAAAACTCAACGCATCAAACACTGCCTTATTTTGGAGCAGGCTAGCATCTTCTTCTCCAGGCAGAAAAGCAAGTTTGTCCAATATAGATTATAGACACACAAAAACCACCTTTGGTTGGTTGAACTCCCTTTTCACTATCGGTAATGGCCCAAAGTACGAGCACTATCTATACCCACCAAATCGTTTGAGTTTGACAGGCTTGATATTGGTCTCATCAGATATATGGCTCTCTCTAACTTCACTCAGAGCTCCAAAAAAATTACGGAACGGGCTTGAACAGCATAATATCTGATTAGGTTTGGTCATTTACATCCAGATACTGTGATTCTTTCTTTTTCTCTCCCCCCTACCTTCTTTTCTCCCTTCGGCCCCTCGCCACTTTCTTTTACCCATTTGCTTACTCCCTCTTCTTTTTTTTTGCGTGTGCGCGTGAAGTTGTCTTTTTAATTATATATATATATTTTTATTTTTCTAAGTATAAAACTCTTTCCCCATATAGTTATGAATCTCTGATTGTGTTTGAATCAACCTAAGTTATTTTTCTACATTCATCATTTAGTTCGTCTTATCATGTTGGTTCTTTGCCAAAACAAGTAATTCTATTGGAACTTGAGGTACAAGTGCTGGAAGCAGAAAGTATTCTGCTGAAGTACAGTTTTGTCAGGAGCAAGTTCTGCTTTAGCAATAGCTAGACCCTTTTGTTTAATTGATAATGTTAGCTCCTTTTTATTGGCAATATTTATGTGCACAAAAATCCGTTTTAAGAGCTCTCCTTACATTCTCTTTTTGCGAACAAAACAATTTGCAGCTTCAAGGGACTGAGACCTCTGTATACCTTGATCTGCTTCGTCTGTTTGCACATGGAACATGGAGTGAATACAAGAGTAAGCATTCTGAACATCATGTTGTATAATTGTTACTACTGAGATCCTCTTGTCACCACCTCTTTACCTTTTTGGGTAATAACTCTAAACATGTTTCATGAGACAACAATTTTACTGTGAAAAACTTGTGCAAAACTAGCAATGATTGACATACTTGCATGCAATATTTGTATTGCAATCTTGATTTTTTGTAGGTGATGCAGGTCATCTCCCACAGTTGGTACCTGATCAAATCCTTAAGCTAAAGCAACTTTCTGTGCTCACACTAGCCGAGACAAACAAGGTACACAAACTTGATCTTAATTCCAACTCATTATCTTAAAACAGTATTGTTTACTCTTCAAATTAATTTACCCACTCAATTTGAGTGGTTGTCAGTTTGTCACCTGGTTATCTTTTTTGTTGTTGTCAGTTTGTCAGCTTGTTACTCTGAGTAAGATGGTTTCTCTTTTTGGTGGTTGTCAGTTTGTCAGCTTGTCACTCTAAATAAGAAATAGAGTTAATGAAAGTAATATTTGTAGCTGTCTCAACCTTAATTGAGTTGCATATTTGAAGTAATCAACATCATTACTAGAACAGACTGGTGTTAGAACTTACAACTTGCCTGTATTTTTAAATTTGAGTCACAACTGATCAAAAGAGCTGCATACTTTTTTTGTGCTTTGCAAATGATGGTCATGATTTACACTATTTTTAAGGCTTAGTTTATTTGGATTGTCCTGATATAATTAATCCAAACTTTTTATTTGGAAATTCTTAAAACCATTTCTTGTGCTGAGGTAAATGTAAGTTTTATTTGGGAACCTGCCACACCAAAGTGGCAGTCAATGCTAATATCTGAATAACTCGTGAAATCTTTGATTTCAGTCGCTGTAAAGAATTACGACTCTGTACTGTTAGAACAAAGATATTACTAAATCATAGCATTTTGGTATTTATTTACAGTGATATATAAATTTTACATGAATACTTTTGAAGTTCCAAGCGTTACAAATACAATGTAACACTCGTGACATTTTGGCACGAACTAAGGGAAGGGACATGGTAACGGGTTTAGTTTTCATCGCATCGAATTCAAATAGATCAAAATCTCAATTGGGTGTTTCTTCTTCATGTTCAACTTTTTGAAATGATATCAAGTTTGATTTGTAGGTTTTTCCCATTCTAGGTTACTTCTTTGGATATTTTCATTATTTTATGAGGTTCTAATTATTAGTTCTTTCCCAGGTACTCCCCTATGATGTACTGATGCAGGAGTTAGACGTTACGAATGTGCGTGAACTTGAAGATTTCCTAATCAATGAGTGCATGTACGTGGTATGTATTCTGTGTTCATAAAACTTACTACAGATAAGATATAAATATAATTTTTTTTGACAAGTAGATAACCACATGATGTTAAGAAGATATACTCTAATACCGGCAGAAGTAAAACTCTTTGTTGGAGTTTGGATGCAGTATTGGCTCATTTGTTAGGGATTTTCTTAAACCTCTGATTTTATGGAGAAGGTTTTCAGTCATTTGCTTGGGAGATACTGTTTTGTTGAATTTTACATAGCATTTGTTTTGCTATAATTTTGTATTCTGTAGCTATGGCCTATACATATGTATGCCACCACTTCTGATCATGACTATAAATGATAGAAAAGGATAACAGAGCTGTGCCATAACTTTTGCATTTTCTTTTGAGTAGGGCATAGTTAGAGGAAAACTGGATCAGCTACGAAGATGTTTTGAGGTTTGAATTCATTGTCTATACCCTTTGTAGTCTCTCCATGTAGTCTTTCTGGTGACCTGCTAATGCATGTTCTGGCCCCTCATTTGGTAAATGATATATTCCATTTTTGATTTTACAGGTGCAATTTGCAGCAGGAAGGGATCTCAGGCCTGAACAGCTTGGGAGCATGATACAGACATTATCAAGCTGGTAGACCACATATTTAATTACAATAAATATTTTCTGTACGACTATATGTGAAATTGCATTAAGTAGTAATATTATATGATCCAGCAAGGAATATGGTATTCATGCACATGTAGGTAGATTGATATTAAATTATATGGAGACATACATATATGCACACATACTTGTGATTATCGTAATCTCTTCTTTAGTAGTATCACTGCAATATAGTCCAACCACAACTCTTACCTCAATATTTAAGGAAACTCCTACCTCAATATTTTTAAGTTTTGTTAGTCAGGCAGTGTCTAGAAGTGTGTGCCACTTTCTGAGATGAAGCCCCCTTGCAAAATTAGTGTAGGATATTTATTTTAGAGTTTCTGTGAAGTGTGAACTGGTGTTTTTTGATATAAGCATACTCATTCCTGTTGCATGTTCATGTTTTAGCTCTTGCTTCCTAGATTTGATGTGTTTGCATTAGATTAATTGGGCACCTTAATTAATTTATTGCTTTTAATTTTTTAATTTTTATTATATATATATTTATCAAGAAGTGATATTACTATAAAAGCGTTTTGTATTGCTTTTATAAATAAAAAAAACGTATTATTTTTCTGTCTGGCTGAGGGATATGGGGATTTGACGGTACATGCTTACCAGATTCTGGATTTGAAATGTTGCCGAAGATCATATATACTTTGCTCATGCATATTGCTCATAATTGTTGCCGTCTTTCTTCTCATAAAATCTTTTGTAAACTGCCATGATCCATCCTTCTGTACACTGCTAGGAAGTCTACAAGTAACGTGATTCTTCAACAAAATCCTGGTAGAAAACACAGTTTGACAACTGCCAAGCCATGTAAAGAGTACACTTTATTTTAGGGATTTTGTTATTGGCAATTTCATTCAACTTCTAGCTATGAAAGTGTAAAAGACCTCTGATAGTATGTTCCAGCTGATTGATAAATCACAACTGGGGGCACACTATTAAATCTAGGTTCATAAGCCTCTGCGAAAAGATCAAATCAAAGATATGCAATTCAACTTGAAGAAGAAAATGAATTTACTTTTTCCAGTTTTCTAGAATCCCCATGTAGGTGCTAGGCGGGTCCTCAATTGCCATGATTGTCTTGGCGCCTAGGCCCCCATCTAGGCAGAATCGGTCCCCTATCGCATCGATTTAATGAAGGCTTTGAAGCTCTACAATTTTTGAAATGAATTTTTTAGCTTTATGAGATTTTTTTGGTGGGTAATTTTTCATATAAACTTATATGCTTTAGTATATAATATAACAATCGAAAGATATATAAATGAGACTTCCTAAGAAAACTCTAGGCTACTTAGGCACTAGGGGCCCCATCCGCCACGTAGGTTCTCCTAGTGATTTAGAACACTGACTTTCTCTGTGCATTTTCACTTTATTCTATTCGAATCCAACAATGTATGTTCATCTGAACAAAAACACAGGTCGACTACATCAGACAATCTTTTGATTTCAATTCAAGAGAAGATAAAATGGGCTGATACCATGAGTGAGTTGGACAAGAAACACAGGAAGGAGGTTGAAGAAAGGATGAATGAAGTGAAGAAGTCTGTTTCCCTCAAGGTCAGTACAATGCAATTCTCTCTTACATCACTGTATGTGTTTGTCTTTTGGCCCTTTTCTCTATACTATAATTTGAGTTAGTTTATATGTACGATTTACATTTTTCATGCGACTGTTTAGACATTTTACAGGGATGAACTTGTTACACTTATATTTTGTATCGCATTCTGAGTTACTTTTGTTACCTTAGTTGGACTGACAACGAAAGGGTGACAAGCCCCAACCCAATTGGCGATACAGCTGTTTTAAATGATGAAACTGTGTCAATATAAGTGTAGTAGTATGAGGCTGAACTAAAATGCTTTGTAAGAAATCTTAATCTTATCATGCTAGAACTTGATTTGTTTTGGTCTCTCACATATTAGGAAATGTAGGTTCTCTTGGTAAGATGAGATAAACCTTTCTTGGATGAATTAACTTAAGTTGAAGCAAGCACTACTGTAAAATAAGAATAATAATAGAATGCATACTGCTTGCATGACTCCTCCCTTCTTCCAGTTTCCATTTTGAGTCCTATACATAGAGTTCAGTTACTGATTTGATGTCCATGTAATATTTGAATCTCATCACTTGTGCATATTTCTCAGTTTGGACCCTAGTTAACTGTTTGTCTAAGCAGAGTTTTTAGTGGTGAGGTTGACATGGTAGTTGGTACCTCAAGTAGTAGAGGATATATTTCATAGTTATTTCACGAGAACATAAATATAAAAACTGAGTGGCTTTGAAGTACATGGAATATGTTTGTCGATGCATCTTACTTACGTTGTGGCAGAAGTTACAACCTGTGAGCAGGCCAACTTTGACTTCCGAGGACACGAGGAAATTTTTGCTGAAACTGGTGGAGTGATGGACTATGATGAAGACCGAAGTCGACCAAAGAGGTAAGTTGAATGACTCATTCCTTCTTAACATCGTGATTGTTTTGATTCTGGATATTCTTGCTTATTTTTAAGGCTAATATGTGAACATATGATTTCTGGATATTCTGGTATATTTTATATCTTTAAAGAAAGGCCAACTTGTTGAACATAAATAGCCTCAACTTTTTACCCTAGACCCATCTATATTTAGTGGAGGAATTTGATGTTTGATGATTATTAACTAGGAAATATTTGCAGGAGGCGGCATCCATTAGCATGAAAAGATAGAGCGATCATAGAATGAGTTCCAAGACAATTAGCCAGTTTTTTGCTCATGGCTTTCCGTAACCCATTGCTGCTTTTCAAGACAGTTTAACCTCTTGAAATTAGCTTTTAAGTAAACTCCATTCTTATGCCCAAGAGAGAATCATATATAGGGATGAGACATACAGGATTTAATTTCAGTTTGATTATGGATATAACTGCAAATGATGTTTTCAATTTATTTTATGCTTGTCATATCAAAATTAAAGATGTATTTTTAATTTTAAACTATAAAATGATGTGAAGTTTCTAGCATGCAATGCAAAATTTTATAATATATGTGCAGGCAGGAATTTGGAAAAAGAAAAATTTGTCTTTTGCGAGATGTCAAGAACTATAATTGTAGGTTGAGTTTTGATATCCAAAACACACGTGATTTTTTTTTTTTTTTAATTAATTCAACGGCCTCACTTTGAGGAGAGTAATAATAGAGGTATAAATGATATACATGACATCAAGAAAGTTTCAATTACAGTAAAAATTCACATAAATAGTAGAAATACATAATGGTTTCATGCCCTCAACCTTGAAGACTTCCCCTATACCTAGTATTGCAGATATAGTTGTAACTTTTGATTGATCCATTTAAATTTTAAATACAAATTTAGTGTTCGGATATATATATATATATATAGGTAATATTTCTGTAAATGCATTGTAGGAATACAATTAGACTTATTTTATTTAAATTGTGACATGACATGACGATTTGTGTTAAATAAACAAGTTATGATATTTTTGAAAGTATTATACATGCCTGCCATTTAAATATATCTTATGAAGTTAAACAAATCATGTATGTTATAATTTAATAAACAGTTAGAAATATTATATTATTCGAATAACTCAATTTGCGTATTAAATGATTTAAACAAATTAATCATATTAGTTTTGACCTTCTTAAAACTATGCCACGTAGTGCATGGAAACAAACATAAATAGCTGTATAGTTGGTAATTGCCCATGAAAATTACTACACATGAAATCGCACATGAAAATGGATCAAAAAGTTGGCAGTAATTCCGTCTTTCATTAACATGCAAGAGCACAAGTTGAGAGTCATACGTATGGTACTAACTATTCCTAATTCACCTATATGTCGACAAATTAATTACAAACAGCTAGCATATATATATGAACTTCCATGTTCAATAATTTATTTAACACGTTATTCTTTATACAATCTTTATACTTTTTTTAATTACTTTATGCAACATATGCCGTTCATGTCTCCTTCATTTGTTTCTTTATTTATGCTGAGTAATGTGATCGATGTTAATAAAATTCGGGTTGTTTTGTTAGGAATGCTGCTAAGTAACGTGATCGACGGGGTCTGAGGTGCATAAAATTCGGGATAATTTCAGTAGATTGTTATGCTCTTGATATTGGCTTTGCAAAAGTTGTTGCGGAAAGTGATTTTGCACTTGTATTACGCGTCCAGGTTCTGTTCTGATGCTAATACTACAGTGGGAAGAGAATCGGGTACAGTCCATACGTCGCGTGCACGTATATAAAACATTAACACGTGTTTAAAATTTAATTTGACCAAAAATGTTAAGCCATTAAATCTTAGAATTATTTTTATATATTAATTATTCACTCTTTAATTATTTCTCAAATGTGAAATTTTAACTCATTTGTGATATCCTGACCGTTCAAATTTTTATTTTTGAGTTTATTGGTCAAAGAAAGTCCCTACTTGTATTTTTCCTTTATTGGACCCAATTTCTGGTGATTAATAAATTTTCTTCCTCGGGCATTTGATTAAAAAAATAAAAAATAATTAAGAGCTTATACACAATTTCACTTTCTAATATTGTACTTGAAGTATTTTCTTATTTCAAAAGTCAAGGTGGGCAAGGACCAGTGGGTGCTCTGCTATTGATTGCCGTTTATTTGTTTAATATCTTGCTGGGAGATGCATGCATGGTACGTAGTTTGCTAGCTGTTTTTTTTTTGTGTGGGTAAAATAGGTTTAAGATTATTCAGTAAAATTAAAACATGAAGAACCAACTTGCTTCAGGACAAATTATTAGTTACAAAAAGTCTTACAATTAAATCCGCAAATGGTCGACCTCTCTTCTGGTAGCGTACCAAGAGATTTATATGGAGGGATAACAATTTAAATCAAAATTGATCGAATCGTATTGAATCAGTCAGTTTTTATATAAATAGTTGACTTTACTGGTGCGACTTTGACGCAAATTTTATTGAATCGGGACCGGTGCTGTGTGGTTTTGATATTTACCTCGGAACCACCAGTGCACTACATCGCTTGTTGAACGATATATATACTTGTTTATTTTAATTATATCTCTATATTTTATAATATAATTATTTTTATTTATGATTATATAATCATAGAGTTACTCAGATGTAAATTTGTATTATTTTTTACTTTTGTATATCAAAAGTTAATTTATAAATATTTTTCTATATAGTTGATATATATAACTATAATAATATTAAAATTATAACAATATTATTTTAATTGAACATATATATGGTACTTGTTTATATTTCTTGAGTTATTTTAAAGAGGGTTGTCAAAATATTAAACTAATTGAATAAAAAATAGGTCAAAAATATTATTAATTTTTGATCAATACAAGTCAGTGCAATACATTTCAAAATATAAATCGGTCAATAAAATTTTAATATAAAAAATCTTGAACAATTATCGGAGCGGTGCAATTCCGATTCAATTTCTTTTAAAACTGATATGATTCCAATTGAAAAATCAGAATCGTACCTTACCATTACAACTTCTATTTACTTGAGAGTGTCAAATCTAAAAGGATATGGATATGTGCTTCTTATGCAAGCAAATAACCACACAACAAAAATAATGCCAACAAAAATTTAATTGAAAGAAAAAGCAATTAACTTAGACAAGATTGTGTGATATCATACTTTCCCACAATTAAATACATTTTTTAACCCATAATTTTTTTTTAAAAATATTATGCTTTAAAATGTATTATTAATATTAGTTAAAAATTTAATTATGGATCTATTGTAGTCCAATGTTATATTAAATGGATAGTAAAAAATAATGGTAAAGTTCGAATGTCATACCATTTTATTGTTATATAAAATAAAAGATTAACTGAAATTTCGCGCCTCTATTTCCTAACATTATATATCGTATTAACACCTTCTGACGTACGTACATGCGTCAAATTGCATATGGATAATTAATATCATTATAGAGGGCAACTCGTGCGGCCAATAAGATTTACATAAAATCATGCACCCTCATATAAATTAAGAACGTGCGGTTGGAAGATTTAAACCTCGACCGTCCACCTATATGAAGGACGTGCAGTGGCAAAGTCAAAATTTATGTTTAATAGTGTCAAAAAATTTGTGAGGTTATGAATAATTTAACGAGGGTTTGAGACAATATTTTGAGTTAATTTTTTTGAATAATTTTATATTTTTAAGTTTTGTATATAAAACATATAAGTATTTGATTATAATGATAATATAATAATTGTTAACTCTATATAAATTTATATGTATGTATATATATATATATCCTATTGATTCTTAATAGATTTTTTTAAAGATAAAATATTTATAAATAATTAATTCCTTCAAAAAATAATATAAAACAGATTATTAATTAGTTTCAAAAAATTATATGAATATAAATATATGATATATAAAAGAGATAAGAATGATATGAAATTAAAATTTAAGTGAAAAAATTATAAAATTTTAATATGATCACATATATTAGAAATGTTATAAAATTTTAGTGAGATTAATTTTTATATATATTTAAATTTTATCATATATTATAAATAAAAAATAAAAAAATCAATAGGATCAATTGATCCTATATCCTCCACCTTGACTTCGCCGCTGAAGACGCGAGGCTAGAAAATATTTAAATCAAGACCATATATGGACACCTAAAGTCCTGATACCATATACAAACAATTAAATAATGACAATTTATTTGATAGAAAGAAAAAGGATTTAACGTATGATGCACCACAAGGAGAATTCATTACATTGTTTTCTTCAAAAGATTACATTACATTGTATAGAAGTACATATTTATAGGTAATACATACATGAGATATTGATAATTTAATAAATCTTTAAAAATTATATTTGTTTATAAAAAATATGCTTATAATTAAATTATTTATATTAATTTAATATTACTTTGAATTATTTTATTTCATAATAAAAGATTAATAATCCTTTAAATAATCTCATAGACTATTTTTTTAATCATTCATAAAGATATTTATGTAAAATTATATAATTTCATAAAAAAATTGAGATTAATAGTCTCACTTATTTTAACTATTAAATGACTTTATGAAACTAATAGTCTAACATTAAGGGATTATTAATTCCTATTATGAGATAAAATAGTCCAAAATAATATTAAATTAAGATAAATAGTCTCATTTCAAATATATTTTTTACAAACAAATATAACTTAAGAAATTATCTTTATCACTCTTATTAGATATTTTCAAATATTATTTAATATTTTCTCTAACTAATTATCCTTCTCAGGATATTAATACTATATAATGAAGTAGTATTTAGTTCTAGTCTTCTGGCCTCTATGGACATGTATCTGTGGTATAGTTTACTGAACAAATATACATTTCGGTTGACGCGTTGAGGTTCATAAAAAAATCGACGGACAATAAAAAATTAAATAACCAACTAGTTAAATCCTGGGCCATTATAATCTTCAATTATTAAATTAATATTCATTTACTTCAAGAAGAATATTAAAATAATCTTAAACAACAAAAGATACCCAATAAAGGACGAATCTCAGTATTGAACACATACCATAAAAAAAGCAACTCCAAGAAAATGATACAAAGAATTAAAGTAAAAAAACGTGGTGATAATGCATTAAACAAATAGTTACATCCCATCTGAGAGTAAGGTTGTCACATTCTGGTGTTTTGCCCATCTACGCATATATGCATACATCTAAAATACACCGATTCTACATTAACTTCCCTATTTTGGAAAAAAAATAAATCTCAATTGTTGTGCTGAATTAAAATAAAATAAAATAATATAAAAAATATGTCAAAAATAATAAAATAGTGTAGGATTGATGTATGTGGGATGTAGATGTATATATGGCCGACAAAGAAAAACAAACTCTTCATTCATACGTACTCAACTCAATCACTAGCAAAAAAAACTAGCACAAACCCACAAAATGTACTGCCAAACTTTATCAGATTCAGATCTTGCAGTTCTCGAATCAATACGACAGCATCTTCTTGAAGACCCTGACGTTTCAGATTTTTCTCCAACTACTGGTTCTTGCAATATTGATCCTATTTATGGGTGTGATACGAGCTTTATCAATCTCTTTAGGGCTGAAAATATCACTCAAGTGCCATCGTTTGATGTAGATTACACGCCGGAGAAGATTGAAAGTTTGGAGTATGAGGAAATAAAGGAGGTGGCGGAGGCGCGTGGAGTTCACTCGCCGATAGAGTGGAAGAGGTACAGAGGTGTGAGGCGGCGTCCGTGGGGGAAGTTTGCTGCGGAAATAAGGAGCCCGGCTAAGAAAGGCGCAAGAGTATGGCTCGGGACGTATGATACGCCTAAGGGTGCAGCATTGGCTTATGATAGAGCCGCTTTTAAGCTACGTGGTTCGCGCGCTAGGGTTAACTTTCCGAATTTGATTGGCTCCGAGATATTGGAGCCGGTTAGTGTCACAGCCAAGCGGCAGTCACCCGATCCTTCGTTGTCATCGTCACCATTTTCATCTTCATCTTCAACATCGACGGAAAATGGCTTATCAAAAAGCAGGAGAAAAGGTGGAATCAGTAATGATAATCCAAAGGGGGATTTTCAAGAAATGTTCACATTATCAACATACGAGGAACAATTTCTACTCAACTCTTTGTAAAAATGGTGTATTTTTGTTAATTTAGAACCCAAATTAGAGCAAGTTTGTAGGAAGATGAGGGATGAAGCTAACAGTTTTGACAAATGTAATTGAAGTTCTCCAACTAACATTAGAAGGAGTCGAGCACAAATATTGAGATTCCTAATAGTTTTAGATGATTAAGGGCGCCTTCCGGAATGATTTTTTTTTTTGGACTTAAAATTAAAATATTAATAAATTTATAAATTAAAATTTTAGTAGATTTTTAAGTAAAAGTATTCGACATCACTTTTATTTATAAGTCGGAAATTATAAATAATAGTTGTGGATGTGTTCGGCTAATAATGATTTATAAGTTAAATAAAATGTAAAGATTACTAAAATATTATTTAATAAGAAAAATATTAAAAAAAATAAAAGAGAGCATTTATGTTATTTCATAATAGTTGACCAACTTAAAAAAATGACTTATAAGTCATTTTTTTAAAGCAACAAAAATTTACTTATTTTTTTTGATTTTTTTAAAACTTATAAGTAAAAAAACCCGTAATTTTTGAGCAATTTTTTTAACTTAATTACTTATAAGTTAATTAACTTAACTTATAAATAGTTCCCAAATGGGGTTAATGATAATGACAATTGAAATTTTATTAGTTGAATTCCTTGTAAAACAAAATTGGATCAATTTAACCTTAATGTTTGTGAAAAGGGGTATGCATTCATCACCTCCCTATTATTATAATTTTATATGCTTTTCGTAATTTGCATTTAAATATATTAAATTAATTTTACTAAGTTCTCTCGATTAGAATAATATACAAACATCGAGTTTTAATTAAAATTTAATTTTATGAAATTGTAAATATATTTTCAATTCTAATTAATTCCACATTCTGAAATTGAGTTTAATTAATGAATTGTTACGAAAACAAATGAAGATATCCAAAGCCTGTTGTGTAACAAGAAATTTAAGTGGGAGATGACCGAAATTTGTATAATTTTTTTTAAAAGCACTAAAAAATAGGAATATAACATTAAAAAATATACTCCAAAATTTAAAGATACATATAGATCCATCTATCAAAGTGGCACTCTGACGCTATTTTAGATTACAAAATTCATCTAAGACTGGGCTAGTTGTGAATTTCACTTCAACTCTTTTCTTAATGTACGTGATCAATTTATTTATGAAAAAATCATCATTAATTCATTTTTTCTAAGTCTAGTCTGACAATTTTCATGACCAAAAATATTCTCTCCGCGATTATAATAGAAATTGAAGGAGTAAAAATGGAATAATTATTCAATAGTCACGGGATATTTGTTATATAGTGTCTAATATTATACATGTACTGTTATTTTAACACTTAAAGTGAAATCATTCATTTTAAATATTGAAATGACAACACATCAATAATAATATAGAAATATAGAGTACCACGTGACAAGTGTCCGAAGAATATAAAATAAATTTTCGTAAAATTGAGTCTACCAACAAATGAGACGAGATAGAATATATTAACTCCTTGTGAATCAACTGTTGAAATATATCAAACTTATAATATCAAAGTAAAATCATCAGTTACTCGATGCAAATCTCTAGTATCCAATGCACTTAAAGTAAGCAACTCCACATGTCCACTAAAATATATGGGATTCGTTAAGTTTTTAAAATAATAAATATTCTAATTTTCTTAAAAGTAATTTATAATTTTTATAATTGTATTTTCAAAAATACGTAAATAAATTTATAATCATAATTAACTTTAAAAAATCTGAATTCTTTGAAAATTTTAAAACTGATCATGTATTAAGAAAACAGGAGATATTTATGAGGGTTTTGTCGGTGTGACACAACTGGATTTTAGTTTATATATATATATATATATATGGAGGAGGACATAAGCATGTGAAGGACATAAGCATTATTTATTTTTCATTTAAACAATGCATTCTATACTTGCATATATTTCTATGATCTCCTTGAACTTTCAATTCCAATGCACCAGAAGGGTATTGCTTTGAGAATGATACCATCACAGGGTGTTATTGCTCTACTTTAATTAATTTAATTTGTTTTTGTTGGTGAATTATATCTAAGAGTCCATCAATATATATATATATATATATATATATATATATATATATATATATATACATTTTTAAACAAAAATAAATAGTCAGAATTAAAAACTGAAAATAGACGTCTGCTATAATTAGTAGCGGACTCCGTTACTAATAGTAGCGATTGTTTAAAAAAATTTAAAATTGTCCTCCAATAATAATAGCGTACGCGTTTTTAGTGGGTTAGTTTTCAAATCGACGTCCGCTTTTATTACTAACAAATTTTTTAAATGTCTCCTACTAATAGGAGCAGATGTCTATTCTCAGTTTTTAATCTTAACCTTTTACTCTTGTTTTGAATGGTATAAATGATGTATGTCATATATATAATAATTCATAGCAAATACATGCTATGGATTACTCTCTCTCTCTCTCTCTCTCTATACATATATAAGTATGACTCTTAAATAACATATTTTTTTCAAATCGCCGTCGTTTTAAATTTTTTTTGATGATATTTTAGTAAATAAAAAGAAAATAAATGGGACCGCAGAATATCACATCTTTTAATTTTATTTTTTTTAAAAAAGAATTTTTAAACAATGTTGTTTGAATAAATATATACTATTTAAGAAAGATATAATGTTTAAGAAATATATTTTAGATCCGTTCACTCTCTATATATATTCTTTGTCTATTAATTTTTCTCCAGCCACTTGAATACAATTTTTTGGGAACGAGTCCCAAAAAATACTCACATGTCCTCGTAAGAATCTAAAGCTTCCTTAAACATATCACATAATCCTCACCAGCATGTGCAGAAAGGTACCTCTCCTCAAGTTTACGCCAAAAAATATCACATAATCCTCGTAAAGCTTCCTTAAAATAATACTTAACCATGAGCAAAAAACCTAAATTTTATTCTACAACTTAATTTCGAGATTAGACTTCCAAAACAAAATAATTTAACTGTTTTACTCATCATATTGCTCGGTTTATAGGGGCAAGGGCATAATTCTTTTGAGTTACATACAATTTCTCTCAATTTACACTTAATGATAAAAATAATTATTTTTTGCTACAACACTACTACAATAATTACTAGCGACAATTAACATATTGTCACTAATCTCTTCTTCTTCTTTTTTTTTTTTTTATAATTTTATTTTAAATTTCAAGCGAATTAATGCTATATATTGATATGTATGTCGCTTGAGATAAATTATTTTACTTGAATTAATAAGTGAGATTAATTATCTTATTTCAGTTAATTATATATGTGTAGTGCGATAACGTATATTAAATTTTATTTATTTTATATAGTATGTACATATTTATATTATTTGATTGTATTATCTTACGCAAGAAAATACAATTAATTAAACCAGTGTAAATGCAGTCAAATAAGTTTAAAAAATATTAAAACTTTATATATATATATGACTTTGTCATTACACATCAGCATTTTGGCCAAGTTATGGCCGCACGAACATTTTTGTTGACTTATATATATATATATATATATATATACACTTGAGTTTTTTTATTATTAATATTTGTAGATAAAAGTTAATTTTGTAAATTGGGTTATATTTCGAGTGATATAAATGTATTTTGCTCTTCTTTTTTTTCAAAACTTATACTACTGCAATTCAGTACTAGACAGACATTTCATCCGACGAGGCCTAAGGGAGAGCCTGGGGAGTTGAATGGGACATGCGGGGGAGGGGGAGGGGGAGGGTGAGGGTGGGGGTGGGGGGAACTTAATAAGTTAATAGCATGTTTGTGAGTTTTGATTTGAGGGGAGGGAAAAAGATAAGAAGACAAAATTCTTCTTTTTAAAAAATTTAGAAGAAAGAACTTTTCCTTCTCTAATTCTCTTCCCTTCCTTCCTCTTTCTTCTAAATTATTGGGAATTAAGTTGACGCAAATTAAATAATATAAAATAAAAGAGTTAAAATTAATAACATAAGATTTAATGTGGAAAACTTTTAAAAGAAAAAATCATATGATAAACTCCAAATCCCCTCTATCATAATAATAATAGGCTTACAAATTCATCCCAAAGTTTTATGTCCTAAAACTTAAGATTACACCACGACACAACTTTTTGTATGAAATATAAAAATTACAAAAACCCCTATCTCTTACACAAACCAAAAACCTTCTCACATCATCTCTCAACACTTAGGATGCTACATGGTATTTGATTGTATTACATGACTTTAACAACTAAATATAATATTTTATTTATAGAATACCCACAACTTTTCTCTTCCTATTTAAAACAGGACACTTTCTTTCCATAATAACAATTCTTTTCTGAATAGGATTCAAGGAGTATTCCAACGATTCATCTCTTGACTCGAATCCCTAACTACTTCCACTTCATGTCTGAATAGGATTTGAAAAGTATCCCAACATAAATTAAATCTCACAAATACATTTAAGTATTTTCTTTCTTTTGTAATGTTTGTTGAATTCTGATTTTCTGTTGAGGGATAAACTTGACCTATCTGTGATTTTTAGCTAGACTACCAAATTTGAGCAAGTTCATTACAGGAAGATAGTAATGATGATTTCCAATTTGTGTCACCTAAATCATTTGACAATGCATCTTGGTGCCTAAATGGTGACAACTACCACTTCGTAGAGATTAACTTTAGAAAACAAAAGTCGATTAGAAGCAACTCAGAGATAATTTTGGACCCATTTTGCTACAGTGGCTTGTTACCCTAAATTTTGAATCTGGATATGCATCGGTATTAATTGTTTCCGTCTCTACTTAAATTTTTGTAATTGATATTGACAAAATAAAAATGATCGTTTAAAGTATTAAGTGTTATTAGAACAACTATTAAAGTAAATTAAATGTATATGTGCTCTAAGATCATTATTTTTACTACGACAATATCAATAATCTATATTTACTGTGTCAAATGTCAATTGAGAATCACAAAGCTAGTACCGCGAGTTCTCTGATTGCACACATTTGCAAGAAATGATTCCCTAAATTGTTTTAGATTAAATCTATAACAATTGCACGTTAAACAGACATGAAATCAAATTAACACAACCATAACACATCTCTTTTGCTTTTTAACCTAAAGCTTATTATGCCTGTCTAATCATAACAATTAGTTATTTCCACATGCTGAAAAATCCCCTAATGCACTATCACTTTTCTTCCTTTTTGAAGTCCCATTTTCCATTGATGACAATGAGGACGAAGATGAGGATGAAGACAAGGGCTCCAACTTCCCAATCATGCTTGGAAAATTAACCTTAGCACGCGAGCCACGTATCTTAAATGCAGCCCCATCATAAGCCAACGCTGCATCCTCGGGCGTATCATAAGTACCTAGCCATATTCTCCCTCCTTTCTTAGCCGGATTCCTTATCTCTGCCGCAAACTTCCCCCAAGGCCGCCGCCTCACACCTCTATACCGCTTCCATTCTTGTGGCACGTGACATTCATGCACCTCCGCCACCTCTTTCTTTGATTCCAACATTTCAACCCTTTTGAACAAGTAATCTTCACTTATGAGTGGCTGTTCTACGCTATTTTCTGCGAACAGAAGACTGTCGAAGCTCATAATAATCTCACCAAAATCCGATGTATTGCATGTATTTATATGAGGAAAATTTTCCAAAAAGTCAGTATCATCTAGAAGATGCTGACTAATAGATTCGAGTACGGCAAAGTCCGAGTCTGAGAGTGTTTGTGAGGACATTTTTGAGTGTGTGCTATCAGGGTTTGTGATATGGGATTGATTGTTTTCAGAGTTGTGTCTGTATGAGTTGAAAGAATTCATATAAATATAAATCCTAAAAGGTGAGATCGATGTTACTAAATAATGAGTTGACTAGCCCACGTAATTAGACTTTTTACTAATCACGTGTAGGGTTTAATTTTTATATTAGATCACTTTTAATCTATAATGCTCAGATTTCAGAACAATTGGTTAAATTATTCTTGATCATATAAATATGTATTGGAACTTTATTTTTTATATAACGTACGTATTATACACACACACACAGAACGTGTTGTGTAACATAAATAGTACAGTTATGTTCCTAAATTTTGGCTGAATAAGATATTCTTAATTGTGCCAAGAATCTGTGAAGAACAAATAATACAAGATTTGATTTAATAATTTACAGCCTGTAGCAACACTTGTTTAATTTCATGTAACCCTATGTAACAATGATCGAGTTCTAACTCAAATAATATTATATTTTGAGTCTTAATGGAGGTATTATATTAATTAGTATGAGTTTTATTGACCCCATGATTTTTTGTAAATATATATGTAAATTTTGGGTGTAATACACTAAATCCAATGGATTTTTGTAACTTTTTAATATATTGCACCAAACTAGGTGAAAAATATAATGTTAATTATAATTATTAGCATTTTCGTGAATTAATCAATTATATGTTCTATTCTACTTATTCAACTAAAAAATATAAACTGTTCATAAAATTTGGGTAGGTGGCAATAGCCCTGTACCCCGCCAACTTATTATTAGCTTCATAACAATTGTGAACCCACTCAAGAATTTGATTTTCTTTGTCACTCAGACAAGATTCTAGCATTTCGTATCTACCGATATATATATATATATATATATATATAATGTATGCTCGGACTTTTTTATTACCACGAGATAAAAAATTTCGGACTTTTTTATTACCACGAGATAAAAAATTGATAAAACAATAGCTAGCCACCCCCTCATGTCATTAGCCACTCATGTCATTGGACATGACAAATGAGTCCAAATCTCACCCCATCCTGTCCTCCATGTTGTAATGTGTAATAGTATTAAAAAATAAAAATAAAATTACTCTCTATTTTGATATGCTATTATTTTCTTTTGTAATGATGTCTTGATTAGTGCAAATTTTGTCGTAATTTCCAGTTTTCAAGCTGGTTGGTGTAAATTTTAAGAAAAAGTATAACTTCACAATATCTAACGATAAAATGTATTTTAATTATTAAAAAGTAAAATTTGATATAAAAATTCGTGTTAAGTCTAATTTTTTAATAGTTAAAATAAATATAATATTTTATTTTGTTATAGGATGTTATATGTGTAGTATTGTCCAAATTTTAAGCACAAAATCTCAAGCACAAAATCTAAAGGCGTAGCTTATATGACCGGCCAGATTTTCATAATTCTTTCTGAAGGTGACCTTGAAAAATCTAACAGAAGAAACACAAGTAAAACTTGATTAAAAGAGGAAGGAGCCGGGGGATTTCTTATTTGCTGCTGCTTTATACGAAGATATCTCCAAATATCCAAGAAACATATACATTTAGCTAGACTTATGTAACGTATCTATTATTTTTTAATATTTTACACGATATTTATTTCTATGACGATATCATTTTGTTATGTTAATATTAATCATCTTTCTTTTTAAGCTTAAAAGTTCAATTTTTATTAAAGAATAATTTTGTAAGGGCTAGTTATCTTTTGAGATATAAAGGAAAAGCAAGGCCCAGATGTTATGAGCCTGCTAAAAAGAATTTCGATATGCTATGGAATGAGTCCATCATGAGATGCAAAACCCTAAGAAATATTATTCCTTCCAATTTTGTGACGGCAAGAAGCGAGACACAATGAGTGCTTAGGGATTTTGAAGCAAAGAAGCACTCATGATGTTCTTTGAAATTTTTCTATCATATAAACAGCAATTTTGACTTAGAACTAAGAATAAAGTGCCGCTAAAAGAGGCTCTGAATCCTAGAGGTAATAGTGGAGAGACCAATTATTAAGTAACGCTAAATGTTTATATTAAATTAAATTAAATAAAAAGTGTAATGAAATAGAACCCAATTCTTAGTGTAAAGACCAATAACTTTGACACAATAGAAAGTGCGTAACAAAATCGGGCATCAATATATACATGGATTTTAAGATGTTAACTTGTTGATTCACAAAGGTAAAATAATAAAAAATATATATATTTTTTCTATAATATTTTTTCTTTTATCTTTTATTACTATTTTATATTTATGTATGTTTTTAGATATACACTTTAGGTGTGCACACATTTTTTTTTTTTTAATCAAATGTCATAGTAAAGTGTTCATAGTCTGCCATATTATATATAGAAGATAAGATCTCAGCACAAGATATGAAGCTGATTAAACAAAGTGGGGGCAATGGGGTGTGCCATTAATTGTCATCTCGCACTTCATTATATACATTTTAAAAACAATTTCAGTACATGTATTATAAATAAAAGAGTGTGATGTTGGGGGTTTTAAATTTTTTATTTTAAAAAAATATTTTAAATAACATGTCACCATAATATTAGTTAGATAGATTGTATGTGATTTACTATGTAATAAATTATCATTCAAATATTCAATGTCATTTCATTTGATACTCATTTGAGATAAAAAATTTAAGACCCCTAATATTATTATAAATAAAAACAGTACATTTAAATTTCATTTTCTTATTTAACTTTTATTGTTGAGTTTTTTTTCTTTAGACTTCCAAAACAAAATAATTTAACTGTTTTACTCATCTTATTACTTGGTTTATAGGGGCAAGGGCGTAATTCTTTTGAGTTGCATAAAATTTCTGCCATGCAAGTTGTAACCTAGATAAAACAAAATAAAGTGGAACTCAACAGTCAGTCAAAATTATGACATACACGCATCTAGCTTGTCTTTAATTTTTTTTCCTTTTTGTTCGTTGTAGCCATTATTCTCGATTTGAATCCTATTTTTTGGGAATGAGTCCACTCCATTACACTTTAATATTATACAATTTCTCTCGATTTACACTTAATGATAAAAATAATGATTGCGGCTAAAACCATAATTTTATTACAACTTTCGAGATTAGATTTAACAAATCTACAATTTTATTGTATCACGTAACCTCCTCTCCTCGTAAGATCTGAAGCTTCCTTAAAATATTTAACCATGCAGCTGAGCGAAAACCAAAATTATATTGTACAACTTTCAAGATTAGATTTAATAAATGTACAATTTGTATCAGCACATGTTTTCGTCGTGTAATGCTAGAATGTTTTAATTTACTACTCTATTTCCATTGCTACTACTCCTATTTTCTTTTTCTTTTTTTGCTAAATTTATTAGTATATTAAATTATAAAAAAATATAAATATTACAATGAAGTTCAAAACATTATCCCGGCTCCCAAGGGAATAAAAACACATAGCAAGCTAGGAAAGCAGTTGCCAACCCAATGTATAAATCAATACAACCGTACATCAGTGGGTGACAATCATAAACTAAAACAACATAAAGTCCAATAGCCCAAAGGTTTAAGAAAATCTGCATTTATAATAGTGAAGCCTCCTCCCAAGCATCGGCCCAAACCCAAAGGGCTGGACCACATGCAACCCAAAAGGAACTGCAACATGCTAGCCAAAACAGATCACCAGCCTAGCCACAACCAATCCGGGCCCACATTATGACCAGACCATATGTGACCAAATCCAGCAGGCGTGCTATCCAACAACGGAATACAGCCAGCAAGCAGAGATGTTGGGGCCATAACAAGCGCCAGTCATGATCCCAATCTAAAAAACCAGCAGGAGATATTGCAAACCAAACAACTATCACCAGCCACATGAACACACATCAGCTGCGGCACGAAACCCACACAAAGAAGCCAACTACCAAAACAAGATAGCAGCACCCCATGTGGAAAAAGGAATTTGCCTAATCTAATCACCGCTGCCATAGCAAAGAAACCAGCTGCAAGTTCACCAAAATAACAACAAAGAAAAACCAGCAGCACGACCAACTGAGCCAAAATAAAATGTTATGGTTGCAGCTCAGAAATTGATGAAGTATTAGCAGAAAAGATAAAAAATAGAACAGAATCTAATAGAAGATGGAAGAATTTGATTCAGAAATAAGCAACTCAGTCTTACAATCTGAGAAAGGAAAATATTACAATAATACTCAGATGATGCCTCTACCACTCCTTACAGATTCCTTTATACAACAATTACCATTGCTCAGCTATAACTGCTTTTCCCGCTCACTAATACATTTTGAATTCTAACTGCAACTGACGTCACTATAACTAACTCATTTCATGACAACACTGCAACTACTTTGACAGCTCACTTCAACTAACTTGACAATTAACAGACTCAAGATCCTAACTAAATCTTCTGAGAATCATAACATCTTCACAGTTACAAACTTCAATTCCCAGGACTAACAGCTGGACAATTATGAATTTCTAATGCAGAATCATAACATAAAACCACCCAGAATCACTAGGAGAGGCACTTGCGCCTAAACAATAAATATTACTAGGCAAAGTGAACAACCACCAGCCCCAAATCTCAAGGCGGTTTAGGGTCTACCCACCTTGTTGCAAGTCTTCCCGTTTGAACAGTCTTCAAACAAGATTTGAGTTTAGGAATTGAAAGGGTGGCAAAAGCATCCTGTTTTGCAAGGTTGACTTCTTCAATCAAGAGATCTACATGTTCAGAAGGACCAAAGTGAACTCTCTTGTTAGCGCTGGATGTCGGATTAACCCTCGATGTAGAGGACAACGAGTGTCGCGGTGAACTTCCCATTTGATTAGTCTCCAAGATACCAGATTCCATGAATGCTCTAGATTCCGGGGAAAGGTCCTGCAAATTGGAGGCCTAAGAATGTCTCGACACCTTTGGTTCCGCGGGAATACAAGTAGTAGTAGTATTATTGCAAGCCTTCACAGTTACACTAGTTTCCAAAGATGACGCCTTCACAGTTTTACTAGCCTTCATAGTTTCACCTATTTTCTTTTACTTCTTCTGCTTATTCTTTTTTTTATCTTTTTCAAATTTCAAGCTATTTCACATAAATTTCACATTGGATAAATTCAAAAATATAAATAGATTAATAAGTATAGTGAAATCTCAGCTTAACAGGTTAAATTCAAGAGTGTAGATTTGTTAATAAGTATGCTAGAATCTCAATTTAACATGTTAATCTTTTATGCGATAAAGTGATCCAACATGTTTATTGAGTCAATTTATAGCAGAATTGTACAATCCATCCCATATTAGTGTAGCCTAACCCATAAACATGTTGTATTACTTTTTTCACTTAAAAAATTAACTTGTTAGGTTGAGATTCCATTATACTTATTAACCTATTTACATTAATCAACCAATTAATTAACTCTACCTCGAATCCAATCAACCTAACTTTGATACCACTTATTGAAAATTAAGTTGACTTAAACCAAATAAAAAGGAATAAAACAATATAAGATTTAACGTGAAAAATCTTTAAAAAAAAAAATTATAAATCAAATTACGAATCTCTACTATATCAATAATAATAAACATATAATAATTCTCTTAAATTTTATACCTTAAAACTTGAAATTATAAACTATGATAATTTTCATGACATTGTATATTTAATTTTTGTATTCTTATTTTGTCACCGTAATATAATCATTTTTCAAATCGAAAACTTTGTTTGGACTAAGAGAGTAACATGTTTAATAGCAACGAGGGACACCCGGTAAAATACGGTCCACATAAAAATGTTGAACTAGGTTCAATAATTTCAACATTGTTCGGCCCGCTTTGCCCAAGTACTAACCAATTGAGCCCCAAATAATGGGCAGCCTTACCCACCATAAAATATCCAATGAAATTTATATTAGTAAATATGATTTTTAATTGTACAACACTTTAATAACTAAACATTATATTTTATTTATAGAGCATTTATTACTTTTGATTATTATTTAAAATAAGATACTTCTAAAATAAAACTTCTACTATAAATAAATTCCTTTAAAAAATAATACTCATATTAATTTAAAATAGAATCTCTTACTTTTCATAGTTGTAATTCTTTCCTAAATATGATTTGAAGAGTATGTTAAAACAAAATGTATAACTTATGTTGATGATAAAAATTAAGTTTTAAAGACTGAGTTATAAGAAGTATGTAAAAAAAATACTTAAAAATGAGTTTACGATAATTAAAAATATTGAAATAGATTTGCAAGAAGTTACTGCCGGTAACAAAATAATAATATTAACAAAGAAATTAATATATAAATCCTCATGAATAATGTAGGTCGTACTAGTAATTTAAAAGAATTAATTGAGTTGAGTGAGAGCAAATCAAACAAGTTTTTGCACTACGTGCTTTTGTATTGTTATAATTATTTTAATGAGTACTAACAATTGTAAGTACATTTAGGCAAATCAGCTAAACTGAGATGTTCATCATAAAATCCCCTAAACTTGGTAAAATAAGCAGCAATAGATAGATATTGCCTATAGAGTTAAGATATAAACTAAATCTTTCTGGACTTGATACATTTTAGGTATGTTGCTATGAGTAAACCTAGAATGTAATTAAACCAGTCGGATTTCATGAGCAATACTTAGATACACAATGCTCGAACCTATATATGGTGAAACTGAATTTAACAACCATGAAGTAATCATATCATTGCACCTATTTTCGAGATTCAGACAGACTGAAGAAGGAATAGGTTTAGCACAAGTTCCATTTATCATTCCCAAATTTTATCTTAGTAGATAGAGCTATGGTCATAGCTCGTGTCCATTGATTGAAATTGTCATCGGTGAGTATTTGATTCACTACATGAAGGCTAGGATGATCATTAGGATGAAGATACAAAGGATGAAAGGGATCTAATTGTACGAAAGACACTGTCATAATTATGATCTACCTCAGGTAATTCATGAGTAATATGATTACCAGTCACTAATTAAATTTGCAAATGAAGGTTGTACAAGCATGATTATGATGCAGAGAAATAAAAACAATCATAAGATTGAAGGACACACAGAATAGTACAATAGTCATAACAAATATGCTTTACGATAGGGTTAATTTTTTTAAGAAACTAATATTTTCATAACAAAAAATGATATTTTACAGTTGAATTATCGTCATAAATATATAACAACGATTTAACTGTAAAAATATTAAAAATAACTGTAAAAATATCACTTTTTTCTTTTTTTATCATGTCAATCACAAACACGTAATCACCTCAGCTTCCGAACCATGCAAGTCCTAATCTCAAATTCATTGCTACCCACTATTTGGGGGCTTAGTGGGGGGTTAGGACTTTGGCAAAAGTGGGCCAAACAAAAATGTTGAAATTATTGAACCTTGTCCCTCGTTGCTATTACACATGTTACTCTTTCAGTCCACACAAAGGTTACTATTTGAAAAATGGCGACGTTATGGTGACAAAATAAGAATATAAAATAACGTGTATAAATATAGTTAGTTTGATGTATATCATTAAAAGTAATGAAGTTTAAGTTTAATAATACAGTTAAATAATAAAATTGTACTGATAAATATGAAAATATTATATTATTTTATAGTATTATCATTAAAAAAGATAAACTCTTTTTATAAAATAAATTAATTTGTCAATAAGTTTCTTTTTGGAATGGATAGAATATTTTTCTTTCATATTTAATTCTAAAATACAATGAGTGTTTTATATAATAGTGATGTTCTGGTAAGAAAAATTATGTTATTATAATTGAAACTGTTATATTATCTAATATCATTGTTAAAAAAATGTAAAACTATTTTATTTTACAAATAATTTATTTATTATTATTATTATTTTATTTTTTGTTGAATGGAGGAAGCATATACTAGCCCGTCACTTGTGTAAACTTAACATATCATTAATTGTGTCGGACCGAAAATTGTTTAGGACAAAATTATTTTAGGTCTAAAAAATCTTTAAATTATCATTGCAACTTTTCGGGGATCCATTTAAAAGAGTGGTGGGGGCATATTCTTGGTAATATCACATATTCAATGCAAGATAAGTTCGAAAAATGACCGACCCTATATCAATACTTGCTGAGATGATGAACATTCAATCTAAGGAATAAATGTATAAATTATGCTATGAATCCATGTTCCATGCTTTTGTTAGTTTTAGTACGTGTATTCAGGATTACGTAATAAGTGTCTTTTCTATAATTCTATTGACCAAAACATCAATATAGACAAATATAGGGTCCCATTTTACAAATTATTCAGAAGATTCTTTCCTTTTTGTTGTTGTTGTTGATATTCTCTTGACTTCTTTGTTATCTATCCTTTTTTACCATAAGGCAGTAGTTATCCAAGACATGCACTAATATATATATATATATATATAGAGGTTATTGATAATGTCAAATCAATAAGTGTTTTTGAAGATTTTAAGTTATTGTTAAAGTAAATATAAAAATATTGTTAAATATATTTTTACTTTGATAATATAATTATTGTTCTAATATTATTAATGTCTAAATTTACTATTCTCAGTGTTTTATGTAATATCTTATTTCCACATTGGAGATAAGATGAACTCAATTGTATTAAGGTCATAAGTCTATTAACAAGAATATTAATCACTTCCTATAATTTTAAAAAGGTGATTGATATTTTTCGAGCAAAACTAATGACCAAAGATGCCCCTCAAAGGTCGATCTATTTTAGAACTTTCTTAGTAAATAAATAGTAGCAATAACAATTGAATGATCTCTTAGACCTCAAAGATTTTGTTCTAAAGGCTTTAGAGTTTATGATTTCTTTGCAACGCAAGCAAGTCGTGAAATGACTAAAATAATTTAAAATAAAAAATTAATATTTTCACAAAACTCTCATCACATGAATATATAATAAATGAAACTCATATTCATATAAGTGAGATCTTTTGAAAATATCATATTTTTTCTCTTGCGAAAATAATATTTCCTTAAAAATACTGTCCCCTTAGTTGTGGAACAAAAATAATAAAAAACCATTACAAGAGAATTTGTGAAAAATATTTTTTTGTTTTATATAAATGTGGGACAAGCATAAATTTATTAAGATTGATAATGGGGGCGTGTGTTAAGAAATCATTAACTCAAAATCCAATCAAGATAATGTGGAACAAGAATATCTAGAGTTTGTCGCGTTGAAATGATATGGTTATTCAACTTTTATAATTGGTAATCCTCCCAATATATTTAGTTGTTTCAAGAAAACTCAAAGTTCCAAAAATAGTCATAATTCTCCCTTCGTTTAAACTTTTGTTCCTAAGGATTTTGAGTCTATAACAAATATTCTCTTTTCTTACAAGTATATTAAAGAAATTAAATTTAAAATGTAAACCTTAGTTAATTTTTGATATACTCCCTTCGTGTAGAAATATAAAATCAAATCAAAATTTAATATTTTTTTTAAAATAAAAATTTATTATTGATATAAGTTTATTTAATTTTAACAACATAATTATGGATATTGTAAATTATTTTTAAAAAAAAAATACTAATTACAACATTAGTCATTTTCAGAATTCAAATGAATCAAATTAATTTAATTCAAAAATATCTCAAATTTATTTTAAAAAGTCCAACTGGTCTTATTTTTTAAAATGGGGAGGATAATCTTCTTTTTATTAATTACGCCTCAGTAATTGCCTGTTAATGTCTGTTTGTTAAATAAGAAAAATAATAAAAACATTTTAGACGTTTGACCGGATTAAAATATTTTATAATAGCGAGATCTGGAGACTGGAATACATAAAAATATATGGGACAACTGTAAATTCATTGGGGCTGGGTAAAAAGAAAGAAATATTCATTTGAGTTCCTTTTGGCTTGGGTTTGGTTCCTGTTTGGGCAGCTGGGTCTTGTTATCCTATGGCTGGAGTTTAAAGCTGGTTTTGGGTCCTGTTTGGTTTTGTTTAGGTGCTGGTTTTGGTTTGCTTGCTGCTGAGTCCTCTGTTTCTGTTCGGTTCAGTTTTGGGCTTCTAGCAGGTGTCCTCATTTTGGTTTTCTGTTTGATCCTTGGATTTGTTTAGTCCTTTTGTGGCTATTTATTTGATCCTTGGATTTGTTTGATTCATACTTCCCTTGATGCTTTGGGACTGGTTGTGGTCTGCTTTGGGTGGCTTCCTAGTATTTCTTTGTTTGGCTGTCTGTTGTTATGTTTGTTCCTTGGCTTGGCCATTTTTGATCTGGGGTATGCCCCTTTGCTTATGTTCTTGTTCTCTTTTAATACTAAATTTAATTTAGCAAAAAAAAAAAAAAAAAAAAAAAAGACAAAGTAAATGATTGAGCAAAGAGAAAGCAAATCAAGGAAAATTATATTTTAAAAGGAGAATTAATATTCTATTTTAAATTGATTGTTTTGTTTTGAATTTTTTTAATGTATATTCGTGGTATTCTCTAATTAATAGGTCCAGTATTCCTTAAGAATAATATTATGCGTATAAATTAACAAATTATATACAAAAAGTTATGAACCAAAATTAAAATCAATGTATTGTATATCAATAAAAATATATTAAAATATCTAATTATTTCAATGCGTATATCAATAAAAATATATAAAATACTCTAGTTATTTTCTCTTTTTGGATACCATTTGTGCATAATTTTTTATGCATTATTTGCATAAGAATTAATTACTCATTTCTTCAACTTGAGCGCATGATTATTTGCAGCTTAAATGATAAAAGCATTTTAGGAGAGCCAAGTGATTGAAGTGTTGTATAATAGCCATGTGGGACAAGTACAAATTTTACTAGGATGAATAATTAGAGTTGAATAATGATAAGGAAGTGCAACTTTATGCTTATATATGTATTGTCCATATTCTATGTTTTTTGTTGGAAAATATGTCAACATTTTTCTACTATAAAAACATAGATATTTAAAAGTCATGTATATGAATAGCTGGTATTTTCAAAATTCATTTCCATAAAAGACAAGAATTCCAAAAATCAAGTTGGGTAATAACATTTTTTAACAACCAAGTAGACTGCCTTTTGTATGTTGTGCTCCTACAGACATGTTAATGCTCTTCTTAACTATTAATAAAATAGGGCCCATATACTTTTAAGCCACTAAGAAACGTTAAACTAATATTTTCCTAGATCTTTCACTAAAAAATATAAATATTTTAACTTACATATATAATAAAAAAAACATATCCAACAATATCTCTAAGACCTCACAGCAACAGTCATGAAGACTTTCGTCTTTAAATAGAAAAAAAATATCTTAGGCTCTGATTAAGATATTTTTTTTAAATGTCTTAATTTTTTATAATAATTTATCTTAACTTAATAAGGATGAGTCTAAGTAGAGGAGAGAATAATTTATTAATTATTTTCAATCTTCATCGCGTGCGTTGCTGTTTTTTTGTTTATATTTTTGTTGAATATTTTTCATAATTTATTGTCAATAAAATTTAAACTCTCGATCTCTATATCAATAGAAATGACATTAAGATAAGTTAAATTACAGCCTATTGTTGAATAAGGAAAATGATAAATATAAAATAATAAAAAAACATTAGAGGAGATCTAGTGGATTAATTAAATGTAATTAGTTAGAACTTACTAGACAAATAGAGAAAAAGGATGAAAGACTCGTGATGGTTAAGACTGAAGTTACATGATTAAAGGATGTCAAGTTAATATTTTATTGTACCAATTTCTTTCTTTCATAAAAAGGATGAAAGACTCGTGATGGTTAAGACTGAAGTTACATGATTAAAGGATGTCAAGTTAATATTTTATTGTACCAATTTATTTCTTTCATAAATTTTCGTTATTAATGTGAATTTAATAATTTTACAACTGTAATTGTATATAATTATTAGAGTAAAAATAATATTATTAGAATGAATATTTATTTAATTATATTTTTTAATTGTTAATTTTAGTGTTATTTAATACATTCGTTTTTTTGACAACATTTTTTGTTGGATAAGGATCCTTTTCATTAATTACTTTCATCCATTTCGCTCAATAAGTGACTTAAATATTACTTTTAACGACACTATCTACGACATAATTATTTTTGATAAATATTATTATATAGTAAAAAAAAACTCACTTGGTACTTGTACTCATAATTTTATTTTATTTTAGTCCTCGTACATTTTTTCTCCAAAAATATCCTTGTACTATATTTGAATGTATTAATATAGTCTTCAATTCAAACGTTGCCACCTCATTAAATAAGCTGACATTATATTAAAATAAATAGAAAAAAAATATTAAAATGTAATTAATTTAATTTAAAATGTGTGAGATTAAGGACAATAATGTCTTTTACAATATCCTTCGTTTAAAAAAAATCTAATTTATTTATTTGAATTAATTTGCAAAATTTAAAATTCTCTAAGTTAGTATTAATTTTGCTTTATTTTAAATAGTGCAATAATCTATATTAAAAACTAGTTAAGAATTTGACTATGTATGAAAATATTAATTAAAAAATTCAAATAAATTTACGCCGGAATTTAAATTTATTTTTTTTGCAAATTAACTGTGATAATCTTTCTTGAGTAAACAAAGAAACTTTATTTTCAAGGAGATTAATGGTCATTTGAGAAAAAGAATATGGTAAAAGATATTATTTTCACACATTTGAGATGAAAACAATTATATTTTAAAAAAATTTCTTCTATTTTAATGTCATGTCAGTTTATTTAATAAGACGGCAATGTTTGAGGACTATATTAATATTCTTAATGTCGACCAAAAAAATATTAATACTCTTAAAAGTAATATATGTAGGGACCAAATGAGTTATTTTACCATATTTATATTATTAGAATAAATATATATTTAACATAATTTTTATATTTATTTCAATTACATTTCTAATTTTTAGTGACAGTACTATATTTAGTCCTGTGAAATGATCCATAGCTTTTATAATTAGTAAATAAACAAATAAAAAACCGTTATTTTTACTTTTCCTAATGGTTTAAAAATACAGTATATTATATGGGTTCAATGCTTTTGACGGTCAAGGTCAAGAAGTCCACCGCTGGAACATTCTCATTCGGTCATTCTCATTCTTCACCTGTAAAATAAAAAAAATACGAGTCAAAGAGACTAAATAGATTTCGAATGCCTGCTGAGAATATTATGATCATTCAACGACTGTAAATAAGAGTAAATTAATACGGCTTTAATGATATTAATATAGTGAAAGTGGAAATGATTGAGTAATAAAAAAAGAATAAGGAAGAAGTAGAGATAAAAAATAATAAAAAAAAAAAGGATCGAAATATATAATGCTTAAATCCTTTCAATTTTTGGACCCAGTGTCGAAATAATTAGAGTCACGTTAGGAGTTATAATTTTTTTTATCTCAATATGTATTAAATGATGTAACATTGAACAAGATAAAATACACTTATTATATATATATATATATATATATATAGAGTCAATCAAAATATATTTATTCAACTAATGTAATAATAATATATTATTTGAGACACTATTTAAGATAAAAATTTTAAGACTCTTAGGCTATGTTTGTTTACAAAAAATATATTTGTGATTGGACTATTTACCTTAATTTAATACTATTTTGCACTATTTAATCTTTTGATGATGGGTTATTAATATCTTAATGTTAGATTATTAGTCCCATAAAATCATTTAATAACTTAAAATGAGGGAGACTATTAATCCCAAATTTTTTATGAGATTATATAATCCCACATAAATAGTCTTAGGGATGATAAAAAAATAGTTCATAGGACTATTTAAAAGACTATTAATCTCTCATCATGGATTAAAATAATCCGAAATAGTATTAAATTAAACAAATAGTCCAATTCCAATTTTTTTTTTGCAAACAAACATAACCTTAATATATATATTACCTAAATAATTACTCTTCCCTTCTATAAAAAAAAGTTTTATTTTTTTTATTTTTTTTTTATTTTTGAAAGAAATATTATTTCGTTTGATGATAGTGTAAAATAGAAACATTATCGTAGCATTTTTTTTTAAAAAGATACATGAACTATAACATTTCAATCCTAGGGGTTTAGAGGAGAATCTGAACGAGGAGGTTCAAGAAAAGAATTAGGATGATAAATTTATAGATAAATATAGAACAAAAAATTAACTTTAAAATTTATAATTTTGTAGAAGAGACTTTTTTATTTTAATTTTTAATAAAATGAAAAAATATGTTCTATGGTTTGATTTCTCCCTAGAATTTAACTAGAACTAAAAGAGCCTAAAAAACTTGAGACTAACTTATTATTCTACAACAATTCTATTTCTTATAGGAGTCATTTAGTTAATTAGTCATATAAATCATGTTTAGGATTTTACCTTTTAGGTTTTCACTCAATTTTGAATTCTAAATAACTATCTATTAAGAATATAAAAATATATGTTAAAAATATAAAAAAATATTATGAATAAATATTAGCCTATTATCTTACAACAATTTTAGTTTTTTTTAGAGTCATTTAGTTAATCATACACAAAATTCTAACTTAAAAACCATATTTATAATTTTAATTTTAGGTTTCTACTCAACTTAAAACTCTAAATAACTATACATTGAAAATATTAAATAAAATATTATCAGTAAATAATAATTAATCTTTGATGTTCACTTTAGACTATCTAAAATAAAATGTTTGGCATCCAAAGACGGAGATAGTAAATTCGTACTTCAGCTTGAGCTGAGTTTGGACAACTTAGGGTTAGGGTAGCTCCCCGGGAGATATACTGACATTCCTACCGTTAAGTGGTTTATTTTTTTAGAACCTTCTTAAATGTGTTAAATATTCAAATTCGTATATGAATTTACGTCATTTTAAAAACATCTCCATCATCTTGTAATCGTTTTGAAGGTGTTTGGTGTGTTTCAACATAAAGCTTTATTCACAACAATGACATGACTTGACTACCCATTATAAGAAGAAGACAATTTTTTTTTATTAATATTGTATTACAAATTTATATATATATATATATATATATATATATATATATATATATATATATATATATATATATGTTCACCAATACATTTTTCAAATTGAAAACACAGGGGAAGAAAATGAAAAGGAAAAAATAAATGAAAAAAAAGGAAAAAAAATGTATCTTAATGAAAACAAATCTAATAGCTTAGACATTCTAATTTTAAGAATGATGATAAATATGGTGTTTTAGATGGTTGTAAAATTTTAAATTTCATTTACCTCCCCCTTCTTTTTCACTCAAGTTTCTAAGTTCCAACTATACCATCAAAAAAATGTGAAGAGAGTAAAATTATAAATTAGATTACTTATAATACCCCAGTTTCACATCTAAATATACGTAAAATTTATTGTATTAGATTTACGGTTACTATAGAATAAGTACCAACGTCTAACCTTTTAGATAGACTTGTAGTTTATTAAAATGACTCAATTTATGATACCGAGCTTGGGACACAAATGGTATCCATAGAGCGGTGGTTCTTCATGCTGTGGTGTCTGGTCAAGCCCACATATCACCTAGGGGTTGTGATTTGACTGAAGCTTGATTTTTGGACGTCAATGATTTAAATGGGGAAGATATTTTTTTGTAACTTCTTTGTAACCCGGTCCACTTCTTTTGGATTTTCCACTCATGTACTATCTAGGGTTTAAATAAATTTCTTTCATTGCTGATAAAAAAATATCTAAGTGGAACCTAATTCAATAGTCTAGATTCAATCATCATGCTAGGACCTAATAGGCTTGCTAAAAATTGCCACCAACCCTTATTGTTCTGAGTTTTTTGAAACACAGATCATTAGTATTTCATGAACACCTGGGTGTTAGGCTCGGGCAGGTTCATTTTGTAAAACGAGACGATCAGACGAATTTGATCTCAAATTTTCAGAACTTGTTAAGAAGTAAAGGAGACGAATTTAAACATAGTAAATCTCAGTTAGATTGAGCCCGTGAATATATAATGAGCTTATTTAAATATGTAGATAGATTTGTTAGAATATTTTGTTCATATCTTAGCCCTTAAGTTTAAATATCTATGTAATCATACACTGCAATTTTGACTTGAAAAATAATGTTTAGTCCAGTTGAATTCTACTCGCCTCATGATTCAGATAATGTTCATGTTTTTTGAAGTATTTAAAATAACATTATCATTTACTCTTATGAAAAAAATTACTCTCTTTGTCCTCAAAAGGATAAGTAAAGTACAATTTGTATACATATTAAGAAAAGTAAAAATAGAGAAAAAAAAATATTTTTTTTTAAATTTATCCTTAGTGAACCATAAGATTATATACAGTGAAGAATACCTTTGTTTTTTATTTTATACTAATAGATCTCACTAAATGACATTCACCATTTACTTTATGTATTTTATCTCATTTTTTTAGGGATATTTTTTTTGTATTTTTAGTCATCTTTTTTAGAATGAAAGAAGTATAATTTTATCTTGCATTTTAAGAAATTAACAACTAACATATTAAAATTTATGTCAAAATATTGTCTTTCTTAAATTTTTGTACCTCCATAATTTTTTTAAATTTATTGAACAAAAGTGGTGACCAACTTGAGGTTAAGGTGATCTCGGCTCAAGATCATTTCAGCTCTGCTTGAGATAGGCTAATTATTTATAAACAGGTTAAATATTTGTTTAATAAACGAGTTGAGCTTAAATAAATTAAAATCTGACTTGTGTAATTTAATTCAAAGCCTACCACCCAAAAGACACATAAACTCTCCGTTCAATTCGCAGCCTTAGTCATCTAGATGCACGCACTGGATTCATTCGCAGACCTAGTTGCGTCTAAATATATGGATGCATTTGACCGACTCATTTGCAGTCCAATCCCATACAGAATTTCTTGTAGTTTTCTTGAACGTCATATTCATGATATATATTTTTCTTTTTCTTGGATTCATTGATTTCAACTGAACTACAATTACATTCAAAGTTAACTACAATTTCAAGGGATTCTAAGATGATCATCATCAATAATGGATCCAATTAGGGTGAAGTTATCACACCACATAATATCGATAAGTTTTATAAGCTTTTGCTGCATTAGTTATAGCAAAGTTACATTTTTAATTCTAGCACTCTATTTGCCTGTCATCCACAATCAAATGCAATATTTAGTATAACTAATATGAAAAAAAAAAACTATAAATTTACCGATGGCATGTAGTTTAACAATTTTACCATAACCAGATACACTGCACACCAGTGTATGGTAGTTGCCGGTGAAAATTTATCGTACACTATATTTGAATTAATTTAAACATGCTATGGTGCATGTTTAATTGGTGAAAAAAATAATTTGTTGTGCACAAAATTAGTGCTAATTACTTTTTTACCCTCAATCTATGAATATGTGTGATTGAAAGCTCTTTCAAGCGAACTGAAACAGTGCAATAATCACAATAAACCACAAACTTATGTTGGCAGGAAATTATATGCTCTCCTACAAGAAGATTGTAATCAAGATCCACATATTATTTATTCATACAAATATCATTTTCAGGTACTCAATAAACTTTAAAAGTTCAGTTTTATGGAAAATGACATACTTTCTCAGATTCGTAAATCATTTTCCGTAAAACTACACATATCTTTACCCTAAAAACGTTTTCCAAAAACATTTCTCTTGAAACAAATCAAGTTCTAAAGATAATTAATTAACATAGACAGGTTACTTAAATTAATTGGCAAGAACCATTCATCGATCCTCAAGTGTTTATGAGCCCTTTGTTGCTTTATCCACAAATTTTCCCTTCTTTTTAAGGGATCCGTTATCAGAAGACGAGGATGAGGACAAACACGAGGACGAAGACGAAGAGGATCGTTGCCTAGGAGTCACCTTGATCGGCTCAGGTACGTTTGAGCCGATCAAGTGTGGAAAATTAAGCTTAGCAGCCGAGCCATGTATTTTAAAAGCTGCTCGGTCATATGCTAGGGCTGCATCCTCAGGTGTTTCATATGTCCCAAGCCAAACCCTTTTCCCTTTTTTCCCAGGAGACCTAATTTCGGCCGCAAACTTGCCCCACGGCCGTCGCCTTATACCTCTGTACCGGCTACGTTCTGGGGCCACCTGACCAATCGGCAATCCCACCTTCTCTTTCTCTCTCTCCTCGTTGATCTCCATCTTATTAGAATCCATTTCAAGTGAGTACTCCATGTTAAGTGTTTGATTTGTGCTATTTTCTATGAAGAAAAAGGGTTTTAAGATTGAATCTGATGAATCCCATGGATTAATTGCTGGAAAAAGGTTTGAAAGTTCAGAATCATCAAGAAGATGGTGTTCTATGGATTGAAGAAGATATGAGAGGTCAGAGTTTGATGAGAGGATTTCTTGGTTCATATCTAGGGTTTTGATAAATGCTTTTTGAGCTGTTTTAGTGAGTAATGATTGGAAGAAGTGTCTAGGGTCTGAGTTTAAATACAAAGTAAGGAGGGCCTAGATGTCCCTACACTAAGTCAGTAGTAGCCGACACGCTCCCATGTCATTAATTATTTTCTTGTCTATACCTTTTGAAAATTAGGACATACTTTCTTCTTCTTTTTTCCACTTGTTTCTACACAAAAATGTAAACATGATTTTCTTCTTAATGACAAATTTTAACCTTAAGGATTAGTGTAAGAAAACGACGACCATGAAAAATAATGTACAATACGCGGCAAACTTGATTGGAAAGAGTCATTTTTTCACAATTTTGTACAATATACTATAAATAAAATTTAAAATATAAACGAATTTTGAAATATTAACATAAAAGAACTATATATGATCATAAGAACATATATAACCACTCTACTTCCTTTCACTGACAAAATTCTGAAAGGGCTATATCTTAAACACATATCTCGTGTTTATGTCAAAATACATAAGTTCTCGCTTATATAAAGTGTAAATGTGTGATCTAACTGTAATAAAAATTAAATAAACACGTCATACATAGGAAATTATACACACATATATTCTCTCTTTATACACAAGTTTTTAATCCGTGCAATGCATGAGCTAACTTAATTTCTTTTATATCTTTTTTTACATAGTGTGATATATTTTTTTCATTTGTTTTTTTTTTCTTGGCAATTGAGATTCATTTCCATTTAAGTTCGTTGTTTTTTGTTATTATCAAATTAATTCAATTGTAGGGTCTTTTAGATTATATATATATATAGGTTTTGATTGATATAGTGGTAATGTACACCGATAAGTAGTAAAGTAAATTTTGGGTTAGTCTAGACTGTTGTATTTTGCATTAGTCCAATTTTGATGCAAAAAATTTGAGACCACAAAATATATAGATATTAATGACCAACCAAGTAAATTTAATTTAGGATCCTCTCTTGAATTGTTATATATAGTTTTTTCTTTTTTGGGTCAAATAGTCCAAAAGATTGAAATATGTTAAAAATGCATTATGTTACGGAAGATGAAAGGATTATAATAATACTAATAAAAAAATCTAAAATAGTATTTCTTTCTAATAAAATTAGAAATAATCAAGAATTAGAAGGGTCAATCGATCATATAAATAAAGCTAGTGGACATTATATAAATTCCTAAAATATAGTTATATCCCAAAGTAATAATAGAATATGCAGATCTTGACTGTTCTTCAACACGGGTAATGTAAGAGCAAGCCGTCGTGCTGTGCTTGAAAAATATCCCTTTTGGAGCTGTAGTTCGTTAATATAGTTACACATCAATATCAATTGTTCTCAGCTTAGAGTATATTCAGCTTTAGGCGTTATCGTCTTACCGTCGTCTTACCACTATCTTAATACAGCCACAAATGTTCCCTAATGTCCATTTATACCAAGTTAAGCCTCAACATGTTGTCCTTTGTTCTATCACTGACATTTATCACTGAATAAAAAATATTGTCAAATACATTCTTTTTAGTATATATGCATCGGACCTAAACATTGACGGATGCAAAGTGTAACCTAATAAGACAGCTCAAAGAACATACAACGATGTGTCCAATTGTGAACCTTACCATACTCATAAGTTCGCTCTAGTCTGTAATTCTTCCTTGAAGGTGAAAAATTCAATTGATTAATCCAACTTAACATCATTGTTCCAAAAAGACAGTATAATACTTGACGTTTTTCTAATTTATAATTGAATTGTCTTTTCATCTTTCTATATCGATGTTCAATCGACAAGAATTGTTTAGAAGTTGAAAAGAAACTAGTTTTCCCCTTATTTTTCAACCGCATACCTTTAACTGACCTCATGCATACAAGAAATGACAAACTCCCGTGAGTCTATCATATGTTGATCATTCCCAATATTGGGAAGTCATTTATAGTCCACAATAAAGCTGCCCTTATGTCAAAGTTCTCCTTCAGGGATATATTATAAGTTTGAACTCCTTTATCCCACAACATCTTCAACTCATTAACTAAGGGTCTGAGGTAGACATTGATGTCTTTACTTAGACTCTTATCCACCGAAATTAGTAAAGTCATAAACATATATGGATCTTTCATGAACATCAAAGGTGGGAGGTTACACACAACAATAATTACTAGCCAGGTTGAGTACGACTTGGTATAAGGCCCATGGCCTATTAAACAGATTAAAGTCATCCGTAGCAAGTTTAAGCCTAACATTACGAACTTCTTTAGCAAATGAAGAATATTTTCTATCAAATTTTTTTCACTTAAGCCCATATGCTGGGTGTGTCAGTTGATCTTTTACTATGTCCCGTGTTAAAGGTTACCTTATATCTTCGGAGGTATATGTTGACATGAATAACCACTAATTAAAGCCTCAAATAGAAAAGTAATGTAAGATCTTTCTTGGCATGCACGCCTTTTCCTTTTCTTTTTTTTACTATTGTTAAATTAGTATCGTCTTGTACCAAAAATGTCACATGACCTCTTATCTTTATTCCTATCACCGTAATACAACATGTAGTCATTTCACATGTATCAAAATTCTTATACCCTAGATTAAGCCTTTTAACTAGTTTTTTCACTTTATAGTACGATTCCAACAACTTATCGCCTGTCGATAAAAACTCCTTCATAATTTTGAGCAGTTCATTAAAACATTTCTCGCTACAATCATACTCGTTTTTAAAGTGTAAAAGCTTAGTCACTACAAATAACACAGTGTGCTTTTTGTATCCATTATGCAATAGTATCTCTGATTCGTGCAATCACTGACACAATCCTTCTACCTCATCATTCAGTTCTTACTTAATGCTACCATCATCCATATTTGTATTCCACTAGAAGAATGAACCCACAACTTTTACATCATATTCGTACAGTCATAAGTATTGTCATATCTAGATTCCATTAGAGATATTCATACACATCTAACCAGGTTTTTCCATGATAGATTCATGTACTATAGCCCTACTTGAGCCCATAAGCAAATAGGTTACACATGACATCACTTATTTCCTTCTAAACTTCGTTCACACATCTCTTATAAGGACATTTGATTTCATTGTCGCTAATTTGCTCAAATGCAAAATTTAAAAGTTATTCAATCCCACTACGATACTCAAAGCTAAGCTCGCTCTTATCAGTGACTACTCTATATTCCATTCAACTTCGATCAACAGATATATTGGACTGTGCACTAGGGGCTACCATATGGAAAAATAAAACACAATCAAATATGAGATTAATGTATATGCATGCATGTGAGTTTTCTAACTCCATCTCCACTCTAATGGGTCAACCTTCTATCTCATTCTTGGAAGCGTCACCCCACTGGTGCCAACAACTTGAACATATCTTAATATTTTAAGAAATTTTGATAATACCACCTCCCCATGGTCTTTTTAGGCAAGAAAATTTGTATCTTGCTAGGGTTAGAGTTTTTGTGTTAATTGAGGTTCGAGAAATACACGAATAGTGCAAAATCAATGAGAGATTGAAGAGGGGAGAAGAATGGGTGAACGATTGCTTGAGTAACACATGGAAGAACTCTTAGGGTCCAAGAGAAATCTTAAGCGTCAAAGAGTCTTTTAAGTGTCTAGGGTCTTGAGAGAATCCAAAGTGTCAAAAGTCCATTCCTTCTGAAATGGAAGGGGTATTTATAGGATCTTTCTGGAAAATGGTCACATGCCTGACACGTGTCTGGTCATGTGTCTGACATGTGACCCCAGGGGAAAATTCCAAAAATGACCTTAGTTACCCATGTAATGCCCAAATCGTCCCGTCCTTATAGCCGTCAATCCAATCCCTCTACCAATTCCCAAAATGAGTTGCCTCCACAAGCCCTTTGTCTCGGGCCTCGTGGAGGTCTCTCTTAAGTCTCATCTTAGGTTCTTGTTACTTAATCCAAACAATTACACCGTTCAATTTTATCGTCGAAAAATCTAGAAGAAACTTAGCACAGAGCGGGAGAGGGCCAACCCTAGTGGGCCATACCCTAGGGGCTAAACCTTAAGGTTTCACTCCTCCTTTGGTCCCTTTCATTTGTTTTTATCTTTTCTTGATTAGTTTTCATCCTCTTTCCCTTGATTCTTGGTCCCGTGAGAAGTTTATCTTTTCATGAAGGATTTAAGGAAAATCATTCCTAAACCTTCACAAGTTCTCTTGCTTTCGGGCTCATTATTCTGTCATTGCATCACTCAGAACTTATTTGGAGCAACTTTCGAGAAAGTGAAACTGTGCGACCCCTAGGAGGCCAATCCCTTTGGGTGGCCGAACCCTAGGTGTAAGACCCTGAATTTTAATAAATAGATTAAAAAAATTTCTCATAATTTTATGCTAAATAGTAAGGTGTTAAATTAATAAAAATGAAAGTTAAGTATGTTATGTGCAAAATTTTATGTCGGACAATATTCGATTGGTTGGGGAATATTCGTATAACGACGCCAAAATATTCAGTTATAGGAGGACCCCAAAACGATATATTGTCGGATGTAGAAAACAACAGCAGTAGCCTTTCTAAATAAAAATGGTTGACGGTATTATCACTTTTAACTGTTAAATACCCAGTGATAAAAGTATGGTAACATATGGTATTTTACTGTAGCACACATTATTTTACAGTAGCATATGGTATTGCATAGCAGCACACATTATTACACAATTTTTAAATTATTAAACTAATAAAGTGTTTATTGCACAATATTTCATCAATAATTGTCATTACACAATATTTTACATTATTAAATCAATAATTATCATTATTCAATATTTTACATTATTAATTGCACAGTGTTCCATATTATTGAATTAATAATTGTCATAATGCACATCATTTCGCATTATTGAGCCAATAATTGTTACAGTAGTAGTCACGGATATTAAACTGTTAGACAGATTTATTATTTGAAAAACACTGTATGTTTAATAATTGGGATATTAAATCAATAAAATAATATGAAAATGTGGAACACATGTAAGTGTGTAATACGTGTAAGTCTGTAACACACATAAATGTGTAACGCGTGTAAATGTGTAACGCGTGTAAGCGTGAAACGCGTGTCAGTCAACGAACGGTGTAGATTAAAGTGTGAAACGTGTCTTGGTTGATGAATGGTTCGGATTAAAAGACGAGATTAAAATGTGTAACGTGTGTGTGAAAAAGTTGGTTCGGCTCTTGCGACAATTAGGGGGCTTAACATAAGGAGTTTCATACATTCCTCACTAAATCTTCTTTCCACTCTCTAGATATTTCTTAGTATAAGTGTCTCTCTGAGTGTATTAAAATTATCTTAAGCTTTGAAGATCTGGAAGGGTACGAGTATTGTTCAAGTTGATCAATCTCATAAAAGCTGTATTTAATCACGAGATAAGGTAAGGAATATCATTTTCTTTCAAACTCTTAAACTTATTACGGTAAGGGATATCATTTTCTTTCAAATTCTTAAACTTATTACGGTAAGAGATACCATTTTCTTTCAAACTTTTAAACTTATTACGGTAAGGGATATTATTTTTTTCCTCATCATAAAGGGATATCATTTTCATCTTCTATCACTTAAACTTACTATGGTAAGAAAGTATCTCATTTGTACATCTAATATTATTAAACGGTGAAATTTTTTGAATTAATAATTCATTAATGTTCCCTTAATAGTTTGCACTTCATCTAATACCCTTTGACAAGAACATTACTATTAAATTTTCATTGTCATATTTGAACTGTGAACTTATAGACCTTGAAATTTTGAACTATGGACATTTATTTGAACTGTGAACATTTTGGACTAATTCCTTGTATCGTAAACCTTATCGTTGAACTTCTTCCTTGTGGATCTTGGACATTACTCTTGGACTTGAACATTTTTTTCTATATATCATGTTGATAATTTAGACATTATTTGAATCTGGACAAAGTCAAATTTGTTAACTCCTCATGTTATTGTTTATCCTATTTCTTTTGTTCATTATTTATATTTATGTTGTTATTTCAATCATCAAGTATCAGGTTGTTCTGAATATTTGTGGCCTGGGGTGCAGATGATAAGTTAAAGGCGATATAATTGTTGGGTGTCTTTGGCATGATCATGGCCAGTGTATTTCAGATGATAAAAGTTGATAATGGTTTTCTTAAAAAGAGACGCTAGTAGACATCATGATCTACTTGATTCTCTTAGTGGTGGTTGTTTCACTGCAGTTAAACTTTGTTTAAGAATTTAACTACTATTTTTTATTTAAATCTTGCTGTTTATATTATTCTATTAACAACTTAATTGCACCTGTTGATTTAAAACTTGTTGTCTATATATATATATATATGTTTTCTTAGTCCTGATAATCCTTACTGGGCTATTTGAGCTCACCCTTTCCTTTTTGTTCAACTGTTTAAGAAATGAGAGTGTAACCGGGACTAATGGGGAGGAAAGGGGAATGAAGTAGCGGTCCGAGATAGTTATTATAGTAGACTTCACTGTATTGTAGAATTGTAATAATCATGAAGACTTAGTTGTGTATTATTGGACACTGTACAGTGTATTATGATAATTTTGTTGTACTCTTTTGACGACTCAAATTGGGTGGTGTAGGTCCAATTTGGGGGCATCACACTAGGGGGACCTAAGGGGCACCTTAGATTTTTGTTCCTTCCTTGTTCAATTTTTTTTTGTTTTGTCCTTGTTTCGTTTTGATAGTTCAAGTCAAATTCATTCGGGAAGTTGTTATTGAAATTTTTTATCAAGGTGGGACCACCTAGGGTGGCCGAACCCTAGGGGCCAAATCTCAGGTGTTCCCCCTTTTTCGTTATTTAATTGTTCATTTTCGTTCATTTATTTATGTCTTGGTTCATTTAATTCCTTAGTTTAAATGTGAATCCTAATATGTAATTGGGCCCACATTTTTCAAGTACACGAAATAGGCTAACAAATTGTATTCTAAATACGCACTTGAAGAACATCAAGAGATTGTCACCAAAAATTCTCAAAACATAAAGAAGTGGTCAAGCTATTAATACTGGCTTAAGTGGAATCTAAACATACAAGAACAATCCAAAAAAGGAGATTATTTGGGATTCACTCCCAAGTGAAGTGAATCTCGAATGGTTTTTTAAGTTCCCCAACTATATGAACATATGCGAATGCAACGATCACAATGATAAGTTTAGATATTAAGAGAAGATGTTAAGTTCACACAAACTGGTCGAATAATTAAAATTGAAGAAAACTAACTTTACAAGACAGAAAAAGGAAAATCTAAATTGGTAAGTCACAACAAGTTATGCTTTGATTGAAAAATTAAACTGCTTTCAAATTCGATTTTCTTCTAATCTGTTCAAAGAAAACATGGGGGTGACAATACAAGCGTCATGAATTTATTTTTTACTTTAAATTTTTAAACAATTCAAGCACCATGGGATTCTAAATTTTATTACTATATACATGGGTCCTATAAACAAGATAACTACTACAACTGCAAGAGCCGTTGATTTAAATAATAAACGAACGGTTACATTTGAGCACAACAAAGAACCTAGACGCAAAATCGTTTCAAGAACACAACAGAAGTATCTTGAGTGCTTTACTTATTAACTCTCAATCAGATTTTTAATTAGTTTCCTAATTTCACATGACATACTACGCAATTTTTGATTTATCAAATTTTCATTTAACCATAACAGGGCATCTCAGGAGTGCCAAATATTAAAAAGAACTACAATCCAGCAACATGGATGTTAGAGGTCACCGTCACTTTTAAATTTGTAGAAGCTGAACTTAGTCTAGATTTCGCCCAAGTTTATGAGAGTTCTACTTTGCACAAGTGAGTTCAGCTCCTAGCTCTTCTTTGAGTTGCTTAATCGTGGTTTTAACTTCTAAACAGTGTATTACAAACTTTAAAGAGGCATGATTCTCATTATTTGATAACCTGTCTGTTAATTATCTTGGAGGTTCATCATAAGGTCAAACTGTGTCATTCAGTTACATCTTTTAATATTGTAAGTTCCTATGAAGTTCATTTTGTTGCTAATTTTGGTATATACGGTAGCTTTTGTACGAGGCTTGGTGCTAGTTGGAGGTTGGGATTCTTGCTGCATCTATAGTTGTGTCAATATGAGTATAGCATTTCACTTGTGCCTGATTCGTCGTTTGTTATTACATTGATTGTAGGAGAAATACAGAGCTAGTGAAGAGCTTGAATCTTCCACCACCAAGTTCAACATAGTTGCATTTCCCCACCTGCTTTTCACAAAATGGTCGGGGACAGCATAAATCTTGCCTATGGAAACAACATCTTATTGGAGAAGTCCTAATTCATACAACTTGACACATGATATGTTTATGATTTTTGCCTTTCAGTTTTGGGCTACTCTTCTGGGATCACGGGAAGAACATGTAAAAATTCAAGGGTATTTAATCCTGATTAATATATAAAACTTTGCATATCTGTAGATTTTAAATAACTAACCACGCAACTTTATGCGATGTGTTTTTATTGTGTTTTCACTAGCTTGAAGGACTTCATTCAATTATCTAAGCCTGATATCTTTTTATTTGACAGAAATAACCTACAGAATTATTTCAAAATACATGGTTTAATGCTTAGTGCTACCATAAACGATTCATCTACTGAAGCAAAACCCATATAACAACAAAATTGAACCCAGAAGCAAAACCCATCATCAATAAAAATCTAACTACCAAACTTGTGTTGACAGGAAAGTATATATTACTTACAATGCCGCACAAATTAAGGTCCTAAGTGACGGCAGTTGCTCTGTCGGCGGTACCCCATTGCCTATGAGGCAAATTCTTGTAGTGCAACTTAACCCAAAAACTTAAACTATTAGGTTTTAGGCACATTTATGTATGTTAAATCTTCACATTTTTAATATTTTTCAAATGTGAGACTTCAATTCACTTGTATTATACTAACAATCTCTCTCTTACAAGTGAGTTCATGACCATCAAGAGCTCCCCCACCCCCCCACCCTCCACCCTCCACCCTCCACCCTCAACCCTCAATTGTAAACCTCTCTTTAATCACCGCATCACCAATTCTTGGCTATAACCACTATCGGTTTTGTCCATCGAGAATAAGCTTCCATCAAGAATTGAATTAATATCTTCTCTTTTCAATCACTGCAAATCACTAGTTCAATTCCGCATCACCAATTCTTGGCTATAACCACTCTCAGCTTTGTCCATCGAGAGTAAGCTTCTATTAAGAATTGAATATCTTCTCTTTTAATCACTCGAAGCACTAGTTCAATTCTCGACTATATATAACCATTCTCGAAACTTTTCCATCGAGAGGAGCCTTTAGGGAGCTAGCAACAACCCTTCATGAATTCACAACCAATTGCGTATTCTTAACTATAATCATTCTTGGAACTTTTTTCATCAAAAGCCTTTGGGGAGCCAGCAACCGTTCATTGAAAATTTAACACCAATCGCGCGTCTTTTGAAGTGGTTGTCTAAAATTTTTTATTTTTGAATCACCAATATGTATCTTCTGAAGAGGCTTACCAACCCGAGATTATTTCATAGTGCTCTGATACAATTGTTAGGGAAGAACTAGGGAAAGCCCGCGTGTACGCACATGTTTGGAACTCAACTTGACCCAAAAGTTTAAGCTATTAGGTCTTGAATTCATTCATGTATATTAATCATTCACACTTTTATTATCTCTCAAATGTGAGATTTTAACTCATTAATTGTGATATTCAAACAATATATATATATATATATATATATATATATATATATATATATATATATATATATATATATATATTTCAATTCTTTATAGTTCTCTAGAATTTGAATTTTGCCATGAATATATTATTTTTTTCCTCTCTTAAATTAGATTATACAAATTAAAATATAAAACTTTGCATGAAAATATTTTTGCAAATTTTTTATTCAGAGAATTTAATAATTAATTTACCAGGCTATTTTATTTATTTACTAAGACTAGTTATATTTATTCAGAGAACACATAAAGAGCACGGAGAACGAAAAATTGTACATGGCTACGACTTGCGTTCATTGAGCTTTAGTTATATACTACGAAATGAAATTGACATAACAACGATTTGCTCAAGTCATAAGGAACACGGAGAACGAAAAATCGTACATGTCTACGACTTATGTTCTTGAGCTTGTCAATAAAAGAAACTTGAACATTATAACTACTATAAAATGAAGAAAATCTCAAGAACACGTGAAGAAGACGGAGAACGACAATCATACATGGCTACGACTCGCGTTCTTGAGTTTTATCGACGTTAAATTGAAAGAAAAATTAAACATAACAACGACTAAAGATCGTACCTTTTGTGACTGCAAGCGTTAACTATTTCTTTATAATTTCTAATACTTGAATTATAACTAGGAATAATAGATATAGAGAGTGATTTTTGCTCTTGATTTTGCTTTGGAAATGGATGAAATAACAAGTGAACTACGCTTGCTATTTATAAGAAAACTAAAGCTAGGGTAGTTTGATCTTTGTTCCATTTCTTTTAAGCTAAGTAAAGGCAATTGCACCTCCTTTTCCCTTTGCTTTTGGCCGGCCAAACATGGCAATTAATGCCTTTTAATTTAGTCCATCATTGCTTAAAATGATGTCATCATTTACCATTTCAATGGCCAAGATCAAGCCTACCAAAGGAATAATACTAGGCCTTGTTTGGTTGGTTAATTAACCAATTATTTAAGGGGCATTGATGGTCTTTTACCAAGCTTAGTTCAAGGTTAGTTTGGTCATTAAATAAACTAGCAACTTGTTTGGTTATTAGTTTCTTAATTCACCAATTAATTTTACTTAGTTTAGGCTTAATTTTAATTAAGTGTATTAGTTGTCATAGTTGACTATTACTATTCATAGTTGACTTTTTTATATTTATACCGTATAATTTTCGTATTATATCCATATAATTTTTGTATTTATACGCATATTTATGAATAGTACTTTCTAGGGTTTAGAGTTTGAACCTTAGGGTTCAACCCTTAGAGTTTCTAAAATTAGGGTTTAGGTTTTCTCCAAACCCTAGTCTTAGGTTTTCAAAAAATTTACTTTTATTTTTCTAAAAATTGTTTAAGTTGGATTTTTGAAACGAAACGCAAAAATAAACGCACATGAAAATTCCTTAACATATATAAGATGTAATTTAATATTTATTTATGCAAATAAATTCAGAATACAACTATCTCGAAAGTTTGGAATATTACATAAATAATATTAAGTATAGAAAAATCACACGAATCAATTTTATCATAGAAGAAACCGAAGAATATACCACGGAGCAAAAAAGAACCACCTTAGGAGCCTGAACCATAGGGGTCCCACTCTTCTTCCATTGTGTTTTGTTCGTTTAGTTTTTAATTTCTTGATCGATTTTCATTCGTTTTTCTTGATTATCGTTTTTATGAAAAGTTAATTTTGTCATAAAGAAGTTAAGAAAGATCACTTTTAAGTCTTCGATCACAAGTTTACTTAGTTTTGGGTTCATTATTCGTTAATTGTACTGCTTGAAACTAGTTCAGAACAAAGTTCAGAAAATAAAACATTAAACAGGCTCTAAGTGATCTCTAAGTGATCAACCCCTAGGTGGCCGAACTCTAAGGGGCATCCTTAGGTCTCCCGTTTTTTTTTGTCTTTTTCGATCTTTTGTTTGTTTGTTCGTTGGTTCGTTAATTTCATTTTAGTTCATTCAATGTGAACCTTAAGTTTTATTCATGAGCTCACAATGTGCGTAGTAGTTACAGGTTACTCTTTTTTTTTGTTGCTAAATGATTAAAATTTTATATAAAAAGAAAAAGGAACAAGGCACCAAGAACCCCAAAGCAAGATATAGCATAACCATCCATGGCATTCCAAGGATGCAAATACTATACATCAAACAAATTCAGATACCTGAAACATTGTCTAGTTCTAGCCTTTTTGAAATTTTAAATAAGAATTAAGCCTACATTTTATGATGTCCAAACAATCTTTTGTAAGACATACATGCACTTTCTCTCTCTCTCTACACACACACACACAACATATACATATATAGGGAATTGATATTTTCACAAGTTCTCACTCACATGAGATGGGCCCCACATATTTATACACGTACTCCTATATAGAAAAGTATAAACATTATTAGGTATATACTTAAAGGTTTTTATTACTAGAATATGCTTACATTTTATTTATTTTTTACTGCCGATAAGAGATATTTTGAATAAGTTTATACAAAACAATGTTTGTCTTTCCGTTTTACATACATTTCTTTCCCAAGTGAAATTTGTTTGTATATACCTGGTATAAAATGAGGATTGATATAATTAAAATAAAAATTATATTATCAGAATAATAAGTGTCATTTAAAATATTATGTGCCACTATAATAATTATAAAATAATATTAAATTAATGTATATTTATTTGGACATCATCATTTTTATTCTAATAATATCAATTGCCAATTGAAAAAGAAATAATAGACCAACTTATATAACTAAAAATTACCTCGATATCAACATTAACTTTGAATCTATACTATAACTAAATAGATAATTTGGTTATTCCTACTTTTTTGTTGGTTCAACCTCTTACTTTTGTCCTCATTTCTTTTAATTCGGCATCTTACTTTTCTTATTTTTATTATTTATATATCTTAATAAAAAAAGATTAGTAATTAATATAATTTTATAAGAAAATAAGAATTAGTAATATAGTTTTATAAGAAATGATCTAAATAAAATTATCTTACCTACTACTAATTTGTTACTTTTATTAAAATATATACAATAATACAAATTAAAGTAAAATTATCTTACTACTTAGATAATATAGATTGAGAACAATACAAAAATCATCTATCTAACTTAAATTTGCTACTATTATTAAAATATAAATATAATTATAATTTGAAGTACAAGTAAGATTTTATTATTATTTAGATGATATAATTTTGAAACGAAAATCACCTTACCAAAGATTAAATTATACTATTGTTAATATATATAAGTATAACTACAATACATTGACAAATAATATGTTTAATTATTAAATTAAAAAATTAAAGGTTAAAAACTAATTAACCTATTCAATAATATATTTACAAAAAATAAAATAAAAATAATCATAAAATAATTATACCTTATATAATTTATTACTATTATTAAATACTATTTTACTACTAATTAGACAATATAGTTTGAGAAGTTTTTTTTCTTCATAATTGAATTTGTTGCTATTATTAAAATGTAAGTGTAATTTTATTTCAAGTATAAGTATGATTTTATTATTACTTGCATAATATAATTTTAGAAACTAAAATTAAATAGACAATTCAGTTGTTACTCGATTTGAACAATTTATAAAGAAGAATTAGTAAACAATCATAACACCATATTACCTAATATATAAAACGAGTTTAAGCAAGATTTATTATTACTTAAATAACATAATTTGAGAAAAAAATTATAATAAAGATCGTCTTACCAACTTGAATTTTTTTATTATTGTTAAACTATAAAAAAAATAGAACTTTAAGAATAAGTAGGATTTTTATTATTTCTTAGATTTTAATTTGATATTAGAAGGAAATATTTTTCTTATCAAATATTAGATTGTTATTATTATTAAAATATAAGTATAAATATAATATATTAATAGATATTTGATTCAATTATTAAATAAATAAAATTAATTACCTTATCAAATAATAATTTATAAAAATAAAATTAAAAAGATAGAGTCATTTGTTCAGTACAACTAAGTTAAAAATAAGAATTACTGGTATAATTTACAAGAATACAATCATAAGATTATCTTACCTAATATTAATTTGTTATCATTATTAAATATGATTTTGTTACTACTTAAATAATATAATTTGAAAAAAAAACTATTTTTATATGAAGATCATTTTATCTAATATACAATAAAATATAAACAATATCATAATTAGAATAATACCCGCACATGAAGTTAAAAGTTGGTTATACCAAAATCAAATTTACCACACAAAACATGAATACCCACATTTTCTTGGTTAATCTAAATATATATCATATTTTCGGTATGTAATGTTCATCGAGTTGTCTACGTAGAGGGATGATTCTTTTTTTATAGTCTTATACATGTTCATCACATTCTCTCTCTCCCCTCTCTCTCTCTCTCTTTCTCTCTCTATATCTGGCTCTCTCTCACTTCTTTTGATCAAAGGGTCAAAGGCAAAAACTTCATTCTATAGAAATAAATCATTTTTTAGAAGAGAAACAAAAGCATGGCAGTTAGTACTGTTATTTTCTTGAGGGTGGATTCTTGATTAGCTACATTGGTACAGTTATCTATGTGTAGGTTCTGCAAATTGTGTATTTCACCCAATCTTCCGTGGTGAAAAAGAGAGTGATTTCTGATCACCTGGAAGTTTGAGAAGGCTCCAGTTAATATTATCTTTTTTTCCATTGCTTATAGTGCTTTTTACAAAAGAAAAAAAAATCATCAAAGAAGTTAACTAAAAACAAGATTCCAAAAATCCACAAAACTAGTCATACTTGCTAATTTCTTATATATCACAAAAAATGTCATCTTTTTGTTGGTAATTTATTGGTGTAGGCACGAAAATCGTACCTTGCTAGGGTTCGTGTGTCGTATTGATGGTGGAGGCGAGAAATTCGGGAAGAGTACGGAATCGGTCGAAAGATTGGAGAGGAGAGAAGAACCGGTGAACAACTACCAGAGTAACACGTGGCAGAACTCTAGGAATCACAGCGTAATCGCTGGTGTCCGAGAGCCGTGTCAAGTGTTTCGAGTGAATTCAAGATAGGCGTTGCCAACACTTTTGTTCACTGGATTCAAAGTTGATCACAAGTTCCAAATTCCTTACAACTTTTTATTCATTGAGAGAGAAATAGAGCTTTTAGGTGGCAAAGATTTTCAAGTGCCAAAAAGTCCCTTCACTTGTCAAGTGAAGTGGTATTTATAGGGTTCAGATCATGTGTCAGACATATGTCAGAGGGGAGAATTTCATAAATACTCATAATGATAAGGAATTTCCTAAAATACCCCTGATTACCCGGTTAATGCCCAAATCATCCAATTCTTTTATCCACCATTTCAATCCCTCAACCGATTCCCAAAACGAGTTGCCCCCACAAGCCTTCTGTCTCGGGACTCATGAGGGCCCCTCTCGGGTTTTGTTCATTTTAATTCTTTAGGTTAAATATTAATGTAACCCTAATTTATATTTGGGTCCACAATTGGTAATACTATAACATGACCAGAGCACTATATTGTTTTCATAGCACTTAGTAGTGAAGTTTAGTTAAGGTATGACTTAGATAATATTTCCATTTTTCTTATTATATATATATATATATATATATATATATATATATATATATATATATATATATATATATATATCACTAGTTGAATTTCTATGAAGTTTGATTTTCCATGAACATGGGAAATGATCTTTGATCAATTGGGATTCTCACATTGAGCAAAAAGTTAACTTTTCACTAACAATTTGTTGCTTAGCTAGAATAATAAATAAGTTTCCTTGAAAATGATTTAGATTTATAAAGATCTTGTATTTTCTTGATATCATATATTCAAAGCATTTTGAGAATGTTACAATCAGTTTATAGTGTCATTAGATTTCTACTGCGAAAGATGGATCAAACAAGATGCAATTGTTTGGTCAAAAGTTTATAAGCATTGTTGATCTTATTTCTCAACCATTAAACTTTTAAAGTAACCAAAAAACTAGATGAGTACACCCCACAATAAATATTAAGTTACTTAAAGCTAATCGTCCTATTCTTCAATCAATATAATTTTTTAAACAAATTTATCATGTTTTTATCTATTTGTTAACGCCTAAATTTATCCACACGTTTAACTACTGACTTATAGATGAATGTGAACACCACCAAAAGTATTTAATGGCTTAGGCCGGCGGGGGATGCCTTCGATATGAGAGTAAGAACAGGCTCAAGGTAAGTTAACAATGGAGGAAAAACGTATTTAGTAGGCTCACAAATTATTGTGTGAGTATTGTTTATCTTGTATTATAATCTGGTTACACCAACTCAACAGGGTTACAACTCCTAATTATAATTATATAAAAAGACCTCACTGGAAAAGATAACTATCATACAAGAATTAGTATTAAATATGATAACTACATGGTACCTTAGTTGGCAAGACAGTGACCTGAGTCTATTAGACTTAGGAGTCCATTATGGGTGCTTATAACACAATGGGCTAATTGGAACAGAGCCTAATTTGGGTAGCTTATTATCAATAAAAATGCAACCTAACATTAATTGCCCTATTCCTTCAAAGAATGAAGTGAAATGGAGGAGTCGAATGAAAAGTAAGGTTTTAAGAGTCCAAAAGGCTACTAAGACCCAAGGCAGAGCCCAGATTTAAGGGGAATTCAACATATAATTGAATAGATAACCCTTAATTAGAAGCGATGCATATTCCCTTTTAAAATAGGTGATCCACTTACGTACGGGCTAGTAGGTGTCCACTGAGCCAATCATGGGCTCATATGAAGTGAATTTATCCACCTATTTAAGCAATGATAAACCAAGCCCAATTGGGATTTAAATTAAAAGAAATACCTAATGGTCTACGTTACTTATGCACATGAGAATTTAAAAGGTTACAACGGCTTAGTAGGAGGATTATAGGGTAATGTGCTCGTGCGTATCAAGATTCGTGCTCCATAATTTCCCCAGTCGTTGGCTTATAAATAATTAAATCACCAATTTCAAGTATAAATAAAGTTAAATAAGGAAAAATAGCAATTATTCCATTTTTCTGGTAACCAAGAGATTGAAGTGCTTAAAGAGAGACACAATTAGGCCCTAGATCGAGCTCAGGAGTTTCATTGTCTTCTAATATTTATCCCATTCCTAGTAAGAATCTTATTCCTTCTTTAATTTCTCTTTCCATTATCTGTAAATGGCTTGTTATTCTCAAAATGTTAGATCATCTTCATCCTTTCGTGCTGGGGGTGGAGTTATAATGGTAGTGGTAGGTACGAAAGGTTAGACTTAGAGACCTTTATTATTCTTCAAAGTCAGTAACTTGGTCAGGTAACATCTCACTTAAGGCCCCTTTTGCAATTATCTCTTTGGTTATTGCTTCTAACTTTGTTTCTTTTGGTTAGGCCAATGCCACATATTTTCATATAATTGGTGAGTATTACAAACTTACCAAACACTGTGGAAATATAGAGAATCTCCTCATCCAGCTAGAGACAGAAGTTACTAAGACCAAGAAGCTAATTGAGGAGCGTACGAGCCAACTAAAGAATTCTTATCACATGTTCCAAAAGGCTGAGGCTGAGCGAATGCAAGCTGAGGAAGCAAATAAGAAGGTTGAGGCTGAAAAAAAGATGTCTGATGAGACTACTGAGAAGGAGAAAGTAAGGGTAACTCAACTAGAATAGAAGCTGAAGGAAACTCATACTTCACTTCAAGAAAAGACATCTTAGATTCAATAGCAAACTGAGTAGATCCATAACTTAACGACAAATATGCAGAAGGTTGTTAAGGACTAGTCAGTAAAGGAAGCTGAATATAAGAGGCGATAAAGCAGTTCAGCGCCTGAGTCTTTTAGCCTCATTCTTTTAGAGAAAAGGCAGTAAATTATTCAAGAATACAAAGAATCCACTAAATTAATTGAAGAGGTCAACCTAAAAGTGGTCAATGAATTTGACGTAGGCTTCGAGTATACAAGGAAATTAATCCGAGAGAAGGGGTTAACCCTTAAAAAAGTAGGCATTGTAGACACATAATAGGTCTAGGCCTTAAATTTATTTTTGATATTTTTTTTTTGTAAATGCATAATTTATTCCTCTAATAAGGAGCTCTATTCTTATTTATTTATGATGGTTTTATCATTATTATCTGATTCTATAATTATTGCATTATTTGATGGCATGTTAGCACTTAGGTTACTGGTAGTATCGCCAAAGGCGGATAGCGTGCCATATATGAGGGATAGGCTTTCCTTCCATCGTCTGAAGCTTGTAGGTTCCTGGCTTCAGTACTTCAATAACCATATAAGGCCCCTCTCAAGTAAGCATCAACTTTTATGTGTCTTCGGGTGTGGAAGCTTTAACTTGCCGAAGAGCTAAGTCACCTACTTGGAATGTTCTGTTTTTCACTTTTTTATTGAAATAATGAGTCGTTCGTTGTTGGTATGTTACAAGTCTAAAGACTACAGTATCATAACTTTCTTATAATAAATCAGGTTCAATTGAAGCCTTCATTATTAAGAAATTCATCAAAGTTTTGGATTCTAGCTGATCAAGGGGATTCCAATCTCTATTGAATTAGGGCTTCAGTTCCATATACCAATTTAAAAGGGGCCTCGTATGTTGTCATATAAGGCGTGGTCTGATAGGCTCATAAGACGTGTAAGAGCTCATCTGGCCACCTGCTTTTGGTATCTTTTAACTTATGATTAATTATGTTAAAGAGAGTCATGTTAGTGACTTTAACTTGACTATTAGCTTGTGGATGGCTAATAAAGGTTCAACAGTGCTAAATATGCAATTCTTGTAAGAACCCTTCGAACTTGAGTCTTTCAAACTAAAACCCATTATTTGTGACTATGACCATAGGAATGTCGAAGCTATAAACCACTTATTCTTTGAAGAATTGAAGGCAAATATCTTCGGTAATATGAACCAAGGATTTGGTTTCCACCCATTAGTTAGGAAATTAATTGTCACGACCACGAATTTCAACTATCCTTTGACTTGTGGGAGTGGTTCCAACAGATAAATTCCCCATATGGCAAAAGAGATTGTCAATAAAACTAATATGAGCTCTTTAGGATACTGATGAAGTACCAAGGTGAAGAGCTAGCACTTATGGCATTTTTTAACGAAGTTCTTAACATCTTAAATCATTTTGGGCCTATAATATCTATGCTGAAGAATTATACGTTCAAGTGTCTTTGCCCCAATATGGTTTTCATAGATACCTTCGTATACCTCCCCAAAAGTATAGTCGACATCTGTTAGTCCTACACAGAGAAGAAAATGAGAGGAATAAAACCTCCTATAAAGTTAACCATTACTAAAACAATAGTTGACTTATTTATATTTGATCTTTCAAGCTTAACTTTTATTTTCAAGAAGGACATTATTTTCTTGGAAGTTGATGATGGGCATCATTCAGGAAAATGTCCATAACTTTTTAGGCCATCATATTTGGTTCTTAAATGACTTCTAAATAGATTGATCCTTTAATATCTACTTGATCTGTGATTGCCAATTTTGATAATGCATTGGTTATACTGTTATCAACCCTAACCATGCCAATAAGCTGGTGCTTGGGGAATTGGCAAGTAAAGAACAAACAAGCTGAAGATTGGCTTGTAAGTGTGTTTCTCAGGCTTCATATTCTTCTAGTACTTGTTTGAAAATTAAGTAGAAATCATTATAGACAATTAAGTTATAGACCTGAAGGCTTCGACTCAATTTTAATTTTGCCAAAAAGGTCTCATATTCAAGAATGATGTTTGTAGCCATAAAACCCAACACACATGGCTTGTTGTACTTTAAAACCTTATAGCAAAGTGAGAATTACCCCAGCCCTACTTCTCAATCCGATAGAAAATCCGTCGACGAATAAGGTCCAAGTTAGGTCTTCAGATAGCAACATTTCATTAACATTCGAAGTCTCCTTAATTGGTTGATCGACTTCCATGTCCTCAGAGAAGGAACATTATTTGATAAAATCAATTAGCGTTTGTGCCTTGATGGTCATTTGAGGGCAAAACTCTAAATTGAATTGACTGGGTTTGATTTCCAATACTACCAACCTCCCTGATAGGTCAGGTCGATAAAGTACACGTCTGAGGACTGATCTATTGGGATGACTATATTTCTTCCTTAAAAGTATTTTTGAAACTTCTTACTGGCAATCACCAATACATATGTTAACTTATCAAGGTTCAAATATCTAGTCTCGACATCTCAAAAATTAAGAATGATTGACATAGTAGACTAGCTTCTGTCTTTGAAAATTTTATCAGACTAAAACTGTGCTAATAGCTAAGGGACTTACCAAGAAATAAAGATATAAATTCTCTTTAAACAAATCTTTAGTTAATATAGGAGGAGAAGTCAAGCTATTATTTATCCCCTTAAAGTCTTTTTGACACTCTTCGATCCATTTGAAGGTCTTTTGATTCCAGGCCCCTTTCAGGGTATTGAAGAAGAGAATACATTTTTCTACTGATCTCGCCATGAAATGCCTAAGAGCTGTCAATCTTCTTGTAAGTCTCTGTACTTTTTTAAAGTTCTTTGGAGGCTATATGTTAAGTATAGATGATATATTCTTAAGGTTTGCCTCGATTGACGACGTAGATTCTAGAAATACTCCCTAAGGTCAGCTAGATGATCTTCAATTATTATTCTCTTAACAATCACATCATCTATGTAGGCCTCCATATTTTTAACAATCAGGTTCCCAAATACTTTATTCATCATACGCTAATAAGTGGCTCTAGCATTAATAAGGCTGAAGGGCATGACTTTATAAATATAAATGAATCTATAAGTGATGAATGTCGTCTTAAAGATGTCTTTAGCCCCTATTCTAATATGATTATATCTGGAGAATGCATCAAGAGAACTAAGCATGACGTGCCCTGAGGTAGAATATATCAATTGATCGATGCTTGAGAGGGGTTAACAACAATCCTTCGGACAAGCTTTGTTTAGATCAATATAGTATACACATATTCTTCACTTTCCATTATACTTCTTAACCCACTATAATAATAAGCCATTTGGGATAATCGATCTCAAAAATAAACTCTGCAAATAAGAGTTTAAAGATCTCCTTATCAATTACCTTTCGTCTTTTTGGAGTAATAGTTTAGCACTTTTGTTTAATAGATTTGGCTTGAGGGTTGACGCTTAGCTTATGAACTATTACACTTTCATCGATTCTAGGCATGTCAGCTAGTGTCCATGCAAAAATGTCTAAGTATTCTTTTAGAAGGATGATCAGGTGGCTTCGAAAACCTGACTATTGTTCGAGCCCTATCTATATTTTTTTTTCAAGATTACCTGGGTATAGCTCTATCTCTTTTGTCTCTTTGGGTGGGGTAGCTAACGGCTCAGTATCACCTTCAGTGAAGGGTTCCGTAATAATTTTCATGATATATTTTTGTTTATTAACCCTTACGAAAGTAGTTTGAAGATAGCAGTTTCTGGACTTGTCTTGACCTTCTATGACTTCTCTAATCCATATTTAGTTGGATATTTTATCTTCAGATGAGAAATAGAAACGACTCATTTAAGTGTTGACAGAGTTATTCTTCCCAAGATGGTATTTAAGTTGCGATTAATGTGGACCACATAAAATTTCACCATTAGATATGACTGTTGAGGAGTTGTGTCAAACATCACTGACAATTCAATTGTTCCTGCAATTGGGATATGAGCATTGTTGAAGCCATAGAGAGGTGGTTCATTGTAAAATGCTAGCTCCCTATCCCCATGTACAGTCGATTGTACGCGTGCACGTAGAGTACATCGACTAAACTTCCATTATTAATTAGCATGCACTGAAGATATATAATACCTACTTGTGTTGTTATAACAAGTGCATCGTCTGAAGGATTACCATACCAAGTGGATAGTCTTCGATAGTGAAGGTGATTGTGTTATTTTTTGTGTTCTTTGGTTAGCCGAATACTTAATGAACGGTTTAGGAGAAAGCTTTCATCCATTTGCTAGACATAGCTGTCGTCAATGCCCCGAAGATGACATCAACTATACCTTATGTTTTTTCAAAACAAGGGATGGTGTGATTCGGTCAAAAATATATTTTCTACCTTTATTTACTATATAACAATCTAAATTTTATTTTTGTATCTAGTTCTCAAAGAAACGCTTTAACTAATAACACTACTTGGTGTTATGGCCCCTCTCCTCATTGTAGGAGCAATATTCGCCATTTCTCTTCTATCCGACATAGATTTTGATCTTCGAAGGTCTCTCAAAGAAGGATTCACCCTTAATTTTATTGACAATCTTAGTTTTGTTAATGTTCAAGGGGGTGTAGCCCTTGTTCAAAGAGTCTTTATGCTTGCCCTTACCCCCTTGTCTCTAAAGCTATCTTCTTTGTTTCTTCAATCCCTCTGATCATCATCTTTTCTATCAGAACCATCGAATTTGGAGTCTTTCCTTTGATGTTAGTCATCGTTATGTTTGGAAAGATCCCAAGGGCTGGCGATGGCTCCTTCCATCTTTATGAAATTTTCAACTTTATCAAATGCCTCAGTCAGGTTTTGAGGGGCTTTGGAGATGATTTCTTTGATCAAGTGACTAGATTTGTTAACACTCAAACCTAATGTGAGAAATTATATTTCCTGGATCAAATATAGGGTAGGGATCTCAACTACTGCTTCATATAATCTCTTGATATACTTTCGAAGGGACTTATTTAGCTTCTGTTTTACCTAGATCAGTGAAGTCATCCTTTTTCACGTTTTTTATTACTGCCAAACCATGTGTGGAATTGTTTCTTGAGTTCTTCTCAAAAGCTAATGGAGCGAAGAAGAAGTGTGACCATCCATTTCCTAGTAGTCTTTTTAAGGGTAAATATGAAGAAATGACACTTTCCTGCAGCATTAAGACCATAGAATCACATCAGACATTTGTAAGAATATGTATAATCATAAAGGACACCCATTCCATCATACATCTTTAGATTCGAGATTTTAAGGGCCCTATTAATTATAACTTCATCAAGATTCATAGTAAATAGAGATGTGTAGGATTTACTGTTATTAGCTTTAGCCCGTCCTTCAAAGGATTTTTAAGGAGATGTTTCTCTCGAATAGCTATCACGATTTCGGAGTCTCCTTCAACGTCATTCATTGTTATTGCATCGTGAAGAAGATTTGGTTTTCTTCCTTCGATGTTTCTCTGAATCAGATGAACGAGCATTAGTACTTTTACTAGAAAAAGAAGACCTATGACTATTACGGGGACCTCGGGGTCTTGATTAAGGTGTCCCTCGTTAGCAACATGTTATCTTCGACCCTCGTTAAATCTATAAATTGCTTGTCAAGCTCTTCTTGTTGGAGTTGAAAAGCTTTCTTTTTATCCTAGATTTTTTGGAGGCAACGCTGCCTATCAGTGTTCGTTGTCTGTCGTGGTTGTAAGCGTGTCTCTTCATTGGAATTGCTGTGGTGTCTTAGTAACGATTGTGGTGCAGCCGTAAAATATTTTATATGGAGTGTTTGAAAAAAAAAACTCTACTAAATACTAGAAAACCTTCTTTTTAGCGTTAATGTTAATGTTTGAATTTGTTCACATGTTCAACCACTGGTGTAAGACCCCGAATTTTATGAAATACAAAATTTAATTTTCCTTCATATATATTTTTTTTGAAACAGTAAGTGGTTAAATTAACAAAATTGAAAGTTAAGGATGTTATGTGCAAATTTTATTTTGTCGGACAATATTCGCTTTGTCGGGGAATATTCGTTTGGTCGGGGAATATTCGTGCCGTACGACGGCGCCGAAATAATAAATTATTGGTGGACCCCACAACGGAATATTTGTCGGATATAGAAAACGACAGAAGTAACCTTTTTAAATAAAAATAGTCAACGGAACTGTTAAAATACCGGTGATAAAAGAATAGTAGCATACGGTAGTTTATGGTATTTTCTGTAGCACACGGTACTCTACAGTAACACACGGTATTGCATAGTGTCTCATATTATTGGTCTGATAATTGGCACCGTAACTGTTACGCATCATTTCATCGATAATTGTCACTGCATAATATTTTATATTATCAATTCAATAATTGTTGTTACACAGTATTTTGCATTATTGATTTAATAATTGTCATTACACTGTATTTTATATCATTGAGTCAATAATTGTTGTTGCACTGTTTTTAAAATTATTGAACCTAATAATTGTCACAGTAACATATGCACAGTAATTCACATTATTGAATCAATAATTGTCATTACACAGTAACGTATGCTTTATTTTACATTATTGTTATCTCTATTTAAACAGTTGTATTTCATTAATTTATTGACTTGATATCTAAGAGCTAACTATACTGTATTTATAACAATTAGTCATAATAATTGAATTGATAAAGTTATTTGTTTATAATATAAAGTTAGGTGATTATTAGGTGATATGAAATGAATGGTGTAGATTAAAGTGTGAATTATTGTTGAATAATTGAATTGATTTGTTTATAATATAAAGTTAGGTGATTATTAGGTGATATGAAATGAATGGTGTAGATTAAAGTGTGAATTATTGTTGAATAATTAAATTGATTTGTTTATAATATAAAGTTAGGTGATTATTAGGTGATATGAAATGAATGGTGTAGATTAAAGATAATATAATATTTGAAATGGATGGTGTAGATTAAAAGGTGATCTTTAAATGAATGGTTTAGATTAAATGAATGATAAGATTTTTGGCTATAAATAGAAGCCTTAACTTAAGGATTTTTCATAAACTTCCTTACTTGTTCTTTCTTTCTCTCTCTAAATACTTCTTGTGAAAGTTCTCTCTAAGTGTGCTTAAGTCATCTTGAGTATTTGTGAAGATCTATAAGTATACGTGTACTGTTCAAGTTAATCAACCTCATTTAAATCAATATCCAGTCACGTGTTACGGTAAGGGATACCATCTTTTTCATCTTCCATTATTCAAACATACTATGGTAAGGGCTTATCATTATTTGATTCTCGATAATAATATTGTTTCTTCCTTACTCATAAGACGTGCCTTTTATTTCCATGTATTAAATTGTGGGAATAACCTTACGGAGCGGATTGCCGCCTGTTGGTGAATAATCTTTCGTATTCATTCATTATTAATCTCTGAGAATAACCTTACGGAGCGGATTGCCGCCTGTTTGGTGAATAACTCTTTGTACTCAAATTCTATTAAATTGTGGGAATAACCTTACGGAGCGGATTGCCGTCTGTTTGGTGAATAACTCTTTGTACTCAAATTCTATTAAATTGTGGGAATAACCTTACGGAGCGGATTGCCGCCTGTTGGTGAATAACCCTTTGTATTAATTTCCTTCACCTTTTGTTAATCAAACCTGCTACGGTAAGGGATATTATTTTCTTTTATACTCCTAAATCGAAATTTATTATGGAACTATTGCTTCTATAATTCCTGAAAATATTATATGTTCCATAATAGTTGAACTTCATTATTTCAACTGAACCTTCCTATTTACGTGAACCTTTCTATTGAATTGTAACCGTTATTCTGAACTGTGGATCTTGAATATCATTTTTAAATTTCACTCCACATCATGTTGACAATTTGGACATTATTTGAATCTGTACAAAGTAAACTTCCGATACTTATTGTTATCCTATTTCTTCTGTTCATCATTTATATCATTCTAATCATCCAAAAATCAAGCTGTTGTGAATATCTGTGGCCGGGGGCACAGATGTGATATATTTGTTGAACAGATGATAGGTTAAAGGCGATATAATAGGTTAAAGGCGATACATCTGTTCGGTGTCTTTTATGGCACGTGGTGAGTGTTCTCTTTGGCCCGTAGTGCAAAGATGAACTGTTGTTTGGTATGATTATGACCAAAGGCTGAATCTGGTATAATCATGACCGTTGGTGCTATATTGAATATCTTTGGCCCGTAGTACAAAGATGAACTGTTGATGTGCATGATTATGATCAGGAACTGTGAATTTGTATTATCTTGACTAATGATATTTCAGATGATAAAGGTTGATGATGTTTTTCCTAAAAAGAGAACCGAGTGGACATTATAGTCTGCATTATTCTTCTAATAGATTACTCATTCCGCTGCTATTATTGATCTGAACGTTGTTTAAGAATTTAACTGCAGTTTTTGATATAAACCTTGTAGTCTATTGTATTCTATCAAGAACTCAACTGTTGAAGACTAATGATAATTTATTCGTCATTATCTTAGTCATGATATTCTTTACTGGGCTATTTGAGCTCACCCTTTCTTTTGTTCCATTGTTTTTCAACAGGAGATGAAAACATAACAGGGTCTAGCCGGGGAATGGAGTGAGGGTCCGAGGAATAGTTATCATAGTCTTCACGTTTTGTAAAATAGTGTGGCAATAATAGTGAAGACTTAGTTGTGTATTATTATACACTGTATTGTTGTACGTTGTGCTTTGTTGTAATATTTTTGTTGTAGTCTTTTGACGACTCAAGTTTGGGCTGTGTGGACCCAGATTTGGGGGCGTCACAACTGGTTTAAAAGTGAACCACTAAAAGTACTTTATGTTTTAGACAGCCGGGAGATACCTTTAATGTGAAAGTAAGAACTAGCTCGAGGTAGGTTAAAAATAGATCATGAGGTGAAAAGTATTTAGTAAGCTCAAAGAATATTGTGTGTGTACCTCAATTATCTAACTTTTATTTATAGTCTGGTTACACCAGCTTAATAGGGTTACAACTCTTAATTGGAATTATATAAAGAGACCCAATTGGAAAAGGTAACTACGATATAAGAATTAACACTGGATATGATAATTGTATGATATCTTGGTTGGCAAAGCGTCAGTGACCTAAGATTATTAGATTTAGGAGTCCATTATGGGTGTTTATAGTACAATGAGCTTACTGGAATAGAGCCAAATTTAGGCAGCCTGTTATTAATAAAAATGAAGCCCAACACTATTGTACCCTATGTGTGGCACTTGAAGCCATCAACCATATCCTATTAGAAAAGAGAAGACGATTTTTGTTGGACAAGAAATTTGAATTAGATTATCTTGTTCATTTTTTTGGTTTTTTATGTTGTACTCCTTTCGTTCCTCTTTAATTAACATCTTAGAAAAAAATGAAAAAATATAATTAAGCTTTGTCTTATTGATCAAAATAGATATAAAATCTCAATATTACCCTTCAAATTCATTGGAAAAGAGAAAGATGAATAAATTAATATTTAAAGTCGAGATAATATGGTAAATTAAGTTATGAATACTTTTTAAAATCTACAAACGACAAATAAAAATGAACAAATTTCACTATCTGAAAAGACAAATAAAAATAAAAAGGAATGGTGCGAGTACTATACAATATAAAGAACTTATGTTATTAGGTGTTCATGCTTAATTTGGATTTTTCATTTTTATGTTGGTGTATTATCTATGGCCCTATCTAGAGCTTATGAATTTGCCACTTCATAATTTAGATTTTTGTAGATCTGGCAAACGGGGCAAGTCAGCCCAAATGGGTCGGGTTACAAATGGGTCGGATCGAAATTAGGCCAGGCCTAAATGGTCCAAATTTTTGTGGGCTGAAATTATGTGACCTAGATTGGGCTAGCCCAACCCATCCCGTGGGCTTTTTATTTATTTATTTATAATTTACGCATCATACTTCCCCTTAAATGAAAAGAAAGAAAATAATATTATAAAATTCTGTAAGTTCACTATCTCTTTTCTTTGCAAACTAATTAAGAGAAAAAATAAATTAAGCATTATTATCTCAACTAATCCCATTTGTAAAGTACAAGAGCATACTCTCAAGAACTAAACATGAGCACCAATCAAAGAAATACAGTTTTTAAAATTTCTCTAGAAATAAAAAGGTTATGTCCCAAATTTAAAACTGGTTTATAAGACATGAGGAGTTATTTTATACTCTTAGAGCATGGTTATTGTTTGCTGCACTCTCTCACATGAGGGTGGGTTCCATACGGGTCCCATCACGCGTGGACCTCATCCTCATGTGAGAGGGTGGAACAAACTATAGCTATGCTCCAAGAGCATAACATAATTTTTCTATAAGACATACTGTGAGGCTCTCTTTCTCTTTTTATTTTTTTTGTTAGGCTCTCTCTCTCTCTTTTTCTTTTTTCTTTTTTATTTTGTGTGGATAAAGTTACAGTACACTTTGTTACAAACACAAGCACTCGACCAGGATGATATTCAAAAAGAGAAAGGGATGATGACAAACTATGCATTTTCTTAAGAAATTAGGGAATATTAAAAGAAAAGGAGAAAATTACTACAAAAAAATTATGAAAGGTGCCTAAAATGGTAGACAACTGGACATCCTTACACTATTCCAGAAATCTCCTATGTTATGCAGCTTATCAGTAACAGTTGAACACAGCAACAATCCATACACCAGACTATGATCCATAACTATTCAAAACAACAAACTATTTCTTCCCGTCATGATCTATTGTATCAATGCTTCATCAAAACAACAAACTACTTCTTAGATCTAAGTTTAAAAATATAGAATTTGAGAGTTATTTTAGAGAGAACGGTAGGGAAGAGAGAGAAATGACAGATCTTGACTCCTTGTGTTCGATTCTGGTTAGATAAAAGTATGGAATAGAGATGGACACAGAAACAACAATCATATATTGAAATTAGAGTAATAAGTTCTTGTAGCTCAGTTGGTTTAAGCACTTGCTTAGTAATCTTGAGGTCTTTAGTTCAACTCTTTACAAGATCAGTATTTTGCTAAAATAAATAAGCTTGAGGGCCAGGTCAATCGAGGGTTGGGCTATTGCAGGCCGAGTCAAAATGACCTTAAATTTTATAAATAAAAATAATAAAGCCCATGACTTATTTTTGACGGACGGGTCGGGCCGACCCATGAGCCTGGATATATTTTACCCAGGCTTAGGTTTGTGTAATGAAATTCGTTTGGCAAATAAAAGAAAATTACTATGCAGATACTTCATATTCAAACATAATAGATGAAAGAATATGACACTTTCTTTCATACAATTACATAGGGGAAGAGAAAGCGATCATTCGCTGCGTTGCATTTAATAAGTTGACCCCCAATTCATTATTATTTGATTGTTTGTTTATATCCCTTAAATTACTTTCTTAATTATTTTTATGGACGTCATGTTTTGTAGTTTAGGAAGCTTTAGTGTAAACTCGTAGGATAGTGCATTTAAATTGATAAATCGATTTTTTTCGGTACCAAGTGAACCGTATCGACCAATTCAATATATTTTATAATCAATTTGGTATCGGTATTCCCCCCCCCCCCCCCGGGCGATAAATATGGGTTATATAGGACCGATAACGGTACAGTGTTTTTAAATTTGGGTAAACCCCATACCGTACCGAAATACCGTTTTGTATTATTATTATACACACGACTGTGATTGTGACTTAACCCCCCCCCCCCCCCCCCCCAAAAACTTTTTCCGATAAATACTATTTACTCTCTCTATCCACTAACTTTGTGGTTGTGACTTAACCCCACTAACTTTCTCTCTCTATCCACCCACTCTCCTTTCACTTCATACAAACACAGTACTCCATTCGTTCTGTCTTGAGTCTTCACCCATCTCTCTCCTCCCTCGCAATAGATCTAACTTGTATTTCTCATTCTCCTCATCTATCACTCAGTTCACTCACGCACATATTACTCTCTATTATCTCTGAATCATACATGAACGCATACATAATAGCACAAAAACATGTCTTTTTCACAAATAATTCCAAGAATGTAACACTTGAATGAGCGGCAGTAACATCTTCTTCTTCTTTGAAGTATTTTTCTTTTCAAGGTTTAAGTTGGGATTTGTACTTGGGCTTTTGAGATGTAATTTTGGGATGAATTTTTTATGATTTGGCATAATTTTTGTTGAAATATACAACGGGTATTTTTTTGTTTGGATGAATTAAGGATTCTGTGTTGAGTATCTTTTGATTGCATGACTAATTAATTTACACAGTTGATTTTACTTTTAGAGCTTGCATTGTTGAGTTGTTGGTATTTAACATACAATTGAGGGTCAGAAGACTCAGAACTTGCATTGATACAGAGCTATCTGTCCATTTTTTTTTCTTAGAAAAAATAACAACGGATTTAATTGCAGGCAAAAACCGGTACCGTTCCGATATCAAACTGACTAATCGGTTTCAAACCGACTAACCGGTTCAAAATATCGGTTCAATCGGTATTGATATATAATTTTGGATACTTTTGATAATCGGTACTATACAATTCGAACCGGTTATTTACCTATGAACAGCCTGTAAACTTGTGCTTATAAATTTAATAAAAGTTGGCGGTTTGAAATTCTTATGTAATATAGTGAGATTAGTTATACCTATAATCTGATCTTTTCACCTTTGTCAATAATTGATTAATCTATTCTATTATGAATTTATGAGTAGAGCTTATTAGAAAGTAATTTTGAGGGCAACTTGAGTTTGTTTTTTTCCTACAATTGCAATTATTTGTTTGCCAGATGTTGTTTTCCTTCTTTAATAATGTTGCTTATTGTTTAATGGAAGAAAATGAAGTTTTCAATAATTTTTTAATTTTGTTATAGATAATGATCCATACAATAATTTTTTATAAAATAATAAATTTTATAAAATAATTAATATATAAGACCTACTATTTTATAAATAATTATTATATAAATTATTATATAAATTATAACGTATAATAAAATTCTAACTTTCCACACGGAGTAATGTTTAGACGGTGACAACATAAGAATTTTGGAGGAAATTTATGTTGATTGAGTATCCATTTTTATGACAGATCATAAGATACCCATTTGTCCCCCCTTTCAAGTACAAATATTAATAATTCAAGTCAAGTCGAATTCCAAGTATCAGGTGAAAGACTTTTAAACCGACTTTAAGTTGGGATAGGATATAGTACAATTCACCCAAGAAAAGAAAATATAAGTATAATGCATACACGTATCCGTAACTATGACTTAATAATGTAGCTAAAATTGTCAATGTTATTAGTTCTACTTGAACCAAATAGAGAAGTTTGGTAATAATCAAAATAGAGTAAATAGAGTATATTTTGGCAAAAATATACACATAGTTAAATTAAAAACATATAATAAGTAAATAATTTTTTATTAAAAATATGACAATTTGTTTCCTATTAAAACCTAATAAATATCATTGGCATACCATACTTAATTGCATACGAATATTTGGAAAATATCCTTCAAAAAAATTGTTTATATTTTATGAAAGTCTATCTAAAAGTTGTATGACACGAATTTTTTGATGGTTAAGATTATTTTATACGAATAATGATGTTGATATTCTTCCTCCTTACTAATGGATGATGGGTGTTCCGAAATACTTGAGACTAATGAATCGCACATAGAAATTGTCTCTAAATCCTCTTCAAATGGTAACGTCGTCAATTATGGAAGTTTTAGAAATTGGACAAGTATACATACATAATAATTAGGGTCTTTTACATAAGTATACAACTTTTAAAAAATAATTACAAAAATAGTGCACTACAAAAATAATTACAAAAAGAATGCAAATGAGAGAAAAAGAAAAAACAGAGAGGGAAAAGAGGACACCTGTCCCTCCCTCCCTCCCTCCCTCCCTCCCTCCCGCCTCCCCCTTCCCCTTCCCCCCCGCTCCCGCACCTGCCTCCTCCCTTCCTCCGTCCCCCATCCCCCTCCCCCTGCCACCTCCTTCCTCCCTCTCCGCCTGCCTCCGTCCCCCCTCCAGCCTGCCTCCTCCTTCCCCCCTCCCCTTCCCGCCTGCCTCTTCCTCCCTCCCCCCTCCCCGCCTCTCTCTTCCTCCGTACCCCCTCACCGCCTGCCTCACCCCTCCCCGCCTCCCTCCCCCCGCCTCGTCCATACAAAGGTAACCAACCATGTAATACAAAGGTAACCAAACCTTAATACATAAGGTAACAAACCTTTAATACAAAGGTAATCAAAATTTAATACAAAGTAACGAATCCTTAGTACATAGGTAACCAATCTTTAATACACAGGTAACCAAACCCCTAATACAAAAGGTATCCAACCTTAAAACAAAAGAAACCAACATTTAATACAAAGGTAACCAAACCTTAATACAATGGTAACCAATCTTTAATACAAAGGTAACCAAACTTTAATATAAAGGTAATCAACCCTTAATACAAAAAGGTAACCAAACCTTAATACATATGTAACCAACCTTTAATACAACGGTAACCAAAAAGTAGGCGAAGGAGGCGGGGGGGGGGGGGGTGGCCACCACGATCAGATCTGGAGCCACCACGAGGGGAGGAGGAGGGGCGGAGTCAGGGGGATGAGGGGCGGGGATGGGGGGAGGAGGTGCGGGGGTGGGGAGAGGAAGGGGAGGAGGGACGGGGCCGGGGACGGGGGCGGGGTGGTGTCGGAGGGGCTGGGGTGGGGGTGGGGGTGGTGGTCGGGGGGAGGAGGGGTGAGGGCGGGAGGAGGCGGGAGAAGGAGGTGCGGGCGTGGGGACGGGGGGAGGCGGGCGGAGGGGATGGGGTGGGAGTTGGGCGGAGGAGTGGCGGGCGCGGGGAGGAGGAGTGGCGCCACTAATTATGGAGAAGAAAGAAGATGGAGGAGATAAAATGGAGGAGAGAGATATGAATAAAAATCATCTAATTTGGATTTTGAAATTTGAAACCAACTAACTACCTATTAAATCACTTACCTAAATTAAAGGAATAAAAATGCACTAATTTATAAATTAAATATTGAAGATGTACTAATTTTATAAATATTTTATGTATGCAATTTTATTGTAATATTTTAAAAAAATGTATTGGTAAATGTAAATCTCCCTAATAATTAATCACTATAATATTAAAAAGTGAGACAAATAATAATTTTAATATTATACTTGATTTTTTAATAATATAGATAAATATAATGTCTTATTATTGTATATTTATATTTATTCTTAAAAATTTGAGCGTGTAAAAAGTATGAAACAGAAGTTCTCATGGTAGCCGTCTATTAGGTCAACAACCTCTCTATAATTTTCGCTTATCAAAGTGAGGACCCCGTCGACGAGATATGCCCAAATCTTCAACGAGCTACGTAAAGATAAGAGCTCTCAATTAGTGACCAAAGTCCAGTCCATTCCTTCAGTAAATAACGCGGTGTAAAACTCTAGCTGGTTGTGATAGTGCACTTGGGCTCTATCCCATTTGGTTAGACTCGAAATCGACAAATGTCCGTGTCAGCGTGCCCGGGGTACTACTTGGATTATGTAGTAAAACTGAAAACTATAAGATTAATATTTTTTCAAGTTTTTAAACATGTCGTAACAGGATTATATTATATTTTTAATTAAAAAAATATAGATAATTAACTATATTTAAATATCATATAGTAGTTTATAAATATTTTGTTATGTCTTAAAATCCATGTTAAGAAACACCAAGATAAATGGCCACATAAAATTGTTAGAGGGAGTATTTTTTTTATAATCTCTTGAAAATTATTATCCCAGCTGGTTATTCAAAGCCAACAATTGACTCTCGGATTTCGTCCCGCAACTAGAAGAATCTTCTTTTATTTGTCTTAAATAACTAATATTTTATGATTAAATTGACTATTTTAATTGATAATTAAACAAATATATCAAAAAAATTGAAACTCTAAGCCTCAATTTTAATATTATTTTTTTTCCAATCCATGTAACTTTTAGTTTAATGATTATATATAATCTATTAATTTTTAAAAATAGTCAATTTAACGGTAGAAGTTCATGAATTAAGAGAAAATAATTATTTGGGGCTCTAGTTTGGACAGAGCACTGTCCATTTGAGCTTTGGCATAGCATGCTTGGACAAAAATTAATTTAATTAATGTTTTTTTCTTTTAAAACACTAGATTTTTATTTGCGTTTTCCCTATTTGGTCAAATTGGAAAGGGGATTCACAGTTAAAAAACATAACCAACCAGAAAAGTGAAAATGTTTTGAAAGTACTTTTATTTTGTTGCTTCACCTTAAATCATGTAGTAACATTTACTGCTCAATAAAAAATTAGAAAAGGTGATTAGATACAAATAAAACTTGATATGCACTAATTTAATCCCCGGTAATTAACTATTACTTTTACTATTACTGAAGTAAGTTCACTGGATTGGATCTGTTGGTTTATAGACCTAAATTGGAGCGCTCATAGAACAGATGACCCGGTAGGTATAACCATATAGTTCATTGTCTAAATATAATGAATATGTGTTAATCTCTCCATTTATGTTCTTAGGAGTTACATGGCGTAATGCTCTTAGGGGTTACATGGAGTAATGCTCTTGGGAGTTACATAAGTTACATGTTCTTGGAGTGAGTATAAAAGGAAGCATGACTGATCATTTTAAACACCAAGTAACAAAGCAACTTGAGAGCAAAATAGAGAGAGCTTTTCTATAAGTCATTGTAGGTCATTCGTGAAACTTGAAAGTTTGTAACTTCTCAAATTGTGAAAAATATATTTAGTACTTGTTTGTAGTTTAAATTATCATTAAGAGCACTGTTTGTTGAGCACGAGATTTTAGTCGTTCGTTGTTGTGGGTATACGCTTCAAAGGTAATCGAAAATATGTAAATTTTTCAGTTCATTTCCGCTGTATGTATGTTCTATATTATTACATTGGTATCAGAGCAGATGCGTGCGAAAATTTCGTGCAAAATGATTTTGTATTTTGGGAGAAAATTCAAACCCTAGTTGTTTTTTAAACTATTTTTTTTCAAAAATTATTTTTTCTCGAATTTCGTATGAAAATTTTGATAACATAGTTGCATAGAACTTTTTGATACGATTCCGTGGATCATATTTTTTCGACTTAAAATGAGAAACTTATGACCATTTAAAAAAAAGATACTAAACTGTAATTTGTCATCTGAAAACCCTAGCTGAAGGTTGAAGATGATAACGTGGCAGCCACGTCAGCACCGCGTGGCAGCCACGTTATCACAGTGCGGCAGCTTATCAGCGACACGTGGCAACCACGTTATCAGCCATGTCAGCTGTGACGCCCCCAAATCTGGGCCCACACAGCCCAAACTTGAGTCGTCAAAAGACTACAACAAAATTATTACAACAAAGCACAACGTACAACAATACAGTGTATAATAATACACAACTAAGTCTTCACTATTATTGCCACACTATTTTACAAAACGTGAAGACTATGATAACTATTCCTCGGACCCTCACTCCATTTCCCGGCTAGACCCTGTTATGTTTTCATCTCCTGTTGAAAAACAATGGAACAAAAGAAAGGGTGAGCTCAAATAGCCCAGTAAAGAATATCATGACTAAGATAATGACGAATAAATTATCATTAGTCTTCAACAGCTGAGTTCTTGATAGAATACAATAGACTACAAGGTTTATATCAAAAACTGCAGTTAAATTCTTAAACAACGTTCAGATCAATAATAGCAGCGGAATGAGTAATCTATTAGAAGAATAATGCAGACTATAATGTCCACTCGGTTCTCTTTTTAGGAAAAACATCATCAACTTTTATCATCTGAAATATCATTAGTCAAGATAATACAAATTCACAGTTCCTGATCATAATCATGCAGATCAACAGTTCATCTTTTCACTACGGGCCAAAGACATTCAAATATAACACCAACGGTCATGATTATACCAGATTCAGCCTTTGGTCATAATCATACCAAACAACAGTTCATCTTTGCACTACGGGCCAAAGAGAACATTCACCACGTGCCATAAAAGACACCGAACAGATGTATCGCCTTTAACCTATTATATCGCCTTTAACCTATCATCTGTTCAACAAATATATCACATCTGTGCCCCCGGCCACAGATATTCACAATAGCTTGATTTTTGGATGATTAGAATGATATAAATGATGAACAGAAGAAATAGGATAACAATAAGTATCGGAAGTTTACTTTGTACAGATTCAAATAATGTCCAAATTGTCAACATGATGTGGAGTGAAATTCAAGATCCACAGTTCAGAATAACGGTTACAATTCAATAGAAAGGTTCACGTAAATAGGAAGGTTCAGTTGAAATAATGAAGTTCAACTATTATGGAACATATAATATTTTCAGGAATTATAGAAGCAATAGTTCCATAATAAATTTCGATTTAGGAGTATGAAAGAAAATAATATCCCTTACCGTAGCAGGTTTGATTAACAAAAGGTGAAGGAAATTAATACAAGGGTTATTCACCAACAGGCGGCAATCCGCTCCGTAAGGTTATTCCCACAATTTAATAGAATTTGAGTACAAAGAGTTATTCACCAAACAGGCGGCAATCCGCTCCGTAAGGTTATTCTCAGAGATTAATAATGAATGAATACGAAAGGTTATTCACCAACAGGCGGCAATCCGCTCCGTAAGGTTATTCCCACAATTTAATAGAATTTGAGTACAAAGAGTTATTCACCAAACAGGCGGCAATCCGCTCCGTAAGATTATTCTCAGAGATTAATAATGAATGAATACGAAAGGTTATTCACCAACAGGCGGCAATCCGCTCCGTAAGGTTATTCCCACAATTTAATACATGAAAATAAAAGGCACATCTTATGAGTAAGGAAGAAACAATATTATTATCGAGAATCAAATAATGATAATCCCTTACCATAGTACGTTTGAATAATGGAAGATGAAAAAGATGGTATCCCTTACCGTAACACGTGACTGGATATTGATTTAAATGAGGTTGATTAACTTGAACAGTACACGTATACTTATAGATCTTCACAAATACTCAAGATGACTTAAGCACACTTAGAGAGAACTTTCACAAGAAGTATTTAGAGAGAGAAAGAAAGAACAAGTAAGGAAGTTTATGAAAAATCCTTAAGTTAAGGCTTCTATTTATAGCCAAAAATCTTATCATTCATTTAATCTAAACCATTCATTTAAAGATCACATTTTAATCTACACCATCCATTTCAAATATTATATTATCTTTAATCTACACCATTCATTTCATATCACCTAATAATCACCTAACTTTATATTATAAACAAATCAATTTAATTATTCAACAATAATTCACACTTTAATCTACACCATTCATTTCATATCACCTAATAATCACCTAACTTTATATTATAAACAAATCAATTCAATTATTCAACAATAATTCACACTTTAATCTACACCATTCATTTCATATCACCTAATAATCACCTAACTTTATATTATAAACAAATAACTTTATCAATTCAATTATTATGACTAATTGTTATAAATACAGTATAGTTAGCTCTTAGATATCAAGTCAATAAATTAATGAAATACAACTGTTTAAATAACATCATAATAGAGATAACAATAATGTAAAATAAAGCATACGTTACTGTGTAATGACAATTATTGATTCAATAATGTGAATTACTGTGCATATGTTACTGTGACAATTATTATGTTCAATAATTTTAAAAAACAGTGCAACAACAATTATTGACTCAATGATATAAAATACAGTGTAATGACAATTATTAAATCAATAATGCAAAATACTGTGTAACAACAATTATTGAATTGATAATATAAAATATTATGCAGTGACAATTATCGATGAAATGATGCGTAACAGTTACGGTGTCAATTATCAGACCAATAATATGAGACACTATGCAATACCGTGTGTTACTGTAGAGTACCGTGTGCTACAGAAAATACCATAAACTACCGTATGCTACTATTCTTTTATCACCGGTATTTTAACAGTTCCGTTGACTATTTTTATTTAAAAAGGTTACTTCTGTCGTTTTCTATATCCGACAAATATTCCGTTGTGGGGTCCACCAATAATTTATTATTTCGGCGCCGTCGTACGGCACGAATATTCCCCGACCAAACGAATATTCCCCGACAAAGCGAATATTGTCCGACAAAATAAAATTTCACATAACATCCTTAACTTTTAACTTTATCGATTTAACCACTTACTGTTTCAAAAAAATATATATATGAAGAAAAATTAAATTTTGTATTTCATAAAATTCGGGGTCTTACAACCTCCCCTCCTTATGAAATTTCGTCCCCGAAATTGACGTACCTGACATATCGAAGAGGTAAGGATACTTAGATTTCATCTCAGATTCTAGCTCCCAGGTCATTTCCTCAGTATCTTGGTTCCTCCATAAAACCTTAACTTGAGGTATAACCTTTGAGCGTAGGATCTGCTCCTTCTTATCCAGGATCTTAACAGGTACCTCCTCGTATGTTAAATCCTCTGCTATAACGTCTGGTTCTAACTCAATGACGTGGTTTGGGTCCTTCACATATTTACGTAACATAGATATGTGAAAAACGTTATGGATGCGAGACATACTTGGTGGTAGGGCTAGTCTGTAGGCTACGGTTCCTATTCGATCGAGGATTTCAAATGGGCCAATAAATCGAGGGTTGAGCTTTCCTCTTTTTCCGAATCTCGTAACCCCTTTCCATGGAGAAACACGTAAGAATACATGATCTCCGACGTTGAAACTTTCGTCTCTCCGATGAAGATCAGCATAACTCTTTTGTCGTTCTTGTGCGGTCTGTATTCGTTGTCGGATCATTTGGATCTTTTCGGTCGTCAAGCGTACCAACTCGGGTCCCAACAATTTTGCTTCTCCTACCTCATTCCAACATATTGGAGAGCGACACTTCCTTCCATACAAAGCCTCGAATGGAGCCATGCCTATGCTTGCTTGGTAACTGTTGTTGTAAGAAAATTCCACCAATGGCAAGTACTTATCCCAACTTCCTTTGAAGTCTAATACACAAAGTCTCAAAAGATCTTCGAGGGTCTGGATCGTCCTTTCCGATTGTCCGTCCGTTTGAGGATGGTATGCAGAACTAAAACGTAGTTCAGTGCCCATAGCTTTTTGTAGACTGATCCAAAAGCGTGAAGTGAATCTAGGATCTCGATCAGAAACTATGGAAACTGGCATGCCATGCAATCTCACGATCTCATTTATGTACATACCGGCAAGACGTTCAAGTGAAAAGTTTTCTCGTATAGGCAAGAAATGAGCAGATTTGGTCAATCTATCTACGATCACCCAAATTGCATCTAAGCCTTGAGAAACTTTTGGAAGACCCGTCACGAAGTCCATATTGATGTGTTCCCACTTCCATTCGGGAACTTCAAGTGATTGTAATGGACCTTTAGGAACTTGATGCTCTGCCTTGACACGTTGACAAGTTAGGCACCTTGAGATAAACTCTGCAATCTCTCTTTTCATATTGTTCCACCAAAATGTATGTCGAAGATCTCGATACATCTTGGTACCTCCTGGGTGGATTGCAAACGGCGTGTTGTGTGCCTCCATCATGATTTTATGCTTTAATTCAGGATCGTTAGGAACACAGAGTCGAGAGTTGACTCGAAGTATTCCTTTCTCATCGATTCTTGCTTCGGGAATGGCACCTTCTTGTACTTTCTTTATCATGTTTATCAGTTCCGGATCGGTAGCTTGAGCAGCTTTAATTTTATCGATTAAAGTTGGTTCTACTCGCACGTGAGCAATCTTCGAGCGGGTCCCTGGTGTCTTTAGCTCTATCTCCATCTTTTGCAAGTCGTACAAAATACACTTTTGTGTTGTCAGCAGTGCACTTGTACTTGCATAAGATTTTCTGCTCAAAGCGTCAGCTACAACGTTCGCCTTTCCCGGGTGATACTGGATTGTGTGGTCATAATCCTTTAACAGCTCAAGCCAACGTCGTTGTCGCATGTTGAGTTCCTTCTGGGTGAAGAAATACTTGAGACTTTTATGATCCGTATAGATATCCACTTTTTCTCCGTACAAGTAGTGTCTCCAGATCTTCAACGCGAAAACGACTGCTGCCAACTCTAGATCATGAGTAGGATAATTTTTCTTATAATCTTTGAGTTGTCGAGAGGCGTAGGCTATAACCTTTCCATGTTGCATAAGGACACAGCCTAGACCTTTGCCAGAAGCATCGCTGTAGATAACAAATTCTCCTGATCCTGATGGTATGGTCAGAACAGGAGCTGAAACCAGTCTCTTCTTGAGTTCTTGGAAACTTTTCTCGCATTCCTCGCTCCATATGAATTTTGTGCTTTTCCGAGTAAGCTGCGTTAATGGAGTGGCGATTCGAGAAAATCCTTCTACGAATCTCCGATAATAACCAGCTAGACCCAGAAAACTTCGGACTTCGGTTACTGTTTTGGGTTGTTCCCAATTTAGTACCGTTTCAATCTTCGCAGGATCGACTGATATTCCTTGACTAGAAATCACATGCCCAAGAAACGCGACCTCCTCAAGCCAGAACTCACATTTCTTCAACTTGGCATATAATTTATTTTCACGGAGCTTTTGTAGTATCAATCTCAGGTGTGGTTCATGATCCTCGCGACTCTTGGAGTATATGAGGATGTCATCAATAAAGACAACCACAAAATGATCCAAATGTTCCTTGAATATCCGGTTCATCATGTCCATGAAAGCTGCAGGAGCATTAGTTAGTCCAAAAGGCATGACTAAGAACTCATAATGCCCATAACGAGTTCTGAAAGCAGTCTTTGGAATGTCCTCAGCTTTAACCTTTAACTGATGATATCCAGAACGGAGATCAATCTTTGAGAAATGTTGAGCGCCTTGCAATTGATCAAACATGTCATCAATCCGAGGTAACGGGTACCTGTTCTTGATGGTGACATGGTTCAATTCTCGGTAGTCAATGCACAATCTCATACTCCCGTCTTTCTTCTTCACAAATAGAACAGGAGCACCCCAAGGTGATGCACTCGGACGAATGAAACCGGTATCCAACAATTCCTGTAGTTGGACTTTTAACTCTTGAAGTTCAATGGGAGCCATTCGGTAGGGAGCTTTGGAAATGGGCTTGGTACCGGGTTCAAGATCAATATAAAAATCAATTTCACGGTTTGGGGGTAAGCCAGGAAGTTCTTCAGGAAAAACGTCAGGAAACTCATTAACAATGGGAATATCATTTAAGTTTGACGTATTTTTGTTCAAATCAGTGACATGAGCTAAAAAGGCTTGACATCCGTTTTTCAATAAACGAATGGCTTTATGGCTAGAAATAACAGTTATAGATTTCAATGGTTTAGTTGCTTGAATTTGCATGACAGGTTGATTAGGAATATGAAAACTAATAATCTTATGAAAACAATCAATTTTAGCATGATGGGTAGTCAACCAATCAATTCCTAAAATCACATCAAATTCATGCATCTCCAAAGAAATAAGGTCAACAGGTAATGTGAGGTTGTTGATTTGAACTAGGCAAGATTTATAGACAGTAGATGTAATGGTCATTTCTCCTAATGGGGTTTCAACTGATAAGTCAAAGTCCAAATTTTCAGGAGTTAAGTTTAAACGCTGAGCACATGCAGGTGAGATAAAAGAATGGGTAGAGCCAGTATCTAACAAAGCGTAGACTTCACGAGAATTTATGAATAGCTTACCGGTTATCACCTCATTCGGTTTCTTGACTGTTATCGTCAAATCGAATCCCGAATACTTCATTCGGATCTTCACGTATTTCAACCATGAAAATACCACTGAATAATTTTCTAGCAAACTGTTTCTCGGGTTCATCAACTTCATCAGTAGTAAGGTACCAATGATTTCCATTAAAATAGTATTTTCGATAGACTGCAGTTTCCACGATAGTGACTAACTTAACCTGAATTCCTCTAAATTGTAACGCCCAAAAGTATAGAAACATCATTTTTAAATAATCTTGAAAATCATAGCTGGAACACCATAAATCCCAAAGACTAATATGAAAAGTCCATATATTCTGATCCTTTGTTATAGAGCATAACCATGTGATATCACTCTCCCAATTAGTGAGTAAATTAAAGGCAATAATTTCCGCAAGTTCGTTACTTCCTTTAATTGCTTCTAAGAATGGATCTGGAACGACTGTAGCAGAGCTTTCACCTTCATCCTTACTGGATAGAACACGCATAATTTTTGCCTTAGGCAAATGATTCAACTCTGAGTTTGTAAGAAGATTATTCGTCGCCTCTTGTTTTGCAGCTACATTTGTTTCGGTAATTTCATAGTTAACCTCCTGATTTTCAGATGCCATAATTAACTGTGGTCACAAAATAAATGTTAGTTCAAATAAACTGACTCATCTCTTCATGTTCCTACATTCAAATCGATTCATTAGATAAAAAATAAATCTAATTTAGGTAGGACACACTAGTGATTGATTCTATTCGTCTCTCCCCTCCTAGTTCTAACCCCAGATCTCCATTAAAGACCATATCCCTAAGCTCTGATGCCAACTGTGACGCCCCCAAATCTGGGCCCACACAGCCCAAACTTGAGTCGTCAAAAGACTACAACAAAATTATTACAACAAAGCACAACGTACAACAATACAGTGTATAATAATACACAACTAAGTCTTCACTATTATTGCCACACTATTTTACAAAACGTGAAGACTATGATAACTATTCCTCGGACCCTCACTCCATTTCCCGGCTAGACCCTGTTATGTTTTCATCTCCTGTTGAAAAACAATGGAACAAAAGAAAGGGTGAGCTCAAATAGCCCAGTAAAGAATATCATGACTAAGATAATGACGAATAAATTATCATTAGTCTTCAACAGCTGAGTTCTTGATAGAATACAATAGACTACAAGGTTTATATCAAAAACTGCAGTTAAATTCTTAAACAACGTTCAGATCAATAATAGCAGCGGAATGAGTAATCTATTAGAAGAATAATGCAGACTATAATGTCCACTCGGTTCTCTTTTTAGGAAAAACATCATCAACTTTTATCATCTGAAATATCATTAGTCAAGATAATACAAATTCACAGTTCCTGATCATAATCATGCAGATCAACAGTTCATCTTTGCACTACGGGCCAAAGACATTCAAATATAACACCAACGGTCATGATTATACCAGATTCAGCCTTTGGTCATAATCATACCAAACAACAGTTCATCTTTGCACTACGGGCCAAAGAGAACACTCACCACGTGCCATAAAAGACACCGAACAGATGTATCGCCTTTAACCTATTATATCGCCTTTAACCTATCATCTGTTCAACAAATATATCACATCTGTGCCCCCGGCCACAGATATTCACAACAGCTTGATTTTTGGATGATTAGAATGATATAAATGATGAACAGAAGAAATAGGATAACAATAAGTATCGGAAGTTTACTTTGTACAGATTCAAATAATGTCCAAATTGTCAACATGATGTGGAGTGAAATTCAAGATCCACAGTTCAGAATAACGGTTACAATTCAATAGAAAGGTTCACGTAAATAGGAAGGTTCAGTTGAAATAATGAAGTTCAACTATTATGGAACATATAATATTTTCAGGAATTATAGAAGCAATAGTTCCATAATAAATTTCGATTTAGGAGTATGAAAGAAAATAATATCCCTTACCGTAGCAGGTTTGATTAACAAAAGGTGAAGGAAATTAATACAAGGGTTATTCACCAACAGGCGGCAATCCGCTCCGTAAGGTTATTCCCACAATTTAATAGAATTTGAGTACAAAGAGTTATTCACCAAACAGGCGGCAATCCGCTCCGTAAGGTTATTCTCAGAGATTAATAATGAATGAATACGAAAGGTTATTCACCAACAGGCGGCAATCCGCTCCGTAAGGTTATTCCCACAATTTAATAGAATTTGAGTACAAAGAGTTATTCACCAAACAGGCGGCAATCCGCTCCGTAAGATTATTCTCAGAGATTAATAATGAATGAATACGAAAGGTTATTCACCAACAGGCGGCAATCCGCTCCGTAAGGTTATTCCCACAATTTAATACATGGAAATAAAAGGCACGTCTTATGAGTAAGGAAGAAACAATATTATTATCGAGAATCAAATAATGATAATCCCTTACCATAGTACGTTTGAATAATGGAAGATGAAAAAGATGGTATCCCTTACCGTAACACGTGACTGGATATTGATTTAAATGAGGTTGATTAACTTGAACAGTACACGTATACTTATAGATCTTCACAAATACTCAAGATGACTTAAGCACACTTAGAGAGAACTTTCACAAGAAGTATTTAGAGAGAGAAAGAAAGAACAAGTAAGGAAGTTTATGAAAAATCCTTAAGTTAAGGCTTCTATTTATAGCCAAAAATCTTATCATTCATTTAATCTAAACCATTCATTTAAAGATCACATTTTAATCTACACCATCCATTTCAAATATTATATTATCTTTAATCTACACCATTCATTTCATATCACCTAATAATCACCTAACTTTATATTATAAACAAATCAATTTAATTATTCAACAATAATTCACACTTTAATCTACACCATTCATTTCATATCACCTAATAATCACCTAACTTTATATTATAAACAAATCAATTCAATTATTCAACAATAATTCACACTTTAATCTACACCATTCATTTCATATCACCTAATAATCACCTAACTTTATATTATAAACAAATAACTTTATCAATTCAATTATTATGACTAATTGTTATAAATACAGTATAGTTAGCTCTTAGATATCAAGTCAATAAATTAATGAAATACAACTGTTTAAATAACATCATAATAGAGATAACAATAATGTAAAATAAAGCATACGTTACTGTGTAATGACAATTATTGATTCAATAATGTGAATTACTGTGCATATGTTACTGTGACAATTATTATGTTCAATAATTTTAAAAAACAGTGCAACAACAATTATTGACTCAATGATATAAAATACAGTGTAATGACAATTATTAAATCAATAATGCAAAATACTGTGTAACAACAATTATTGAATTGATAATATAAAATATTATGCAGTGACAATTATCGATGAAATGATGCGTAACAGTTACGGTGTCAATTATCAGACCAATAATATGAGACACTATGCAATACCGTGTGTTACTGTAGAGTACCGTGTGCTACAGAAAATACCATAAACTACCGTATGCTACTATTCTTTTATCACCGGTATTTTAACAGTTCCGTTGACTATTTTTATTTAAAAAGGTTACTTCTGTCGTTTTCTATATCCGACAAATATTCCGTTGTGGGGTCCACCAATAATTTATTATTTCGGCGCCGTCGTACGGCACGAATATTCCCCGACCAAACGAATATTCCCCGACAAAGCGAATATTGTCCGACAAAATAAAATTTGCACATAACATCCTTAACTTTTAACTTTATCGATTTAACCACTTACTGTTTCAAAAAAATATATATATGAAGAAAAATTAAATTTTGTATTTCATAAAATTCGGGGTCTTACATCAGCGGATAAATTGTGTATTTTTTAGAAAATTTACAAAATGTTAATAAACTGTTATTATGTTGTTTAAAATTTTTTAGTAACTATATTATATATATATATATATATATATATATATTTTAAGAAAATAAAACTTCTGTTTAATTCTCAAATTTTATGTATATTTTTGCGCTAAATAAACTGTAATAAAATAATTAAATATATACACAAATTGTGACTCACAAGCTTAGCAAAGTTTCCTCTTTGTGTTTATACTTTGATTATTTTAAGAAGTTTATGTTATGCGGCAAAAATAAGCCAATACTGTGGTAAACTCTTAAAGTTTTCTAATAAGGTTCTCTCGATTGTTTAGATGACTTCAAAATAAATAATTGGCGATCTTAATAAGGGTAACAAGTTCGATGGGGATAATTATGATATTTGGCATCGTAAGGTCCGCATGGTACTTGAGGAATTGGAAGTAGAAGAGACTTTAATAACTAAAGAAACGAAACCCACTGACAATGATACTAAGAATGCTAATAAGCTTACTGCCTTTGAAAATTAGCGCAAGAAAGATAGAATTGCTCACATCACTCTCTTAAATAGTATGAACAATGAGTTCTTGTTTGAATACAAAGAGTACTTAATTACTTATGAGATGTGGGAAGCTCTCAAAACCAAATTCGGAGGCACCACACTGACTAGGTTGCGCGACTTAACTATTAAGTTTGATGGTTATAAGAAAGAGACTAATCATTCAATGAAAAAGCATATTCGAATAATGTCAAACATGATTCGAGAGTTAAAGGCTGCTGGCAATGACTTGTCGGATGAGCAACATATATCAGCTATGGTTCGCTCACTCCCAGATAGTTGGGAACATATGCGGGTTAATATGACTCATAACCCGAATATCAGAAACTTTGAAGATATTCGGCGTCACTTAGAGCTTGAGGTTGAGCGCTTAGAAACTGCTAAGCCATCTAATGCATATGTTGCTGAGTCCAATTCTCACAAGGGGAAACCCAAACGAAAGAATAATGGAAAGAAAGCTGCTGCTACTCCTGCTCCGGCGCCTAACAAGGCAGAAAATGCAGGTGTCAAGAGAAAAAAAGAGGGAAAAAAGGTGGCAAGAAGGACAAGGCTAAGATGACTTGCTACAATTGTGGCAAGATGAGGCACTTCGCTCGTGATTGCATTAAGCCGAAGAAGGTACTTCTTAGTTTTGATTAAACTATGTGTAATGTTACTTCTAGTACTTTTATTGCTTAATCTCTCCATATGTGGATTGTAGATTCCGGAGCAACGGACCACATAGTCAGAGATCGAGTTGGGTTCGAGGAGTATTATCGCATTCCGGTTGGCAAAGAAGGATAAATGGGGAATGACTCTAGTGTGGACGTGCTAAGAATTGATACTTACAAACTAAAGATGCGAGGATGCTCAGCATTAATTCTGCATGATGTACTGGCAGAATTTATTTTTTGTTCTTGCTAGTCTAAGACATGATTTTTCTGTGGTTTTTGAGAAAGAACAAGTTATTATTTCTCATGGAACAAATGTTTGTGGTTTTGGTTTTATTAATAATGGTTTAATGGTTTTGAATATCATTAATTCTAGTTGTAATATTAATGATTCATATACTTTTCTTACTTCTGTTGAGAGTGAACATAATAGTTCAATTAAATGACATACTAAATTGGGCCATATTGGATAAGACATGATGACCAGGTTAGCTCGAGAAGGTCTTCTAGGCCCATTCACTAAGGTCAACTTGCCTATTTGTGAACACTGCTTAGCAGGTAAGTCTACAAGAAAATCATTTGGTAAATCCACAAAGGCAGATACAATATTGCAGCTTATTCATTCGGATATATGTGGTCCAATGAATGTGAAGGATAGACATGGTCATTCTTATTTTCTTACTATGATAAATGATTTCACGCGCTTCGGGCACACGTTCTTAATCTCTCATAAGTCAGAAGCACTTGATTGTTTTAGACATTATTTGATTGAGGTTGAGAATCAGTTGGAGAAAAATATTAAATCACTCTGAACTGACTGAGGCCACGAGTATCTATATGATCAGTTTAAAGAACTATGTGTGGAAAAAAGGAATTATCAAGCAACTGACAATTCCTGGTACTCCGCAACAAAATGGTGTGGTGGAAAGAAGAAATAAAACACTACTTGACATGGTAAGGTCTATGATGGCGTAAGCTAATTTGTCTATCTATTTTTGGGGAGATACATTGTTAACTGCGACACGTATACTTAACCAAGTTCTTTCAAAATCAGTACATTCCACCCCATATGAATTGTGGACCGGTAGAAAACCTGATTTAGGTAATTTGAGGCCATGAGGTTCGGCAGCTTATGTTCACAACACTTCTCATAAATATAGGAAATTGGGCCCAAGGGATAAGAAGTGTATCTTTATAAGGTACTCTGAACACTCTAAAGGCTACGTGTTCATTGGTGAGCAGCCTGATGGGACTATATCTAAAATTGAGTCACGAGATGCTAAATTTCTAGAAATGGACTTTTCGAGCAGATGTAATGTTAGTAAGGATAAAGACTTTTATGAGATGGAAGAAGAAAATGGCGCACCTAATCAAATGTTTGGGACTGAGAAACCTATTCCTTTAGCTCCTATAAATAGTAGGAGTGACATACTTTCAAGTACTCTTCTGTCAAATGAAGAGTCACATGTTCTTCAATTGCGAAGAAGTCAAAGAGGCAATATTCCACGTCGTCACTTTAAGATTGAAGGGAATGTTTTTATGGTTGATACGTAAGATCACGATGAACCTCGATCTTATCGAGAAGCTATATCATCTGCATCAAGTGAAAAATAAAAAGTTGCAATGGATGAAAAAATAGAATCTATGAGGATTAATCAAGTCTAGGACTTGGTTGATCTTCCAACTGGGAGAAAAGCTGTTGGGAACAAATGGGTTCTCAAAGTTAAACGCAAGGCTGATGATTCCATTGAAAGACATAAAGCTCGCTTAGTAGCCAAGGGTTACACTCAGCAAGAAGGGATTGATTATGAGGAAATTTTCTCACCTGTTGTGTGATTTGTCTCGATCCTTCTTTTATTAGCTATTGTCGCACATTTAGATCTAGAACTATACTAAATGGACGTAAAGACGGCATTTCTCAATGGAGAACTTGTCGAAGAGATATACATGGAACAACCAGAAGGTTATATTGAAAAAAGTTTTGAGCGCAAAGTTTACAAGCTCAAATGTTCCATTTATGGCTTGAAATAAGCATCTAGACAATGGTATATTTGGTTCCATCGAGCAGTCATTGATGATGGGTTTACGATGATAGAAGAGGACCATTGCGTGTATCTCAAAAGGTCCAATGAAAAGTTTCTTATCCTTTCAATGTATGTTAATGACATTCTACTTGTTAAGAATAATAAGGAGATGATTGTCGCCACTAAAAGGTGGTTGTCCTCTAAATGAAGAACATGGGAGAAGTAACATATGTTCTTGGAGTAAAGATCTTTAGAGATCGATCAAAAAAACTTCTTGGTTTGTCCCAAGAGAATTACCTTAAGAAGGTTCTTGAATTATTACAGATGAACAACTGTAAACCTATAGACACTCCTATTGCAAAAGGTGATGCTATTGGCCTTGAGCATTGTCCTACCTCTCCCGAGAAAATTGAGAAGATGTCCCGTGTTCCATATGTTATAGCTATTGAAAATTTGATGTATGTAATTCAGTGCACACGACCAAACATTGCATTTGTAGTTCATGTTCTTAGTCAATATCAGTCAAACCCTGGATGTGCACATTGGAGAACAATTAAAAGGATCTTGCGATACTTGAGAGGCACGTTAGATTACATGTTATGTTATGAAGGACCTGATCTTTACTTAGTTGGATTCTCTAATGCTAGTATAGAGGCGATCGTGGGAACCAAAGATCTACCTCAGGATATGCATTCTTGTTAAATGGAGGTGTCATCACCTGACTAAGCAAGAAATAAACTTGTGTGACTTTATCCATGATGGAGTCAGAGTTTATAGCATGTACATCTACCGTCCAAGAATCCTTATGGCTAAAGAGGTTCTTTGAGGATATTAATCTTGTACCTCGTGCTTCGGATCATGATAATTTTTTGTGATAGCACATCGGCACTTAATTTTATCAAGGATCCCAAGTATCACGGCAGGACAAAGCATATTGATTTGAGGACATGTTTTATTCGAGAGAACGTAGCAAATAATGAAGTGGTACTAAAGTACTTACCCATCGATCAGATAATTGTTAATCCCTTAACGAAGCTGATTCCTAGAAATGTATTTCAGAGATATGTTCATTCTTTAGGACTTCGTAGGGTTTGATGTACTTATGACGTTTCAGTGTATCACTTATTATTTGGCTTATATTAGAAATTAATATCATTGGATATATCATTGGAATTATTTATCATTTAATGCAAAAGACATTTTATTTCCCACATTATCTTTATTGGCATATGATAAATTGAGTTCACACAATTATTAACTATAATTACATATTACATATGTATTTTAGAATTATATGTCTAACAGGTTGATTGGCTTTCTCACACGAGCAATCACTTTTGGCGCTTTAGATAACGAGCAAGTGATGTTTAAAGTAAACAATCAGTTGGCGCTGAAAAGTGAACAAAGATGAGATATTTCATTTATTTTCACTTTGGATAACAAGCTATTGACGCTTCAGATAGTGGTCAACCAGTGCTTAGTAGTGAGAAAAATAATATGTTAATATATCGTCTTGGTTAGAACTAAGATGAGGTCAAGTATGTTTGACCAAATATGGTAAGTCTCACTATCCATATTAACTTAGTAATTAATCGGACACGAAATCTCAGAGTTGGCGCTTAAAAAAGCGAACAATTCAAGAATTCGAGTTAGGCACTCGAGGAGTGACTGAACTAAGATCCGCACTGTATGACTATAAGACATATACTCACAATTGTGAGATTGTCTACCGTGACATGTTAAACGAATGCAAAATTTCAAAATTAGCGCTTCGAAAAGCGAGCAATTTAAAAGTTTTAAGTTAAACACTTAGAGAGTGACTAAACTTGAGTCCACACAATAAGACTATTTAATTAGTACGTTGTGATAATATAACATGTTTTTAGCGACAAAATAAAGGAGGTCGGAAAATTGGTCCCTATTTTCTTTTTCTTATAAAGGATAAAGTATTGCTCGATCCTTTTATTAAATACCCTTTGTTATCTTTGACTATGTTACAAAGAGATGAATTAATGTTGCTACTTTGGTTTCATTTCTTAAAGTCTGGACTATGAGACTATAATGGATGATTCTGGGAAAGCAGTTGATTTAGATTTGAGTAACATTAGGGCAAAGGGAAGATAACTTAATTTCACCCTGCTCTACACTTATTGTCAACAACTATAACATTTTTGGAAACGATATAGTAATAAGTGAGATGCAAAACATAAAAAGGCCTAAAGGGGTTAAGTACAGTTCTCTAAGGGATCAAAAATACTTAATAAGGTGAAAATTGAAGTTAATCTGGGGTACTCTGAGTTTGAAAGGTTGTAGCCTCAATGCAAACCTTAACCAATTTAGCTTGACGGCCCCCACATTGCATATTTTGTTAAAAATGTTGACGTCTCTATTTTGGCCCTAATGGGTTTGATTCAAAGCTCCCGCATTGTAGGTAAACTCAACGGTCGCACAATTCAATGGCTAAACAAATTTTTTGACTTACACATTTAGACTTCATTGGCTTATATGATAACAACGTCGTCCTCGCCATGGGCGAGTGGGAGATGTTGGTTTATGGACCCAAATCGAAGCGCCCATTAAGTGGATGACCTGGTAGGTATAACCACATGGTTCATTGTCTAGATACAATGAACATGTGTTAATCTCTCCATTTATGCTCTTCGGAGTTACATGGAGTAATGCTCCTGGAAGTTACATAAGTTACATGTTCTTGGAGTGAGTATAAAAAGAAGCATGGCTGATCATTTTATACACTAAGTAACAAAGCAACTAGAGAACAAAATAGAGAGAGCTTTCTATAAGCCATTGTAGGTCATTCGTGAAGCTTAAAAGTTTGTAGGTTCTCGAATTATGGAAGATATATTTAGTACTTGTTTGTAGTCTAAATTATCGTTGAGAGCACTGTTCGTTGAGCACGAGATTCTAATCGTTCATTGGTGTGGGCATACACTTCAAATGTAATCAAAAATATTTAAATTTTTCGGTTCATTTACGCTGCATGTATGCTCTATATTATTACAGGATCTATCTACCAAATCAAGACTTATTTTTTGGGGTGGTCTGTGTATTATCAACACAACACACTGTTATACGTAATTTCATTTATGACGTGATTTTGAGTTGAACATGTGAATAATTTATATCTACGGACATGAATTACGAAGTAATTATGTCTTGCACGTACGTAAATAGTTGTTTGCTCTGGTATCTTATTGAAACGCTTAGTTTCTAAGATTAAAATATTCATATTAAAAAAAAATTGTTAGATTTAAGATTGAATATCACAAGTGATTCACATAGAAATTAAAGAAAAAAAATAATAAGAACACACTAAGTTACCCAGGTTTATTAATTTGATTAGTTCCTAGTTTGCCTGATATATTCATTTAGTAGTCTCATAAACTCTATATAATTCACATATTAAACAATGTTTTTATAGCAATTAGAAATTCTAACTCCTATAACATGCAATCAGTCTCATGAGACCCAATATATTAGTAGACCGGTCTACTAATAAGTCTTCAAATTCAAATAAATATTACGCTTGACTTACAGGGGGCGTTGTCTTCTTACAATCCCCTGCCAACTCACCTGATAGCTGCTAGCGCATTGGGGAGCGAAACCCTTAACTAATTTGTCATGATGACCATTAATCGAGCCCACGAACGTATGAATAAATTTCGATTAAGCATATTTTTCAAGCTCCTCTTCCTTCCTTCCTATGTATCCTTTATTTTCTTCCTGCTTGCCTGTAAGCATATTTCTCCGGCTCCTCTTCCTGCCCTCCTACCTATCCTTTATTTTCTTCCTGCATGCCTATATTTACACTATTTGTGAGTTCTAATAATCGCAAAAAATAAATATAAAAGAGAGAAAATTAGGAACGAAATTAGTGGTACTCCCATGTGTGTTGGTTTGTTAAAGGAAAAGAAAAAAAGAGTGGAAATTGTAGTAATAACATACATACACTTACTTTTCAACCTAACACCGTCCATGTTTGTAAGTCTTTTAACTCGTAGTTTCTTTTCATAATTTTCCAAGGATTTGAGTGGAAAGCTGTAAAATAAGTTTAATGCAATTTTCTTTAATATATTTTAATATATATTAATTAGCCTTAATAAAAATAAAGACAAAAATTTATTTACACATGTATTTATTAACTCGAGGAAATCTGACTCCTCTAGAGGTAAAAGGGTAATTTAATTTACTCTCTCTTTTTTTACCTTTCACACTAGTAAACAAAAGAAGGGAAGGAAAGTTACAAATTTAGCAACAACAAAAATATACTATTTATCTCATAAATGAACAAATGTACTTTCATTCACTTTCTTTTCACTAATTATGGTTTTAATTCTCATTCGCTTAATTTCTTCCACCATTTTATTATTGGCATGCACCCATTAACCATTGTTTCCATTTTGCATGCGTAAATTGAGAGTTAATCTTTAAATAATTAAAGTTTGAAAGTAATATAAAACAAATTTAAACTGTTTTAGCGAACATGTTGTATGTATTAGTAAAAGGAATTAAGCCATCACTTATTGAATGAATAAAGTTCCTCTTCTGGATCCCTGGAATATAAAAAATGTAAGTGGAAAGGTACTGTAATTGAGTTTTATTTAAATTAATCAGTCAATCAGATGCATATTCAAATAATTATAACCGATTGATTCTATTACTATTACTTGTTGACAGTTTTTCGAAAGACAATTAATAATATTAGGACAATATTTATGTTGTTAAAAAATATATATATTTAATAATATATTTATATTTATTTTAATAACATTTTAAATTTTTAATAATGATATTTATTATTTTAAAAATATAATTATTATTTTGATATTATCGATGATTTTTTAAAATAACATAATAGTGACTAGATACATTTATTTAACAAATATAATAATTTGTGTAGCATTTTCATATCTTGTAACTAACTGTATTCATTGTGGGCTGACTTTGTTTGGCACGTGAATTTTCATATATTTTAAAATGAAAAGAACTCGTTTACCAATGATTTGCTTTGTAATACGTAATTTCTAATTAGAACAGTTGACGCTTTGAATATATTTGATGACTTGACTTGTGTAAGGTATTTTTAATTTTTTATTATATACATCAAATTTTTATATTAATATTAATATTAAATAATTAATATTTATTTAAAATTTTATTATTATTTATATATTAATTAATTATTATTTTTTTTCTTTTTCAATTACTCCATCATTAAGGATAAAATAAGAAATAATTAAAAAAAATTCTAAATATATATAAAATGTCTTATATTTTAAAAAGAAAAAAAATTCTAAAACTATTTATATAATAAAAATGAGGGAATATCAAACTTCCAAATAGAATAATTTAATATGATACGGTTGATTTTACAAATAAATTAACTGATAATGTTGAAAGCATGATTATTTCTTATAAGAGAAATTATTTAAAATTTGTAGAAGTGATGACACTAAAATAATACTTGATTAGATCTTAGTTGGGAAATTTATTTTATTTTTATTATCTCATTCATCATAACTCATCCTTTCTATCAACTTTGGCACGATCCAATGTAGGTTTTTTACATTTATATTAATATGATGACTTTTTAAAGAGTACATATTATTTTGTAGTATTCCTCGTGCGATTGAGAATATATATACTACTGCTGTTATATTGCATGGAACGTAACTATTAGAAGAAGTTGTAAATAATTAACTAATAGAAGTTGTTGTAAAGATTAAAATCTAATCTATACAATTTCACAAAATCATAAAAGCTAAGGTTATCTTTGTTTATAAAAAAATATATTTGAAATTGAACTACTTTTATTAATTTAACACTATTTCGGATTATTTTATCCTATGATGGAGGATTAATAATCATTTGAATAGTTCTATGTACTATTTTTTATCATTCCTAAGGCTATTTATGAGTGATTATATAATTCCACGAAAAATATGATATTAATAATCCTCCTCATTTTAAGCTATTAAATGACTTTATTAGATTAATAGTCCAATACTAATGGACTAATAATCCTCTCTCAAATAATTAAATAGTGTAAATTAGTATTAAATTCAGATAAATAATTTTATTCTAAACATATTTTTTACAAACAAATATTGAAACTTGAGCACTTTGTTACAAGAACTAGCTAGTTTCTTCTTTTTTTGAGTAGCTTTGGTTGCGAAAATTCAACTCGATCGCAAATTGCAGCAGCCTTTCCCCTTCTCCAAAGTTTAAAATAAATAGATATTGGTTTCAAAAATAAAAAAGTAGTATATATTTTATTTAAAACATATATATATATATATATATAGGAAAAAGGGAAAAAAAAAATACTACCAATTAAAGGACACCAATATATATATATGCAATATATTTGCCATCTTTATCCTCTTAACATAATCGTGGCTAAAAGATTAATAAACCTTGCTCAAACTCGGCATTATCCGTCAAAGCCAACCCCATATTTTCCCCTCTTCCTAGGAGAGTCAATTTTGTTTATTTTCTTCCTCTCAAAAGATCCATTGCCAAAGGACGAGGATGTTAATGATAAAGATTTTCGTCTGGTGCCTACTTTAATCGGTTCTGGTACATCAGAACCAATTAAGTGAGGATAATTAAGTATAGCAGCCGAGCCGCGTATTTTAAACGCTGCTCGGTCATACGCAAGAGCTGCATCCTCAGGCTTCTCATATGTCCCAAGCCACACCCTAGCGCCTTTCCTAGCCGGGTCTCTTATTTCCGCCGCAAACTTTCCCCAAGGCCGCCGCCTCACACCTCGATAATGAGGGCACACTACATTATTTTCCTTCCCTTTTCCCTCACTGTTTTCCTGCTTAACTTTAGGTTCTTCGGATGAGTATTCCACATTAAATATTTGCTCTAAGCTGTTTTCCTCAATAAAAAAATTACTGAAGCAGCTCCATTCTTGGTTTAGATTGTTGCTCATTGCTGGAAAAATATCGCAAAATTCGGAATCGTCGAAAAGATGGTGTTCTATGGATTGAAGAAGGGATGAGAGTTCAGAATCTGAGATTATTTCTTCACACATTTTTAGGGTTTTTGATGAGATCTTTTATTTAGTGTAATGGGGAGGGGTATCATTTATGCATGGTGTGTGCAATTATATATACATGGGAGGGAACATGAGGATCACTAAGACGATCCCATCTCATAATTATTTAATTTAAGCTCGCTGTTGGAGTGCCTATTTTTTTTTATTAATTTCACGATTTTTATCAATTTTCTAGATTATCATTGGTCCATATTTAATGCTTGTGAGGATTCTCTGAGCATTTTACTACTAGTATTTAGGTTCCCACGTGATCTTTAAGTTATCTTAGAATTAATAGGTTAATCGTACATATCTAATTAAACTATTATTGTGTATCATATCTCAATAAATATCATGTATACAATCAGTCCAAAAATATATCAGAAAGATATTTACTTGCCAAAGTTAGAATTATTCAGGATTAAAAAGTAGGTAACACCTATTACTTAATTAATTTATGTTATTAAGTTACATGATGATATAAAAAATAAGAACCCACCAGCTATATGCACTTTCTTGTCTATTTGACTTGCATATTCGAATGACTGAGAAACTTTATGGAATTTTTTAGTCGTAAAAAACCATTTTATCATTTCAACTTTTCGTGAATTGATTATATTGATCTATTTTTTTTATTAGTTTGATCATGTTTTAGGGTGAAAGGGTAAAAGTGATGGTGTAGGAGCAAATATATATTTAGTTATATTTTTATAATTATTTTAACAATATTTAATACTTTAAAATATACTTATTAATCTGATAATATTATTTTTATTCTAACAATATCATTTGAACCGTCTTTTTTTAAATAATAAATAGGTGAATATCAAAAGTGATCTATACGGTAAAAGTGGGTCAATATGTTTTTTTTTTTTTAATTTATATATTAATTTTTAAATAGGTTGTGATACATGTACTGGTGTATTTCCATTAAAGGCAGTTTTAGATCTTCTTTTTTTGGAGTGTAAAATAGTGTACAATAATAAATAAACACCTGCATGTATATTATATTGTCATTCTAGGGATCACTGGGGTTGATTGAGATGCTCAGGTCTTGTTATTTAAAGCAGACGCATTTGTCATGTGCTCCATTAATTGTTTTAGTTAATTCTATGAGTCAGATCTGTTATATTTGATACATTAAATTTTAGTGATTAGAAGATATATTTTTTAGATATTTTTGGTTGTTGAATGAGATGTCATAGTATTTAATCTGGAAAACTTAACTGTCCTCAAAAAATTAATTCCTATTATAAGTACTTGTTCAGTGACACACAAATACGTGTGCGGCTTAAGAAACATTAAAAAAAAAATAGTGGGCGAGACAAATTAGAAACAATGAATAGGATAATTTTTCTGCTTATATAAATATATGAGGAAATTCATTCGAGTGCTAACATTAGATAACTTTCTCTACACTTATTTATTAAAATTATGTAATTTTGTTATAAAAAAAATCATCTTTCCTTATTTTTCTAAAAAGAAATATATCTCCATCTTCTATGCAATATTTCTTATGCCTCAAAACGTTATGTCGTTATAATGGACGTTAAGTATAAATTTAGAATGCATTTTTACAATCAATATCGCCTAAAATTGATTATATTTTTGAGTATTCGGGATTTAAAGTGGATCTATAAGTCATAAAGTGGTTGGATTGATTTCTCATTATATTATAAATTAAAGAACACGTTTTTTTATATTTTTGCCCTTTGTGGCACGAGAGAAAACTGTACATATTTTATCAAATATTAAAATGCTCAATTATTTCTTGGTGGAGTGCTTAATATATTATGCGATAGTGGTTGTCCTGTTAAATTTAATTAATATTTACAAATTTTCTATTATATTAATTAAACATTTTTTTTATTTTAATGGTGTTTTAATTTGGTACGAAGGAGTCTCTTTTTTATATATATATAAACAATAAAAACAGAAGAAGGACCTGTTTGGTATGACTGCAAAATCTCAACCCCCGAAGCATTGAAGCGATATACGAAAGGGACCTCACTATAATATTTTTTTTTTTATATATACTTAGTGACAGGGGACCCCGAATAATATAACTCAAAGAAAAAGATAAATAATAAAGAAAAATGTTGGAAATAGGGTTACAAAATATTCATTCCGTCCTAAAAAAAAAATAATTAAAAATATAAATTTTTTAGTTTTCAAAAAGTTAAAATAAAATACATAAAGTGAAAAATAAAGATATTATTTAGTAGGGTCCATAAATATAAAAAAAATAAAAGTACTCATCGTTTTATATAATCTTATAGGATCATTAAGAATAAATTTTTTAAAAAAATTACTTTTTTTCCCTCTTATGTGCAAATTGTATTTTGTTTATTTTTTTTTAAAATGGAAAGAGTACATATTATGGTTATTCATTAATTTGCGTGATTAATCTAAAAATTAAACCATATAATATAAACAAATTTAATACCCGTGCATATTTTAATATACATTTAATTTCTATTAAAACGGGTATATATTAGAATTATTATGATTTTGTAGAAAGACTGTAAGGGATATGAATTTGTTCAAAGGAAATTTAAATTTTACTTAGTTAATGGCGTTTGTGAACCCCTTAACTTTTGATTAAAGTTTTTACCTTATTAAGATATGTAATTTCTATTGTTAGTAATTTTTTACGAGTATTCTTACTAAATTAAGTATTGAAAGTACCGGTGTAAAATATCTTATCTTATTATATTTTTAATTGATTATTTTACCTGTAAAGTACTATCCCCTCCGTTCTTTTCATGAAACAAAAGGAATACTAATTACTTTATAGTTAATTTATAATTATTGTAGTTGTTGTATTAAAATTAAATAATTTATTAGTCATTTTTAATGTTAAGATTTTATAAATTGATTTTTTTTTTTTAAAGTTTATTTCAAATTTTAGAACATAGGGATTAATATCTAATTAATTGATGAATTTAAATTACCTAGTATATCATTAGTCTAGTGTGAGGAATTGTACTGTCTGAGTTGGATCTAAGATGAGGATTTCAACTACAGCCTCCCAAAATCTCTTAATATATTATCAAAGATATTTGTTTGACTTATGCCTTACTTGAATCGACGAAGTCGTCATTTTCCACATTTCTTTAGGGTAGAGATAATAAAATGACACTTTCCTACAACATTATAATCATAAAAATGCATTAAACGTTCATAAGAATAAGTATGACCATAAGGATCATCTATTTCATCATACATTTGCAAGTTTGGGACTTTGAGAGATCTGACAATCCTAACTTAATTCATCAAGATCCTTAGTAAAAAGATATGTATATGATCTTTTATCTTTGAATCTGGCACGTCCTTTGAAGAATCTTTGGGGAGACGTTTCTCCAGAAAAACTATTACGGCTCCGGAGTTGTCTTCGACTCTGAACACCACTTTTATGTTGTGGAGGGTATCTTGTTTTCTTTGTTGTCTATCCGTACTAGAGGACTGGGTACTAGTGCTTTTGCTCGCGTGGTGTTCTCAGTAGCGACCTGATCAGAAAGGTGTTCCCTTTTTGCTTAACATACTACCATCGACTCTTATCAATCCATAAACTACTTGTTAAGCTCTTTTCGTTGAAGTTGAAGATAATTTCCTCTTATCTTGGATTTCTTGGAGATGAGGCTGTTTGTCAGCATCAGTTGGGTGATGTGACTGCGAGCATGTTTCTTTATAGAAATTGTTGTGGCGGCTTCGTGACGGCATTGGTGTCGTCATGGAAGTTTTTATAAAGAATGGTTAAAAGAAAATTTTATTAAATATTAGAAGACCCTTCTTTTAGTGTTAATGTTAACGTTCGAATTTCTTTACATGTTCAACCATTAGCTTAGATATGAACCTAAACAGAAAGAATTACCAAAAAGTACTTAACAGTTTGGGCCGTCGGGAGATACCTTTAGTATAAGAGTAAGAATAGATTTCAAGATATGTTAACAATAGAGATAATAAATATTTAGTAGGTTAAAATATCGTTCCCCATACATTTATTAACGTCTTCTCAATAGGACAACAACTCCTAATAAGAGTTGTGTAGCAAAGATCATATTGGAGAGGTAATGACCATTAGTATTAGATATGATAACTAGTTAGTACCTTAGTGATGAGGATAGTAATTACTCTCCGCAAGAACTTTTTACGGATAGTAATAAAGTCTGATTTTTTATCTTTGCACCTCACAAATTAATAAATCGAAAAAAATATCTTATCTGCAAAAAAATCTCACGGACAGTATGTAGACCCCAATATATTCTTCAAGGACGAGGAAGTTGTTTTGCTTCTTGTTCTATTTCTCTCGAGTACAGTTTTATTAACCTCCTAGATTGACTTGTACAGAATTGATAGCTGCTTTTTGTGCACAACTTTTGTTATTGGGTATAGTGTGTCTTTAAAAAAAAGGTTGTAATTAACGTTTAATAAAAGAACTTCTGCTTAATAGTCATATTATTTATAGAAGTCACTTCATTCATGTATTCAAAAATTTGGTGAACAATTGGCTTCATTGTTCAGATAAATGAGTTGTCTTCTTTATATGATTTTTACTATTTTATTTGGTCTAGTTAATTTACAGCATTAATTTTTCTTGTTTAACGAGTTTGTTTTTATAATCTCTCTTTTTCCAAGAACTTTGTATGTTATAGAGGGTTTTAATAACATTAAATGTTTTCAAGAACATTCTTTTTTCAGTATTATATGCTTTTATAATTTCTTTCATTCATCTGCTGGGTTTTATATTGAGAGAAGTTCTTGCTGATAAGATATTTTTTTTTTAATTTGTTTAATCGCAAGGGCAAGAGGCAAAGATGAAAAATCAGACTTCATTATTATCCGCAAGAAGTTCTTGTAGAGAGTAATTAGTATCTGTAAGAACTTATTACGGATAATAATGAAACCATTCTAATCTAGACCGTCTAATATTACAATGAACAGGTGAGGATAGGTTGGTTAGGAATATATATATATATATATATATATATATATATATATATATATATCCAATCATCGGAACTGTTGGCCGAAATAGTGTCACCGGAATCTGGAAAAAAAAAAACAATTTAGTTGGACTTTTAAGATTTCAACCTGACCCATAGGTATATGGGTCTTAAATTGAACAAATAAATACATGTATATATTTATTTGTTAGACACTGTAAATAAAAAATTAAAAGAAAAAAAAATATCTATAATACGCAGTAACTACCAGTAACCTCATAATAAATAAAATTTATTATTTTTCACCAGATAAATCACCAGTCTTTGTTAGAGCACACCTTTTAGTAAATAAACACCATTATTTCTATCATATCAATCCACCACATTTTATGTTATAAAATTTCTAAAAACACACCTTACCAAAGAGTAAGCGTGCTGCGCTTACATTCCTACTACCCTCATCCAAAAAAATTAAAAAAAAATCTTGCCAATCCATCCTCACCTGTTCATTGTAATATTAGAGGGTCTAGATTAGAATGGTTTCATTATTATCCTTAACATATATATATTCATTTCGAAGTGATTGAGTACGAATCTGAGTTGAGTGCTCTAATCTTGATGCAAAACATAGTTTTAGGAGTTGACAACTAGATAGCTGCAACTGTACTAGGGCATTTTAAAGTAGTACAATTCATGATCTAGTCTTCTAGACAAGTAGCTTGATTATGTTGTGATTTGTGAATAATCTGTAAACAGGTATATATGATAAGTATCATATTTTGTTTCGAAGTATTCTTTTGATTTGCTTGAAAATAGAAACATTTTGATAAATCTTCGTATTCATGCACAATCTTTAACTCCATCCATCCACAAGATGTAGCATTGCGGTTCCTTTTGCCGCCTTCTTGTTTTATTCCCTTTCTTTCTATTTATATTTTATAAATAATAATTTCAAAACTTTATAAAATTGTGGGAACATTTTGATATAATACGAAGACAACTCTATTGTAATTAGCTGTTCATAATGCTATCGAGACCTCATATTTCATTCAGTTTCATGAGGCATTCATGCCAACAAATATTAAGGGGGGGGGGGGGGGGGGGGGGGGGGGGGGAACACATGCTATCAAAACCTCGTATGTCATTCAGTTTCACGAGGCATTCACCTCAACAAATATTAAAAAAAAACAAGCATATGCCATCAAAACCTCATATATTATACAGTTTCATGAAGTATCCAAACCAAAGTGTTTTTACCACATAAAAAAAATCCAAGTGAAATGTAGATGTTTCACCTAGAGAGTACAGCAACTGAGTACTACGCATAGATTTTCTCCTATTCTTTTTATATTTTCATCTTCTTCTTCTTTTGTTTTGGGGGGGTTCTCTACAGCAAAATAGTTTTGCATGCACAAATTGTCATTCGGCGAATCTCAGGACCCTAAAGTAGGGGCTGACCTTAGGATTTGTGGCTCCATCTTCCTGAACCAGCCTTCCGTCTCCCCCTCTTTCTCTTATTGTTGGAGGAAGCAAGCTTGGATACGGAACGTATTTTTGGATTAGGTCGATCATCAGCTAGCAATTCAGAAAGCACTGGAACTAAAGGAATGGTGCTCTCCTGCTCTTCCTTTGGTACCTTGAGCTTCTTTATGTCCTGAATCTCAACTTCGTCAAAGTTATTCAGCTCTTCTTTTGTTTTGCGGTTAATTATCAGATGTACATCCCTTGACTGCACAAAACAACGATGAATGAATCCAAATAGATGATAAGAAAAACACAAAAAAGTAAAGAATTTCAAAAGTCATGGGTAGTTAGGCAAGTAGATGTTCTCACTACTAGAGAAATCCTACATTTTGGATGGGAAAGGAGTGGCTACCTGAATAGCTGCAACTGTATATCAAAATTAAATTTCTATGCATTTTTCAACACTGTTCACTTCAAATCATAACAGACCAACAGAGCATGCAGGTGCTCTTTAGTGCTCATCAACAGAGATTTAAAACACATCGCACAATAAAAGAGGTCCAATAGCAATAGAGATTAGACCATTGGTATCCCAGCAAAATGGTACAGAATTATGTCACGAACCTCCCGTGGCATACAAAACCACCAAAATAAGATGTGAAAGTGTGTACCCAAGAAGGTATGAAGGCAGATTATGACGTCTGAGAACTGACATCTAAAGTCGGAACTGCCATGTGTATACAAAGTCAAAACCTGTGTTTGAATGTGATTGTCTACTAAACCATCAAAAAAGTAAAATACTGCAGAAAAGATCTTCAATGTTAGGCATGTAGGAGATGCTTTCAGAGTTGCAACTGCTATAATGAAGGCCGACAACTTCAGCAGCTACGAGGTTTGTAGGCAACAGAATTTCTTTACGTCTTTACTATTTTTATTGTTATTTTAGTGTAGAGAGAGAAGTTAGGGGTAAAATCTTTTCCATATCATTCAACTTTTGAGATAAGTAGTAAGATTTATTATGATAGTTTCAAACCTTTAAAAAATCTATAATGTTGATTAACTGCACCAAGAAATCTACCTGAATCAGTCCTGTGCATATTAAGCAGACTAAGAACATTATACAGTAATATATTTACAACCTCCAGGCTCCTTGTCCATAATATTGACCGTGAGGATTTCTTTCATAGATAAAATAAGAGATTTTTAATATACGGTATAGTACATAAATGGAGAACAAGGAGTCCTTCAAAGAAATACAAAAGCTAAAATATGAAAAAACTAAAGAAGCTGAACGTGAGGATATGACGTAGGGGAAAGATGGGAAACAAGTTTACATAGTGATAAAACCATAGAGAGAGAGAGAGAGAGAGAGGCGGGGGACAACAAAGTGGAGGATGGAGGGTCTGAAATCACATACATTTTTGCATGAAGTCCCAACTTGCGAGTGATCCGTGCTTTCAATAATATCAGGAAGATAAGTCACCTCTCCATGACTTGAAACTGCGCTTTCAGGCAGATCGACCGTACTATATTTAGGCTTAAGCTGAGATGCAATACAAGATGATCGTACCAGCATTCTGTCCCCAATGTTTGGAGGAGAAGCATGATTTCGAGTAGAACCAGTAAATGCATTACATGGTACAAGCAAGCTCAACTTATCAGTGGAAGAAATCTGTTCAGCATTTTCAATCATTACCTTGTTTAGTCTGGTCTTCAGCTCTCTAACATGTGACTCTACAACTCCAATCTTCCAAAGTATTTGTTCCATGGAATTATCATCATCTCTGAACTCAAGTGATATTGGTTCATCACTAACCCCAAACACACTTTTGACGTTAATTTTCATATCCATTGAGATACCTGGATGAGTAATAAGTTGAGCAAATCACTGAAAATGTCTTCCTGAAATCAGCTAAAGAGAAATATATGGCATCATAATATAATCATTTCTTTCCAAAACTGAATATAAGTATTTCAAACATGGTTGTCGAGTATCAAAAGTTCAAAACAGGTTTCTCTCATTTCCGGCCTTTTTACCTTTATGGTCACCTTATCTTCTATTCTTCTTATTATTCAAAACTAAAAGACTGTAAAATTTACTGAACAATGAGATATCATATTATTATAATATAACATGTAAGATCAATAAATGACATATAATTCATTGGCCATAATAACTATTTGAGATATATACACACTTTCATCGTCCAGTATGAATTCAGAAGCTACAGGAAAACCCACTAAGGTGGTAGCTCTTCTCAGGGTTACTTCCATATATCGCAATATATATTCACCATTTTGAAACATGAAAGCATCAAAAATGAATAAATAAATGAAATCTAGGGACTCCCAAAAAAATTCGGAGCTCTATCAACCTTGATTAAAAAGTTTTGACAACAAAAATAAGGCTTACTCACAAAAGGTAAGATGACCCTTAGTTCCTTACTTCTCTTAGATCTCACAAGGAATCCTAGTTTTCTGCATTCTTGGAGAATTCTACTCAAAAATTTAGTGATCATAAATGACATGGTGTGAAATTCATCCACCAATGTAAGTGAAATTCGTCAATTACCCCCAAAAAATAAATAGCAAATGAAGCTCCAACGTTCCCAAACAGCAGAACATACCAATATGGATTTTATGATGTGCACTTTCTCACGGAACAGCTTTTTCGGTTTCATTAACTACAAACCATAGATACCGAATTACTCTAGCATCACCCCATATTATATATCTTAAGTATTTTCTTATAATTAACTCTCTTTCTCGCAGCTCATACTAACTTCTTCATAAATAAGGATTATGGATGTACAACAAGCATCAGATTTACAATATATGTGATCCTAAGAAACAGCTAAATGCACGAAGGTAGAAATAAGACTTGAGTTTGGCTCTTTAAATCCACCAGGAACAGATAAGCATGGTCTTGTCTCCTCAAATCGAATAACCAACCTGATAATTAATCCTCGACAAGAAAATTTAGAAAAATAGGTTTTTGATAGAAGAAAATGCAAAAGAAAAATACTCATCAATCTCTAAATGTTTTTTCTAGAGACGTCTAGAAATAAAATGAATGTATACCCTTGTAGATAGTCTGTATATGAAGTGAGTTGTAGTGATTTGTGAGTTGTGATTAAAGTGGATTAAAATCCTCCTTAATTTCTATGGGTTTTTTTGGCAAAGTGCTCTTATATATGGAAAAGGAGGGAGTATAATATTTTCATACAATCATACTACTCGCTGCATAATCTTGAGGTAAAAAGTTCATTGAGAGAGAGAGAGAGAGACGTGGCTATTAATAGGTTTAATTTGTACAAGTTAATCGATACAATCAAAAAATTAATTATGCTTTTTGACGATTGTATCTTGTGTCCTATCCGCATTGTCTGTATTTACTAAAGCCACACACGCAACAAAAATGAGAGATATATAAATAAGTTTCCATTTCTGACCTAGATTTGCCCACTCATCACCAATAGAAGGAACATCAGCACTAGACCTCCTATTCCCTACAAGATAACACTTATCAAACTTCAAACCTGAATGAGAAATAGAACACATAAACAGAATCCCTTTTTGGGTGTGAGGGAGTAATCAATATGAAGCAGCTTTTGGGAACATTAAAAAAATTTGTACCAAAATAAGAGAACAAGTTATGATGTGCCATATATGCTGCTTTGTCAATTGTGTCTTCAACTTGCTTTCTTTTCTTTCTCTTCATAACTTTCTCTCTCAGGGCATGGCTAGATAATGGAAGTGACTTTGCACCAAGATCTTGTACAGTAAAGTCCTTAGATTTAAGCTGCTTTCTTTGGTTGTTTTCAGCTAGTTGCAAGTCATACTTTAAAGCTTGGGACAGGAATCTCCTGATTTGCAGTTCAACCCATTTACAACGCCATGTATAAGATTGTATATATGTCTTCCAGTGAGGTGACAACCTTTTCTTCCTGGGAGAACAGTAACATGATAAATCAATTGCACATGGAAAATATGACTTCAACTTATGCGTATATGTGCAATCAGGAAAGGTAAGATAAGTTCAGCTATTATGGAAAAAATAAAGACAGAGAGACAACCATCAAGAACCTTTTTCTAAAGACATATATACTCCTCTAAATTCTACAAGGGCCAAAAGGGTGCTCAAGAGCATTTTCGTATGTTATGTTTGGAAGGATGTTAAAGTCTCTGTGTACTGAGGTTATCCATTCATTTTAAGGATACAAGAATATTGCCACTGAGAAACTATCCATATCCTAGATCAATCTATTATGGATGAAAGTTACACGGTTACCTAAGCACAAATTAATCTAAAGAAACAATATCAAGTTGAATGAAGTGTTAGTTTTTTAAGTGCAGAAAGTCAATATCCAAACAGAAGGCATATTGATACAACTGGTTAGTGTCTCCGTAAGTGGTAGGAGTAATTAAGTACAACTTTCAAAGCAAAAAAGGTTGGTATCAGTTGTGTATTTTACCATAATTAAATACATTTTGCTTAGTTCAGAAAAGGAAAAAAAAAGAGAGCATAATTTAAACATTTAAACACGATAAAGCAGTCTAAAAATCTATCATGCAGGAGCAGAAACAGAAATACTTCCATGCGGCCACAGAGGGAGCATTAGTGCCCATATGTGTATCAAATATATGAATGACCAAAAAAAATAAATTGAGTGGCTTATACTATACAAATTTGAATGGAGAAGCACTTTGGCACCAGAATAAGATTAGCTTTAAAGCCAACCAATTCTCATCTGATTTGGGGAAAAAACCTAATAAATATAAATAAATCTGTTATATGAGAAAAAGGGAGATGCATAACTTAGCACACAACTTGCGTTCTCAAATTCTATGAACCCTCACTTTTTTCATGTTCGTTTCATCCGTATGGTCAAAAATTTTAACTTGATCCTAAACATAACAATTTATTCCGCTTGATCACGTAAGTTGTGTGCTCTCCACATTGCAATTTGGGATTTAATTTCACTTTGCAGTTTATGCTTTATATAGTTAAAGGTAAGTTATTAATTATTTTCTCTTGTTCCTTATAAAAATTACTTAAACTCCTCTAGTTTAGAGTCTTTAAACTATAAATTGTATATTTAAAGTTTGTAGGCTTCTTTGACTACTTTAACATTAAGCTTCAAGCTCATATGCTTTATTCTCTGAGAAACTGAATTCTCTCTATGTTTAGACATATAATTATTGCATTTTACATTTCTTACCGTATCTTACAATACAATTCATGATTCAAAAAATTTTAATACACTGTACGTTTCATAATTTGACAACTATGGATGATATCCTACATCCAAATAAGTTTTGTAAAGTATGTTTAATGTATCCCCCATGCTCCCGTATCCTATTCTTTTGAAATTTGATTAATAGGCTTATTGTTATAACACGCATCCAATACATTCAGATATGTGCTTCTTATATGTCTTGAATGAAGTTTCACAAAGTAATTCCATTACTAGAGATAAGTTATAGCCGAATTTTCATCAAAATAATTTCACAACAACAAAAAAAATACACAAAGGTGCTAAGTTGTTCAATTAGTTATTGATTTAAAAAACAAGAAAAGGGAAAAAGGGAAACTGAATGTGTATGGATGGATAACAGTTTTTACAAAAAAAAATGTATTAGGAGAGTGACACATTATGCGGTTACAATTAGCAAATGATGAATGCTTTAAAGTTTAAGTGATTCTAAATTGATTCCTTGTGGAAACACATAACCATCTGTTACAATCCTGGTGGGATTTATAAGGGGTATTGGGCCCGGGTGGCTTTATTTTAAGCATGGGTCTCAAGTTTAAGAATTTGACTAATGCGTTAAAGGGCTTTTGGTTGAGATTATCAACATTTGAACCAAAGCAACCACCATGTTTCAATTATCGGAGCACCTTGTAATAAAGGCTACTATGCTAAACCAAAAAGAAGCATCTAAACTCGTACATTACTAAAGGAAGATATTCCAGATCTTCCATTCACACAATCAAGTTATATTTATTAAGTGCGGCACTAACTAGATGGAACAAATAAAATAGAATAAAGAAGACAATCGTTCCCTTTGACCTCATTCATTGGCAAGGTTGAATTTGAAGCTAGAAATTAGAATTCCGCATTACAACAAATGACCATTCGCTTCTCACTTTTAAAAGCAGGGACTGATAAAGGAGGTAACAGATAAGCTATTCTTAATCAGCATCAAGCGCCGATTGCTATCCTAGTATAAACGCCCTAATTACTAAATATAGGACTATCAGTTATAGGTACTCAGAAACCCTTTAATGTCCTTTCATGAGGAGAGGGACACCATTTTCAGGCTTTTCTCTTATCCTTTTTCTTCTATCAAGGAACCAGTGGGAATGTGTAACAAATATAGCCTAACAAATAAATGGAGGGTAGAGATTAGACTTAGATGGATGGTTAGGATTGGTTGTTCAATGAAGTCTATATAATGTTAGCTATGTACTGAAAATGGGGTATCGAATGTTATGAAACCAATTTTCCAAACTCTCTATCCAAATTTTTCTCTTCCTTCCCTCTAATTTCTGGAGTTCGATCCAAACTCGAATTGGATCACTTGGAGTTTGTACGGAGACTTGAATATCCGTAACAGAATGGCTGGCAGAGAGGGGGAGAGAAAGAGAGAGAGAGAGAGTATATCAAGCTAAAGCCATTACCATACAACGATGTCGAATGAAATAGAAAACGTTTGTACAAATTGCAGAAAAAGAAGTTGATAATAAGAGATAAACAAAGAAAACAAGATACCTCCAACAATGTAATTAAAAGCTTAGTGAAATTCTATAAGAAGTAATTGTCAATAAGAAGGAACTCCAATGCTTGTCTTCTATTTTTCCTTTTTTGTGGTATGAAATTGTTAGGAAGTTTTACACCCCTAAACATATCTCAAATCAAATCAAATTACGCCTGAAGGTTTGGAAAGCTAACATGTTTTTCACAATCTATATGACAAGTCGACAACAGGGTCTTTAGTTAGTAAAATTTCGTTGTTACCCTTTGTACAGGAGCATTATTTAACATATACAAAATGCTGAAGACAAATTGTACAAAATAATGTAGAACTAAAATTAAATACCTCATTCGAGACACTTCACCAAATTCATCACCACATAATTTCGACATAACTTCAGGATCGCTCAACATTGCGTCAGTCTCATCTCCAGAAGCAGTGTTACCAAAAGAACTTGAACTCTCAGTTGCATCCTCGGATTCAGTTTCAACCAGAGGATTGACAACAGGATGTGTACATTCCACTATATTGACCTCCGAATGCTCAACTCTATTCGCTTTCTCAGCTTGTTCATGCAATGAAGCTTCCAACTCAAAAATGCTATCTTCAGAATTACTTGCACAACTGATATGCTTATCTACTGGTTCTCTGATGGAACTTCCATTCTTCACTGTGTTGACCTCCAAATGCTCAACTCGATTCGCTTGTTCAGCTTGTTCATACAATGAAGCTTCCATTTTAACAATGTTGTCCTCATAATTACTTGTGCAAGTGATATGCTTATCTACTGGTTCTCTCACAGCACTTCCATTCTCCTTACTAGCCGAAACATCCATTACATCCAATGTTCCTTTAAGCTCCAAATCAGGACCCATAGTGCAACTCAGTTAATCTTTTTTAAAGAATTCCAGAACATATGTTGCATCTCATCTGCAGTTTCAACAAAGTTTAGCCAATAAACAATGTCAAATAGAGAAATTACAAAAAATGGTAACACTGTTAATAGTAATTAAATTAATTACAGGCTTTAAGGGAATTCATATCACTGTGCAATTTACTCCAAGATACTAAATGAGACATGATTTAATCAAAGTTTGGTCTTGGTTTGTTCAAGGAATCAAACTCCACTATAAGTATGACAGCATGAAAAGAACCATTCTGCATATACAAATATAAATTCCTCATCCAGAAAATCGATGAATATAAACTCCTAATTATAAAGTTCAATAGGACGTAAGTTTTGGTTTCTGCCCACAAAAAGTAACCTTTTTACCTTTTCTTCTCAAGGAAAGTAATCCAATATAATCTTGCCTTGTTGTATGGCCTAAATACATCAGCTATTTACTGAAAAAAGAATTACAAGTTGATACGATCAATATATTGCTATCTGATCACGGTTTTATCTTCTTTTAATAAAGTTGAAGATGTCATCACTTATATATATACTTATATATATATATATATATATATGGAAAATGGTAACTAGATAATATGTTTTATGTATAATAAAAGAAAAAAAGTACATTTTTGGCTTATATACCAATTCCAAGACAATAAGACCAGGATTCCGACTCATAGAACTATCAAGCAATACTAGCAAGTAAGAGAAATGGCATCACAACACACATAATGTCAACATGGCAATCATGGATAATCTTTCATTGCCTCCAAATTCCAATATTTTATCCCTAAATCTAATTCAAGTAAAAGAAATATAATAAAAATCTAAATTATAACGTCTTTTGAAACTAATTGCATGAGGATTGATACTTTATTTCATAACAAGGTCACAACAAAAACCTTAACCAGATAAGGATTATTAACCACATGAGCAAATGGTAGATAGAGCAATTGTTTCCATTTAAATTTTGCCAGGATTGTCATATACTTCCTCCGACCCAAAATTAAAGATATATTTAAAAAATGACGACTTTTAAATTTAATTTTATGTTCTCAATTGTACGGTACCCCTGACATTAGCTAAGAATTTAGTAGTGGTAGTGGGATGTTAGAAATTTTATAGTAAAAAACGTAATGGAAATTAGGAAGATCATGCCATTTGTCATTTTATAGTACTAAAGTTGAAATGTATTTCTAGTTTTGGAACAAAGGGAGTAAAATTTAGGGAGTAAAATTTAGGTCATATATCTTGTTCTCACTCAAGAATCTCCGAAAACGAATTCAGTTCCAAACTGTATGTAAGAGTAACAGTACAGATGAAAGAAGAAAAATAAAAAGATAAAACAGATAAAATTAACAAAAGAATAAAACAAAAGAATCAGTACAAATTCTTTCGAGCAGGGGATATGTGCTGCATCTTCTAATATACAGCAATTCAGTTCTAGGTTTACATGTATGAATCAATTGAAAAACTGGGTATATACGAAATCGATCAGCGCAATAAAGATATACTCACAATTGATCGGAATTGATTACTTAACGATGACTGTAAGAGATACTTCACCGTTGATTTCAATCTAGTGGCCGGAGTTTCTGAGTAGACCTAGGCTCAGAACGAAGAGGGAAGTGAGAATTGAGAGGTGAAAACTGTCGGGAGGAGGGAATCAGGGGAAGAGAGAGAAAATTTGGTCGAAGGATAAAGGAAGAAATGTAGCAAAAGCACAATTGGGATTTCTTTCTTTATTCTATTTTTTATGTGCTCCAAGAAAGATAAGGCGATTCTCAATTCCCAACCAACTGAACCAACCGCACGGTGAGGCAACCGAGTTTTTTTTTTCCCTTTTCTTTTTTCTCTTTTATTTATTTATCGCTCCTTCATTCCACAAAATGAAATTTTCATCTGTAAATTTAACATTTTTGTTTTTTCTGTTTTTATTTTTAAATATAATAAGTTTTTAATTTGTCACGGATAAGATGACATGATGGAGAAATTGTTCTATCAATTAAAAATGTTTTCGATCATCTCCGATTTAATATTTTTAGAATTGAAACGATCATCAAATTGAAAAACAATAACTAAATAGATAGATTTTTGATTTAATCAGTAATTGAACTGTTATTGAACTAATAACGTCATAAATATATAAAAATATATATTATTAATGATAAATAAAATTTAAAACATCTCTTTTTTGATAAACTAAAATATAATGAATTTATGTTACAATAATACTAAAAGTAGTTAATTTTTATATATAAAAAAATTAGTACCAAAAAATAATTAAAAATATGTTCATTGAATTAACTTAATCAATTTTACTAATTGAACTAGCAATTCGATCAGTGATCAACTACGTCAATTTAGATTTGGAGTAAACTAGTCCAATCAGACTGAACATATGAGTGAGTTATGATCGATTCTCAGTTCTTTTAATTGAACCGGGCACACTGGTCTTGGTTTCAAAACATTGCTCCAACTTTAATAATTTAAAAAAAAATTAAGTTCAATATACAGTTTTGCCTAACGAGCTCATAATTTAACATTTAAATCTTAAGATTTTTAATCCCTTTTCGAAATTCATTCCACTTCAATGAATATATATATCTCAATGACTAGTAACTTTTCTGTTCTCTTCACTTTTCTCTCTGCCTCCTCTAACGGAAAAAGCCTTCATCAATATGCATGTTTCGTTGGGGTTTTTAAACTTTAAATATTCTGTTCATTTATATTAATTTATTTTAAGCATAATTTTTTAATTTATAAATGTAACTTTTAAACTTTAAACTCACCCCAACATTTTTGGTACGATACGTTTAAGACTTGAAAGTAGCCTAAACATACTTTTGAAAGCACCAGAACAAACAATTCCATTGTCATTGCCATCAATCCATCTATCACTCCTCAGTTCCCTATCTAATGGCCTTTTGGACGGAACACTAACCTTAAATTGGATCATTAATCTTACAGAAGTGTTGATTTCATGAAAGACTAACAATGACTACCAACCTTTGGAAATTTTGACTGAATGAGTTAGTGACAACGTTGTTAATTTAATTGATCGATTAATTAAACTGAAAGTATAATGGTCCAATCCAAAAGGTTGAATATTTCTAATAGTGTAAACCTTAGTTTTGTTGAACAGAAAATATAAAATATATAATAAGTGATGGTACATAATGCATAAGAAATATGACATAAGTGCCATATCAAACTATTTGTTGAGATTTTTTGATGATAACAAGCTCAGAAAAAGTTTATTAGAGCTTGAGAAGTGTTGGCTTTCAAGCATTTAACGACCAAATCAATTTGTTTGGGTTTGACGATAATAATAAATGCTAGAAATTGAAGTGCGACGAGACAAATAATTCGTTAAAATTTAAAAAGGGTTAGGTTATTAGTATTTAAATATGGTAGCAAAAATCTCTCGTTTACTTCTTAGCAGGAAATCAAATTCAACATGCGCCACACATTAAAAAGATAACCACTTCCCAAAAGTGTTGGTTGAACTTGCAAATCACTTGCATATTCAGAAACTCCACTTGCAAGAAGAGGTTTGCCAGCTTGCGGCAGGAATCTGGCGCTCAAGTCATCATGGCAAGTTGTAAATTCTCACCCTTATGACATTGAAGAAATTCGACATTAAATTTACTTAATTTGCTACTCATTTTCTCCATCTTAGTTTGAGCACCAAGGGAAACGTGGTGGTTTGGTTACTATACAGATAGATCCCGGAGCAAATCTTACCTGTGAAAGTGGTAACGTACTATTGTTTCGAACTGATCATCTATCTAGTCATATCACATATCGTAAGATACAGACAACGAGCTAAAGTAATCTTTCTTTAGTTGGATAAAGGACATTTGAAGTTTCTTTCTTGCTTACTGAAGAATATGCATGGTACAATAACACATATTATTAAGAGTGGGTTGTCAATGGGTTGGGTGGACTTATCGCAGATAAACAAATCTGAATCTAAATCTGAATATCATTATCAGGATCTGAATTCAATTAATTCGAATATCTGAATTCAAAGAGAACAGATACATTATTTTCAATATATAATATAGTGAATTAACTAAATGATATCTTCTAATGTTTTGGTGTATGATATTCTCAGAAAACAATGCATAAAATGATATATAAAATAAATGAGTACATATCTCCTTTGTACTAGAAAATGCATGAGTCTCCATCTATATGTGTCAACATAAATGAAATGGCTATTGTAGACAGAAGATGTCCATTATTATTTATTTTTTAAATTTGACTATTGTATTGTCCCTTTTGTATCTGATAATTTATTAAAACGATGACAAAATAAAATGAGTTTATTTATTTTTATTGTTTTAATTTGGTAATGTATACATGTTTGTAGTTGAAGTGTAAGATATTGTGTGTTAATTAATAGATATACTAAAACTAATAGTTAAGACATGAAAACCTTCGTTAAGATTATTATTAAATATGTACTTTGAGTAAAAGTTTGTTTAGCATCAAGTTGTTCTTACTCGTTCGTCCTTAGCTGATTTGTCCGTTTGAATTTAATTGTTGAACCAATGTCACGTATCAGTTTCTTTTGAGATGGTATATTATTTAACTACGTTTTTTCTCATTGCCGACTAGATTAGATAATTCTGTTTAATATATTTGTACCTAAATTTAGAGTATAGACCATCTTGCATGGACTCGAGATTTATCGTTCAGTGACTTGTCTTTACTACTCTATATTGATGTACTTTGAATCTTAATTTTTATTGGTAGGTTATTGAGTCTACATAGTGTTTTGCATTTAAGTTATGTGTTCATACTTTACATAGTGTCACTATTGTCGTTTACGGTCCTAATTATTACTGTATTTATATATATATATATAATATGTTAGTAAGAAAATAACAAAACATAGTAAATATCTATCCAATCCATCTTTTAATATTTACAACAAAACGTTGGACGAAATTTATAAAAGATACAAAAAAATGACCTATAACAAAACTAAAAGAGACCGCGATATAAAGAATTGTCTGAAACTGTAATAAAAAATATTTAATTATTTTATTAATTATTATTTATTTTTTAAAAAAATAAATTAAACGTGTCGTTGAACTTTTAAAAATGTCTATAATCATTTAATAAATAAGTTCACAAATTTGCTTATTAAGTCAAGTCGAGAATTTTGTTGTGTTTTATTTTAAAATAAGAAAATATTGATTTAATTGTTATAGTTACATAACAAAAATATTAAAAATATAATAAATATTGTTAAACAATTTATTAAATGAATGAGTACATGTGAGTCGAGTTTGATTTGTTTATATTCGCAAATAAAAATAAATGTGTTTAAATTTGACTTCTTAAACAATTCAAGTTTAATTTGTTTATATTCACAAATAAATAAATAAATGTGTTTAGATTTGACTGTATAAACAAATTTGAGTCGAGTCTAATTTAGTTTATTTGCCAAAAACTCATTTCGTTTATACCAAAACCCACACGTATATAAAAAATCCAAATCGGAAACAAACGCAAATTTCTCCCTTCCAGTCTTGCCGCAAGAGAGAGAAAAGAGATGAGAGAAGAGAGGAGCTCATCGTTCTTCTCTAATTTCTGGTCATCTGCTCTCAGAGCCAAAACCCTAGCTCCGCCTACAGATACCTCCGTCCGTACAAATTCTGGCGATGGTTTAATTCGCCGTCTCGGCCTCTTTGACCTCATTCTTCTCGGCGTTGGCGCTTCCATCGGCGCCGGTATCTTCGTTGTCACCGGCACTGTAGCGCACGATGCCGGCCCAGGTGAGTTATTCATTTTTAATTTCAAAGATTGAATTTTTGAGCTTGACTTTTGTTTTACTCTCGGAATTTTTGTCAGCTATTGGTTGCTAAAGTTGAGATTTTAATCTCTTTGGCTTAATTTTTTTCAATTTTTAATTATTTCTTTTATTTTGAAGTTAGAATACTTTTTTTCCAATTCAATTTCCTGCTCCTTATGAGTAATGTAATTACTCTAGCATTTATGTCTGCATTAAACCTACCATGCTTTACCTTTTCTGCAGAAGTTTAATTAAATGTACCCATGTAGCTTAAATGTGACTACCTGCACTTTTTTGCTAATGGAAGAGTGTAGTGTGGAGTAATATTTTGTTAATTATGAAAGTAACAACTGTTTTGTAGGTCATCCGGTGTTAAACAATTGAACATCTTTGCCTATGTGATGTCAAAGAAAACTAGAGGTCCCTTGAAGAATTGGCACACACTATACTATAATCGTATTGTAGGCAATTTAGATGCAGGGTCTCTTCTTTCACTTTTTATTTATGACTAAACTGGGAATTATCTTTTTTATAATCGTAAAACACCATAAAATATGAATTTCTGAAAGGTACTCCCTTGTCATTGACTTTTCTCATTGTGTGATGGCTTGGTCAGATAAGAGGTTATTGAAATATAATTGAGTGACATCTTTTGTTCTTTCTTGAGAGACTGATAAATAAAGTGAGCAATTTTATGGCTGCCTGCTGATTTCTTAATATTGATTATAATCCTCTGATGTGATCTTAATATTTATTATAGTATGGGGTAGCATTTGAGTTTTGTTTATTGTTAAACTCTGCTTATTTTAAATATGCTTTATTTCCTGAGAAGAACCAACAATATATTCCCAACATCATTTCTGGAACTAGATTTTTTTGGTTTACATAACTTGGTAGAGTTTGTTTTGTATTAATACGACTCATTTTTTGTTGCTTCGTTGCAGGAGTCACAATTAGCTTCATATTGGCTGGAGCATCTTGTGTGCTCAACGCACTTTGTTACGCTGAGCTAGCTTCTCGTTTTCCTGCAGTAGTTGGTGGTGCATACTTATATTCGTACACAGCTTTCAACGAGCTTACTGCTTTTCTTGTGTTTACACAAATGATGCTTGACTATCATATTGGTGCAGCTAGCATAGCACGAAGTTTGTCAAGTTATGTAATTACTGTATTTGAGCTTATTCCCTTCCTCAAGGATAATATTCCAAGTTGGGTTGGACATGGTAGTGATGAAATGTTTGGGGCTCTATCTTTCAACATATTAGCTCCAATTCTCCTAGTTCTTTTGACAGTAATCCTATGCCGAGGTGTGGGTGAATCTTCTATATTGAATTCACTCATGACTGTTACAAAGGTAAACTTTCGATCTACTCTTTTATCTTTCAATTATAAATTATTAAATTTGAGTCTGAATTCTCTATGGTATTTTTTGCGGAAAACAGTTGAGTTTTAATTTATGCCTTGTGTTTGGTTATAATATAAACTGTTTGTCTCACGACTTTTCCTGTCTGCTTGCTAGACACTTCCATTTTATGATTGCTAAATAATATTTCCTCAATGTACCTATTCTGCCATTAATCAGTAGTGACTGAAACTTAACGTAAATGTAAGAATTGACAACCTCTTGGGCTGATGGGCAGGTAGTCATTGTTATTTTTGTCATCATTGTCGGTGCTTTTAAAGTTGATGTTTCAAATTGGACTCCATTTGCTCCAAATGGTTTTAGGGCAGTTCTGACAGGAGCAACTGTTGTATTTTTCGCATATGTTGGATTTGATGCAGTTGCTAATTCAGCTGAAGAATCCAAAAGACCACAAGTAAGTCGTAGGATAATAATTTGGATTCCCTTGTTGCACTAGTGTACTGCATTAGGCACCATGTCTATGAGGAAGATTCTTGTTTGTATGCCTGTTGGTATTCAATTTACTCATTAATTTTTTTTTATCTTCAATGTGAAATTTCAGCGGGACTTACCATTAGGCATAATCGGAAGCCTTCTTATCTGTATTTTATTATACATTGGTGTTTGCTTAGTGATTACTGGAATGGTACCTTACACTTCTCTTGGAGAAGATGCTCCCTTGGCCGAAGCTTTCACATCTAAGGGCTTAAAGTACGTATCTGTGTTAATCAGTTTTGCTGCTATTGCTGGACTGACTACAACCCTTCTGGTTGGTCTGTATGTTCAGGTAACTTATGCCAGAGTTTCACAGTCTTCACATCTTTCATCACATTATGTTTCCAGAGAAATGATTGGATGTTACTGATTTGTAGTCTCGGTTATATCTTGGGCTGGGAAGGGATGGTTTACTACCTTTGATATTTGCTAAAGTACACCCAACTCGCCACACTCCAATTCATTCCCAGGTCTGGGTTGGTATCATTGCTATTGTCCTGGCGGGGCTGTTCAACGTGCAAGTGCTTTCCCACATCCTCTCAGTTGGCTCACTGGTATGTCAGTTTCAAACTCTCATAATTTAAAATTGGTACCAAAACTAGTAATTTGAACTTGATTAATGTCTTTGTATGAATTTTATTGATTATTTTCTTACAAAAATGATGTCATTATTAATTTTGTACTCTAGAACTCTTTGTGCAGAGAAGCAAAAATCTACCAAAGGCTCAGTTAAATGTTCTGTTCTGATGGGTGATTTAAGGATCACATAATATTTATGAAAGAAGATTTATCTATATTAAACATTCTATTCCTTGAGCATTCTACTCATGTTTGGAATTGGGTTGTGTATAACTCACATGAACAATTATGTTTGTTTTAGACAGGCTATTCTGTTGTGGCAGCATGTGTGATAACCCTCCGCTGGACAGATAAGACTGCAAGTCAAGTTTCAGTGAGGCGGCACTCAAATAGGATGGAAGGTGTCTTGTGCCTTATTATAATTTCCTTTTGTGGTTTTGCTGCTGGACTCCTCTACCGTTTCAGTGCTTCATTGGCCTCTCTTATCATAGTCGTATTTATTGCAGTCCTTGCTATTGTGGGTCTTTATTTTCGTCAAGTAAGTAAAAGTCAATATTTTGCATACAGGAGATTGTAAATTGATTTGCTAAAGATGGATGTGGCAATTCTATTATTGGATGCTACATGTGTTATATACTTGAAGTGGAACAGAAAACTGAACTTTGAATGTTTTTATGGCATGAGATTTTGGAGGAACATGCATATGTACATGTGAGCAAATAAGACTTGCATAAATGGTGCAAGCTATGGTGAAGCTTTGAGTTCTGAATCCCCTCTCCCTAGTTGCAGGATTTATCACACATAGGTTCTTATGTGCGGGAAAACCTTTGCTGTATAGGTGCCAATAGCTTTGTTGATAAAACGTTTTTCTCACACTAAAATGCTTATTCTTAATTTATTTTAGACGGCACACTTGTTATGTTGTTTCAATCTCTGTAGAATATATGGGTGATTTGGCTAGTTTTAAACTTTAATACTATTTGTATCCCAGGGTTGGGCTTGTGATATAGGGCTTGTTCTATTTATCTTATGCTGATACTTTTGCTTTCTTTCTGAAAGTCGAGTATAGTGCTTTCTTCTCCATTATTTTTTTTTGTCTTGCAGACCTATACAGATCCACCTGGTTTCTCTTGTCCATGGGTTCCAGTCGTGCCGGCTGTTTGCATCTTATTCAACATGTTCCTGTTTTCTCAGGTTTGTTTTGATGTATATGTGATCTTTAACAAACTGTTCGCTGGACACTAACCAAGAATGAAGTAACGATAAAAATAAACCGATTATTGAAGGGTTTCAAGTGGGACTACTGGATATCCAGGCTAATTACTACTTTCATTTTGCAGTTGCACTACGAAGCCTGGGTGAGATTTGTCATCCTCAGCATTATCTCAGTTGGTATTTATGCAGCTTATGGGCAATATCATGCTAGTCCTGTAAGTTCCAATGAGACAATTATTTACCACAGGGCACCTGCTGAAGACACTCATTAATTATGCGTATAGCATATCAACACACCGCCGTCCATGTTGATTTGGCCTGTCTGTTGTATTAGTTGTCTAAATTTCATACAAGAGGTTCACTGTATTATGAACATTCATTTGTTGGGCAATGTGTTGCCCATAAATTATAGCACACAAGTAATTGACCGTCAAAATGTAAATATTTAGAATTTTACTTTGTATCCCAAACTATACTTGGCTGTGCAATAATCTGTTGTAGCAATTGAAGAGCTGCATTTTCCTCCATAACATGTTGCAGAAACATTGAGCAGAAATTTGTAAACTGTTTTTGTTGGTGTGCTTTTTGGTGATTTTCTTGTCGAAATTTTGACTGACATGCAAACTGCCATTCTCGAAGGCCTACCATTTTCAGGATTTTAACTCGAACAAATTTCAGTCTTGCAAAAAATATTGGAACAAAATGAAATTCCTTAATATGTGTTTTCACAGGTGAAAATATTGACATCTTGATCCAAAAAAAATCTCATCGCTCAATTACAAAGAACATCGGAGTAAAATCCTATGGTACGCCTTAGACAGTCTTGCACGCTAAGCAATTCCACATCGAAAACTTCAAATTGTTTTGCGCTGAAAAATGTGGATGGTCCAACCTGAAAAACGAGAGCATGTCTTCATTAGTAAATAGTAATCCAACTCAGTTCAACTTTGAGGAAAGGATTAACAGAAAGAAATGAAATGAAATTGTACAAGTGACTTCTAAAGGCATGACAAAGATATATACACTTCTTCCATTACACTTTCAATTGTTGCATGTTATTAACTGTTTACGGCATGGACTTTATGAATAAACATTTAAACATTATAATTTAATACTATATGTTTTTAATAGCTGAGACTATATATATATATATATATATATATATATATATATATATATATATATATATATATATATATATATTTGATAAGCTATTTTATTCTAATATATGTGTAGTATACTGTTAAATATATAACATTCAGCCAGATAGCATAAAGCCAAATTCTGTCACTAAAGATATAGTTTTCTACCTGGAACTAATCCATTAGTGCCCAATCGGATTTTCGCAGGAGAACCCTGTATGTAGGTGCCGTCAATACGCCGACCCGACTCATTATTACCAACATATTGAAAAATCACCTGCAAAATGCAAAACTTAAATTAGATACAAACTTGAAGATTGTTAACAAAATCCCACAAATGAATATTAATGAAAACACAAACTCTAATCATTCCCCCTCACCACCACCCGTGCCCACGCGCTTTTGCTAGTTGGTATTCTTTTCATGCAGTCCACCTTGGATTACACATTCAATCCTTGCTCATGCATACCTAATTTCAAGTTGAGTGGCATTTCGATATCCAAATAGGGTCTAAACTAATATTGATATATTAAGTAGGACATTCTAGTACTGAGATTGGATGATATCAGATTTCTTGAAGTTAGCAGGCATAAAATAAAAAAGCATAGCATGGAAAATAGTCAATGGTGAGAATGAAGAAAAGTTGCAAGAACCACCTTGAGTGAGTAGTATTCAACAGAAAATTCATGGAGAAAAGCATAAAGAAAGACTATTTCCTTATTCCGTTTGTCTAGAACTGTACTTGGAGCAATGTCCAAACTATAAACAAGATTTTTCAAAGAAAAAAATCAACTTTTGAAACTACAAACAAGTCATGAGCTCCATTACTATATGTGTCAAAGGTGAAATATCAACAATTCAAAGTTAGCTGCCAGCTCTCATTTTCAACATGTTTAGAGACTATCTACGCATTAGCATATGTGTCAACTTTCAGGAAGGAAACCCTAGAGTTTAAAAAAGCAAGAGAAAAACCTGTTGACCAGCCTTTGGGCAATCACCTTTACCAACTTCAAAATCCTTGTATATAAGCCCAGAGTCCTTCTTTGCATAGATTTCAGGTGTCACTACTTTGACCTCAAAACCTGAATGGAATCCCCAGATACAACTGTCAGTTCCTAGGTTTTATACATCGGTGATAAACTGTAAAGATGATTATGAAAAAGATGAGAGGCAAAGTTAAAGGAAATTTATAATGTTATAACTTTAAAATAAACAGCTGATTCTTTTATTTTTTTATTTTTTATTTTTTGCTAATTAAACCAGCTGATTCAGTTGTAATAAGAACAAGATAAACCTTCTCTAAAAAAACTTGGGAAGTCTTCAGGTGCATTATTTTCTTTCTGCACCCGCTTGTTTTGTTGAAGTAAACACTTTTCATCAAACGGGCTCTTAGGTTTTATTTTCCCAAAAGAAGGCAAAGTTGGAAACAAGCCTACTGAGACCAAAAAGACGAGGAGTCGTCTCCACTTCCAATTTTCCTCATAACGCAATAGATGTCCATCCTGTTCTCTAGCCATAAGTGAAAGACTTATCTTAGGTAACTACCAGAGGAAATAAAAATTAACTAAAACATTGTCAACAAATTAATAGGTCCTACCTGAAATCGGAACTTAAGCATCACTGCACTAGAAGGTTCTTTTGAAATGATAATTCACCAAAAGTTGAGAGAGTTCTATCTGAATCAATTAAAGTAGATAAATATCTATTGGGAGATTGGAAAATAAATTTAAAGTTTGTGCTCCATTTAATTGCTGAAATGAAAGAGAAATTGAAAAGTATACTATTCATGGTAATATCTAGAGATGATATGAGGGATGTGGGTGAAATTTGGACTGGAGACCCATGGTATGGCAAAAGTAGATCCATATGCTGCGGAAAATGAAGTTGCAAAACTAATTACGTGATTTGAGATTCCATTTCTCTGTTGAGGAAACTTGGTAAAAACTATATCAATATGGATATAACCCATCTGGATAACTCAATACCAACCCTATGCATAGGATTAGGATTATGGGTGTCTACTTACCCTTTAGAGAATGTGTTTGGACTAGCAGTCATTATCAGAAAGGGGGGGGGACCTACAAAAGAAAAAGGAAGGAAAGAAAAAAGAACAAGAAAGGTAGGGACCGAGAACAGATGATAATCACTAAGTTAACTGTATCTTAGATTAATTATCACTCAAGACAGTGTCTGCTTTCTCAACAAAGGGACTTTTTCATGGGTTTCATTAGCTGGAAATGCAAGTTATGAATGTTTCTTGGAGTATAGTTTATGGCATGATTGAATCCATTTATTGGCAGTGGAGCTGTACAGAATCTGGCAGCGATGTGTTATAAAGTCAATAAATTGATCTTCCACATTCGAAAGAGGAACATGATATGATTTTGTATATCTGGGAACTTCAGAGATAAAGGGAATACTAAATAAGGCAAATGGACAGATAAAAGAAGGAGATTTCTAGTACGACTAAAAGGTACAGTTGAGTAAGAGTGACATAATTAGTAACTAAAGAAACTGAAATATCCTATTAGATTATCAAGCTTTTCTCTTCTTACTATTTCTATTAAAGGAAAAAGAAAAAAGAAGCAGCAAAATTCTCTATTTGAAAATAATCATATTTTTACTACTTGGAGACGTAGCAATTTTCAAAAGTTAAACCCAAATTTCAGATACTAATAAGGCAATTTGACTATGATGATCATGTATTATCACTTTTCTAGTCTCGAGTTGAGTTACTTTGTATAAAATGGCAATTTTATATATTGAGAAAATAACGGAATGTGTCCTAAGAATTATTGGTTTGGTCAAGTAGTATCATGGATTCCATCTCAAGTTGGGAGTGCATTATAAATTCATTGAGAGGGATTCTTACAATATCAATGCTATGTTTGTTTATAAAAATTATACTTGGGATTAAACTATTTGTTTTAATTTAATACTACTTCGAACTATTTGATCCCATGATAGGGGATTAATAGTCCTTCAAATAGTACTATGGACTATTTTTTTATTATTCATAAGCCTATTTATGATGGATTATATAATCCTATAATGAATGTGGAATTAATAGTTTCTTTTATTTTAAGCTATTAAATGACTTTATGATACTAATAGTTCAACATTATTCCTTCCTCATGGGATAAAATAGTTCGATGTAATATTAAATTAATACAAATAGTTCAATTTTAAGTATATTTTTTACAAACAAACACATCCCAAGAATTTTCTCTTCAGGAGCTTTACCCCTTATATGTTGCAAGGATCTTCAATGCTTCTGAGTCTTCCGCTCATAATATTTTTTAATCTGTCAAAATTAGATTAATAGTTTAATAACTTCTTCACACATAAATCTATGCTGAAAGTGACAAAATTTTGTTCCTATTTGACTAAAATCTTTGTTTCCCCATTGTACTTCAAGGGCTTCACTTGTTTGGACATTTTTCATTGTAATCTTTGGGGCTGACCTCATTGTATAAAATTTCCAATTACAACAAATGTTCCCAAAATTGAACAATTTTCTTGACAATATACATAAAAGTAAAGACAAACTCCAGAAGTAATAGCTCCGTACTATAAATAAGCAGGGAAGGTAGTGAATTTAGCTTCCACAAAAAAATCAAATATTGGGAAATTGAACCCTTTATGTGGATGAATAAAAATTCAATCTTCGCATCAAATAATTGTGCAGAAAATAAAATCTTGGTAATTTTCATCACAATTTGTGAAACATTTTCCAGTATTCCTGTTAACGCCAAATTTTGGACCTGACAAATTCACCAAAAGAACAAACCAAAAAATGCGCCAATACATGCTGGAAAAATAAATTGTACTGTAAAGAAAGAAATTAAAATATAAGAACACAAGAAATAACGTGGAAACCCAAATCGAGAGAAAACCACGGGTGATACGCCAGAAATCCACTAGAATGATACTGGAACTGTTACAACATCCTCACAGGGAAAACACTCATCCGAACTGCCGACCCCTGGACTGACGGTCGAGGGGACCCAAACCGCCGAGCACCAAACCACCAAGCTCCTGCCGAGCCCCCAAGGTGAGAAACCGAGCCACCCTTTCACCAATTAACACATCCGACAAAGAGAGAGAAAAATAGACAAAAAGTCTAAATTAATACCTAAGTAAAATAAGTATACATGTAATAAACAAATAAATATTATAATAATATTATTCTATTTTATAAATAAAAACAACTTAGCTTCAAATGTAATATTCTCCTTCAGTCGGATAACTGAACCGCCATAAAAATTATTTCAGAAATAATTTGGTGATTTGAAATTACTGTGGCCGTCGCCCGCCCTCCTTCTAGCGCCAATGTTAACGCCAAATTTTGGACCTGACAAATTCACCAAAAGAACAAGCCAAAAAATGCGCCAATACATGCTGAAAATATAAATTGTACTGTAAAGAAAGAACTTAAAATATAATAACACAAGAAATAACGTGGAAACCCAAATCGGGAGAAAATCACGGGTGATACGCTAGAAATTCACTAGAATGATACCGAAACTGTTACAATATCCTCACAGGAAAAACACTCATCTGTACAGAGGCCGACATATACCGATATATGTCGATATATAATGATTTGTAACGAGACACAACAATGGTTCTTCATACACGTGGTGTATATTTTCTACCCTTCAATGTACACCCGGCGCATAACACTACCCTTCGATAGCCAACGACATGTATAAATGGTGTTTGTATGTCCACGTTGTATATCATTATAAGTCAGTGTATATCGGTGTGTGTCGGCGTGCGACCAAAATGGAGTATTTAGGTAGAACTGTATCTTTTGGGTTTAATATATGTGATGTATATTTTCTCTCTCTCCTCCGTCTGCTTGTAAGTCATCGTAGATAGATCATCTGTGTCTATATTGCATAAAGTAACCGCCTCCCTCACATTATTGGAATGACTTTATGGTGAAATCCCACTGCCCCATAAATGAATTTTGTCCTTATCTCTCCACTAGCTTGACTTTTCAGGATATTTAGTGATGAGTCATCATCCCAAATATTTTCATCCCAACAATTCCAAACTTGGCAACACCCATTACAGGAAAACCAAAATTAAAGTTATACATACATACATACACACACACACAGAGAGAGAGAGAGAGAGAGAGAGAGAGAGAGAGAGAGAGAGAGAGAGAGAGAGGAAAGAGAAGGACTTACAGGAAAAGTATGGCTTAAGTTGAAGAAAAGACGTTGAGAGCATCAGCATGATTTCTAATTGGAGAATTCTTAAGATCTTCAAGAACATTTGCATGTTAGGATTTTCTTTTTGGGATTCATATTATTATTTGACTAATTACATTTCTATTACATTAAGTATTATCAAAATCATAATGCGACCTTCATAGTATTTGGATTTATAATTTATTACGTAAAGTGTATGCCTAATTTCATACAATATAGCCCTCAAATTCAGATTTCGACTAAAATTAGTCGGAATATCACTATCATTTGTTGCAATACCTTGATGGTATTCCTATCAATTTTGGTCGGAGGAGCTACATTATATGAAATTAGATACTTTATATAGTAAATTGTAAATCCAATTAAATACTTTGAGTGTTGAATTATAAATTTGATAGTACTTAATGTAACAGAAGTGTATTTAATTCTATTTACAAATATAAGAGAATAGCTCCGATAAAAATTGAATATGAGACCTAATAAAGGTCTTAGGACATCAGCCTTTGTCATTAGGTTAACCGGTCGTTAAGACCCTAATTACTGGCCAATCTTAAAATGTACATTTGAACTTTAATATATCATATTGTCATTGTTTGATAAAAGATAATGTTAGAAGTTTTAAATTTTTTATCTTAAATTTTTGATCTCAAAAGATGTGTTAAATGACATGGTACCAATATATTAGTTGGATAAATTACTATGTCATAATATACATTTTGTTTTATTCAATATTACATCATTTGAGATAAAAAAAAATTAAAACCCTTAATATTATCCTTGATAAAATTCTTTAAGTTGGAGACGAACTTTGTAGAGTATTACAGTTGACTTCTGCCCTAGTAGATATCGTACTTGACTAAATATGACCTAAATTTGTTACTGTTTTTAGACTTTTAGCGGTGTACGTACCATTGTGTCTACTCCATACAAAATTCAAAAAACTTACCAGAGATATCTGATTTTTTCTAGATATATGGAAGTATATTGCTATTTTAAGTTTTAAATATTCCAAAAATTATATATACCAAGTATGATATTTGGCACCAAAGCAACTTTTCTGCCGAGTGGGGGCAATCGGTTAATCATCCAGGCCTATATAGACACTTGATGGCACCTCCTAATATGTGATGATCAAAGTTGATGTTAGATGGTGCAGTTGATGACAATAATTATTAAGTTAGTTAGATATAGGGAAGTTGGCAGTTGTTCAGGAACTTCAATCAAAGGTAATGAATAAATGTAAAAGTGTGTGGATGTTAAATTTTTATGACCTAGAGAAGAACATAAAGAATAAAGAATGTGAAAGATAATTTATTGTGGAGCAATAGTATATATTAATTGTCAATATGTGTTTTCAGTTTTAAATTTAAGTCTATCGAATTAATAGTATTTTTAGTAAGAAAAATGTTAGGTAATTAAATTTTTTTGGTCCAGACACATCTAGACATGCATTAATAGTTGACAATTAATAATAATTGATAAGTTGTATTGTATAACTAATCAATATTTTTCAGATTGTGTATATGCAAAAATTGTTATCTAACATTACTACTATTTCAATAATGAAAATTTTAGCAATTTTCTAGGATAAACAAACAAACAAACAAACAAAAGTTGGTGTCAATATCTGCTCACCCTACAGTGATATTTGCACAACCAAATATGTCAAAACTACTAAATTACCCTTGATAAATGAAAACCCTATTAACACATTCACCATCTGAACTTTCGATAGTTTAGTTTAACATATTTAAGTGTACAATTATAGGTATAGATTGTACAAATATCAGCACCTTTAAAATTACAAGTCCGTCCCTAGTTAGGTACGTAAAATCTAAAAAATTTACGAAAAACTCCGGCAGTGAGACACTTTATATCTTTAGAAGGAAAGGAAAATCTAGCTATGATATGATATGATAGTTATGATGGTAGATTAATTTAATATGGCCTGATCAAGTTTTTAAACACATAAATCAAACATAAATATTCCAAACACTAACAATCTTTACACCATTAAAAGTGGGTTATGACACGAATTTCAATATCATGTCTCACTTTTTAATAGTGTAAATGTTAATATTTTATATTTATATGAACTTAGAATTATTCATATGGCCTTGAATCCTTCACGAGAAATATCACCTCTTACACCGCACCGCTGCATTACTGCATATATAGAGGCCAATGTTGAACCACCCATAAAATTACAGCTCAAAAGAAATATCCCACTAGTTTAACCTCACGGGCCTATTAATTATATTTAACCATATATAATAACTCATTCCACATGAACTCTATATACAGGTATAATATTATAAGTACATTGCTAACAAATGCGTACTATAAAAGGGAATTGTTGTTTCATCTTGTCATGGAGAGAAATATCACTATGGGGAGTTTTAGAGTAGTTTTGTTGGTTAATGTTTTGTGTTTATTGTGCTTGATAGTGGCCATTTCCTCACAACAACAAGAACCCCAAGTCCCATGTTTCTACATTTTTGGTGATTCACTTGTTGATAATGGTAACAACAATGGGATACTTACCCTTTCTAGGGCAAACTACCGGCCTTACGGCATTGATTTCCCTCAAGGCACCACCGGCCGCTTTACCAATGGTCGTACTTATGTCGATGCTCTAGGTAAATCGATCTGACTCCCTCTATCGCAGAATGAGAGTCTCATTTTCTTTTTTCTAGCTTCCTTTGATGAGACCATTTAAAGTAACTCGATGTTCATATATGCTCTTAACAAAAAGTGGTTGGTTCATATTTTATCAATTTACATTGTTATGTAAATCAAGTCAAAGGTTAAACGAGAACTATTGACAATTTTATGTTTTTTTTACTAAAATGTGCGTGGTTTCTTAAAGTGGAACACTTGTTATATATGATGGATCTTTATTTCAAGCAATTTGAAATATATAGTCTATTTGAGCACTTTATAAAACCGAGTTGCAATATTGTTTAAATGACATTCACTATTAAAGTATTATACAAATACAATAAAAGTTGTTTCTGTAAACTTATCCAAATAAACTGTCCAATTTAGACAGCCTGGAATCCAATTCCGTTAGTGAAATTGTGAAACAATGATCATTGATTGTTGGCTATATGTACTGCATGCAGTAACGCCATTATACTTACATTTGTGTTTTGTTTTGTAGCTCAACTTCTAGGGTTTTCAACCTACATTCCACCCTATGCAAGAACACGTGGACGAGCGCTGCTCAGAGGAGTAAATTATGCTTCAGGAGCAGCTGGAATCCGTGATGAAACTGGCAACAATTTGGTATATAGTTTAATTTACTGACCCGGATCAAACCCTCTAAAATTGATATGAATGTATCCATCCTGCTCGCTTAATTTTTCACGATAGTTCTTATTTAACCCACTGTTTTTTTCCACCAATTTCGTCATGCAATGAATGTCACTTAAATATTTTACTATGGTAAAAATAGTTGTAAAAGTAATTTTAAACTTACGATGTTTTTCAAAATTTTCTAATCACTTTTACAATCATTTACACTAGAAAAATAATATTCATTGGTGACATTCATCGCATAATAAAGATAATACATTATTATTATTATTTGTGGGTAATAATTAAGCGTGCAATCACCAAATAGAATAATACTATATATCACGTAGGAGGATGAGTTTAGTGAGTTCTTTTTTTAAGTTTCATCGTCTTCATATGCACTCAAAAAGTCATCACACGTGTGATTCAAGATTTGTAAGATACGGAGCTCACTGAATTCAATCTCATTATAAAATTATATACACGACTAACAAGAATGTACATACATGATTAGGGAGATCATATGCCAATGAACCAGCAAGTTGCGAATTTCGGAAGAACAGTGCAAGAAATATCTAGATTTTTCGGGGGATATTCAGATGCACTTGGCAGCTACCTAAGCAAGTGCATATTCTATTCTGGAATGGGAAGTAATGACTATCTTAACAATTATTTCATGCGCGATTACTACTCAACTGGTTCACAATTTACGTCTAAAGCTTTTGCTGCTGCACTTATTCAGGACTATTCCCGCCAACTAACGGTCAGTAACTAACATTTCACAACAGTATTATTAATTAGTCTAATTCCATGTCCCAAGCTACAAGTCCCGCTTTACATAACCCAAACATTTTAAGACAATTTATTATTTAACCTCCCAATTAAATTAAATAGCAATACTAATATCAAAAGTGTACACACATAGTAGTGCATGTAAAACGTAGAAGGGTATAATTGCGTAAACATAAAGTACAATTTGTAGAGTAGCTGACACTGTTGAGCACTCCAACGAACTCATAAATAAAAGTTCGAGTTTAATGAATGCAAATTTAAAATGGAAATCTCGTACGTTTTGGGTACGTATAAACAAATGAAACTCTCATTTTGGGATAATGTGGAAAATGAGTTTTTTTTTAAAGAAATTATACTATTACATTTTAGTAATTTAATTTAGGGATACATTTCACCCCTAGAAGGGTCATGAAAGAAACTATGTGAAATTTAAGAAAAACTTATTTTCATTATAAAACGTTTGTACCCTGTGTACTGATTTGGACTTGCTGACAGATAGATTCGATCTCGGTCTCATGATAATTGATAAAGGACTGTTGTTAATCATGCAGAACTTGTATAAGTTGGGAGCTCGAAAGGTGGTTGTGGCAGCAGTAGGGCAAATTGGGTGCATACCATATCAGCTAGCTCGATTAAATGGAAGTGGCAGCAGCAAATGCAATGATGAAATAAATAATGCTATAATTCTCTTCAATTCTGGTCTTCGAAAAATGGTTGATGGTTTCAATAAGGGTCAACTGCCTGGATCAAAGTTTGTGTTCCTGGATTCTTACCAGAGCACCAAAGATCTGATAGCCAGTGCCGCCTCTCACGGTAATAATAAATTATTAAATATCTTCTCTCTTTTTATTCTTAATTATTCCATATGAGAATAAATTATATAAAAAATAGACCATAAAATTATTATTTTACATCAATTAATAACAATTTATCATGTAGATACTTTTAGGAGAAAATTAAGAAATTTGAATTGCATTGATAGACTGTATAATCTTTATTTATCATGATAATCTCTTTAATTTAATCGTACGGTATTCGTCAATACAATTCAAATCCTTTAATTTTCTCCTTAATTAACTATATGACAACATTTTATTGAATAATGTAAAATAATTATTTTATGGACAATACTTACATAATTTGTTTTCCGTTACATAGTATCTCCGCATCATATCATAAAGATCATCGTGTTGGATACTAAAATGTCATGTCTGGTGCATAAGTCTCTCACAAATAACATGATCTGAGAATAATTTTTCAAAATGTATCTAAACATGTTAAGATCTAAAAAACTCCTCCTGATCTACCAAAAAAAAAAATGAGTCATTTGCAAAATTAATAAATTTTAAGGTTAAATTTTTATTTCATGTTTACTCTAAATTTATTATATATTTAGTTTAATAACATGATAATGAGACTATGACGGGTAAATTTAAGGATAATATGTCATTTTATATTATCAACAATTAACATGGGAGAAACAAATCTTATTATTTGCAAATGAGATTGATTTTGTGAAACATATGAAGTAATATGTATATAGGACTAATGTTTTGAATGAACTTGAGAAATGAAATACAGGATTTGAAGTGGTAGACAAAGGATGTTGTGGTGTAGGAAGGAACAATGGCCAAATAACATGCCTTCCCCTTCAGCTACCATGTAATGACCGGACTAAATATGTGTTTTGGGATGCTTTTCATCCCACTGAAGTTGCCAACATCTTGCTTGCCAGAACATCCTACTATTCAACGTCGCAGTCCTTCGTGTACCCAATGAATATACGCCAATTGGCAATGCTCTGACATGAGTGTACCCAATGAATATAGCCAATTGGCAATGCTCTGACATGAGTATTTTCGCGTAACTGGTTAATGCTAAAGTTCTTATTAAGGTTGCTTCTTGGGGCCACATTTTCTGCACATTTGAGATTTCAAGCTATTGTTGTGTATTTGTACCCCTCTTCTTTGTTTGTTGTACTTCTATTTGTTCAAGCACCAAGATAAGTCATTATGATATGAGATGAAAGATCAACATTGCTGTATTTGATCATGTTCTGTGAATTGAAAATGGTGATCGGCTATTCGTAAAGGAAAGAAGTTTAGTTTTTATTTAAGCATCTTTTTACTTGTAAAGCAAATTTCCATATAGAACTTTCCAAATAATATAAAAGTAGATACTTCCATGGAATCAAAACTGCACTAAAATTACAAGGGAAAGGGAATTATGTAACCAATCTTGGCTATTGATATACTTAATTCATTAATAGCAACTTTGTCATTTCACCATTTCACTGATGCTATTGCAAACATTTCACTCTTTTATTACCAAAAATTACGCCATTTTAGGGTACGATATATTATAGCAAAGTTTGACCGTGACAAGTTATATATCCCCTTTTTCCAATTTATATTGGGACAATGTTTGAGGGATAGAGGCAGCAGAAACAGATAGAATTAACATTTCTTTATCAAAGACAACTCAAATTGCTTCACAATTAAAATTCCCTTGATGATTAATTATTTACTCTATTTACACTTCTTCGAAATTCAGTGTCCAGCATTTTCTGCTTCTGATATGCTCATTATCGCTCCTCCAACTCAAACTCCAACTCCAACAAAAAGACAAGGAAAAGAAAAATAAAAAAGGAAAATAGGAGGAATTTTGGTCCCATTTCCCTTCGGACTATTAAAGTGAGATCTCGACAAACCTGCATATCAACTCCAATACTCCCGAGCAGATCAATGACCACAGAGCTTCCAAGCTTCTTCCTCGGCAATTTAAGGCCATGGCAACGAAGCCAAATGCATGAAAGCCTGGCTAGCAAACTGAACCCTACACGCCATGCTCAGCTCGGCCAACGTGTTACATGCTACACCTGAGTCAAGACTCTCGTCGTATCCATCAAGGTCTGATTTGGTTACCAATACAACAAACCAGAGCCATCATCAAATGGTTCAAGGTCTCATTTTGCTGGGAAACCTACAGTTGTATCTGATGAAATTCTGGGGAAGAAATTGCTTTCCGTTCTGCAATGATAGTAGTCTAGAACAGCCCGCAAATTCATTGTTATAAAAAAAATTGAAGCTATGAACATAGAAGAAACACATACTTCCCCGAAATTGTTCCAGAAGTCTATCTTGACACAAGTGTTTACATTCATATATGCTAGCACACGGAATAGTAGTTCCATTTCCAACTTAAGAACATGCCAGTTTTTACTTGTGAAACTAGCATTTTTGCTTGCGGAAATAGTACACATCCCAAAAAAATGCCAAGATAGCATATATACCACTAATTATTGTCATACTATTGGGTCCTTATTCATGATTGTTAGAATTTAAGATCGAATAATAATACAATCACATAAAATATTAGATGAAGAACAGAAAAATAAGAACACGCGATATATCCAGATTTATCAATTTGGCTAGTCCTGCTTGTCTGACGTATTCATTAGATGTCTTACACGCTTTACAATGATTGATACACCAAATAATTATTTTTATAATAACTAAAAAATCATAACTGCTATAACATGGGCTCAAGCCCAATATATTAGTAAATCAAAGACTAAAACTAATAAATTCTCAAACTCAATTACACTCTTGCACTTGGTCGTTAATTGAACCGCAGAAGTATGAGTCAATCCCAACAATAATCATTGAGAATGCACAGAAACCCAAAGCAAAAGAAGACAAAAATCTAGCTATAAAAGGACTTGACCATACCTGACACTGGGAAGAGGCCAAGTGTACCCTTGGCCTAATGGATTTCACATACTCATAAGCTGCATCAGGTGTCATCTGCTTGTGTTCAACCTGTCTTAAAATGGGGAAGTATGAAACTTATAGTACCACAGAAATTAAATCTTAGGACGTAAATGGATTATTCCTGGCTGTGATAATTATACATGCCAGATAACGAAGAACAACGGTTGTACTGCAACCCCGACCAGCCTTACAGTGAACATATATGTTGTTTTACCACAAGATGTGTTCTCTATACGAAACCAAGACCAAAAGATTAAGGTTAATAAGTAACAACTTACATTTAAAACCAAGTAGCATGGAGACGCGCGCAAACAGGAATGGATACTAAAAGAAGTGGAAATGACATTTCTAAAATCCTATGAAACATTTGGTGGAGCTAGGGACAAAAATACCCTAGATTGCAAAAAATAAGATTGTGTGTGTGTGTGTCTGCATACGCCCCAAAAGCAGAATGAAATGAGTCTGTTAACCATATTAATTAAATTCAAAAATTATGTACTACAATAATCAATTTTTAAACAAGCAATTTTAATTTGTGTGTATGCTTGAGAGAGATTTTTTCTCTCTCTCTACCTTCCTTTTCTCAAAAACTATTTTACAACCCAAAGTTAAAATAAATTAATCCAGGCAACAAATAGTAAAGAATGTGCACAGAAGAGGCGGAAATTGTATGCGATTCAGGTCGCTGGATTGGGGCAGATTATTCTACTGAATTGGGGTTGTATTTCTAGGGTTCCATCGGGTGAACAGAAATATATTGGAACTACCTTGTTTGGTCTGTCTTAACATAAGAAAGCACAGTCATATCACGACTAGGTGCAGTGTGACAACCAACAAACATGAGAATTAAGCACATAAAAAATAAAGGAAACTGATATTTTCATACTGTTTTTTGATAGTTTCACACGGCGGACCCCACAAAAATATTGGAATAGATATTTAACAATTGTTAGACATTTTTGTAGGGTCCACAGTGTAGAACGATAAAAAAACAGTGTAAAAATATCCATTTCCATAAAAGCCGATGCGGACTGACTACCAAGAACAGGCCATCAAAATGTATGTAATAACTAATAAGGACATAATGTACAACATTTAAGTCCTTACAACAGCCAAGTGTTGTAGTTCATCAATTTGATATATGTCTTCAAATTCTCTAAACAACTAGAGATTAGCTAAGAAATTTCAGCTCAGAAAAGTTTTCAATTAAAAAGAATTATTCAACGAAGTCACCAACATAATCACATGCCTAATTAAAAAACTAGCTCCAGCATGAAAGAACGGTACCTTATATATATATATATATATATATATATATATATATATATATATATAATGTATGTGTAAAACTGTATAATGCACAGTTAGCTATGACGATGGTTTTTTTAGGCTATATCGACGGTAGAACCGTCGCCATAGCTATTTCTGGGCTATGGCGATGGTAAAACAGTCGGCATAGTCCAAAAAAATCGTCGTCATAGCCGACTGTGTATTGCACGACTGTGCACATACATATAGCTCCTATATATATATATATATATATATATATATATATATGGTAATTCATCCATATCAACCAGTTTTTAAGATCAACCAATTTTTGGTTTGTCGTAAGAGGGAGTAGCGGCAGGGGCCCAATTCACAACTAAAAATGCTCCCTACATTGGTTGCTGCAACTGTACTCTAATAACCGGTTGTCACGGCTGGGCACCCTATATATATACAAAGAAGATAGATTCACGGAGCAAAAACTAACCATGGATGAAATCTACAGCTTGGCATATATCACCATATGATGGAGCATGCAAAAAGATAATCTCTCGCAGGAATCACCAAATGCTTTATATTATGAGCCTACAAATAAAAAAGAACTTAATAATTCAGAGCACGGCATTTAAGCCACGGATTATTTCAATTATTAGATAGATATGTTAGGCCTTTAAAGCTGCATTTGGAATGAAAATTATCAAATCTTCTCCTGGTTTCCAATTATACACACAATTAAAGAGAGGATAAGGTGAAAGGTAAGTGTCAGAAGAGTCGTAGATTCTGACCCAGCATATCAATATGTGGACCTACTCAAGCCGGTCAAAATTACGAGTGTTGACGTGCGAATGTTTCTCCCGTCGAAATTACCCAACAATGAAATTTTTGCACTCAGAATAACCTGTTAACACCCCACAGATCAATTCATGGTTTGGGTAATCTGGAGATGCTCCAGTGTAAAAATAAGTACAGGTGATAAATGTTACAATAGAGAGTCAAAATAATACTATAATAGATGTAAGATATTTAATATCTCAGTTTGCATGTAAAAATATTATATGGTTCACTTGTGAGGTTTTATGTATATACTCTTACTTCTACCGCCTGGAGTCCCATTAACTTTATCAAGTAGAAAAATAATATCTTCTCCCACTAACTCAAACCGACTCAAAGATAAGAATACTCGAATGGGCTGACTCAAGATTCAGACCCATCATAGTATGTAAAAAGAGTTCAACCTAACTCCAAATATAAAATAATCATTGACCCATATTTAAATAAGGGGTCTAATAAATTATGTCCCAATAACAGACACTGTCGTATTCAAGCATCTGCTATTACATATTGTCTCTATTTAGTTCATCTTTTCAAAACAGAAGAACAAAAATACGTGACAACAAAAAATGAACTTGAAAAAAAAAAAGAAAAAAAAAAGAACTTGTACCGAGCATGCTTACATAATATAAACATGTTGAGACCAAGGTTTCATAAGGCTCGTGTAGTGTAACCACGCCGCCTACAGCAAGTTCCTTCAGGCGCGGAACATCAGTAGGAAATGGCACAGCACCTAACAATATAAACTGATGATAGAAAAAAGTTAGCATGCATAATAATAGTATAGTCAATTTCTAAGCAAAGGAAGTTTACATGCACTGACATAAACTTGGTAGTAATTAATAGGATTATAAGTGTATATACCCTCTACTTCTACTATTTGCTTTATTTATTTATGAGTAACAACTTATATTATAACAACAATTTAATTTTAAAAATATACTCCTGTTTTAAATTATATAATTATTATTGACTTTTAAAAGTTAATTTAAGATATTTTCAAATTTAAAATTGAAATGACTCATTACAAATTTATGAAGCAATAAAACTTAGTATTTATTTTTATATTGATTAAAATTTTAAAATATCTATGTTAATTTTAAATTTAAAAATCTCTGAAGTTAATTTTAAAAATTAATAATAATTAAATAATATGAAACTCAAAGAGTATTTTAATCCTATTAGTCGAGTCGAGGGAGGAATTGGACAACTAGGGGTAAATAGGGACACATTAATTAGAACAAATATGATAACATAGTGATAAAGGTCTTTTATTTATCATTTAAGCTTATATATTCGAGTTTACATCTTAGTACGTAGGAACTCAATCATAATATTTTACATATTAAAGGTACGTAAGATTTCCTTGACCCTAAGTTTTATAAATAAATTAAAAAAAAAATGGCATAACAAATTTTATTCCATTTTTATTTTTTTAGAACAAAGTACGTACTTTCAAATTATAAGATTAATATTAACTTTTTAAAAATTAATTTCAAAAACTCAAGATTAATATGAATTCATATAATTTATATCAATACAATTATGAATATCATAAAACTACTTAAAATTTACTACTAATTATAAAATTTATTATTTTCAAATTTTAAATAAATAATATCAATTTTAAATTTAAAAATATCTCAAATTGACTTTTCAAAAAATTAAAATTAATTTTATAATTTTGAACAAAAGGAATATATTATTACAATTCAATTGTAAGGATGCATTTCATCTTAAGGTCAGGAGCAGCTTTTGGAGAAGGAGTCAAAAGATGAACTAGAAAAATTAAATTCTTCTGAATAATTTAGGAATAGGGTCAAATTTAAAATTTATATCATAAAAAATAAAAAATTATTGCTAAGTGATGACGTTTGAGCTCACACGAACTCATATAAATCTCCCTTCTCTTACAAATTTGTTGTATTTTGTGAGTATAAAAAAAATTGAAATTAAATAAAGGGAAATTAGGGAAAATAAATAAAATAATTGCAACTTTTCTTCTCTCATTAAAATTTTTTTAAATTAAAATAATACATTGCTAGTTTACTGCTTGCAAAATTAAATTAAATTTAATAGACCATTTCAATCGCATTTTAGTTTTTTTTTTTCCTCACATTTTTTCTTGAATACCCGTGTGTTGAAAAAGAAAATTTTGGAGAAGAAAATGCGAGTCTTTTCCAGTTTTTTCATGTCATTTTGACAACTCACAACCACCACAGTGAAACTCTCGATTCTTGACAGTACAGTAGTGGGCGATTCAGATTTGCACATACTTACATGGCGGAGCACGTAGAAGCAGACAATGCGGAAGCCATAATCACCAGAATCGAACACAAATCCCGCAAGATCGAGAGCTTACTCAAGCAGTACGTAATCTAATCCCCCTTTCCCCAATTTCTGTAATATCCACTTTTGTTTGTGAAAGCCTTAATTTGTTTTTCATTTCTGCTCAGGTATAAACCAGTTGAAGCCCTTAAAACTGCTCTTGAAGGCGCCCCTCCCAAGACCCGAGATGAACGATGCAAGGTTTCTACCTCTCTCTCCAATTTTACCTCGATCTTTTTCCCCTTTTTTCTTAATTTGTTTATTATTATTTTTGTGGGTGTAGTCTGCGAATTGGCTAGTGGTACACAGAGCATTAATGGCTATAAAAGATGTGGATGGCATGTTTTCTTCTTTGGACCCTGAGTACTATGATATTCTCATGAAGTAAGTTTTATCATTTATTTATGCCCTCATTTTCCAATTAAGTTCTGTTAGTTTCCCCTGAAATGAATTAATTTTACTAAAGATCAATTTTTTCTTGGGAGTATTTTAATAATTTATGAGTTTGGCTGAATTAGCTGTTGTTGCTGTATTGTAGTTTGCTTATTGTGTATGGCTTTGAGGATTTTATCTGTGTAATTAAATGTTCAGTGGGATGTTGTTAGAGATACGGATAATTTTTATGGGATTAAATTTGGAAATTTGAATGTGGAATTATGAATGTTTTGTTTATTGTCAGTTTTTTAGAGCACCAAATGTTGAGGTGCAGTGGTGGATAATTTTCTGTGAATTCAAGGGATATTACATGATTTCAATATACTTTTATTGGGTTGATCATATGCTTTAGGCAATGTTTTAAAAGTCGTTAGGCGGACCTTGACGGCAGAGGGGGCGCCTAGCACCTAAGCCGCCTAGGTGGTGACCTAGGCTTTTTCCTAGGTGGACTAAGCGTTTCCTTGCGGTCTTGTTTATTTATTTTTTCTACTATAAATATATGTTATACTATACAAAGCGTAATTGTAATTTTGTTTTAAAGTATTACATGAATAATTACCAAAAAACAATCTTTTAAGGCTTTTAACAAATTCATTTCAATTTTGTAGAGTTTTAAGGTAGTGGTCTGATTCTGCCTAGATGGGGGCTAGGCTCCCAGCTAAATTGAGGCGGTAGAGGACCGCCTAGCATCTAGATGGGGATTAATCAAACCTAGGTAGAGATTTTTAGAACATTGGCTTTAGGGGAAAAAGTTTTCCGGAACTTACTAGAGAAAAGAAATGGAAGGAAAGAATTACCAAGAAATTGGGGGAGAATAAAAGGGGTTGGTTAAGGGGAGGGGGTGATTTTACAGTTGTGGACACTTTTGAGGCTTCACATCTTGTAGGACGTGATTTTGTGTTTCCAAATTTCTGTTCCGTAGGTAAACTGTTAGATTAGAAGATATACAATTTCTGACTCTTAATACAGGCTTAGGTAGACTCACTAAGAAATAGATTTAAAAAAATACTTGCAGTCGTTGTTGGTACATCAGTCACATGAAGAGCTATCTTGAAAGCCTTGCAAATTTGGTACTCAGGGGAATTTAGAAGCTGAAGGCAGCTTAGATTAATAAAAACTAGCTAAACTGATACAATTTAAGTAGTAAACCACCTCAAGCTAATGGAATATTTATGAATGCTACCCTAAGACAAGGACTTTGACATTATTAAGAAGCTTGTTTTGCATTTCTGAAGTGAATTCTCTTTTTAGCTAATGTAATGTATCCCTTAGAAGCTTCTTCATGACATCTAACATAGAAATGCATCTCTATTTTTGGAATAGGCAAAAGAGAAAATGTATTTTTAATTTTTGAACAAAGGGAGTATGTACTAACATTTTCTATCAATTTGCCAACACTGCACAGTGGATATCAAAATTGACTTGCATCCATAGTTGTTAAGGAGTTGAGGGAACGCCTAGGCGTCTAGTCGTGTTGGGAAGCACAAAGTGGGGGCTCGACTTAGGGCCGGCTGCTAAGTTAAGCGACTTGGCAGCTAGGCGTCGCAAGTCGTCCTAGCTACCAAGTCACTCGAAGGGAGAGAAATTAGCCCTAAAACTCCAATCGTAACAATTGCGGCTCACTACTACGAATTAGAGAGAAAGAAAGGGAGGAGTCCACTGCGAATCCATTGTCGCAACTTGCAAGGAGACTTCCACTGCTACGAATCGAGACTTCCACAAGTTCTTATTCTTCTGCCACCGCAACTCCAACTTCCACTACCGCGACTCACAGCTCCAAGTTTCAGCCCTGGCTTCTTATCTCTCTTCTTTGCCGAGACCCCCACTCCCCCTAGCCTATGACTTCTAAAAAAAACAACCATCTTGCAATATGTATGCTTTGAATGCTGATTGGTCCCTAGTGCAATATTTATGTTTTCCAATGACTTGTGCAAACAAGAAGTGTTTTAATGACTTATGCAATATTGTCAAAATTATTTTAATGTTTTTAATATCAAATGTTTTAGTATTTAGTTGAGAAATTATATTTAATAGTGTTGATTGTTTTTAAGGTATTATAGAATATATTTCTAGTATTTAATATAATTTTAAGGCTACTTAATAAAACAACGTAGTGTTGTGTAAAATCTATAATTAATTTTTTTTTTATAAAACACTAAAATGGAAAACTTAACCCTAATAGGTAAAATTGCGTCGTTTTATTAAGTATCTATAGCCAAGCTTGGCTAAGGTTGCCTTATATAACATTTTCCCTATATATATGTGTGTGTGTGTGTGTGTGTGAGTGTATATTTAGTGTATGAAATACACATTATAAATACTTTGTCGCTTTATGAACAGCTAGTCACTAGACAGCCGACTAGTAGACTACTCGCTTAAGCGATTGGCCACCGACTCAACTCGACTTAACGCTTTGACAACTATGCTTGCATCGTGTCCTGGGTCCTATAATTTCAATGGCAAGGAAAAAGTATTCATGTTCAGCTGCTCCTTGCATTCCAATTTTATGGTTGTTTATCTGAGTTAAATCATTCACCTGCTTTGAGCATTAGAGCCCTTTCAAATCTAAGCAGGCGTTAATAGTGTCGTAAAGCAGCAGCAAGGAATTTGTCTAAGTCTCATTATAAGCTGATGAGTTGTGGGTCCTTCCAAAGCTCTTAACATGTGCTTTGCTTACATTGTTTTCAACATGACACATTTTTTTAGGCCTTCGAGTTTGGGGCTACCAAATTCTCTGTTTTGGTAGGCCATTTTGTTATACTTTGAAACAAAGTAGTTCCAATTGGCTTGTATTGATAGACCCCTATTGGTATTTTGGTGTTTAGGCCCCAGGAAACATTTCTTTGTTCGACACAATGAAACAATACAATGGCAGTCAACAGACTTGTAAAATAATAATACTAATAATAATCATAATAATAATAATTCTAAAATCTTGAGGCCTGGCCCTATTAAGAAGATGAAAGAATAGAGCAATAAGAGTTGTTCAGATTCAGTTTACAGATGCAAACTTGGCAGGTTCTAAAGAGAAGAAGTCTACTTTAGTGTATTTGTTTACTTTTGCAAGGGGAGTTGTATCATGGTATTCCAAATTGCAGAAGCGTATTTGTTTTGTCAATTTGTCTACAACTAAGTCGGAATACATTGCCACTACAAAAGTTAAGGAGATGTTATAGTTGAAACGGTTTCTTCAAGAGTTGGGTTTAATACAGGATGATTATGTGGTTTATTGTACTAGTCAAAGTACATCTGATTTGACTAAGAACGCACTTATCATAATTGTACCAAGCACATTGATGTTCGTTATCACTAACTTCGAATAGTGAAGGAAAAGGAGTTGATAAAAGTGAAGAAAGTTTATACTGATGAGAACTCCACAGACATGATGACAAAAGTTCTGACTCGAAATATGGTAAAGCTTTGCAAGGAGTTGGTCCATAGGGAGTTTGTACTACAGAACGGAACGATTTGTTTGAAGGTTTATTGACGGACATCGCCATCTATTCGGATCAATTAATAGCTAGAAGACTTTACTTAATTCGAAAGGTTTTGGGTGATGAAATAATTTTAGTTTTCACTCAAATTAAGGTATTTTTATATTCTCTAAGTTTTTGTGATATTTCTAGTTTTTGGTGTTAAAACTTGGAACGACTATTTGTACTCACAGTTGATTATAATGGATTATATTTGACCCTCGCGGTTAAATATCAAACCCATAAAGTGGGATAAATTTGCATGTGATTCTTCAACTAATAAAAACTCACTAAACAACTTATTTAATATGATTTAAACTCATGGGGTAGGACTCATAAGCCCAACATGGTAGACATCACTTAAGTTTCAAACTGACCTGCAAATGGTCTGAAATCATTGATTATCAAGATGGACTTTATGCAATCGGTGAATTCAGAAAGTGTTTTATCCTTAATTAAAATAAGACTGAATAGACTTCAGGATTTGTTTAATTAGTTCCTCTGTTTTAAAAAAGAGAGAATTAATGCATTTGTAGAATTTCCAGTTCTGATTAACACGCTCGTTTATTTTCTTTTTTTGATTTGTTGAAATAAAAACATGACAAATGGCTTCTTTCTAGCCCTGCTGCTGCATGCATGTGTATATATGATTTAGTTTTTCAGTATAATTTTCTCTTTCAGAATCATGAAGCATATATATATAGTGGTTCAACTCTTACTACTTGGCAATGAAACTTGCGCACAAATAATTTTATAGTATTAGAGAGTATATGAATATGAATTGTTCTCCAATAATATAACTATTTGCTTAGAAGTATACTTGTTTGCTGTTATCTAGCTAATACAATATGGGTTCTCATTATAAATCCTCAGGTACTTGTATAGAGGCTTGTCTACTGGAGATCGCCCCACATGTGATCAGTGCCTACGCATTCATGAAAAGTTGACACAGAGAGCTGGTTTGGGTTGCATACTACGTTGCCTTACGGACACAGTAAATATAGTTTGATTCCCTAAATCCTGTCATCTTACGGGAGGATCTCTAGATAATAAATCAATTTGGTTTTGTTATCCTGACATTTATAATGCATGTCAAGACAAGCTGCTATGCACGAGTTCCTAACTTGGATCAGAATTTTTCTTATTGTGGATGCACTTTTATGGTCTCTAGATTTACATTCAGACCGACTTCAACTTGTGCGAGAGGTGATATTTATGAATGTTCTGTCTGCTTATATTTGACCAATTTCTTGATATCAACATCATGTTTTCCTTTTTAGGGAGCAATTGCTGAGTTTATTTTGTAACATCTGCCCTTTAGCTCAATGAGTGAATCTATTTAGTTCCTCAAAATACCTTAGGGGCTGCAGTGTCTTTTCAATTGAGATGCATCCTTTTTCATTCCTCACTGTCTCACCATTGATTATCTATCTATATTATAAAATAAAATGGGAAGACAGTCGACAGTCATTTTGTGTAAACAAAAAATTAAAAATTTTTGTTTTCCCATTTTACCCTTTAAAAGATTGAAGTAGTAGTTACTTCTTAGAATAAAAAATTTTGATTCTCTCTCTCCCTACTCCTTTTATCAATTCTTATTTTTTTTTCAACATTTTCTCGTTTATTCTGCACGTGTACCAGTATACTAGTATTTATTTATGTGTTATTTTTACAAGGAAATAAGCTATTTTCCAGTATGTGGATCCTGTACTGGTGGGAGGGAAGAATCAAGTGGAACCAACAAAAAAAATTGTCGAAAGGATGATAGTTTGCACAGATAATTGAAGGATGACATTACATGCCTGCAGAGAATGATACGGTTTTATTTTGCAACGAGAATGACGATAAAATTTCAAGATTACTGTATAATTTTAAGTTACTTTTGTGATTGTTTTCATTGCAAAAATATAAATATAAATGTTATTTTGACATGCTCTTTAGGACCAAGGATAACTTCATAAATATGGTCAATTGAATAAAGCTTTGTTTTTCTTTGGTACTGGGCGACACGGGTAAATCAAAATTTTTATATCTTCTGGGCTGGTTAGAAATCAAGCGAGTGATTAGACTGTCATTAAATTCACGGTAAAACTAGCAATTAATTTATTGTATTTTTGTATTTGTTGTGTTTTATGCAATAACTCATTAAATTTTTAATTTTTATAATTATTTCATTAAACTAATTAAAGTTATTTAATCAAGTTATTCTGTCAAATTGAGCTAATATACGTTTTTTTACATGATTATATTTTTTTTCATACTAATGACGTGGAAAGGTAAAATTAGCAATTAATCCACTGTATTTGTTTTGTTATGTGCAATAACCTATTAAAATTTTAATTTATGTAGTTATCCTATTAAACTAACTAAAATTATTCAATAGGATGATTCTGTCAAATTAAGCTAACAAATATTTATTTATTTTCGTACGTGGTTTATACCAACATCCTACCCAGTAACAAAAAATGTTAAATCAAATTAACAACAAATAATAGCTTTGCTTTATTTGTTGTTAATTTGATTTAACATTTTTTGTTGCTGTGTGAGATGTTGATAAAATTCATGGGAAAAAATAAACGTCTGTTAGTTCAATTTGACAAAATGACCTGATTGAATAATTTTAATTAATTTAATTAGACAAGTAAAAAATTAAAAGTTTAATGGGTTATTGTACAAAACATGACAACTGCAGTGGACTAATTGCTAGTTTTTCTTTTTCCATATCATTAGTATGAAGTTAAAAAAAAAATCATGTAAAAAAAAACAAACAAATGTCTGTTATCTCAATTAGATAGAATAACCTAATCGAAAATTTTTAATTAGTTTAATGGGACAATTATAGGAATTAAAATTTTAGTGAATTATTGCACAAAATAGAAAAGTTACAATGAGTTAATTGTTAGCTTTGCCTTAAAGTCATTAAAGAAATGTTGGTTCTCAATATTCTACTAGAATACAATTTAGGAAACTAAATAAAATGAGAGAGACTTTTTCTGCATAGCTGGAATAGCTCAGTTGGTTAGAGCGTGTGGCTGTTAACCACAAGGTCGGAGGTTCAAGCCCTCCTTCTAGCGATTAATTTTTTTTCCCTACCTATTTTAGTTTTCTTATTTATTAACTATTAACTTTGGCAAAAAATAAAATATAAAAGCATAATGGTTAGTTGTCACAAAAATAAGAGACACATTGTCTACTTTATTACTAATAAAGATTATACAATGTTGGGCAAAAAAGGATTATGGCATATGCAGTTCTCACCAGTATGGCCATGCCTGGAAAAACTACTTGTTGCAAAAATGGGGCGCAAATGAAATTATGCAGCCATAAAGACATGCCTTTTTAGTTGAACTTGACCTTTTCTACTCATAAATATAGAGAGACCATTATACATACTCCGTTGTTCAAAGAAAATCTATAATTTATAATGGACAAGTCTAAGTACACAATATTTAAATATAATATCAAACGTTATATTTATCTTAATCATTAAAAAGTAGAGCATGACACGAAAATACATTACATCATCTTAACCATTAAAAAGTGGGGAATGAAACGAATTTTAATGTTATGCCCCACTTTTTAGTAATTAAGATAAATATAGTATTTGAATATTATGTTTGAATGCTGTGTACTTATACTAATTCATTTATAATCAACTATATAATTAAAAGTAAAAATATGATTTGATTTCACTAATTTTTGATTCAGCTTTTCTATTCATATCACCATAAGTATTGTCCAAATTTGTATCAATTAAATATTATCTAAATTTAAAAATATTTATATCTCTAATAGGAATAGAAAAAAGGAATATCTTTTTATTTCATATTCAAATTAGTATAAGTACTATACAAATTTATAATAATCAAATATAAACTATTCAAATTTAGAAAGTATTCAAAAGAAACTCAACCGATCTCTAATAGAAAAAAATAACATCTAAAAGAATATTTATTTTTGATTTTACCAATTTAATTATAACAATTTTTATCACAATTTTATGTAATTAATTAAGATAATATAACACATTATACTATATATTACCTGCATTCATTAAAACTTGAAATTATACCAAATCACATAATTAATTGTATTACTAATATATGAGATTTTTTTTTGAAACATAATAACTGCAAAATTAGTTGAAAAATTATAGTAAAATTATTACTACTTAATTATCATAACTAAATTAAAATTTATTAAAGTCTAAGTTTAATAGTATTATTCAAATTATAATTTCACGTAAATTTTGTCAATTTAAACACTTATATAGAATTTCATTACAAACTTAAATAAAATAAAAAATAAATATTTTTTCATAGTCTTATGTAATAACTATATAAATATATACTTCATTCAGATCGTTTAACTTGGTAATTAATTGGAGGAACCTACAATATATAACTCAACAATTTATTATTTCAAAAAATATTTAACAATTTAAAAACTACAACTATCTTCTCAAAAATTTAATTAAATACTTATAATATATTTAATTGATTATCTTAATAATTAACATAGTAAACTATTATACACGTCGTTCGTACTTGGCACATGATGTTAATGAGCTTGTATATAATTAAAAACATAAATTTGGTTTCACAATTTTTTGTTTCAATTTTTCCCTTTCGAATTCAAATTACTATAAGTACTATTTAAATTTGTAATATTTAAAAGAAACTCCAAGCTATTAGGAAAATAGGATTTTTTTTAAAAAAAATTATGTCTCTAATACGAAAAGTAACTTCTAAAAGAATTTTTGGTTTTACTTTTAGTTTTAGCAAACTTATTACAAAATTTTTTATCACAAATTTATGTTAAATAATATATTTTAACAACTTTTATGTAGGATAATTTTATTACGATATCGAAAATATCTCTTAACATATCACGCAAATTAATTATATTATATTGGTTGTAACTTTTATTATTAAGTTAATTTCCTAATTAAATTCATTAAAATTTAAAATTGTATTAATAAGAATTGTGAATTTATTTTAAAACATAATAACTGTAAAATTAGTTGGAAAATAATAGTGAATTAATTATTAATTAATTATCATAACTAAATTAAAATTTATTAAAACTTAAATTTCATAGTTCTATTCGGCTTAAAATTTCAAGCAAAACACAAATATAGAATTTCATTATAAACTTAAATAAAATTAAAATAATTATTTTCTTATAATCATAACTATATTAATATACACTCATTCAAATGTTTAACTCAATAATTAATCAAATGAACCTATAATATATAATTCAACAGTCTATTATTTAAATAAATATTTAATAATTTAAAAACTACGACTATCTTCTTAGAATTCTAATTAAATATTACATATATTTAATTGATTATTTTAATAATTAATATAATAAATAATGCCCATATTGCCCGCGTTTTACACAAAGTTAGTGAGCTTGTATAATTAAAATTATAAACTTGATTTCACAAAGTTTTGGTTCAACTTTTTCTTTTCTATTCAAATTAGTATAAGTACTATCTAAATTTAAAATAATTAAATACTTTTCAAATTTATAAAGAATTAAAATAAAAATAAAAAACTAACAAGTTAAAAAAAGGAAAGTGTCTTTTGTTTTCATATATCTAATAGGAAAAAGGATCTTTTAAAAGAATTTTTATTTTTATATCTACCAATTTTAAGTTATATTGTAACACTTGTTAAATGATATTTATAACACTTGTTAAATGATACATTTTAGATATTTTAACTTTATAATAGTAAAAATTCATTAACTATACTTAAATTAATTTATTAATATTATAATAAAAGTGTTATTTCCTACTTTTTAGAAGTGAAATGATATATTTTAAAAATAATTTTCGTATAATAGTAAAAACTAATTATTATATAAGGAAGATCATTTAAAAAAAAATATTTTACTTATATATATATATATAAGTTATTCGAATACGAAATTGAAAATCAAGAACTATACTTAACACCCACATCCCAAAATAAGTCACATTCAAGAAATTAAGGTTAAATGTGACCCTTATTTTAAGACAGATATTAAAAAGGGGCAGAAAGAAAAAGAAGAAAAAAAATTGACAAAAACATTTACAAAATTTTCACTAAAATTCTTTAAAAAAATTGACAATCAAGGACTATACTTAATAATGCCTCCGTTCCAACATATTCTCACATGAATATTGACTATTGAACGAGATCAACATTAATCGTAGAGAGAATCACATAAAAATGTCATATTTATTAAGGCAGTGAATGCTTTTTGTATATATTTCTCTTTATCTAAAAAAAAAAAAGAAAAAGAAAAAAAAGAGGGTGGTTAAATCTTAACTCAAGAAGTGTCAAAAGTCGTGGCAATTAATTTCCATGCAAAATTGTAAAGCAAAAACCAATTGAATCCCATCATCATGATGGAGCCAATAGCCATTCTGACACCACCAGCATGATTGGATAAATATACCTTCTCATTCTCTTCCCCTATCTACATTTATCCATCTATAAATACACACATACACGCACTAATTCTGTAACGCTCTCTGTTAATTATAGACCCTTTAATGTAAACTAATACTACTATTTTATTATTTAGGCAACGTACAATTTCGTTAATCTGTCTCATTTGTGAGCAAGACCGACTCTGAGGGGTGCAGAAGGGGGCGATCGTACAGGGCTCTCAAATTCGAAGAGAAATTATGCTTTATATATTAATGTCTGTTATTTTATATGTGAGAGAGGGTCCCTATTTTTTTTTTTTGCACATAGCCCATAATATAAATTGTGCTATTAGGATCGGTCCTGCCTGTGAGCTCCCTATAGTAGGTAAATTTGTAAGCTCAATAATTCACTAGCATGTCTGTCTTTCGAACTAAAATTTCATTAATTTTATGTTAAAGTTTTGATTTAAAGAAAAGCAGTTAGCATTAATGCCTATTTGATGCAAAGATTTTTTTCAGTTTTATTCTCATCATAATTAATGAAACACGGACATTTAATTATAATTATTACTCTCTCTGTTTTAATAAAAAAATCAAAAAAAAATCAATAACTTTTCGAAAAAAAGTTTGTGAAAATATCAAATAAAAACTGCATGGATGTAACAATTCTTTTGAAAGATTTTGAAAGGTTGACTTAGACTAAATTAAATTCCGTAACCTACTAGGATTATTAATTATGTAGTTTCAAAATAGTTATTAATTACATTTATTATACTTACATCATAAATAATACTCTCTTCGTCTCAAGATAAAAATTTTCTATTGATTTTTGTGGTCAAATTGACTATTTTAAAAATTAACAATTAAACATATATATTTAAAAAATAAACATTGAGATTAGTACTAAATTGTACGTAGTTTATAATATTTATAGATTTTTTACATATATATAAAAGAATAATAAAATATATTAATTTAAAAAATAGTTAATTTGGTCATAAAAATTAATAAAATACTTTTATCTTGTGACGGGAAAAAATATAATAATATATGATTCACTTTTATTTTTTGCCAAGAAAAATGACAAAAATTGTTTATGAGGTCATCCCAAAAACACACACGGGCACCCACAGTGTGGGTCCCACAAAGCCGTAAGTATCCCAATGATTTGATGATACATGTTCGCGTGGGGTACGCACTCAGTTCACGAGGAAAATCACACCTTCGTCAACGGTCTACGATTAAGAAAAGCAGCTTTTTAACGAGACATAAACCATGGTTAAGAAATTAAAAGCAACTCTAAAATGCATGCATGTCGTTATAGCATCAAAACAAATTATTTATTATGTGTACGTACGTACATATGATCTTAATTATGTTATTTGGAAGAGTCTAGTACAGTTTAAAACAAAATATTTAATATTTTAGATTTTTAACATTATTCCTTCTTATCACCTACATGAAGGGTTTGCGTATAGCTTCATAGAATTGTCAAAGGATTGGTTTTATGCAACAAAAAAAAACACTATATATAATTAAAATAAAGAAAAGTAATAAATTTTAAAATATAATTTATTAATAAATGAATGTTAATTTATTTATTTTTAATAAATACAATAATTAGTGTTCTAAATTATAATTATAATTTTTTATTATTATTTTTAAAATCCAACATTTAAAAATGAATGTTCTATTTATTAATGTTTAGATGTCCATTAATAAGTAAATGTCTATTTTATGTGTTAATTTGAAATAATACTGTAGTGCGTATGAATATTTATAATATTTAAATGATATTTATAATATTTATTAAATAATATATTTTAAATATATTATAACATTATACTTATATAACTAAAATAAAAGCAGATGCATGAGTTCACCTGAGAGCACACTATCCCGCTGATTACAACTCGTGCGCGTCCCCGTTGTCTTTTCATAACCCGACATGCCTTTCTGTGCAGTCATTGGATAATAATTGTAGCCTTCTTTCATTTCCTTTTGTTTATTCGTTATTTATGAGCAATAATGGTGGATAACTAAAATTTGAGAGGAGAGAGAAAATATTATAGACAGAAAAGAGAAATATTTTTAGGGAATTGATATTTTTATAAGTTAATTTGATACTTTTATAAGTAGGTTTTATTTGAATTTATAAAAATATTAAATTAATTTATGAAAATATCAATTTTATATAAAAATTGATATTTTTACAAGTTAATTTGATATTTTCACAAGTGAATTCCATTTAATCTTGTGAAAATATCAATCCTCAATTTTTTTTATTATTTTTTTTCTAAAATTAGAGATATAATTTAATTTTTGAGATTAAACGACGCTTCTTTTTATTACTTTAGTTCTAAAATTAAATCTATAATATGATTTTTGAGATTAAATGATGATATATTAAAATTTAAAATTAGTATAATTTATAAAAATTTAAAATTAAATAAATTCACATCAATTAAAAGTTTAATATGTCATCATTTAACCTCAAAAGTTAAATTATATCTCTAATTTTAAAATAAAGAGAGTAACTAATAAATAAAATTTGGCGCTCCAAATATTAACCAAAAATAAAATATAATTAAACCTCATAAACATTACTCCAATAATTAAATTTTTCTTCCAAGCTTTATTTTAAAATATAAGATTAATATTAATTTTTCAACAAAATATTTTTTGTTTAGAATTTAAGATTAGCATTAATTTTTAAAATTATTTTGATGCGATATTAAAAGTAAAATTGAAAAAAATTAATTTAAGTTTTTAAAATAAATAAATGAAATAGCCCTTGGAATTACTTAATTCTTCTTATTGTAAAGCTAGAGGCTTTCATGATCACCAGCTTGGTGTTAATTTGACATTTTTTAAGACTTTTTCTGCTTCTAATTTTATCCTCCAAGTTTAACAACTTTTACATATTTTGTCCTTGCTTTTTGTCTCTCCTTTTGTATCTTCCAAAATTTTAAAAACTCTTTTGCCCTCCAATTTTAATGAGGTTCATATTTTATCCTTCTACTTTCACCTTCTAGAAATTATAATATAATACTGTCCTGGCTAAAAACTTTAAATTATACTTTGATTTTTAAAGTTAATTTACAAAATTTTAAAATTTAAAATTCAAATTTCCTATAAATCCGTTTAAGTTTTGTAAATAACAACTATTACAAGTAGTAGGACTTTTTAATTAGTTTATAATAATTATAATTATTTGTACTAAAATTTATTTATCAATTTTGAGTTTAAAAATTTAGCAAATAGACAAAAAAAGTGAAAATATATTAATATTTTAATTTTGGAAGAATGATGGAGTATAAATAATTATGTGTGTGTTGGTCATGCTAGTTATAATAAAAAAAATGATATATCTTGCGAAAAAAGTTACAAGTTTTGTATGGAATAGACACATTTATAAATTATATATATATATAAATATAAATTTATTTATAAAATGTGTTATTATATCTAATCACAACAAAAATAACAATATTTTGTCAGAAAATATTGTCAAGACTCTTATAAAGAAGTCAATTGACTCAAGAGTATTATTGGGGTGGACTAGAAATCTGGTATGTGGACATGGACTCTCTTTGGAGAGGACCGATATAAAGCCCACTAAATTACCGTTTAGATTTTGAGCTAGCTCTTTCCACTTCTTCCTCTCAACTCAGCCAACCTAAAACCTCTGCAAGTTCGCTTTCAGACAAACCTAAAACCCTAACACATATATAGACGAATGGTGCTGAAGTTAGGTTTTTAGTGCAAAATTGAACAGAAATTTTGAGCTATTAAAGTTCAATCAAATTTTGGGGTTTAAGAATGGCGAAGAAATCTTCTTCAATGAGAATGAGAAAGGTACAAGAGAGTGACACTGGTTCTGAAGACGATATCTTTATGGAAGAAGACTCAGAAATGCTTAATTATGTAAGTCAAAGCTTTAATTCCACCCCCCCTAATTAGTGTTATTGCTCACAGCATATTGCCATTCAATTTTATTTTTTTTGGGAGGGGGGGGGGGGGGGTGGGGAATTTGGTATTATAGTATGAGAAATATCAGCTGTGCAATTCCTTTATCATTCATGTTCTTGTTATATTTATATTGTTTGATTGAGGGTTTTAATGATATAGGGGGGGAATAAGGGAGAAGGGTATGGATTTGATGAGGAAGAAGAAGAAGAAGAATATGATGATGATGATGATGATGATGAAGATGATGGTGACAGTGATGATGAAGGGGGTGAAGATGAAATGGGTGATGCAGAAAATGAAGAGAGGAATAATGCTGAGATTGAAGAATTAGAGAAAGAGTATTTGGGGCTTCGTCATGAGGAGCCGTAAGACCTCTTTCTCTATTTGTTGCTATGTGTTTGAGTTGTGATGTTTTTTGAAAGAAAATATGGATGTGATTCTAATTTGTGGATGATGTCACTGAGATTTATGTCAATATTAATTTGACATGAACAAAATGTATAATTATGTAGTTGCAAAGTAATATGCTCCAACATCTAAAGGTTTTTACCAAGTTTCAATTTATTTTATCAAGAACTTGAAGAGTGAGGAACATCTAATTTGCAGAGAGTGTGGAGCATCTGTGGCTCCATTCTCCCATCACCTAGTAATTTTGAAAATATGTTTCCATTATTTGGATTTTGTTTGGCTTATGCCTTGTTCTACTAAAAATGGGTTCAGCTAGTTTTTGTATAGGAGAGGGATAAAGGGGCCATGGGGCGCTATGTCTTATCTTGGAATATCTGTGCGCAAGGAAACTGTAGAGCTTTTGTAAATGAGGAGTCGGCTATAGTTAGATTGAATGTGTTTCTGCTGCATACTTTTGTTATCTGGACTGATGGGTCTTATCTGGGCCTTGTTATGTCCTTCACTATTTTAATATAAAATTTTGGATAGTGTTTTCTAGGTAAAGTGGTTCAATACCTGATTCACCCAGTTTTGTGCTTTTTGATACAAATACATTTACATACAAGAAGAAAATAACTTTGGGTGTTGCTTTGAAGATATAGGATCTTGGGTGGAAATAATCGAATAATAATTGTTTCTGAAACCATTGTTATATTAGCTGTAAAGTGTATGTGGGTAAGGCATTTGATAGGTCAAGTGGTGTGAGAAAGAGAAAAATATCATTACACGATATTGTCTGGAAAAGTAATTATAATTAAAATAGAGGTAGCAGCCATTGCATATAGTTTTGCAAGGTATGTATTGTGCTGATATGCAATTACTTTATAATATCATCTTCTGTTGGTCTCTGGCTTCTTTGCCTGGAATTTTGTCTTCTAAGGAATTTAAGCATATTGAATGACTAACCCATATTCACACGCACTATGAATAAGTAATTTTGCTGCTCTATCAAATTGTATCCAGAGATCTTTTGAAGAACTTGAAACGTCAAAAGGATGAAGATCTTCTAAAAGGCCAAGCAGTGAAAAACCAGAAGGTATGAGATGTCTTGATTTCTTGTACTACCACTCACTCAACTTACTAATTCCAATAAATTTGTGTATTGCAAATGTATCTTATTGCCAATTTGTCCTGCTTAGGATGATGTTCTGTTGAATTACAAACTATTATATCATTATTTAATATATCCGTGCATGCTGATTTTTAGTATTCCTATACTCAACCACCAAGTTAATTGACCATGGGTTAGACATAATTCGACTTTCACAGCCATCAAAAGTAGTTATCACAAAAACCATCCGAATAAATCACGGATGTTTGTTATTCTTAGTATAGATTTGTTGTGTTTGTATTTTTGCTAGATCATTTGTATGATTCATTGATTCTCATTTTCTTTCTTTATTTAATCGTTTGCTTTAAGTTTTCTGAAGGCTCTATGGGATAAGACTCTTGAGTTCAGATTTTTGCTGCAGAAAGCATTCTCAAGCTCAAATAGACTCCCACAGGTTCACTTTGTGTTATAATAAGCCTGTCTACCTTACGGCAGCTGTGTTTGTGAAGATATGCATACATTTATAATGTTGGAACATTAAAGCTGAATTAAAATGATTTGTTGACAGGAACCAATAAGATCCTCATTCTGTGAATATGACAACAAATCCAGTGCAGGATATTCGGACCTCATTACCTCATCAAAGAAAACCTTGGATTCCATGCTGGAACTACAAGAGGTTTGGTTGTAATGAAACAATTGCCTTTGCTCTTCTAATATTTCTTTTAGTTTTACATTTACTAAAATTAAATGGACCTGTCTTTACATATTTCATGCATTTACTTGATCCTGTATCCACTTAACAGGCACTACTAGAGAAGAATCCATCTATTACTCAAGGCCCAGATGGTATGTTATATTGTTTCATATACTTTTCATACTGTCAATTGAGTTTGGCAGTACTCTCATTGATGTTATTAGAGATCTAGCAATTTGATGTTTTTTCTAGATTCCCTCTCTTTTTATAATCTGTCTGTTTTAATTTGCATTATTTCTATAACCTTTCGAAGAATATTTTTTCTTAGCTTGATTACCATTAAGGATATTTTGGGAAGAAGCTATGGAAAATTCACAACTAATTAGCTACTGACTTTTTGGAAATCTCAAAGCCAATATGAAAGAAATTTGTATACCCCTTTCTCACCCCCCCCCCCCCCCCCCCCCCCCTCCCCCCTCCCCCCAACAACATCCCCCACACCAACACACACAAACACAACCCAAATTGTGAGTCATAATTTTCCTGAATATTTTCCAAGAAGAAAGTATTGATGCTCAATATTATTCTAGTTTTGCATGTCACACCCACAACCAAACTCTTGATCACAGACACTGCTTTCTTCTTTTGATAGCTTGTAGTTTGTTACTGGTTGATGAACTTGCTATTGTTATCTAGTAAACATATCAAGTTATAATTGCTTTTTTTTTGAATCTATCACCAAGTACATCATAGTGATCATTGGAGAAATTCTATACAGTTTCGAAGTCATTGAACTGAATTTCCAAAATTAGGCCTTTTCAATGTATATGGTTCCATTTGCAAAGTTGCTTGGTTTTTCTGTCCCAGTTATCTAGAGAATTGACACTGCTTTTAACCAATCATTTATTACTCTGAGTAATCTTACAAATCATTGTAATTAGCTTAACGAACATTCAGAACCTTCTCTACTTTCGTTAGATTAGTAGTATTAGGCTATCGGCTAATGGTGGTTTTGGAACCTCACTTAAAATTCTCTATTTCTCTTGAATTGAATGTATATCCTGGGATGCATGAAACTAATATTCATTTGACATGCGCTTACATAACAAACCAATTGAGCTTCCTTATTTGGTTTCTGGCTTATTTTGGTTCTGAAGAATCTTGTGTGAACACGTTTGCTTCCCCAGATATTTGTTTGCCAGCTTATTATTACACTATTTCATCTCAAGGTAATCATGGACAAAATACCAAGCATTCAGAAGCTTCTAAAAACTTGAATGAGGAAGGAGATCAAGAATGGCTGCAGATATCTCAAATGCATTCAAGGTAGTTCCATTATCAGTTCAACGATGCTTGCTTCTTTTATTACATTTTCTGTAAACAATCAATATTTGTTGCCAGCTTCATTAATATTTTAGTTTCTCATAATAAATGACTAAAGTAAAATTTACTCTATGCTGGTTGAACATTGTGTGCATTTTGATTGTTAATGCTCCTATGTTACAGAATTGTTTCTTTTAGAGACAAATCAATAGATAAATGGCAGAGGAAGACACAGTTGACAACTGGTGCTGCAGCTATAAAAGGCAAATTACAAGCCTTTAATCAGGTTTGTTCAGTGGCATAGTTGATATCTTTTAGCAGCTAGTGTGGTGAAGGTACTTACCTGATTCTTTTAATCATCTGCAGAATGTGAGTGATCAAGTTGCTTCTTATATGAGGGATCCTAGTAGAATGGTCAAGGGGATGCAACAGAGGAGATCAGCTATTGTCATATTTGGAACTGTAAGTTCTGGTGGCTTTACTTGATTTGATCAATTAATAAGTTCTGGTTATCTTGCTCAGGACAATGTATGCATAATACATGTCATGTGGTTGATTGTTACTGCTTTCATGATTGTATTGCTTGACAGGTTCTGGATTCTTCTAGCAATACTAAGGAAGAGGTATGTCTACTCTGGTGAATTTGATTTCATTTCCTTTATCTCATTACAAAATGAGGGTTCAATGAACTTATAATTCATAATTAGTAATTCTTTCTCATTATTAAAAGTTTATATATTTCCTGATAATGAAATGGTAGTTATACGTTAGTTGTCATTTGATTTTAATGGAAGATTGTAATGGAAGTAATATCCTGTAATTGGAGATTGGTGCATTCAGATCTGCTATAAAATTGACTGGTTCTGCATCACTTTTTAATTTTCTGCTCATTATTAGGGATCTATAATAGATGATGGTGCAAATATAAGGTTAAGAATTTTCTATACAGTTGAACTAGCTTTATATTGGATGGTAGTCGGCTTAGGGCCTGTTTGATAAAATTGAATAAAATAGTTCTGAATGTTTAAGCAATCTGAATGAAACAAAATTCTGAATACTGAATGAAAAAGTTGTTTGATAAATGATAAGTCTGAAACATTTGAATAACAGTTTTTTACTATTTTACCCTTCTGAATTCCATTACAAACTTAAGTAAAATTAAAATAATTATTTTTAATAAAGGGATATATTTTTAATTTCTTAAAAATAAATTTATATTTTTAATAAAAGGATATATTTTTAGTTTCTTAAAAAAAAAAGTATTGTTTAAGTGAGTCAATCACATTAAATATAAAATTAATGTAAATTATTTTTCAATTATATTTAACCAAAAAGAAAACTAGTGCAAAATCAGTATTCATTCCCTATCTTCCTCTGTAACTCGGCTTCATTCCCCATCTCCCCGACCAAGGCAACTCTCTTCACCACCGCTACCAAGAAAACTAGTGCTCAAATCAGTATTTGGTCACATAAAGCCCTAATTCACGCTCTCACTGGGGCACTCTCCGTCAGCCTTGTCATTTCTTCCTCTCTTGCTTTTCTCCCCTGAAACCCTGCAGCCGCCAGAGCCCCATGAGCCACCACTTCCCGCCACCCAAAACCCAGATCAAAATACCTTTCCGGTGACCCCCAAATACGTCTTGCCCTCTATATAGCCATGGCGCATGCTGATGCCTTGATAAAGCCCTAATTCCTCTTTGGTGTGTGCGGCTAATTGGTAATTTGAGCCAACTGAACAAATAAGCAACAATTTTTTGGCTGATTCGGTCAGAGAATTTTTGAATCATTCAGACGCTTAACTAACCTAAACAAACAAGCTGAATGACTGACCGAATCAGATTTGTGGTCATTAAGATCTGAATAGACCCGTTCAGGTACAATCAAATAGAGCCTTAGTTTTGGAATGAAGCATGTCAAAAACTTTGGTTATTGGAAGTAGTAGCTCTTTTTGCCCGAATATGGGAATAATTTTACAAGGGTATGCTTGAGTTTTACAAGATACTTACAAGATACTTTTGTCTTTTTTTTAATCCATTTTTAATTGCAAATATTTTTGCCTTTGATCATCATAATTGGTGGTTCTACATTAAATTCCTTCTTTCTTTTAGGGGTCACTTTAACTGGATGTCACGCACAATTTTTCAGTGCTTATTGGCCCTTCAATCTCAGTATGAAACTCTGAATTATTCAGAGTTTGCCTTCAAATCCCTAAAAATAGATGACGATTCTTATTGCCCTAAGGTGTACAGAATGCCCAACAAGATCTTATAGACCTCCTATCTTTCAGTAGGAAATCAGTTATTGCTAAATGTAACCTGTTGCTGTTGTTGAACTTGCAATTTTTGGTCTTCAATGTTATGGAACTCTTAATGTTTTATTTTTGAAATATTGCTCGACTTAGTTCAACAGTGCATTTTATCGCAAACTAGTTGGGTTGGTTGAAATTGAATCTATATTAAAGTGTTAGAGTAGAAATAGAAGGAGAAATAAAACGCTAAAAAAAAATAATAAAGCAAAAGAATAATAATGCATAAAAGTATATAAAAAAATTAAAATCTACCTACATTTATAAAATACGTAAATACATATATATAAAAAGTTAACTAGGAAACAAAGAAAACCGAGGGAAAAGAGAGAGATAAACAAGACAAAAAGATGTCAACACCTAATCGGCTTCCAATATGCGGATTGCTTTCCTCATTGTTTTATGAAATATTTCTCCAACATAAAATAAGAGGCTATCGTGAATTCTTCTCTCATCAATAAATATATATTCTATAGATTAAACAAGATACTGATACCTTCAACACTATCAGGAAGAAGATGCAGATGATGACCCTGAGCTTCTAGATGACTCTGAGTTCTATCAGCATTTACTGAAAGAATTTTTTGAGACAATTGATTCATCATCATCTGGTAAGCTGATCCTACTTCATATAATATCATAAGTCATGCATTGAAAAACATGCAATCCATGAGCGTATAGCAGTCATTCAACATACTCACATTGCCTGCCATCTTAAAATCTGAAGAATGATGCATCATGTATTCTACAAAAATATTAAACTATGCCCGCTCCCACCAAGGTCAGAGGGTGCTTGATAATGTTGCATTTTCTTACTTTATATCCTTATAAGGTAGCACCTACTGGTGGTCGTGGTCTATTCTTTGAGAGTATATTACCCTTCTTTACTCGGTAACTTGGACTTGCAGGCTTTAGTTTTTACTTTATTTGCATTATGACTTTTTTGCATGGCATTATGTTTGCATTTATATTGTAGGTTTCAAATAACATAGTAGCTAGAAAATAGCCCATTGAACATCCAATATGTTCTGCTTCTTTCTGTAATTTGGTAATTTGAATATTAAAACATGTTAAAAAGATGTCTGTTGGCACCCTGTTCTACTCCCTACAGAAAATGACCAAACTGCTAACAGGAATTAAAACAAACATTCTAGTACTAGTGCATCAAAATTTCCATCAATGTTATAACTACAATATGTACCACCGCATCAACTTTCCTTGTATATCTATCTCCAGCATCACTTCAAAAATAGCCTCTCTTGGCTTCATGTTAAGGCATTATCTGAACAGCTTCATTGTTTGCTAGCAACAGAGACGACTTTTTATGCTCTCAAGAGACTGCAAAGTAAGAAAAGGAAGATTGTTGACCGCTGTGCCTCAAAAAGTCGCAAGATCAGGCAAGTTATTGATGGATCATCTTCTTTGTTGAGCACTGCATGTTTCAAATTCCATAAACCTGATACCCAAATTCTTGGAATGGTTTTGCAGATATAATGTTCACGAGAAGATTGTTAATTTTACGGCTCCTCAACCCATGAACCTTCCCCCGATGGCCCCAAAATTATTTGAGAATTTGTTTGGCCTTATAAAACAAAAATCCACGGCTGTTGCATAGTCAAATTGTATTCCGAGTCATACCATATGCATGTCTTTGTATTACATTAGCTTTGGAAATTTTGTACTTGTAGTCGGCATAGCCTCTTTATGGTTGTGGCATAGCCAAAACTATTAATCATTTATATGCCATGTTGCCATGTTGGCTTATTCTGCATAGGAGTGTTCATTATTTTCGGTTATTTCGGTTTTTGGGGACCGCACAGGCCGGTTCAGTACAAAAATAACCGGGCCGGTACCGATTATTAATTTATGAGATTCGGTTAATACCGCACCGAACTGGTTATAATGGTAACTAAACTTTTTCATTCTTTTTTTTTTATTTCTTTAGTTTTATAATTTATTCATTACTTTCTCTTCTCAGAACAGAAGTCGACGATCACTCACTTTACCTTTTCCTTCCCACAGCTCACCGATCTAATCTTTTCATTCTTTCACGATCGGTGATTTCACAACTCTTCACTCTCACAGCTCGACTTTTCTTTCTTTCACTGATCTCACGCCTCACAAAGTCGCAGCCTCACCAATTTCTCGGGTTTGTTCCCCCAATTCTTTTGATGTTTTCCGTCACCAGTTTGTTTACTTTCCCTTCACCGATCTAATCTATAATTTTGATTGATTGTTGTTTGCTTTTAACAGTTTGATGCTTGTTTTTTTTAAACTGATTGATTTTTTTTATCTGACTTGGGGTTTATTTGGATTAATGATTTAATTCCAAAGTTGGGGAATTTAGATACACTGCACGTATCAGTTGATACTAGCTATATCAGTAGGGGACTTGGGGTTTATTTGGATTAATTCCAAACTGATTGATTTTTTTATCTGACTTGGGGTTTATTCAATTTTTTGCCTTTTTGTCAAGGAAGTTTGTTATAAATCAGTGAATCTATTCTCCAATTGTGTTCTGTAACTTCTGTAGCCCTGTTTGTACTTTCTATTATTGTTGCATTTCTTCTGAGTCTGAGTCTGTTACAAAAGTAGCCTGTTTGCAAGCTTTGATTTCTGGAAATGCCTTTCCCAGTTTTTATAGATTTATTTCGGTTAAAAACCGGTTCATCCGGTACCGGTAGGAAGCAAAATTTCCTACATTCGGTAACCGGTTCTATACGTTACGGTGCCGCTGAACATGCCTTTCTGCAGCACTTCTGTTGGAGGCAATAATAGTTATTTTGTGAAATTTTATTATGTGTCACGCTGTTCAAAATATGCTAACCACACTCCAAAAAAAGATTCCATTTGAGTTTAATCTTAATTAATTTGAGAAATGTTGAAATTAAATTGTGATGTAAAATCATTTTAACTTTTAAAATAACTTGTATCTAGTATTTTTTATAGATAATTTACAAAATTAGTTGTTGCATTAGTCAAAATTAAATATTTTTGAATCAATTTAAATTTTAAACCTTAATTTTAGAAGCTGGTTTATACGTCATTAATGATTAATATTAATAAATTGTGCTGTTAGATCAAATAGAATGTTGTCAATATGAATCATATTACAAACGAGAATCTCACCTTGGTATGGATATAGTATATTCTAAAGCTTACTAATTAATTTAAATATCAGCAACTTCTCAGCCATATCAAATATCTATTAAACATCAATTGCAATATATTATAATTATTTTTTTAATAAAATGATACTCAATACAGCGCATGCAATTTCAAAAGAACCTGATTTCTTTTGTTTATTTTCAGAAGTACATACATAATATACAATTTCAAACTGTACACATGCCAAATACTACCCCAGAAACAACTCTATATAAATATTTAAATTAACATCTGAAGGCGTGTCATCTGAAGGAGAAAATATAGATCATCTAAGAATGTAATCAAGACAATTCACTAGAATACAAGTTACTGTAGTATAAACTCAACAGAGTCAATGATTTGTATGTTATGGGTGACAATTACGGCCATACAAAAAATATGCCCGCTCTTGTACCAATAGCTGTGGAGCATGGAAAGGTGGACCTATAGCTGTGGAGCATGGAAAGGTGGACCATAAAAGGCAGGAGGATGGGTTGGGCCGGGCGGCATGAACATAGGAGGATGGGGTGTCACCATTCCAGCATCAAGAGCACTGCAAGTTCAGAAGCTTGATATTAGTCATCTCCTCAACCACGAGCCCAACAAAGTGAAATTCCAATTCAGAGCAATGCAAAAATTCAAACGTTCATTATTTCATGAAATCATTTTAAAATACGACTATGATTTGATATTCGCTGCGACAGGTTGCAAGCAGTACATCTTTAACTAGGAGGTACACTATAAGGTGGCCATCTCCTAAAGTTTTGAAATGAGCAAGATAGTTTTAATGTGCACGACAATACATCTCTAGTTATTTTACTGCAGTGAGAGTATGGTTTTCATACCCAAACAATAGAAGTATTATTCTCGGGCTATTCATATTTTGGCACATACAAAGTATCCACAAATACAAATACTCTACCTCATATCTGCTAAAATGGCAAAACCAACCATGTATAACAAGCAGCAGTTAAATTTTTGCCTTTTCAGTGAAATAAATTACAACACAAAACATATGCTCAAACATACTTGACCTTAGTGTTTGACAATCATAACTTGGGCACGATTGAAACATGTGGTTAGCTGATTAAACTTGAAATATTAGGACAACTTTCTTCGAGTACAGGACTTTGAAAATATATACACACACAAAAAAAGAAGAAGGTGAGAACAGAAATTTGAATGTACATTTAAAAGAACAACCCCCAAAGAAAAGGACACTGCACATTGACTACTCTTTAATAGAGAGAATGAGGAATATATTTGCTACATATCATGTGCTGATACTTAGATTAGTTTTCTCATTACACTTCTAACAATTATAATTGATTAACTCACACAAAAGAAAACAAAACTATACTTCTCTTGCATACAATATAGTCAAATACTCAAAAATCTTAACATTGTAGTGTCCACGAAGTGCCTGACACATGCCCTCACATCTTTTACAGAAATACCCGAATCTTTTATTTTTTGAAATTTCATAATCATTGTTCTGGCAAAACCCAAAAGAATTCCTATATGCACTTTTGTTCCTAGGGGAAAAGGGATGCACTTCAAAGAGTCCTACAATTGTACAAAGGTAAATTGCCTATGAAGTGTACAATTATAGGTAATTGTTTTTTTGATTGTTCCTTGTACAATTATATGTACTCAAGTGTATGCCTTTCCACCTAGGAACAAAAATGCAAGCATTTTGTACCTAAGACACGGCTAAGACGAATTTGATTAATTATCAAAGATGGTTACGAGTAGACCTGACAATTTATAGTTCATAAACTATTGGGTCAACCCGAATTAACTAGAACCATTGGGTTGGTTAACTATTTTAAACTATTTAGGTTGGATAAAGTTTGGACCCATATTTTCAACACAAAAATGGGCCCAAACCAGCTAAAACTGTTTTTAAACCAGATTTTTTATTCCAAATCCATATCAATAGAAACCAGGTAACTTCTCTCAGACTCTCTCCTACTTCTCTCCGTCTCCTTTCTGCTTATAATTTCTGTGTAGTACAGCTGTGGTGCATGTCTGCCAGGCATTTTGAAGCTTAAGGTGTTACAATCAGTAGGGATTTTTTCATGGCGCACGAATAAGTCTTACTTTACATAATTTATAATATTTAATTATATTAATTAAAAGTAAATGAATTGATAGTATTTTAAATTAAAAAAATATCAAAATTAACTTCAAAAAAATCAAAGGAACTCTTACTTTTTCAAAGGGATGGATCAAGTGACAAAAATCAAAAACTCAAACACACACTATCATTTTGGAACTGAATGAGTAAATATTTAATTATCTCCCATGAAATTATCCATTAGAGAGAGAAAGTGTATAAAAAATTTAGAGAGTTTATATATAAAAAAAATTAAAGAGAGAAAGAATGTATATAAATAAATTAGAGATAAAAATTGAAGGAAGATAGAAATTAAATAATAATAGTAACCTTGAAATTTAAAAAATGGGTTGCCCCATAATGGACCCATAACTATTTAGTTCCAACCCACATAACCCATATTAAAAACAGGTTATGTGGGGTTTAGTTCCTAATTGAACCATAACCAAATTGTGTAAACCAAAACCAAAACCAAAACCAAAACCAAAACCAAAACCATATTTTGTCAAGCCTAGTTTTGAATTAGCAGTTCATTATCTAATGGAACTTTCTGTCCAAATACTCTATCCGAAAGCAATTTATCAAATCTATTCCTATCAAGCGGAATGCTATTGGATCAAATGACACTCTCACAAGGAGGCGTACTTACAATAGGAGAGTGTAAGGACTCCTGCCCACATGAGAAGGCTCAACTCTCAAGCTCCCAGGTGGACGGTGAATTAGTACGGTATTCTAAGAAACCTTCTAAACTGGCGTGTTCTTATATACTCCTTCCGTTTCAAATTCGTTGTTGACTTTTGAAAGTCAATTTTAGACATTTTCAAACTCGAAATTAAGATAGCTTATGAAAAATTATGAAACAATAAAGCTCACAATGAGTAATATTTTTAGATAGCTTACAATATTCATCTTTGTATCGAGTAAAATTAAAGGAATCTATGTCAATTTTGGCTTTAAAAATCTCTTAAGTTGACTTTAAAAAATCAATAATGATCAAATAATATGGAATAGATGGAGTATTAACTTTAAAGGTTCCAACTAGACATTGACTTAGAAGGACGAGAGTAGCAATACTCTCCCAGAATCAATCAGAAATTAGGATAATTACACTACCAAAGGAAATACAGTGTTGAGAGGATGATCATTACCCTGATTGTTGTCCACCAGCTTGTATTAACTGAGAATATATGTATTCATCAATTCTCTGCTTTGCCAAGGCCACCTGTTAATCCACCCAGAAAGATAATCAGATGCCTGGGAAAAAATGTATAAACCCCATGCAGATCTATTTATCTTTTAAAAGAGAAGACTTACAAATTTATTTATTTATTATTTTTTTGCTAATTATTTATTATTTTTAATAAGTAAAGATTTGCAAATTTACTTATTTTTGATGGGTAATGATTAAAATTATTTTTGGTCACCAACATTTTCTAATTGGATCATTTGCAAGACTAAAATTGTCCGATCAGAATCTACATATCTCAATCTATTAAAGCAATAGGACAAAGACAATCACATCCTCTATTGAACAAATCTGATATTCAGCAGTACAACTTCTATATATATATATGATAAGTTACACCAATAAGCTTCCTTAAAATGTAGACATTTTCTTAAAACAATTTGAGGTAAATCAAATATATATGCCACCATTTCAGGGACATTCTGAATTCTAGATAACTTTGGGATTTTTCTTCTCATTTCCTATTTTCTGTTTTTGATTTGGGGATGATGAAGGAAATAAGAGCTAAAATATTATTTGCATCTACTTAGATTGTTCCCCTTTGCTTACAGCTCTTCAATTTCTTACTTTTGCATGACCGGAGTTGCACATAGTGGACCTATTGGTGGGGTGTGAATGTGTGTCTACAAGAGAGAGTTGCTTCAAGGAGTACCTGTCAACATTGAGTTTCCAACCACAGGACTCGGGTCAGTGGTTACCCCTCAGCCTTGGTACCAAGAGGCGTTGGGATCACATCCTCCCAATGTTGGACCTCATTAGAGAATTTTAATGGGAAAAAAGATTAATTTGCCGCCTACCTATATAGCATAATTATTTTTCTTTTTTTATTTAAGGAATAAAACATACGCTTGAAGTATGAATATCCCTTCACTGAATCATTTTAGAAAAGAAATGTGAGGGTAACATGAAAAGAATAATTTTATAGACCAAGTTATGTACAAAACAACCTTCGGCAAAAAAGTTAGTGTAGATTAGTGTTGAACACTACATATCATAAGATCAGGAAATGCTCTAAAAAGCCAAAGCTATTACTCTATAGAGTTTTTGCAACGACAGCTGACCAAATAAAATAGAAACACAAATTATAGGGAGGTTGGGGGTTGACCTGTTGAGAACTACCACCCAGATGGATTTGCCTAAGGTTTTGTTCACCTTTCCCACCATGAACCTGCAAAGGCATATAGATATGGAACAGCAATAAACATATAATCCATAATCTACTGAAACAATTAAAACCAAACATTAAAATTATAGAACAGAGCTTCATAGTTTCATCAACCTCAATGAAATCCCGAGAGTGAAACTCTCCCAGTGCTTTGAAATTTGATGAATCGTGCACTTTAAGTATCGCAAAATATTGAAATAGTGAATCTTAACATCATAGATAAACTCAAATGAGCCAAGTTGAGCCCAATCAGAAATTGTGTTGATTGGCTTCCGTTCAACCTGACCACAGCTGAGCTTCCGCCTGAGCTCGAATCAGTGAAATAAGACGCTTAAGACAGAACAAGCTGGAGCCAAACCCGCCTAACCCTCATTATCCATCTAGTAGAATCGATGAGCAAATTAATTAGCTGATCTAAATGAGCCATTCTCAAGCAGTGTGGCCCTGCTTACAGCCTTACAGAACTGGATTCATTTCAATATTTTTTGTAAGCAGTAATGCTAAAACTAATACTCATTTAATCCTTGCACCATTTTATATTCAGTTATGTCATTTATTTTGTGACGTGCATATTTTGTTTGTACATCAGTTTGTATTCCATGCATTTTGATGCAATTTTCTTTTCATTACTGTTCTACTAATAGTAGTTTCCACACAATTGTCATGGCCATAGAAAACCACCCTTAACATACTAAAAAACAAGAAGTCATTCCAAAAACAAAATCCTAAACTGTTTGAGGATATTCCCTTTGCCTTTGCTCAACTTAGTAAGAGGTTTTGTAGAGAAACTGAGCTCACTGAATTGTTTAAATGGGGAAATAGAATCCTACCATCGCATTCTAGCTGCTTTTTCCCCATAGTTTTAGAGGGGGTAGTGGGAGGAAAAATATAAGAACTGAATAAATTCGAGATACAACATTACCAGCTATCTAGATGCTACTGCTGCCTCTTTTCTTCTTCCTCTTCTTTTTTCCCTTCTAATCATTACAAATCTCTGGATGTTTTCATTTTGGAATTATACATCACATCACTTATCAAAACATTATATAAATAAAAATGTATGTATACACACATAAGACCCATATATTCATTATCCAAAGTTACCCAAGTTCTTCCAGGTGGGAGAAGGGATTAGATCTTTTTTCCAGAAACAGTTGTGGCATCATATGTAATTGCATAATAAGGTGTAACGTAAATGGAATATATGGAGAATCAAAATAATTCATAGCTCAAGCGTCAAGACTTTGGGGAGTCCAACAAGGAAAAAACTCTTTAACTAGGATCAAGTGACTATTAGACTATGAAACAATAGCAAAAGCATAAAATATAAAGAATTTCTCCACCTTCATGTTAAAGAATATAAAAGGTCGAATATAAAAGGTCAAATATAAAAATATTCGTTTCAGATAGTAGCATGTTAAAGCAGTAATCTATATATATAATAAAAAGCATAAAATCGTCGTTCAACACTACTTTTAGGAGTGACCCCCTAAAATTTAGTAATGAATCCTAACTATAAATTTGGAGTGACCTCCTAAAATTTAGTAATAAATCCTAACTATAAATAAAATTCTATATAACTCTAACAAAAAAAATCTATATCTGTATATATAATAAATAGCACAAAATCGTCTCTCAACTCTAAAATTTAGGAATGATCCTTCAGCCCTAAAAAATTAGGAATAGAAACTTTAATTTTGGAAAATAAACTATTTATTTTCATCTTGATTTTAAAAATATTTCATCTACATTCTTATTACTATAATTATTTACTCATCACTAACTCTAATTCTCATATATTTTTTAATTTAATTAGTGTTCTTCGAAATTCATATTCTTGACAACAATAATATTTAGTTATATAGTACTTTTTTATTATTAAATTATATAAGTATAACTATTTAATATTAAATCAGATTTTACCTATTACATAAATTGATGAATAAATCATTAATTTATAGGTGAATACTATCATTTATGTTATATAAATAGACAAACTATTGTTGTCCATTTCTAAATTTATTTAATTTTTCATCAATAATTAGTTATACATTATTAGTTCAATAATATATTTTAGAAGGAAATGATTTTTTCTAAAAGTCATCCTACACAATATTAATCTATTATTCCTATTTTAATATATTAGTATAGTGTAATACAAAAAAAAACATAAACAATAAAATAATTTTATAATAATAAAAACCTGTGCTTCGCACGGGATCATTAGCTAGTTATTTCTAAATGTAGCTAAAGCAATTGATCTCTCTTTTAATTTTTTTTAAAGTAAAAAGCTAAAGTAATTGATCTACAAACCTTGATTGCTGCTCCAGACTCTGTTCTGATCCGCGAAATGTTGGAGCCACACCTCCCAATCAACCCACCAACCATAGTTTCCGAAATCATCATCTCCACAGTCACATATTCAGCTGCAAGATTGGTTGTCCTAAAGATGATGTCGTTATAAGAAAATATTAAGATTTACACAGCAGCATACTGCAGCAGTTCAACTACACAAATATATTAATTAAAGGCATAAATAACCTGAAGACGGGTCCACGCATTGTTGAGGTGTTCGATGATACCCATAATTATATGACGGGCAGATGGAAATTACTTGCTTAGGGGGATTTTCCCTAAACAAATAAAACAGACATACAAATTATAATGAGGGCAGAGAAACAGTAATTGTCCAGCAGATGTTAATCGAATTTATGTCCAACCTTAGCTGACATCCAATCTCTATCAAAGCCTTCAATACAGCTGGAACATCGCCTGATATCTGAATTTTCGACACACACCATTTTTCAGAAAAAGAAAAACATACTAGTAAGAATAAGAAAAAATAGTTCATGCACAACAAATATAAATTGAGGAAATATGAGCTGAGGGGCTGTTGACCAAAAAACTGATCAGCAGTTTTGCACCTTATGCATAACAGGTGCACATATAATTTAATAACCAAGTCGAATGATTTACTAGTTAATTTAGTAACTTCCAGTAGTAAATGATTGGGAGTTGGAATTGGTTGGCTTCTTTAACAGACATTTTGCATGCTTGTAATTTGACAGGATCCTAAGAAAGAATGGATACAGATACGGTATATGGATGTTTGATATGGCAATTTCTAAGAAACTGGATATATATATATATATATATATATATATATATATATATATATATATATATATATATATATATATATAAAGTAATTTTCTAAATATATATTTTTCATATATATTAACCATGTACACTTATTTATGGTGATTACCCACCACTAACATGTTTCTTTATTCAAGTATTTGCTCTGTATACTTATCTATGATATAATCTTCCTTTACTTTATACATCTTTTACAAAAAGAGTCATATATTAACATTAAAGGTTTGTTAAATAAACTTCAACAGGCCTCCAAGGCATATTAAGTATGCCACCCAAGGAAGAATTCTATTTTCTAAAGTATGATTCCGTTTAAAAAATGCTAAAATCTGAGAGTATCTGGAAGTATTGTTATTCAATAAAGATGCATAATGATCACACAGCTATCTGTGATTCCTAGAATGGGCTTCAAGTGGTTTCCAGAGTTAGACAATTGTCCGTGAGAGTGGAGTGTCATGCATTTGTTTTTTGATAAGCACTGAGTCATTAACTGAAATAATATCTGCTTTTTTTAATTATTTTTTTGGAGAAGTACTGAAATGAACTCTGTTTGCTTCTCTCAAAGGCTTAACACAGTTGAGATCTTCACATGGCGAATGAAAGCAAGCACACACTCACCTGTACTACTCGATCAGATTCATGAGCAGATGCACATAAAGGCATCTGATTTTGAGCAAGCACAGTGATAGTGGCACCAGAAGAGTTCCTTAGTTTCTCTATGTTTTGACCAGAAACACCAATCAAACTGCCTGCTTGGGAACCAGCAATCAAAAGCCTTAACGTATTTGCTGCCACATGCCCCGCACCATTTTTCAGTGATTCGGTATTAATATGATCATCCTATTACAACAAGAAGGAAAAAAAACACTCAATCAATAAAGAATTAATCCTTAAAGAGTTACTAGAGAGTTTCCAAATAAAATATAACTCAAACCCACAGCTAACTGCTTAGATTAAGCACAACCAAGCAAACAATATGGTACTTTCATAACGTGCAGGCCATTCTCCTTAAGATGCAGCAGACAACAAATAACATGGGCTACAAATTTTTATTTACTTGAGAAGCGCTTCTGGTGTCCGGTTGAATGAACTTTTACATATTTTCTAGGAAAAAGACATGGCTTAGAAATTTAAAATAACTCGCACAAACAATCATAATGAGAGAAAGATATGCTTCAGGAAGCTGTTTCATTACATGCACTGACTTGATACAGAGATAAGGGTAACATCTTAGGAAAGCTATTATTTTCATTGCTAATAGTATACTCCCGTACTGATTTACCTGAAAATTTTGACCAAAAAACTACCCCTTAAAATCTCATAATCAATCCCTGCGTTGTTCACTCAGATTTTTTTTTACATTTTTTTATAAGTAAATAGTTCATTAAGAACGCCAAAAAGAGAGCAAACCGAAGTACACGCCGAGTCTAGTAAGCATAGGGGTTTGGCACTTCAGCTAGCTATATTCTTTCAGAGCGTGATTGCCTTCCCCTTAAAATGCAATGATTGCATGTTTTTCATGTGCAACCGAATAAAGGTCATGTGTTAAGTGTTCTCCTGACTATTACGAAGACGAATGATTATGTGGTTTCTTGGAGGAGTAGTTGGAGGGAGAGCCAGCCTCAGAGGGTTGCTTTTTCCATCTGGGTGACTGCTTTAGGGGCTATTCTTATGCAGTATAATTTACAAAAGAGGGCCGTAGATTGGCTACTAGATGTGCCATGTGTAGCTACTCTAAGGTGACAGTAGACCACCTGCTTCTTCACTTTGAGATGGCTACGAGTATATGGTCAGTTGTATTTCTCTTTACGGCATTGCTTTGGTAATGCCACTGTTAGTCTGTGATATGCTGTAGGCTTGGCATGGACCGTCGTGGGGTGAAGCAATGAAGATGGACAAGGAGCAGAGAAGTCGTAATTTGGTACCTAGTATAGCATTTCATGAATGATTTGGAAGGAAGGAAATAATAAGGGAGAACAAGGCCGCTTCCCACGTACAATCTCTTTTTTTCAGCAAACTTTTCTTTTGGCATCATGAGGTGTATTCAGAACCCGTTCTATAGTTTGTGAGTTTCTAGGGAGAATTTAATATAGAAGAGGTAGCATTTTTGTCATTGAAATTATCAGACCTCGTGTTCAGTATAAGAAGGATGCAATTCTGCTCTGCCAAGATCTTGATAGAAACAAAACCTCGATTCTTAAAATAAGTGGAACATGCGTACATGACACATGAGAAGAAATTTTGCTGACAAATTATTGAGATAGATTACATTAACTATGAATACATGTGATACTGAGTGAATAATAACTTAAAGAGTAAAATATCATCTTACCTTGAGGATCAAACTGGCTATCTGATGGAGGGCAATCTCAGCATCAGTAAACATATTCTCACTGTCTTTAGAGCTTATGATGATTACACGCTCTTCATGTCGCTGTAAATCATAGAAAAGACAATAATTTTCCACCATTTTCAGTTTGCAGATAATCAGTGTATTTGAACAAATAAAGACAGAAAAAGTTTATTACCCATCACTAAAGAGATAAGGGGAGTGAACAGGTAGAAAAGATCAAGGATATATAAAATTATACTTGAGGAGACTAACAACAGTTTGTCCCAACTAGTTATTAGCCTGTCAAAACTCAAAAGAAACCGCACAACAATTTTAAATTGCTTGAAAGTATCAGAACATGCCATGTTAAATAGCAGCAATTTTATGTGTTACCAAATGTCTTGTATATACAATAGACAAGTCCACTATACATATTTCCTTCATTCTACAAAATTCAGTAATATAAAAGACAAAGTGCACTTTTCCAATTTCTCCTAGGTTTCAGCAACCAAACAACCATAGCAAAATTAACGGAAACCTAATAACTTAAGCAACGATCCAGAATACATTCTAATGTTACCAAAGTTCCAACCATTACTTTTTTTCCCATGTTTATCAGCTTATCCATCAAGCATTCAGATTGTAAATGATACCCACCAACAGTAATTTTTATTACTACAAGAGAAAAATATAAATTTTTACATCTATAACAGAATACCACAATACAGGACTTGCTCTAACATTAACCATTCCTGCTCAGAAAATTAAATAACGCACCTTTATAATTAAAATTTTTAAGAGGAAAAAAAGAGAGAAAAATTTAAGAACTCCTAGTACTCAGACTACATTTTGATGATTTCAAAAGTGGCCTAGTAATAAAAAGTTTATTCCTTTACTTTTATTTAAAGGATTTTCAGCTTAGCTAAACCACTAGAAGAAAATCCTAAAGCATTTTTTTTGTCAATACTAATGAAAAAGTAAAAACTTTTTGTGCATATAATTAATATTACAATTTTTAAAAAAGTTAATTATACGAAAATAAATAAATAAAAAACTAACAAAAAGTACTGACCGAAATGGCGTCTGCGATTTTGATTGTGGCTTTGGTATCTTCACGAATCTTCTGAATACGAGTTCCTTCTTTACCAATTACCTTCCCAATTTGTCTGGACGGTAGCATTATTCGATACAACACGTCCTGCGGCAATACCACCCGCCGCTTCGGCAGTGGAACCACACCGCCGGTTGTGTGCACCACCACGTCTCCATCGTCGCGAGGACGCTTCGCCGTCTTGGATCTGTTCGGATCTTGAGCTGCTGGCGGGAGAGGAGGGTTTACGTAGATTTCACCCTGTTCTTGTGCCATTGCTAGAAATTTGCCCGACGAAAATTGTTGAGTAAAAAGGAACCCCGATGTGTATCGAGGATTTATGTTCTTTAAGTTAACGATATGACCCCCCAATTTTCTTCTAATTGTATTTGTGTTGGTTACTTGAAGTATATTTACATGTTTAGTACATATGCATATGCCACTCTTTTTACTATTTTTTACAAATTGTTTGGAATTAACTATAAAATACTCCCTCAATTTCAAAATATAAAATCGCTTACGTTTTAAGAGCACGTGAGAATAATTTATAAGTTTGTCAAACGAACTTATAAATTATTTTTTACAATCGAAATATTTAGAATTAATTTATAAAACACTTTTGAAAAATAACAAATTATGAACTTCTTGAAATTAACTTACAAATCATTTTAATATAAGTAGATTTGACCAAATATAAAGACTTTTTTACCCTTGTCCATGACATACTAGTTGAGTTTGCGTCTTTTGTTTAACAACTTACTTGGTAAAAATTAAACCTAAGATTGCCAACCAAGAAAAAAAATAAACTTTTGAGGCGTTTTACTCTTCTTCTTGTAAGGAAATAACTTACCACCGTTACCTAGAAAGAAGAAAAAATAAAGTATTCGGTGTAAATTTGAGCTTTCTCCAACGTAACCATAACTAGTCACCTGGTGTGCATGAGAAACTTATCAAAATCAATCCCAAATAGCTTACAACCCACCCGGCTTTAGCTACGTCAGAGAGATAGAAGAGGTCGTCCTTACCTCATCCCCAGCATGTTTCACGGCCCTCAGTCGAGATTTTAGTCCTCAAATAGTTAACCTGATCAACATACATATACAGAGATTGACGCAAATTGTCTTCCGTCCAAAATAAAAAAATTCAAGACATGCACGAGTCACTTTACTTGAAAGCGAATTGTCTTTTACGACCATGCTCTTCCAAAGTCTCCATTCTTCCACCAATGTTTTCTCAGCTTATAAGAATCTTAGAAATCAAAGTCAGAAGCGGGAAAGTAAACAATTAATGTTATTGTAATTATGTCATGAAAATATGTGTGATTTTGACAAATTTTAGCTAGATATAAATTTTCTTTTTGTAGTAATCCCTTGAATATTATTTTTAAATGTAATTAAAATTCTACTAATTAATGCCAAAAATAATTAACTAATATTAATTTGATTCTCAAACACTAAATATTAATTATTTTTAATGGTTAATAATTTCACAACTTAACTTACTAAATTGCATATATTTATTTTGATTTTATTGTTTCATAATTTATTATTAAATCTTAGGAATATTAGGCCTTCATCATATTTTGTTGGGATTGGAAGACAATTACTGGAATCATCCCAAATCGTCGTGTAACATGTATAAGAGAAAGAGTTCTATTACGTTGTGTTTTATTAATAACTATTTGGATTGCTTTAAAATAAAATAAAATAAATTTAGGAGACTTTAAAAAGTATTATAGTTGTAGTTAATTAATTCTGGGTCTATACCAAAGACTAAAGACAAAATCCAAAAAACCAAGTTAAATTCTAGCGGAGTGTCCCGTGCAAGCTCGAAGTTATTTTTTAAATAAAATTATTTTAAATTTTTATTTATTTTATACATAATGATTATAAAATATATTTTTTAAATATCAAATTAACTTACTATTATTATTTGAATGACTATAAATTTTTGCGTAAGAAACGAATAAGTACAAATCACATACAATTGTCGAATACTCACAATTGAGTGTTAGTGCTGTAATTCTTCTGTTATTTTTAATTTAATATTAAGTTTTTATATAATTTTTAATTTTAATATTTATTTTTTATAGTCAATCCTTAGTATTTTATATATGTATTTTTAGAGTTCAAAATTGAGTAAAAACCTAAACGTAATGTTTAAGTTAGACTCTATTGCATAATTAATTAACTGAATAAACTTTATAAAAATTAAAATTATTGTAGAATAATAAATTACGGTCATGATTTTAGTTTTAAAAGGTAATTAAATTTTAATAAGTAATATATAAGTCAAATTTTTTTTTTTAGCATTAATTAATTAAATAAAGGTCTCTTATATGAAATATATAAAGTTGTTTACTAAAGTTTAATCATTAATATATTTTTATAATATACATTATAGTTTTTTTTTATTATTAATTATTATTTACTCATTGTATTTTTCTTATAATTTAATATATAATTATTTAGGAATATAATTGTTGTAGAATAATGAGTTGCTATTATGATTTTAGTTTTTAAAGCTAGCTAACTAAATTTTCATAACTGATATATAAATTAGAACTGTTTTATAACATTAACTAAACCTGGTAAATGGGTTGAGCCATCTCAAATCAGGCGATTAGACTCAAATTGGCTGGGCCAAATTCGGTACAAGTCAAAATTGTTCAAATTTTTCTGGGTTAAAAATAAGAGACTCGTGATCAAGTTAGGCCGGACCAGTTTGTCAGCCAATTTTTTTCTTTAACAATTATAATTATGCTATATTTATTAAAAAATTAACTTTATCTGCTTTTTATTTAAATTTATTTTATTTATTACTTAGAAAATACATAAAATATAATATAATAAATTATTAATGTTATTTGAGGGGGGGCTCTACAGGGGGATGGGACTCAGGTGGGTACGATTGAGGTGACATTATTTTATAACCATTAGACCACCATTATTATGTAAGATTTGATATTATGTTATGCGTGTTTTTTATCACTGCAATAAGTTACTTGTGTTTTTAAATTAATATAACCAAAATAAGTGGAAAAAAGAGCACATTATTTTTATGTCATACCTTTATTTTTTAATAATTAAGATGAATATAGTGTTTAAATATTATATTTAGATATTGTTATTAAATACAAACCACACTGCTGGACAGACAACTTTTATGCCAAACAATATGCTAAACCCACAACGGAATACAACTGATCGAGCTATTATCCAAAACTACATACCCACTGCTAGTAGATTTTTTTTTATTTTTTTTACAATAACCTTTCTACTAACAAAATTTGGTAATAATATTAATAATTTACTAATACATCAATACTACACAAACTCCCAAAAATTCTGAGCCAACAAGTCTAAATTAATCTTATAATAAAAAATAAAAAAAATTAGCCTGCTGGCCGAGCCGAACCACCCACAAACTGAACTAAAATTAGGCCGAGTTAAAATGATACAAGTTTTTATAGGCTAAAAAATTAAGATCTCAAGCCCAATTTTTGACAGCTGGACTGGGTCAACCAACAGTGTCGGGCCAATTTTACCAAGTCAAACATTAATTGAAAATACTCATAAATGATCAGTCACTGTATTTAATGAATATGTTTTTTTTAATGCTTACCATTAATAAATTTATTATTTATATTTAACTTGGATAATGCACCGAGTGGCGGACCAAACTAAATTGGAGAAACCAAAACTCACCGAGTGAAATAGGAAGATTTTTTTTTTTTTTTTTATGCTTTTATATTGAGAGATATTGATTGGTTGATTATGAAAGCCTTATACTATGATCTTAATTTGAAATTTGACGGGTCTTTATTTAGCCCGACCTAATTCTATGTATTTATGCATCTATGCTATATTTTTTTGTAAGAATTATAATTTTAAAATTATAATTAATGAGATTATAATCTCAATACTATTAATTTTAAGATTAAATAATCATACTCATGACATATTTGTTTTTTATGATATTATTTATAGAATAACTTAAAATAATCTCATGTTATGTTTATTTTTTTTAGGATCAATTAAACGATTAGATAAAAAATAAATCGTTTGGATTATTATACCCTTACTAATAATAACATATTTTAAATATAATTTAAACTTATTTATATATTTAAAAACAATGACCAACTAATTATAAAATTTTAAATACTGCTAAAATAAGTGCTTCACCGTGTTCTTTGTACGTGGAATTGATTAAACACGTATTACTACCAGAATAAGACCATAATATCATTAAACATATCACAAAAGTGAATAATTGATAAACATAAATAATTATGCAAATGGCGCGAATATTAATTGAGAAGAGGTGTATAATATCTGTTAAAATTTAATGGTTTAAAAATAAAATGAATTATTTTACAATTTTATAAACTAACTTCATAAAACTAACTAAGAATCTTTTTGTTAAACGAAAAGAGTAATTGTAGATATTATAAAAAGTAATGAGTATTTATATTTACACCTCATAAATTGATTGTTGTATAATTGAATAATAATAAAGATTCGTACTTATAATATTACAATAGCTTATGTATAACAACATAATATATATATATATATATATATATATATATATAATGTGCAAATATCAAAATCAAAAGTGTGCATTTATTAATATCTAAATTAATATGTCATGAAAAAAGTGAATAATGGATAAACATGAAATAAGTGTACAAATGTCCACAATATTATTTGAGAAAGCTGAATTAGTATGTAGATGTAAGAGAGGTTTTAGAACATTTATGGTGTGTGCAAATGGAGTGTAATTAATATGGGTCTTACCATTTAACTCTCGATGAGATTTATTATTTAATATATATAATAATATTTATTTACAATTGTTTATACATAATTTGTATACATAAAATTACTCATTTAATAAAAATTATTGAATACACCATACAATAGTCTCAATACACCATACAATTCAAGAATAATAATGTCCAAAACGAGAATTCATATATTTTTACTTTGTAATTTGGTTTTTACGCTATTATGTTTTTATATAAAATCAACTTAAGAATTAATAAATTCTTTGTTAATCTTTTCCAAAATTGTAAAATTTAGTCTAAAATTTGAATAATCAAAGAAAATCATGTCTAAGATTGCGAGGGTATAAATTTAATTTGCTGTGGGGAATAATTTAAGAAGATTAGTCAAGAAAAGAAGTCGTAGTGATTCTTGTAAAGTGTGAGGAAACAATTACATCAAATTAAAGATACTTATCCTCTTAAATAGATAGTCAAATAATGTTAAAAGGGATAAATTAATTACATGGATTCCGTATGTTTAAAATGCATCTATTTCCATTTCAAAATAAATTTGGTATCAAATAACATGTCATTAATTATTATATTAATTGATTACTTTATATATGATTAGTCATGTAAATAATACTTAAAATGGATGGTTGATATTGTTGAAAAAAAAATAATGTTGTCAAAATAAATATATATTAATAAAAAATTTATAATTACTTCAATAATAATTAAATTATATATTTTTAAAAAATATTTGATGTCACGACATTTGATTTTCATTTGAGATAAAAAGAATTTGATAGCCCTAAATTTTACCAGAGCTCTATCGAATCAGACAAAAAAGGGCATGCCCTTCACCATGTAACAATATTGCCGACTACGACTTGGTAATATCTATAAAACTTGAATAAGAGTTGGAGGATTAGTGATTTAAAAAAAATAATATTAATTCTCCCTTCATTTCACATAGAGAATTTTATTTATCTTTTTTGTTTTTGATAAAAAGAATCTCATATATGTTGATAGTTTAAATTTCTCAATTTTATTTATATTTATAATTCATTAACATGTTATTTGTTACAGTTCAGCAGCCAAACACCCAAAATAATCAAGAAGAAGTAAATCAGCAAGCAACAGAGGCAACAGAGGGGATAAACCATGCATCACACAAAGTAACAGCTGAAGCAGGCAACAGAAATTGGGAAATAGAGGACCACTCTGAGGCAAGAATGAATGAAGATACACCAGCTGATTTAGAGGAATTAGTTACACTGAGTAAGTTGAGGAAATCCAGGAGGACATTCAGAGAGCCCACGTGGATGAGTTGTTACAGCAAGGGCAAGAAAGGAAAAGGAAGAATGGGGAAATGATCTAGAAGCAACCTGTCAGCTATAGTACATGACACCAAAGGGGATATTATCACAGTCCAGTGCGTTAGCTCAGTTTGTTAGCATTATGATGTAATAGCTTAATATATATATCTGATATAACGACTTAAAGAGTATGAAATGAATGAAATAAATTTCCTCCTTATCCCTTTTTCTCTTTCTATCTTCCTCTCCAAGTTTTCCTTCCATTGAAGTTGAACAAACAGCTTCACTGGTGCTTTCATTGAGAGTAAATCATGGCCGAACATGATAAAATGGAGCAATTATTCGATAAATTTGCCCAAAGCTTCATGCAACAATTTAAACAAACCATGTCTGAAGTGTTGCTAGAGAGGGATGCACGGCCCACGAAAGCAGATTCCAGTCCACCAGAACAAACTATCATCACAAAAAATCATGAATTCCACCCCAAAACTAGAATCGATTTCCCCAGATTCGAAAATGGTGATCCCACTGAATGGTTGTACAAGGTCAATAAATACTTCGATTATTATAAAATTTCTGAAGAAAATAAGCTCTCTATAGTAGCTTTGCATCTGGATGGAGCTGCATCAAGTTGGTATCAGTGGCTTGAGACCAATCACCAAATCCGATCCTGGCATGATTTCTCTTTTCAAGTGAACGTCAGGTTTGGCCCATCCCCTTACGAGGACCCGAACACACTGCTGTCCAGAATCAGGCAATCGGGTTCTGTAGCTGATTATGAGGCCCAATTTCAGAAGATATCCAACAAAATCCCTGGACTACCTGAATCCTTTTTGAAGGGCTGTTACATTGGCGGCTTGAGATGGGATATTCAAAGTGAGGTAATCTCTGCTCAACCATATAATTTACAGCATGCTATTGGGTTATCTAAGTTGTATGAAGGGAAAGTTGGTTTCGGTAGAAACCCAAATCTGCAGCTAAGGATGCACCATAACACTTCTATTTTAGGAATTAGCCCCATTCCTATATCCAGCTCTAAACCTATTTACAAATCACCTATGACTCCTATTACAGCAACATCACCAGTTGACAAAACTAATAACCACACCACCCTTGTTAATGCTTATCACAAATTACCAGTTAAAAGGTTGACTGCTGCTGAAAGGCAATTGAAAATTGAAAAGGGGCAGTGTTATAACTGTGAAGAAACCTGGCATAAGGGTCATAAGTGCAAAGGGCAGATGTCTTTGATGGTCCTAGAGGGGGTAATACCTGAAGGTTGTGAGGAATTGGTAAACACAGAGTTAATAGATGAAAATAAAATTTCTGCAGAAGAGGAACAAGAAATAGATCCCAACACTGGCACCCTGTATGCACTCATTGGAACTCCCAGCACAAGGTGTTTGAGATTACAAGGGCTTATTCATGACAAGGCTTTGCAAATTCTTATTGATGGTGGGAGTAGCCATAACTTCATGCAAGCTAGAGTTGCCAGATTTCTGGGGATAGAGGTTATTCCTTCCCCACAGTTCTCTGTAATAGTGGGAAATGGAACAACCCTTCCCTGTCTGGGGCAGTGTATTCAAGTTCCATTCACCATTCAAGGGCACAAATTCATAACAGATTTTTATATCATAGACCTTCATGGAGCTAATGCAGTTCTGGGGGTGGCTTGGCAGGAGGATTTTGGGGAGCTTAAGATAAATTACCAAAAAGCCTACATCAAGTTCCAACATGACGGTAAGGAGGTTTGTTTGCAAGGAGTTCAAGCTAACTCAGAACTGGAATCTATCTCTGCTAACCACCTTCACCAGATGGTTAGGAGGAAGGAAGTGGGACAGTGCTACATGCTACAACTGATTTCTCACCAAAAAACACCCAATGCAGGCCACATGTCTTATCATACCATACAATCTACTCACAGCAACGAAAATTCAACCTCCACTCCCTTACAGCCACCAGATAACTTTAACCACAATATTCCAGAAATCAAAGAGTTACTGCTGCAGTATGCAGACTTGTTCTCTGAACCTACTCAGCTCCCTCCCAAAAGACTGTTTGACCATCACATACCCCTACAGCCAAATTCAAATCCTGTAAATGTAAAACCATACAGGTATCCCCATTACCAAAAAACAGAAATTGAGCTGTAAATTCAGGGAATGCTAGAATCTGGGATCGTACAACATAGCACCAGCCCTTACAGTTCACCAGTGCTGCTAGTTAAAAAAAAAGATGGCACTTGGAGACTTTGTGTGGATTATAGAGCATTGAATGCACTAACCCTTAAGGACAGATTTCCTATACCAACAGTGGATGAATTGTTAGATGAGCTTCATGGAGCAAATTATTATTCAAAGATTGACCTCAGGTCTGGCTATCATCAAGTCAGAATGGCCACCAAGGATGTACACAAGACTGCTTTTCGAACCCATTCCGGGCACTATGAGTTTTTGGTTATGCCCTTCGGGCTATCCAATGCCCCATCAACCTTCCAAGCAACCATGAACACCATTTTCAGGAAGTTTCTGCGAAAATTTGTGATTATCTTCTTTGATGACATCTTGGTATACAGTACAGATCTACCTTCCCATGTGCACCACTTAACCCAGGTATTGGACTGTTTACAATCTCATTCCTTATTTGCCAAATTCTCTAAGTGTCAATTTGCTGCTACCACTATGGGATATTTGGGACATGTCATAACCCAACATGGGGTGCGACCTGATGTGACTAAAATAGAAGCTATGGTAACTTGGCCCAAACCAGTAAACATTAAGCAATTGAGAGGCTTCCTAGGCTTAACTGGGTACTACAGGAAGTTTGTCCAAGGTTATGCTTCTATTGCTGCCCCCCTCACTGATCTACTGAAGACAGATGCTTTCATGTGGAATGACAATGTTGATCAAGCTTTCAACAAGCTTAAAACAGCCCTTACCCACACTCCTGTTCTAACTTTACCAAATTTCGAAAAGCCTTTTGTAATTGAAACCGATGCCTCAAATTCTGCCATTGGGGCAGTCCTATCTCAGGACGGTCATCCTATAGCTTATTACAGTAAGAAGTTGTGTTCAAAGATGCAGAGGGCCTCAACCTATCTGAGGGAGCTTTATGCTATCACCTCAGCCATTGCCAAATGGAGACACTACCTTCTGGGCTCTAAATTCTATATCCATACGGACCAACAAAGCTTAAGGAACCTAATGCACCAGACCATTCAGACCCCTGAGCAGCAATACTACCTCACAAAATTGTTGGGGTATGATTATGAAATCCTTTACAAGCCTGGTAAAACCAATGCTGCAGCTGATGCTTTATCTAGAAATCCAGTCCATATGAACACTTCAGCAACATTCATGGCCATCACAGTACCAAAGATTTTAATAATAGATGACATCAAGAAGGAACAACAAGCCACAACTGAAATCTCCAACATGGCTCGAGATAATCCTGAATGGATACTGAAGGATGGGGTTTACTTGTTTAAAGGGAAAATCTACATTCCAAGCCATTCCATTTTGAATGGTCTAATTCTTAGAGAATATCACAATTCACCAGAGGGTGGTCATGGAGGAATTCACAAGACTTATATGAGAATCAATGCAAATTTTCATTGGAAGGGTATGAAAACCGAGGTTGTCAATTTTGTCAAGCAGTGCATAATTTGCCAGCAAACTAAGGCTCTAAATGTCAATCCATATGGTTTACTACAACCCTTAGAGATTCCACAAGAAGTTTGGGAGGAGGTGAGTATGGACTTTATCACACATCTACCACCATCTCAAGGATACACTGCAATTTTTGTAGTGGTGGATAGACTCACTAAGGCAGCGCATTTTGGGGCACTTCCCAGTACATACACTGCCTCTAAAGTAGCACAGTTGTTTTGGGAAATGGTAGGTAAGCTACATGGGATTCCAAAGACTATTGTCAGTGATAGAGACCCAATTTTTCTATCTAAATTTTGGCAGCACCTGTTCACTCTACAAGGAACCACATTCAAGATGTCTTCAGCCTACCACCCCCAAACTGATGGTCAGAGTGAGATTGTTAACAAATGTGTAGAACAATATCTGAGATGTTTTATAGCAGAGACCCCACACTTATGGCACAAATTCTTGGGCTTAGCTGAGTGGCATTACAATTCCTCTTATCACTCTGCTATCCACAAAACACCTTTTGAAGCTGTGTATGGTAGATCACCTCCAATTCTAGCAAATTACATTCCGGGAAGTACTCATGTGGAAGCTGTTGATACCACCCTTCAAACAAGAGATGAGAAACTCAACATCCTAAAAGCTACTCTGGAATCTGCTCAACAAAAAATGAAAAACAAAGCTGATAAGCATCGAACTGATTATTCTTTCAATGTGGGAGATTTAGTGTTAGTCAAATTGCAGCCCTACCGACAGCAGAGTATAGCTACCAGGATGTCCCAAAAACTGAGTAAGAGATATTTTGGCCCTTTTCCAATCCTTGAAATAGTGGGAAAGGTAGCTTACAAACTACAACTACCCCCAACCTCAAAAATCCATCCTGTATTTCACATAGCTTTATTGAAGAAATTTCAAGGAGATACTGTCACTAATTTTTCTCCTCTACCTACAAATTCTATTAATAATCAACCTGTCATTTTACCTATAGCTGTTCTTAATCACAGAAAGAAGAGAGTGCAAAATCACTGGGTGAGTCAATATTTGGTGCAGTGGGAAAGTTTGCCTCTGGAAGAAGCTACTTGGTTGGATTCTCATCAACTTAAACAGTTGCAGCCTGCCTTGCACCTTGAGGACAAGGTGACTCTTAAAGGGGTGGGTAGTGTTACAGTTCAGCAGCCAAACACCCAAAATAATCAAGAAGAAGTAAATCAGCAAGCAACAGAGGCAACAGAGGGGATAAACCATGCATCACACAAAGTAACAGCTGAAGCAGGCAACAGAAATTGGGAAATAGAGGACCACTCTGAGGCAAGAATGAATGAAGATACACCAGCTGATTTAGAGGAATTAGTTACACTGAGTAAGCTGAGGAAATCCAGGAGGACATTCAGAGAGCCCACGTGGATGAGTTGTTACAGCAAGGGCAAGAAAGGAAAAGGAAGAATGGGGAAATGATCTAGAAGCAACCTGTCAGCTATAGTACATGACACCAAAGGGGATATTATCACAGTCCAGTGCGTTAGCTCAGTTTGTTAGCATTATGATGTAATAGCTTAATATATATATCTGATATAACGACTTAAAGAGTATGAAATGAATGAAATAAATTTCCTCCTTATCCCTTTTTCTCTTTTTATCTTCCTCTCCAAGTTTTCCTTCCATTGAAGTTGAACAAACAGCTTCACTGGTGCTTTCATTGAGAGTAAATCATGGCCGAACATGATAAAATGGAGCAATTATTCGATAAATTTGCCCAAAGCTTCTTGCAACAATTTAAACAAACCATGTCTGAAGTGTTGCTAGAGAGGGATGCACGGCCCACGAAAGCAGATTCCAGTCCACCAGAACAAACTATCATCACAAAAAACCATGAATTCCACCCCAAAACTAGAATCGATTTCCCCAGATTCGAAAATGGTGATCCCACTGAATGGTTGTACAAGGTCAATAAATACTTCGATTAGTATAAAATTTCTGAAGAAAATAAGCTCTCTATAGTAGCTTTGCATCTGGATGGAGCTGCATCAAGTTGGTATCAGTGGCTTGAGACCAATCACCAAATCCGATCCTGGCATGATTTCTCTTTTCAAGTGAACGTCAGGTTTGGCCCATCCCCTTACGAGGACCCGAACACACTGCTGTCCAGAATCAGGCAATCGGGTTCTGTAGCTGATTATGAGGCCCAATTTCAGAAGATATCCAACAAAATCCCTGGACTACCTGAATCCTTTTTGAAGGGCTGTTACATTGGCGGCTTGAGATGGGATATTCAAAGTGAGGTAATCTCTGCTCAACCATATAATTTACAGCATGCTATTGGGTTATCTAAGTTGTATGAAGGGAAAGTTGGTTTCGGTAGAAACCCAAATCTGCAGCCAAGGATGCACCATAACACTTCTATTTTAGGAATTAGCCCCATTCCTATATCCAGCTCTAAACCTATTTACAAATCACCTATGACTCCTATTACAGCAACATCACCAGTTGACAAAACTAATAACCACACCACCCTTGTTTGATGCATTGAAGTTGAACAAACAGCTTCATTATTATTATTAAATTAAACAAATAATAAATTTAAGATTAGTCACGTAACATATGCATATCCTTAGAATTTTTTGGGGGGGGGGGGTGGTTATATGATATATTAAATTAATAATCAAAAAGCGGAAAAGCTCATTGTTTTTTGTTTATATAAGAATGACTATAATTCAACTGCATGTCCTCCCGTTTTTTGAGGAGCTCTTTTATGAGTACATAATAATTAAATATGAGTGATTTATAATTTCATTTATTTTATATTTTTATCTTCAAAATACAAATAGATGAAATTAAAAAATACTAATGTCTAATTTTCATATCCAATTATCATGTCCGCATATAAATTTTTTTTTTGGAGTAATTAATTGGTATCTTTCAAAATTAAAAAATAATATATTTTACGATTTTATGTATTGATTTTTTAATTGGTCAGTTAAGTAAATAATTATTAATGATAATATTTTTAATTATATGTGTAATATAGTTAACTAACTTTATAAATCCCATATATTCATGTACGTCATGATTATAAGTCATAAAAAACTTTTACGATATATTCCAGGACTCATAAATTTTTTAGTAAAACACTGGTCACTTTGTTTTCTTTTACAGGCCATTAAAGATTTCAACATTAAAAACCTGGACATTGTCTATCAAAAAAACGCATAATTTTATGTTGGATAAAAATAATCCAACATTAATGTTGGTTTTTTTTTTTTTTGGTCTTTTGGATTGGCACAAACTCATAAATCTCTTTCCTTTCTTTATTTCCGAGCTACAAGACGAATTATGTAGAAATCAGTAACTAATATTACAAATTCCACACATTTTAATGAAGAATAATTAATATTATAGGGGGCCACAGAAATTGAAGTTTTAAGATTATGCACATAAATTAAGAAATGTAATTAATATTTTATCTAATTGACTAAATTGAGTATAAAATTTTAATATTAACCTTCTAAAATTTATTGAAAGTTGAGAGAGAAACAAATAATTAGCCTTTACTCATAAGAAATATATGAGAAATTAAGCATTTAATATTTTTTTGAAATTCTCAAATTACAAATAATAAAAAAAACAAAAATATCTCCCTAAAAAGACGGATACATATAATTTCTTTAATTTATTTTTGGTTAAAAGTATAACGTGATCCTTTCAGTAAACTAAAATATAAAATTATAAATTTAAATAATTTCAACAAGAACAATATATGCATGTCATAATATTGTCAAGCAACAAATCTTATCTATCGATCTATCAATATTATAAAGTGGACGTAAGGCCTTTTGCGGAAGTTTGGTGATTTTGAGTAATGCATGACTTTTTTTCTTTCTTTTATTTTTTGTCCCTACAACTTTAGATATATTATTATTATTTTTTTTTATTTAGTCCTTTATATTTTATAAAATTTTAATTTTCAAATAATTTACAAACGCAGCAGCAACGCATGTGTCATGGGTGCTAGTATTGATAATTAATGGTGTTAGAGAATTATTTAATCAAAACAATAAATACCGCTAATTGCGTATTTACTCTAAATATTACTGATAATGCATATTTATTTTATTAACATAAATAATACTTTGACATTATCATCAACGGTCAAATTAAATGGCAAAATCTAACGTAAAGTTTTACCAGTCTTAATTAATAAAGAAATTGTTTCCATTATATTTGCATGGGAATAAATAAAACATTTGTTTTATAAACCAACCAATACAGATAGATATATAAATACCATAATCTGATTATCAAAACAAAAATTAAAGGGCAAATATTTATTATTACTCTCCCTAGAATTCCGTCTTCATCCCGCTCCTCTTAAAGTAGTACTATTTATAACCGCTCTCATTGTGGTTCAGCCTTGCCATTTCACTTTACTCAAACTTTCTCTCTAAAACTCTCTTTTGCTCTCTCTAGAATTCAGCTTTTTCCAGGTATATACGTTTCTTCAATTCATCCTCCATTGCAGCTTTTAGTACAAATCACAGTTCATTTTCATTATTCTTACACACACATATATGCCGCCCCCCCCCCCCCCCCCCCCCCCACCCACATATATGTATGTACGCGTATGTATAGATGAACACACACACACACATATATATATATATGTGTGTAAGTTTATGCATATATTGGGGCGCACACATACAAACACACACAAATATATATATATATATATATATATATATATGGAAAAATTAAGGTAAGTATGCTTTAACTAAGTTTGACTAAAATTATTTAACAAAACGACGTAATTTTGTATAAAAATTATAATTAAATATTTTTTTAATAAAACTAAAATATTAAAAACTTAACCTAGAAATAAAACTATGTCATTTTACTAAAAGTTTCATTAAGTAAGCTTAATTAAGCTATCTATGTCATATATATATATATATATATATATATATATATATATATATATATATATAATGTGTGGATATTAATGTAGACTCTTGTTTGTATACAGGTCATCTATATGGATACATACGAAGAGACAAATCCAAATGTAACAGAACTAAGGGGGCCTCCAATACTAAGAGCAAAACAATACATAAAGGCTAATAAATTGATGGAGAACGCCAAGGAGAAATGTGTGCCTTATGATCAGCCACTGCTGGAAACCCAGTGCAAATCAGTTGAAGGTGGTGAACAGGAGGAGTTTGTCCCAAAAGCTCGGAACTTGAGGCCTCGGAAGCCTCCCAAAGCCACAAAGAAACCATATGCTTTAAGGAGGAGGGCTAAGAATGTGAAGAAGGAAGTGTTAGGTTTAAGCCCAGTGCAACCAAGTACTACAGATCCGCCACTCCCATTTGAAATTGATTTTGATACTGATCAGGAAGAAGAACCGATTCGAAGAAAGATCCGCTTATTGAAAGATATTTATGATTCAACTAAGTGCGGCTCGTATAATTATCCCAAACGAATTGATTAGGTTAAAATAATTAAAGTGGGTGTAGATTCATGTGAGTAAGACCGGCCCTTTGGCATGAGAGGTTTTCAGAACGTTGTGAAAACACAGAAAATAGTATGCAACATATTACTCATGTGAATGTAGGTCCCATTTAAGATTTATGCGAGTAGGGTTATGGGGAACTATCTAATTCTCTTGAAGAATTACTAATTCCCTAACTTTTAATGACAGTTTTATTTTGTTTGTTTTAGGTTAAGCAACTCTTTATTTCTTATCTTTATTTATTTCGATATTATTGTAGTGCTCATTGGAGTTATTTGATGTTTACAGATTAATGAAATTAAAATTCAATTGAGTCAATCACTTATCTAGCTAGTCACGCTAATGCTCAGGGGTGGATTGAATCAGGATTCTACTTCAGAGAGAGTGTCAAAATTATATATCAAAATTATTTATATACATACACATAAGCAGTCCAAGTAAAACCTTTTTTACATAAGTAAAGTTTAAAACCTTTTTTACTTTTATATTTTTACAAGGGATGCCAAAGTTCAAATATATAAAATATATACTTAATTATATATGTATATAAAGGATCCTCAAAACTCAGGGGGTGCCATGGCACCCCCAACTGAGTGTGTAGCTCTGGCCCTGCTAATGCTCATGATAAAACCTTAAGTAAATATGGTCTGATGATTGATCGATCCATACTGATGGAGAAAAAGAAAGAAACGAAAGAAAACCTTAGGTAGATTGAACCCTCCAGAATTCTAATTATAGTCACATGTCGATGCTTATGATTCAATATTTTAAGCTTTGCAATTTGTTTAGATTAATGAAAGTGCTATATAAAATACAAAATTCTAAATCAGATTCTATTTTTTCTATGCTTATTATTATGGTAATTCTAGAGGAATTGAATCCCTTATTATATTTTAAAGTAGCGAGGGTTGACCCCTTGAAGTTGGGTATTCTATTTTTCTTCTGGAAAACTATCCATGTTTGGATAGATTGAACAATTTAGCAGTTTCTTCAATCGATCATTAAAACAAATAATTAGGATATTTTAGACCTTTATTTTCTAAGTTTCCTTTCATGTCATTAGGCTAGGTTAGTCTTTCGCAAATGTTAGGGTTTGTGGATGGATTTTATGGCTTCATAAATTATATTATATAATTTCTAGTTTTAATTGTTAATTAGTTTTGCCACTTGTTTCGTGGAGGATGATCTTGTTGAGCATGTTAAAATGGTATACTAGCTAGAAAAATTCATTTCAAACAGGATAGACTATATATTAACACGAAAAAGGCATATTAAGCTCACTGGTTAGGGTTAATATAGCCACAAGGGATACATGTTCACCAGATGCGGCCGAGTGGCTGTATAATTGAAATCGAGTAACATGATGGATATTCTTTTTAAAAGATTTTTTTTCATTTTTTCATTTATTTTTAACAAAGGTGAACTGAGGAAGATAGAATTTTATGGAATGGAAGACCAAACAAACCTGTCCAAAACAGTTGTGATTAAAAAATATGTTTCCCGTACTCTGATGGGGGGGCCTATAAACTAAACTATTTATGATTTTAATTATAGTATTGACTTGTAATTTAAATTATAGTATTAATTAAATATTAATAATTTCTTATTTAATGTTGTCTTGACATTAAGATTATTATTATCTTTTTTTGACAATGCATGCTTACCATGTGTCGTCTTTTGGATAAGCAATTAATGAATAATTTTAATGATAACTAATGCAATAAAAATACTATATTTAGCAATATTTATCACAACTAATTGTGTTACTAGTGTTGTCACTAAAAGTAATATTTGTATTGTATAATAAAAAAAAAAAATTGATGACAGATATGATAGAGAAAATCCTAGTCCAAATATGAGAAATTATTAAAATAGAGAATAACAAAATAGATTTCATAAAAATTATTGGGCTCTCTTCAACGGTTACCTCTTGTCTATGTAATACTTGAGAATACAATACCAAAAGATTTAATTCTGTTAAAATATGCACAATATCTCATTTAATGTTGGAAAGATTACACAGATTATATCTATTAAAATATATTTAAAATGGATGCAAATACTTCAATATACCTATGTTGCTAGTTTGGCTTTAAGGGGCGAGTCGATCGGGGCTGTGTTACATGTGAGCTAACTGATAAGGATAAATTGGGAGTTAACCTAAGTGATAGTTACACTCAGGATCCAGCTGGGAAAGGAATTGACACATACAATACGACTACAAATGACAATGCTGAGGAACTAGTAATGGTACAGGACAAGGCTCCAAGCAGGGACACACCATATGAACATGAGCAAGAAGCTAATGAGGTGATCAATAGCACCGAGACATTCAACAATCACACAAGTGCAGAGGTGGAGATGGAGCCAGGTATTGAAGAAGCTGATGACCTATTGAAGGAATGGATTAACAAGGAAGCTGAGCTAGCAGAGGATAAGCTGGAAGATCTTATCCTCCTAAATAGGTTGAGGAAATCTAGAAGGTCAATCAAGGAGCCTAGCAGGTTGGTGGGATTCGACAGGGCCAAAGAAGGGAAAAACACAGGGAAATGGTAGTTATGACAGTTAAGTTAGTAGTAGCATCCAATGATTAGTATTGGCTGTTGAATAAATTGTGCTGTATGGTCCAGATTATTCCACTTGTTAGGCGTGCCTATAGGCCTCTAGATGCTCGTTAAGTATCACATGGTTGTAACATATTGCATTCAGTGAATGATATTAACAAATTTTCCATCTCTTTCTCTCTCTTCTTTGCTGCAAAAATAGTTCTCCATATATTTCTAGCTTCATTGGTGTTTTCATTGAGAGTGTTTCATGGCAGAATCAAATCGCATGGAACAACGCTTTGAACAAATCACTCAGCAATTTAATTCACCACTCAATTTAGGCAAACTCTACCTACAATACTTCTGAAAGAGTTGATGGACGCTTTTAGTTCAATTCAGAGGGAACATACACCACTATACCCAAGAGCTGAGCCTAGAAATGAAGCTGGGGGACCTAGAAATTAGGAGTACACACAAAAAACAAAGGTTTATTTCCCTAGAATTGAGAGTGGTGACCCAACTGAGTGGCTATACAAAGTTAATAAATACTTTGAGTACTACAAGTTGGCTGAGGACAATAAACTATCCTTGGTGGCTTGGCATCTGGATGGGGTTGCCTCTAGCTGCTATCAATAGATGGAAACCAAGCATCAGATCAGATCCTGGTCAGACTTCTCTTTCCAACTCCATATCAGGTTTGGTCCTTCACCTTATGAGGATTCTAATACACATGCAGTTAGTCAATTTAAAACAAACTGAAACTGTAGTTGCTTGATTATGAGGTTAAATTTCAAACAATATCCAATAAAATATCTGGGTTACCTGAATCATTTTTTAAAGGTTGCTGTATTAGAGCTCTGAGATGGATATACAGTGTGAAGTGATTGGGGCACAACCTTATAATTTGCAGCATGCCAATGGACAAACTGAAATTGAACGATTCTACGTAAAGCGATATTACACAATAAATTAATGTCATTGAACACTTGTATACAGGACCAAGCAATGTACATCCAATAGAGTTCACGTTCAAACTTTCAAGTAGAGTCAAAATAGTCATATATGTGGTTCCTAGCTAAACATCTTATCTCATCAACTTACATTTATCGGACTAATTAATTCTCAACCCCTTAGATCAGAAATGAACAACTTAGTAAGACCTTTCATAAGCAGAAAAGAAGACCAGGGAAGACCTCAGCAAATATAGCATTACTTCTCTTCCTATTTGTTTTCCTATGCATTTGTGTGTGTGTGTATATATATATATATATATATATATATATATATATATATATATATATATATATAACACTCTCGGATAAGAAACGAAAGTCACTTTGAAAACACAAAAAACTTCAAAATAAACAAACACATCACTAATAATTTTAAATATTTTTAATAGTCTAAAATTCATAAATAAATTAAATAAAAAAACGTAAAATCAAATCAATCTAGATGGTCAAAGGTAAGCTATCTTCGCACAACGCTGAATCATTTATTTAAACTTGCCAAAAAAAAACACAAAATGAGAGCCAAATGTCCAATACGGATAAAAATATACAAAAGATGCACAACTGAAATATAGAACTAACTAAACGGAATATGAAAATATCTTCAAATATAAACACGAATGTTAGCAAAATCTCCGAAATTTGAACAAGGTATAACCGAATTTAACAGAACTAACAAACCAAAACAAAAGACTGAAACAAAGTGGTTAAGCGGTTATTTCATACCGAGCTCAAAATAAAACAGAAATATGCAATCCACACAGGCAAATAAAAATAATGCCACACAGGTAAATCATACATCGGACTGTGAATCCAAATGCATGCAAAACCGAAAACTGTGTTCGACACAATATCACCAATCCGTAAAACAAAACAGAAAACACATCCTGAACAAATATATCAAATGGATAAAGCTCATATCCAGAGAAAATACAAAATACGTCATAGATTGGTCACACTGCTACGGAAGGTGTTATATCTTATGCCAAGAAAATATGTCCAAACAGTATCATAGCAAATACTTGTTATGAATCACGTCTTATACACACACACACGTGTTGATTTCTAAGTGGCACTACCTAGTTGTCTTTTACCAGTATATGCTTAAGCATTTCTGTTGCAATTAAATAATGGAAAATTAGTCTTTTGATTATAATCTATTCACCTATATTTTGGCAAAAATAGTATAAAAATTAATTTTAAAGATGATTAATTTTACTAAAATAGTCAAAACTGGGTATTTAGTTTAGAACGGAAGTAGTATTATGGAATAGAGAGACTAGTAAAATTACAAGAATGTAAGCAATAAGTTGTCAAAGCACCTCCCATAATCCTAGCAAGAATATAGACTACTTCAAATTTACCGCTATAAAGATCGAGTACTATCTCGTTTTGCAACATCAGCAAGAATTGATGTGTCTCAACATTGACCACAGCAAGCACCACTTGTAAGTATGACCTCGTATATTTATATACTGATAATACCGCTTTTGATAAGTTAAATCATATGTTAAATTAAGGACACATGAGACAATAATAATGCTGCTTTCCTTCTCAGAAAAATGAATATAATAAATGATTAGACACTCTCATTTTCGCCTTTATCCCATTAGAAAGAAAGAGAAGCAAATCCATAAGAACTACAAATGTGGAAGGGATAAGAACTACAACTGTAGAAGGGAAAAATAAGGGTGAAGATTAAAAGTAAAACTACAGCAGGGAATACTGTAGCCACAACGACAGAGTTGAAGAATAATATCCTACTAATTCAAACATATACACAATGAAAGATAATTCAAATGCAGAAAGGAGAAGGTAATTACGGCTTGCAAGAAGTCTTGAAGCCCAGATTAAGCCCTCAAAAAGAACCCTTCCAAGTGCCTAAGAGCAAAAGGTTTGTAATCGAAGGATAGTTCATCATCTCTACAAGACTATAGTTAAGTCCCATTATGGAGGTACCAAGCAAAATTTCTTACCTTTATATGATCCTAGAAGCATAGTACTTTAGTTTGTTCATTAATAAATCAGCCACTAAACTAGAGTAACAAATTCCCAAAACCATGCATCCATCAACTCAGGTAATTTGAGGTCTACTATACTATTTGCATATACAACTCTTTGGTCAAACCGATGAGATCACGTCTGGAAAAAATACTTTAGCAAGACTGCTAATCAAATCATGTAAGAAAGAAAGACCATTTCATTTTATAAAATAGTTAAAGAACACCGCAGATTATGAATGATTCTATGTAAAGCGATATTACATAGTAAATTAACGCCATTGAACACATGTATACAGGACCAAGCAATGTGCATCGAATAGAGTTCACGTTCAAAATAAGCTTTCAAGTAGAGTCAAAATAGTCAAATACGTGTTTCCTAACTAAACATCTCAACTTACGTTTATCGGACTAATTCTCACCCCCTTGATCAGAAATGAACAATTTAGTAAGACCAGGGAAACAATAAGCACGTAGACCCCTTGTCTATATATATATATATATATATATATATAACACCCCTTCCCTAATAAGAGGTGAAGGTCACTTCCAAAACACAACAAACTTCAAAATAAGAAAACATATCACTAATAACTTTAAATATTTTTAATAATCTAAAATTCCTAAATAAATTAAATAAAAAACTTAAAATCAAATCAATTTAGATTGTCAAAGGTAAACTCTCTTCACACAACTCGGAATTACCTCTTTAAACTTGGGAAAAAAATACAAAATGAGAGCCAAATGCCCAGTACGGATAAAAATATACAATAGATACATAACTGAAATCTAGAACTAACCGATCGAACGGAATATGAAAGATAACCTCAAATATAAACACCAATGTTAGCACGCAAAATCTTTGAAGTCTGAACAAGGTATAATCGAATCTAACAAATCTAACAAACCAAAACAAAAGATTGAAACAAAGCGGTCAAGTGGTTATTTCATACTGAGTTCAGAACAAAACAAAAATGTACCATCCACACAAGTAAGTAAAAATAATGCCACACATGTAAATCACACATCGGACTGCGAATCCAAATGCATACAAAATCAAAAGTTGTGTTTGACACACCATCACTAATCCGCAAAACATAACACAAAACTAGGGTCGACCCATACACATTCCGAACAAATATATCAAATGGACAAAGCTCACATTCAGAGCAACATACAAAAGGATATATACGCAATAGACTGATCACACTATCACGGAAGGTGTCATGCCTTCATGCTAAGAATGAGAAGGGTGTAAACTTCAAATTCATAAAGAGTGACTATGAGAAGGAGTTCAACTCTTCTAAGGATTTCAAGTTTTTGCATATTGAAACGATAATATCACAATTTCTCTCCTTGCACCAAGAACTCCACTACAAAATGGTGCAGCTAAAAGGGAGAACATAACACTACTTAAAAGTGGAAGGACACTTCTGACCATTGAGATGTCAGAATTACTTTAAGACAAATCAGTCAACATTGTTTGCTTTACTTAGAAGAGGTCTCTCATGTTATAAAATACTTAAAGAACATTGCAGATTACAGACGAATGAATAAATTAAATTGAACGATTCTACGTAAAGAGTTGCCACGATATTACACAATAAATTAATGTCATTGAACACTTGTATACAGGACCAAGCAATGTACATCCAATAGAGTTCACGTTCAACCTTTCAAGTAGAGTCAAAGTTGTGACGCCCCCAAATCTGGGCCCACACAGCCCAAACTTGAGTCGTCAAAAGACTACAACAAAATTATTACAACAAAGCACAACGTACTACGATACAGTGTATAATAATACACAACTAAGTCTTCACTATTATTGCCACACTATTTTACAAAACGTGAAGACTATGATAACTATTCCTCGGACCCTCACTCCATTCCCCGGCTAGACCCTGTTATGTTTTCATCTCCTGTTGAAAAACAATAGAACAAAAGAAATGGTGAGCTCAAATAGCCCAGTAAGAAATATCATGACTAAGATAATGACGAATAAATTATCATTAGCCTTCAACAGTTGAGTTCTTGATAGAATACAATAGACTACAAGGTTTATATCAAAAACTGTAGTTAAATTCTTAAACAATGTTCAGATCAATAATAGCAGCGGAATGAGCAATCTATTAGAAAAATAATGCAGACTATAATGTCCACTCGCTTCTCTTTTTCGTAAAAACATCATCAACTTTTATCATCTGAAATACCATTAGTCATGATAATATAAATTCACAGTTCCTGATCATAATCATGCACATCAACAGTTCATCTTTGCACTACGGGCCAAAGATATTCAATATAGCACCAACGGTCATGATTATACCAGATTCAGCATTTGGTCATAATCATACCAAACAACAGTTCATCTTTGCACTACGGGCCAAAGAGAACATTTACCACGTGCCATAAAAGACACCGAACAGATGTATCGCCTTTAACCTATCATCTGTTCAACAAATATATCACATCTGTGCCCCCGGCCACAGATATTCACAACAACTTGATTTTTGGATGATTAGAATGATATAAATGATGAACAGAAGAAATAGGATAACAATAAGTATCGGAAGTTTACTTTGTACAGATTTAAATAATGTCCAAATTGTCAACATGATGTGGAGTGAAATTTAAAAATGATATTCAAGATCCACAGTTCAGAATAACGGTTACAATTCAATAGAAAGGTTCACGTAAATAGGAATGTTCAGTTGAAATAATGAAGTTCAACTATTATGGAACATATAATATTTTCAGGAATTATAGAAGCAATAGTTCCATAATAAATTTCGATTTAGGAGTATGAAAGAAAATAATATCCCTTACCGTAGCAAGTTTGATTAACAAAAGGTGAAGGAAATTAATACAAAGGGTTATTCACCAACAGGCGGCAATCCGCTCCGTAAGGTTATTCCCACAATTTAATACATGGAAATAAAAGGCACGTCTTATGAGTAAGGAAGAAACAATATTATTATCGAGAATCAAATAATGATAATCCCTTACCATAGTACGTTTGAATAATGGAAGATGAAAAAGATGGTATCCCTTACATAATAAGGTTAAGAGTATGAAAGAAAATGATATTTCTTACAAGTAAGAAAAGAAAATGACATTCCTTACCGTAATAAATTTAAGAGTGTGAAAAGAATGATATTCCTTACGAGTAGTAAATTTAAGAGTATGAAAGAAAATGACATCCCTTACTGTAGCAAGTTTGAATAATAGAATATGAAAGAATATGATATTCCTTACCGTAGTAAGTTTGAATAATGGAAGATGAAAAAGATGGTATCCCTTACGAGTAGTAAATTTGAGAGTATGAAAAAAAAATGACATCCCTTACCGTAGTAAGTTTTAATAATAAAAGATGAAAGAAGATGACATTCCTTACCGTAATAAATTTAAGAGTGTGAAAAGAATGATATTCCTTACTGTAGCAAGTTTGAATAATAGAATATGAAAGAATATGATATTCCTTACCGTAGTAAGTTTGAATAATGGAAGATGAAAAAGATGGTATCCCTTACGAGTAGTAAATTTGAGAGTATGAAAAAAAAATGACATCCCTTACCGTAGTAAGTTTTAATAATAAAAGATGAAAGAAGATGACATTCCTTACCGTAATAAATTTAAGAGTGTGAAAAGAATGATATTCCTTACCTTGATATTGTGAAACAAGTTTATAGCCGAACAAATCCTTCCTTGTTTGTAGCAGTAAAGAATCTGACTTTTGAGTCTTCTAGAATTTTTAAAATCTCTTTATGTTTTTAAAATAATGTTACTATCGGAAAGATAGACGACATAGACTCAAGAATCACTCAATTCGGAGTTAATATGAATGAGTTATGAATTTTCAAAACTAAGACTGAAAATAGTGACGAAAATCAGAATAGGTTACGGTTTTTAGTATTTTAAGGCATGAAGATGATTTCAGATGACTTTTCTTCCTTCTTCAAAGTTGTAGAGGACGAAAAACTGAAGAGACAGGCTTTTAATTCATTAAATTCTGACAAATAATGAATTTACTATGATTTTTCGAAAGAGTTACTGTACATAAGAAAATTCCACTCGGGAATTCAAAGGAAAATGCAAAAGATTTCAAAACTAGGAATGACTTAAGAACACTTAGAGAGAACTTACACAAAGAAGTATTTAGAGAGAGAAAGAAAGAACAAGTAAGAAAGTTTATGAAAAATCCTTAAGTTAAGGCTTCTATTTATTGTAAGACTCCGAATTTTATGAAATATAAAAATTAATTTGTCTTCATATATATTTTTCCTGAAACAGTAAGTGGTTAAATTAACGAAATTGAAAGTTAAGGATGTTATGTGTAAATTTTATTTTGTCGGACAATATTCGTTTTGTCGGAGAATATTCGGGCCGTACGACGGCGCCGAAATAACTAATTATTGGTGGACCCCACAACAGAATATTTGTCGGATATAGAAAACGACAGAAGTAACCTTTTTAAATAAAAATAGTCAACGGTGTTAACTGTTAAAATACCGATGATAAAAGAATAGTAGTATACGGTAATTTATGGTATTTTCTGTAGCATGCGGTACTCTATAGTAGCACACGGTATTGCACAGTGTCTCATATTATTGACACCGTAACTGTTACGCATCATTTCATCAATAATTGTCACTGCATAATATTTTATGTTATCAATTCAATAATTGTTGTTACACAGTATTTTGCATTATTGATTAATAATTGTCATTACACTGTATTTTATATCATTGAGTCAATAATTGTTGCTGCACTGTTTTTAAAATTATTAAACCTAATAATTGTCACAGTTGCAAATATACTGTAATTTATAATAATCTGTAACGTGTTTATTACATTATTGTTGAATTATTGTTGTAGCATTATTTTATTTTATATGTTGGACCCACAGGAAAAATAAAAATTTTATTTTTCAAAAGTTACTATTCACTCCCGGAATTTACTATTCATTCCCGGAAAAGTTACTATTCACTGACGGAAGTTACTGTTCATCTCGGAAAAGTCACTGTTCATCTGCCGACAAAAGTTACTGTTCATTACTGTTCACTTTTTGAAAATTTTAAAGTTACTGTGCAAGTATTGAAAATTTTTAAAAAACGTTTACGCAGCCGGGGGGTAGGCGCAGCCCCCAATTTTTCCTTCCCCGGCGTGCTACGCATAGTAACTTCATTTGCTATAAATAGGCCCCTTCGCTGAATAAGAAAATCATATCTAAAATACATAAATTTTTCTATAAGAATTTTATGAGTTTTCTCTGAGAATAGTAAGGCTATTTTGAGTGTTTGAAAGCCAAAAGGAGTGCAGGAATTTTTCAAGTAAGTCTTTTATTAAAGAGTAGTAATTTTATAAATTCCTATATTTCACGGTATCCACAAATCTTTCTTTAAAAGACTCTTCTATTAGAAGATTCATTTTTAAAAGCTTTCTTTGAAAGATTTATTTTGGAATATTATTGTTAAAACTATTTTAAAGTTGGTATTTTATACTACAAAAATTATGTTAAATATATATAATTTTGATAGTTCATAATATATGAGTTATCATACACTTTGAAGTTTACATGTTGTAATTACTAATTTTATTATAAATATATAGGTTGATCAATCTCATTTTTATCAATATCCAGTCACCAGATAAGGTAAGAAATGTCATTTTTTTTACACTCTTGAACTTGCTACGGTAAGGAATGTCATTTTCTTTCATACTCTTAAACTTACTACGGTAAGGAATGTCATTTTTTGTCTTCTTACTGTAAGGAATATTATTCTTTTCACACTCTTAAATTTATTGTGGTAAGAAATGTCATTTTTTTTACACTCTTGAACTTGCTACGGTAAGGGATATTATTTTCTTTCATACTCCTGAATCGAAACTTATTATGGAACTATTGCTTCTATAATTCCTGAAAATATTATATGTTCCATAATAGTTGAACTTCATTATTTCAACTGAACCTTCCTATTTTCTGAATCTTTCTATTGAACTGTAACCGTTATTCTGAACTGAGAATCTTGAATAACATTTTTAAATTTCACTCCACATCATGTTAACAATTTGGACATTATTTGAATCTGCACAAAGTAAACTTCCGATACTTATTGTTTATCCTGTTTCTTCTGTTCATCAATTGTATCACTATTATTTGTACTAATCATCAAGAATCAATCTGTTGTGAATATCTATGGCCGGGGGCACAGATGTGATATATTTGTTGAACAGATGATATGTTAAAGGCGATATATTAGGTTAAAGGCGATACATCTGTTCGGTGTCTTTTATGGCACGTGGTGAAAGTTCTCTTTGGCCCGTAGTGCATAGATGAACTGTTGTTTGGTATGATTATGACCAAAGGCTGAATCTGGTATAATCATGACCATTGTTGTTATATTGAAAGTTCTCTTTGGCCCGTAGTGCATAGATGAACTGTTGTTTGGTATGATTATGACCAAAGGCTGAATCTGGTATAATCATGACCGCTGGTGCTATATTGAATGTTCTCTTTGGCCCGTAATGCATAGATGAACTGTTGATTTGCATGATTATGACCAGGAACTGTGAATTTATATTATCATGACTAATGGTATTTCAGATGATAAAAGTTGATGATGTTTTTCCTAAAAAGAGAACCGAGTGGACATTATATCTGCATTATTCTTCTAATAGATTGCTCATTCCGCTGCTATTATTGATCTGAATATTGTTCAAGAATTTAATTAAATTTTTTGATATAAACCTTGTAGTCTATTGTATTCTATCAAGAACTCAACTGTTGAAGGCTAATGATAATTTATTCGTCATTATCTTAGTCATGATATTTCTTACTGGGCTATTTGAGCTCACCCTTTTGTTCCATTATTTTTCAACAGGATATGAGAACGTAGCTGGGTCTAGCCGGGGAATGGAGTGAGAGTCCGAGGGATATCTATTATAGTCTTCACGTGTTGTAAAATAGTGTGGCAATAATAGTGAAGACTTAGTTGTGTATTATTATACACGGTATTGTTGTACGTTGTGCTTTGTTGTAATAATTTTGTTGTAGTCTTTTGACGACTCAAGTTTGGGCTGTGTGGGCCTAGATTTGGGGGCGTCACATTTATAGCCAAAAATCTTATCATTCCTTTAATCTAAACCATTTATTTAAATATCATCTTTTAATCTACACCATCAATTTCAAATTTTATATTATCTTTAATCTACATCATTCATTTCATATCACCTAACTTTATATTATAAACAAATCAATTCAATTATTCAACAATAATTCACACTTTAATCTACACCATTCATTTCATATCACCTAATAATCACCTAACTTTATATTATAAACAAATCAATTCAATTATTCAACAATAATTCACACTTTAATCTACACCATTCATTTCATATCACCTAATAATCACCTAACTTTATATTATAAACAAATAACTTTATCAATTCAATTATTATGACTAATTGTTATAAATACAGTATAGTTAGCTCTTAGATATCAAGTCAATAAATTAATGAAATACAACTGTTTAAATAACATCATAATAGAGATAACAATAATGTAAAAGAAAGCATACGTTACTGTGTAATGACAATTATTGATTCAATAATGTGAATTACTGTGCATATGTTACTGTGACAATTATTAGGTTCAATAATTTTAAAAACAGTGCAGCAACAATTATTGACTCAATGATATAAAATACAGTGTAATGACAATTATTAAATCAATAATGCAAAATACTGTGTAACAACAATTATTGAATTGATAATATAAAATATTATGCAGTGACAATTATCGATGGAATGATGCGTAACAGTTACGGTGTCAATTATCAGACCAATAATATGATACACTATGCGATACCGTGTGTTACAGAAAATACCATAAACTACCGTATGCTACTATTCTTTTATCACCGGTATTTTAACAGTTCCGTTGACTATTTTTATTTAAAAAGGTTATTTCTGTCGTTTTCTATATCCGACAAATATTCCGTTGGGGGGTCCACCAATAATTTGTTATTTCGGCGCCGTCGTACGGCACGAATATTCCCCGACCAAACGAATATTCCCCGACAAAGCGAATATTGTCCGACATAATAAAATTTGCACATAACATCCTTAACTTTTAACTTTATCAATTTACCTACTTACTATTTCAGGAAAAAATATATATGAAGAAAAATTAAATTTTATATTTCATAAAATTCGGGGTCTTACAAAAGTAGTCATATATGTGGTTCCTAGCTAAACATCTTATCTCATTAACTTACGTTTATCAGACTAATTCTCACCCCCTTAGATCAAGAATGAACAACTCAGTAAGACTTTTCATAGGCAGAAAAGAAGACCAGGGAAACAATAAGAACATAGACCTCAGAAAATATAGCGTTACTTCTCTTCCTAGTTATTTTCCTATGAATTTTTGTGTGTGTGAGTGTGTGTGTATATATATATATATATATATATATATATATAACACCCCCTTCCTGAACAGGAAATAAATGTCACTTCCAAAACACAACAAACTTCAGAATAAGTGAACATAACACTATAACTTTAAATATTTTTAATAATCTAAATTTCATAAATGAATTAAATAAAAAAATAAAATTAAATCAATCTAGATAGTCAAAGGTAAGCTCTCTTCGTACAACTCTGAATCACCTCTTTAAATCTATCGAAAAATAAACACATAATGAACCAAATGTCCAATACGGATAAAGTTATACAAAAGATACATAGCTGAAATATAGAACTAACTGAATGAAATACGAAAGATATCCTCAAATATAAACACCCATGTTAGCAAAATCTCCGAAGTCTGAACAAGGTATAACTGAATCTAACAGAACTAATGAACCAAAACAAAAGATTGAAACAAAATGGTTGAGTGGTTATTTCATACTGAGCTCAGAACAAAACAGAAATATACCATCCACATAGGCAAGTAAAAGTAATGTCACACAGGCAAATTACATATCGGACTGCAAATCCAAATATATGCAAAAACGAAAGTTGTGTTTGGCACAACATCACCAATCAGCAAAACAGAAAACAAAATTAGGGTTGACCAATACGCATCTTGAACAAATATATCAAATGGACAAAGCTCACATCTAGAGCAATATACTAAAGGATATATACGCCATAGACTGATCACACTGTCACGGAAGGTGTCATGCCTTGGTACTGAGAAGACACGCCTGTGGTATCCCCACATGTGGTTATAGCTCAGGTATATCTTATCGCTTATTCTACCAAAGGTATAGTGTCACAACACATGTGACATAAAATCAACAAAAGGGTTCTAAACCTACATGTTAAACCAAATCAAATCAAAAACACAATGTCTCCAAAAGAAGATAACAATATGTACCACTCTATAAAGATTCAAATAAAGTTCAATGTATGATGAACAAGTCTAAAAGAGTACGACTTACGAAGTCGGGACATTTAGACCAAAACGAAGCAAAATAAGAATTTGACTAGATTCAAAACGAATTTAATAAGAAAGTACCAAATTTTAAACAATTACCAAAATAAACAGATCAACATAATGAGAGTATCATTGAAGATATAAAATTTGTTCAAAATTATACTAGAAAGGAAAGGATTTAGATTACAAAATAAAGTTAATGTATCAAAGATTAAATTTTTATTCAAGAGTGCCAACGGAAGCATAAGAAAAATGTTACAAATGATGAAATATTACAGGATATAAAGAATATTGCAATAATTAAAGGAGCGGAGTACATAATCCTCACCTAATAATCAAATTCACTTATAGCACACTCCACAAAATCTTAATCCAAATGCCAACAATATTAAATACGAAATTTTATTCACAACCTAAACATATTCACCCCAAATTAAGTATATAATTTAAACTAACAACTTCAAAACACTTTTTAATTTATTCAATGTGCCTTTAATTATTAGCCTTAGATCATTTAAATATTAACACCCCAAAGCATAAATTTAACAGCAAAAATTAAGAAATCTTAAAACACCAATACAATAAATTATTCTTAAAACCTCAGTCTATTTTATCACTTATATTAATCTAATTTTATAATTATTTTTCAAATTAATTAATTTTTGCAAAAATTAGATTTCAAATACTCCAATTTAGCCTCAAGAATCACTAAAATTGGTTTTAAAATCATTAAGTTATTCATTTTTAAATATTAGAACTTGCTGCTAAAAATTGTGCTACAAAAAATCTAGATTATCCCTTTCTTAAAATTCTTAAAAAATAAAATAATTAACTTTAACGGTTAAGAATTGGTGAAAATATTATCAGCTTATATAAGTATAATATATTCAAAATTTATAATGATCCAAATATCAAATTAGGAGATATAACTCACGCAATAGACCTTAAATATATAGAAACAGATTTTCAGTTTTTAACTTTATACTCAATCGAATTATATTCCTTTATATAAACTCATCTTCTCTTTTCGATTATCATGATATCTAATCCACGTCTATATTTTATTTAAAAATAATCACTAATTTAAAACCCGCATAAATAAACTGAAAATAAAAATAAAAATACAAAATAACGTTACCTTATTTGTTCGCCTTTATTCAAGACACAACAATAAAGAATCTAATTTTTGGGTCTTCTAGAGTCATCAAAATCTCTTAATATCTACATAAAAATTATAGCTCTTGGAAAAATATACGAAATAGACTCAAGAATGACTCAATTCGAGGTAAATATGACTAAGTTACAAAATTTCAAAATTAGAACTGAAAACAGTGACGAGAATCATGTCAGGTTGTGATTTTCATTAATTTAAGGTAGAAAAATAGTGTCAAATAACTTTTCTATATCTTTAAAATTAAAGAGGATGAAAAATTGAAGAAATAGACTTTAGATTCACTCAATTATGATATCGGATGAATTAATTTTGATTTTTCTAAGAGGTTACCTTGTACATAAGTATTCTACTTGGGAATTCAACTAACCAAGTTAGGATATGATTAGGGTTTTATCTTTCACTCTTTGAATACGATTAGAGTTTCGTCCTTCACTCTTTAAATATAACAAGAAAACAATAGATGAATTATCAAATCTCAGCGGACTCCTTAATTTTAATTAAATTAATTATTTAATTATCTACTGAAAGAAATTTTAACTTTCTAATAGAAATAAGGAAAAAATAAAAATAGTAACTCACCTATTTAATTCAATTGTGCTTTTTAGAAATAATTAAATCGACATTTAATTATGTTAAAAAAAATCTTGGTTATTACAATATATATATATATATATATGTGTGTGTGTGTGTGTGTGTGTGTGTGTGTGATCCATAACAAACATTTGTTGTTGTCATTATTCCATCAATATATCTTACACCATTCATTAATAGATCCAACGGCCAATTTTAAGTGCAAAAAGTTGCCTGCTACCACTCCCTCTAATGGCAGGTAGTAACTTAGTAACGACTAGAAAAATGACTAAAATAACCCTGTAATGCCACTCTTATTAGTGACAACAATGAATTTTCAAATAATGTCGCCACTCCTACAAACTTAGTAGCGGCTAAAAAAATTACTAAAATAATCTTGTGCCACCATTCCTACTAGCAACAGTAGGCTTCTTCCAAATAATGCCCTTTTGGGCCCATTTTAGGCCAGCTAAAAAGGGGTTAAAATGGACTTTTTGCACTCCACTACTAAGATTCTTGGGATAGAGTTATGAATACCCTAAAATGAGATATATGATCTCTATCATCATATTTTACTCCATTTGCGCCTCCATTTTTGCAACAGTTGCAAAAATCTAGCTTTGGTGATATCCCTTACAAAATTAAGCACAATAATTGGTTATTCCTTCATAATTTTTGTAAGTGTTCTTCAATGGCTTCAATGCCTATTGCAAATATATTTTTATTTAGTTATTCTGAATCTCTTAATAGTTTAAATGGTACAAATGCATCTGAGTTTGTTAATGAAGTTGAAAGTAGTAAAATTAAAATGGTTCAATATACTTGTTCTTACTGATGATTTGTCCTCTAAATTATATGTATGTAAAAAAGCCAATATACCAACTGCCATAAAGAGTTTACCAAATGATTAATGTGATAATGATAAAATAACAAAACAAAGAAACTCTATAGGACGCATATTATGCAAAAGTAAAATGTTTGTTATCAATAGCAAGAAAGAAGACCAATGACGTATTTTTACCATTAAGTTGAATCACAGTCATCAATTACCAACGTAGATTTGATTGAAATGTACATGAATATTACTCTGGTGGCAAGATAATTAATTGACACTTTAAATAAGGCTGATATTAGACATAATAGGATGATGAACGTTTTGAGCATAATAGGTGAAGAGATGCAAAACATATGTTTTGGTGATAAAGATATTCAGAATGTAGTTAGGAATTTAAGGCATGATTCAGAAGATAAAAATGATGCACAAACTACAGTCAATTACTTAAAAAAGCTTGAATCTGGGAATGTAAGTAATTTTTTTTTCCATGTCAAACCAAGTGAAACAATTGCAAAGGGCGTATTATGTGGGTAGACGTCCGATCAAGGTTAATGTATCAACGTTTTGAATATGTGATATTAGACATTATGTGTAGGACAAAGAGGTATAAGATACCATTTATTCCATTACCGGAGTTAACCACCAATATCACTTTTTTGTTTGGATTTGCACTGTTAAGGGATAAGAGAGGACACTTTCGTTTGGGTCTTAAAGATGTGGCTCGAAACCATGGACTACATGGCACCTGTGACAATCATCATTGACCAAGATAAAGCCATGAATAATAATATTGTTAGGGTGTTTCCTACCACTTATCATGTACTATGTTCTTGGCATATTAACATTAAATTCCCTAAAAAATTACATCATATTTACTCTGAACACTCAAATTAAAATTTAACAATTGTGACTATAATTTATTATCCATAGGTGAATTTGAGGAGCTTTGGAAAATCCTAATGAGGGATTATGAATTGTATAACAATGAGCGGCTCAAAAGTTTGTATAATGTGAAAGAAAAATGGATACAATAATATACAAAGAGATATTTTGCCGTTAGAATGACAACCATTCATAAGAAATGAAGGCAAGAACCACTTTTTCATGAATATGTGAATGTTTCAACAGTCATGAAAGAATTTCTAGTCAAAACTCAAAAGGTTATTGAGAAACAATTCATTAGAGAGAGATGCCAACTACGTAACAACCTATCACAAACAGAGTATGTCATGTGGATCATATTTGAAAGTACATGCTGCGAAAATGTATACAAAAGAGATATTTAAATGTTTTCAAGTTCGACTTGTGAATTCTATAAAATACAACAGTCACAAAGTGAGTTGTGCATTATTGATACAAAAGTGTAGTATGAGATATCATGAGATTGTCAACAATCGATAGGTAGAGTCGATAACATGTACTTATCAAATGTTTTCATATTCTAGTCAAATTTGCAATTATAACCAAAAGAAAGTATATACAATTTACTATCAACTCTAATTTTTATAAATTTTAAAATATGTTTATATATTCTTAATTATTAATTCTAAAAATAGTCAATTTGAGTAAAAAAAGAGTCAAAACTGAACATTTAATTTAGAACGGAGAGAATATTAAACAACTGAACTCTGGAATTGACAGTTGTTCAGACTAACTGATACCAACTGTTTCCGGATGGAACTAGCATGGCCATAGGCATAAAAAAGACCATTCAGAACATCTTCATTCCTGGATCAAACAAATCATATAGAACTGAACTAATCTCACATGATAGCCATTCCACCATTTTCCTAAGTGAATGAAGACCCGAAAATACACCATTTTCCTAAGTGAATGAAGACCCGAAAATACACCGAGACATTGTCACAGTAATTGCAAATCTTGTTTGAAGATAATTTAAGATGCATCCAATACAATCTCTGTCAAATATTTGGGCATCCAACTATGTTGGTTCCCACAACAAATTTCTCACAACATAAGCATATTAAGTAAACATTTGAGAAAGGATGTTAAGATAACCTCTATTAAGCATTCAATCATTCATATGTACAACTGGAACTGCTCATAAAATTAATAAACCAAAAGCCCTTGCTCCAATCCATAAACTTCATCTTCAAAAAGAAAAAGAAAAAAGGAACAAAGTACACTTATTATTCCTTCAATCTTTTTGGTCTATAACCGGTTATCCCTTAAATGCATCTCAAAATTTGGAAGCCATGATACCTGAAACTTCCCACAAAAAACATTCCATCTGTGACCATCTAATGCAACCTTATTTAACCCTGCAGGAAGCAAAATAATTTTCTCAAAAACCCACAAGTGAAAAAACTCAACAATATAATCTAAAAACCCAAATAAACAAGAACTATACCTTCATAGGAGGATCAGGAACTTTGTAACAATCAGGAGTTATAGATGACAACCACATACCCGGAAACAAATTCTGTACAAACAAAAATTCAAACATTAGTAAATCAAGAAATGCCAATAATAATGAAAATTACGAATTATGAAAAGAACAAAAATAAGTTCTTACATCAAGCTGTTTCTGAACAATCTTAGCTCTCTTCTTAGGTTTCCTAGAAGGCCTTGATCCAGTCATTAAAAAGATATCCTCTTCGATCTCGTCACGCTCAAGGGTGATCGAAAACTTCTGTTTCTTTTCCTTCTCTACAGGGTTAGTATTCGCATGAGGCCGAATCTGAGCTTTATTCTCCTGTATTTTAATTGTTCCTCCATTGTTCACATTACTCTGCTTGCGCAAAGGCTTCCTAGGCCTCAAATTCCAAGTTTTTGGCTCAAAAAATTCCTCAGTTTCATGGTTTTCAATTGCAACTCCTTTTTCCAGATTATGGTCTTCATCTTTCTTGGGTGAATTATCCTGATAGTTTTCTTCTTCAACTGAATCAGCAACTTTACTTTTACGAAGCCGAATATAAATCTTGGATTTTCCTTCCTTATCCGATTTCTCAATCAAATCATCAGAAGCTGGAACTGAACCGTAATTCTTTATCCCTTCAGGTGCAGAACTTTTTCGATGATCAAAACCCAAACCCGATTCGGATTCGGAGGCGGACTCTCGCATCGGAGACTGTTTCGGAGCGACATAGAGCAACGGAGACTGGTGTCGCCGTGGCGGTGACTGGTGGGTTGGCTGCGCCGAGTCAGTTAGGCGGCGGCCCCGGTGGAGATTGTTTGTGTGATTTTTTTTCCATTTCAATTGCGGCAAGGAGAAGTTGTGAAGCGGTTGGGACTTTGCTGAAACTGGTGAAGCCATAGTATTGAATCTTGATCTCTCTGTTTCACTTCTCTATTTCCTACCGGCGATCGATAGGTAACTTCATTTTCCAATCAAAAAACACCGAAAAGAAGATCAAAATGAGCTTGAGAATCCCTATTTGCATCAATCGAAACTGTAAAAACAGGGAAATTCAGAGGAATAGGGTTATAGAGAGAGATATAGATATGGGTTTGGAGCTTCAAAATTGAAACCCAAAAATAAAGTGAATTTGAGAGAGAGAAAATGGATGGATTGGAGAAGAAGTGAAGTGAGGAGGAGGAGGAATGGTTGTGTTTTGTGTGCGAGAGGGAGAGAGACTGGGTTGGAGGAGGAATTGTTTTCTTTTTCCAAATTTAACCTTGTTGTTGTTCTCATTGTTATCCTTTATTAGCTAAAAAGCAAAATAGAAAAACAAATGTTAATATTGTCATCCTCCTTTAATTATGGTAAGGCTATTTGACCTTGATTCGTATTTATTTGATTAAAAATTTAATTTAATTTTTTTTAAAATAAAAATAATTTAAATACGAATAAATTTAAAATTTAACAAATTATTTAAATTTTTTTTAAATTATTATTTTTTATTGATACTCGAATTATATTTACTCGAAAAGTTCAAACTGTTCAGGCTCAATTCGAGATCATACCCGACTCAATAGATAAACGAGTTTTAATCAAATCTGATTTTATACTCAATAAATTTTATGAATAAAATCTGAACAATTCAATATTCGACTCGATTCGATTTGTTTACATCCTTAAATTATGATAATACTAATGTCCAACTATTTTAAGAATATATTTTATCTTAGGACATCTTATTCTAAGAAAAAAAAACATGGGTAATAAATTCAGTGGAGAATTAAGTTGATTAATTCTGACTTTTTATAAAAAATAAACTCGAATTTGTGTGCAAGTTATAACAATATAAGAAGATATTCTTACTATTAAAATATGATGTCACATTCGATCTTGGTAAAGTCCAACGTTGAGAAATGATATTTTTATATTTTGATTTACTCTAGGATTAATACATTGTTTCAAATAATAGAATTTTATGACAAGAGTGAGTAACAAGTATGATTTGACCAACAAGGTTTTAGCTGGATAATTAGACTAAAATTATTTATTACAAAAGATAAATTATATATATATATATATATATATATATATATATATATATTTATTTATCCCCGCACGGATTAATTGTTTGAAGTTAGTAGAACATTTTTCAGAACAACTACTTGGTTATTTTATAATTTGTATTTGAAGTAGGGACCAAATTAAAAAATTGCAACTTCTGTTTTTTATACCACAAAAAAATTAAAAGTTAAAATTTTCAAGATTCATTTACTTCCTTTTCCCAAAAAATAAAGAAAATAATTTAATGTAACCATGGATAATTTCAAAATTTCAAGCCTAAAAGAAGCCCATAATCCATTCCGGACTGAAAAGGGCCGACGTATACAATCCAAATCATTTCATGGATGAGATCGGAAATGAGCCTGCCGCCGTCGTCGGCGGCACGGGTAGCGTTTATCAGTGGTGGGCCACAGCGAGCGCCGTCCAATTGGGGTGGGGGATCTACTCATACCGCAAAGGCTGCGCCGGCGACTGCCGTCTCATGCCAGTGAAAGCTTTCGGCGTTGCTTCACTCTTTGTCGGCGCCGGCGTCACCTCCGCTGTCGCCATCCTCACTGCCTACGGCATTCACTCGGTAATCTCTCCAAAAATTAGTTTTTCGCTTGCCTAATTTTAGCTGGGATCCAATTTTTAGCGATGAAAATTTGGATCAAAGTGCCCTTTTTTGTGAAATTTTCAATTTGGGTTATCTAAATGGACCAGAAATATTTGAAATGGAAGAGAATGAAGCAATGATCATAGCTGTGTTTAAGAAAAGTAAAGTAGATACTTGTGGATAAACATTTGAACACTTGAAAGGATAAAGGAGTTCTTTTGAGGTTCCTTTTTAACACTAATTTAAGAAAATTGAATCATTTGGTTTCATGGTTTTGAATAAGAGATTACGGATGGGTTGTACAAGTGTGATTTTAGGTCTAATGGAAATTGGAAAGAAAATAAATCTTTTTCTTGTTGCTTTTGAGTTGTCTAATTTAGTTAACACGTCTTGATACCAGCTGAGCTGCATGTCCTCATTATTTATCTAGAATTTGTTAAAGTCTTTACTCTTTAGCGTTAGATTTGTGATGGGAATTATTTGGAGCTTAATAAAATGCTTAACACTCAACAATGATTTTTGGAACGGTTATGTTTGGTTATTTATGCATAAAGCTTAGTAGGAGAAAGCGGTGGAGATTATGATCAATTGTCTGTTTGGAAGTCCTTCACAATCTTTTGTAGCTTTGCTTTGTTACCAGTGAATAGCTTCTTGAGTGTACATACTTCTTTGAGGTTTCATGCTGCATTTCTTTTATGTTCAATATGTTAGGGATAGAAATTTATTTCTTGAACCATATTATGATCGTTTGTTCAATAAAACACTAATATATTCTCTTCATGCGAAGCTGTTTCCACTTCACAAAATGTTGCTTCTTCTGCAACCTAGTTTTAAACAAGGACAGGGCATCTCCCTTCCTTTTATGTTTAGGAATTAGGAACCCTAAACTAACTACCTAAAATGGAAACTATATCCTGCTAAGCAAATTAATAAAGGATAGGAGGGGTATATACCGGCTTTATGTTTAGTTGGCATTCTCTAAAACTTCTTGTTCAAACATAATTATCACATGGGTAAATCTAGAACACTCTATAGAAACCCTAACATGTACAAGAAGATTATAGGGAATGTCAAGAATTAATCAGATTTAGACATTTTTCCACTAGTTTTAATTATATCTTTTAAGAAACTTATTCTTAACTTATTCGAAAAAACCAACTCCTACCATACTTCGTACCACAAAAAATAACATTTTCCTTTCCCCTTTTCGTTCCACATATCGTTTCGTTCCACATATCGTACCGAACGAAGATCCAGGTAACACTAGTTTGGACCTTGGAAATAGCAAGAGGCAAATGAAAAGAAGAAGGAAATAAAATGAAATAGTAGAAAGATAAGAACTTTGCCATCAGTTCAGTACACTTGATTTATGTATTATACTTGATATCAAGTTTTGTAGGAATAGTATAGTCTTGGGTTTTGTGTTTTTCTTCTTCTTTCCATCCCTTACTCTCATTATTTCCATTATGCGAAGAGGGGATATATTCTTTCTGAATCAAATCATATATTCTTTCCGAATCAAATCATATTTTTATGTTGCACTCACAAGCTCCATGTTCTTATGTAGGTGAAGGATGTCATGGAAGTGGGTGCAAATATTAGGACAGGATTGGGAGTTCGTCCAAGAGCACGAGATGAATAGATTTATTGCAGGATTATTGTAAAATTGTAGCAGCCTTCAGAGTTTTGAGTTAGTTTTTTCAGTTTCTTCTTTGCATTTATTGTTCTCTTCTTCTTAAACATTTGGTGACATGAGAAACTTCAACTTTCTACTATCAGAAAGTTCAAGGAAAGAAATTGATGTTCCAAAGAGAGATGTTCTGTAGTTCTAAAAAAGTATAAATAGATAATAAATTGACTACTGTTTCTTTACATTTTAATGTACAAGATGAACTATATATTGGCAGTACCCTAGATCTAACCTTTCTCACCTCTGAATAAAAATTATGAAAATTTATGTCTGTTCTTAAATATTTTATTCACATGGTGCAGAAGAATAATGTTCAAAATTTTAAGCTGAAGAGAGAAAAAATTTAGTAATAGATGTCAACTGCCTTGTAACTCCATTTGTTGCTTTAAAAACTGAGAACAGAAAATCATACAATTTTTGAAATTTGTTGCTTAATACTTGTGCTATGCTGATTTCCTTTAGACATGGAAGATCAATCTTCGGATAACCTCAAAACCAATTAATGTAAATTGTACATCTTCTAAAAGAAACTGTAAAATTATTTTAAATGTTTCTGATCAGAATTGATTGGATAATCAAAATCTCTCACTTAAAGATGAACATAAAAAAGGAGAACAATCAACAAGACAAAAGCCATAGCATGGTACATTCAGATGCAGCTCAAGTCAGCTGGACTGTTTATCTAAGAATTTCAAGCAGGGATGTAAGACTCGAGCATGAGCCATGCTGGGGAAGGTGAATCGATCTCAACAATCATATACGTGAACTTCCATTGCTGGTCTTCCTTGTCTTTGAACATCTCAGTGAAAACTTTCCCACGTCCATGTGGCCCACGAACATAGAAACTAAACTACATCGATAAAAAGATCATTGTTCACAGAAACCTCCAACATTTTTTTTATTTTTTAATCATTTGGTTATAAAATATTAGTAAAGATTATATTACTTCCTTTTCATTTTATATTAATTTTGTGAGGGCCGAATCATTGTCTATGCATGTCTGAATTTAGCCAGAATTAAGAATCACTCTCATATAACAGAATATACGAAACAAGAAAAAGTGAAGGATATTACAGCGATTTGATGAACTATTAGGAGACTTACCTCAACACGCTCACGGCCTTCTTCATCAATCCATATTCTATGAGGAATTCGTTGACAAGCGGCACGATTCCTACTTTCCTGCCCATAACCAGTAACAGGGGAGCCAATCCTAATGCTAACCTGGTTCAAAGATGAAAGGAATCAGAACACTAAGATTTATGTGCTCTGTTTGATACCAGGTATATCAAATGAAAGGAACGGTAGCACCCCAGACCAGTTAAGATCGAGTGGAGATTATACTGGTGAGCTGAAATGATGACAACTTAGATGCCCTTTGTTTGCTTTTATTAAGGCTAAAGTTGTTTGTGTAGAACAATTTTTGGAAATTTTGTAACTTCCATCTCGCTTATCTTTTATTATGTCCCAAGTAATCTGAATCCCAGACACAAATTAGTTACTTTATACCTTATTCTGACATTTGGTGCATTTTGAAGCTATTTTTGGAAAAAAAAAATGAGGGCATATGAATGTCGAGTTATGGTAAGATTAATGGAAAATATGTAGTGCACATTATCTATAAGAATTTATATTATCTAGAATAGTGCCTCTCAAGGCTGATATGTTTGTGATATTAAAAACTAAGTAGCCTTAGTCGTCTTACCTATTAAAACCTAAGCTCATCATAGATCAGTAAATTTAATCCCATGCTAAAAGTAAAAGCGTACAAATCTGGACAGATACAACATTATATCTTAGTGATAAAGTTTTTCGGGTATTAAAGAAACCTGACTGTCGTTTTGAATCCTCTTCAGAGCCTTCCCAAAAATCCCGTACATATCCATAAAAACAGTTTCCAGTTTCAGCAAATGAAGAAAGATATGAAAGTCCTCGATCGTAAAGCTTTCACCATAAACCAAACATTTAGCTTAAAATGCTGAATGAGTCTCAACTCTTTCGGTTCAAAGATATGTTCCTTGAAAACGGCGTATCCTGCAGCAGCAGCAATTCCAAGGCATGCAAGAATGATAACACTACAGGAATCTCCCTCTGTAAATGTCACTGGCTTCTGTGGTATATTGTATGTTGGAACATCAAAGGGATCCTCAACTTTTGAAATTTCTCTTTTAGTCTGTTAAAGAATTGATAGGAGAAGATTAGGTATTTAATCTAAGTCTAAAGTCAAAAGTAACCATGAATAGTTCAAGAACACAAAAAATTAATGATTCAACAACTCTTTAGGCAAGAATTTAATTTTTCAGGAAAAATATATTTCTAGTGAAATAGTAAGTCAACACACCGTCCGTTAGTTATATACCTACCAAAGCAGTCATGGAAGATCGGAGAAAAGTGATACACACACACACACACACACATATATTTGATAGGCAATGAGAAATAGGATATCTGAAAGAAATCTCACAAGAGTTCATTTACAGTACACACCTACCAGTAGGGTTTATTATTGCCTATTTTCAGAATTTGCATTTTAAGTTGAGAATCTCAAGAAATTCAACGGCAACTTCAAAAGATAGTCCCTTAGAAAGTTAGAAGACTGAATTCATGAAGTATTAGTGGCTTACCAATAATAATAGTAGAAGGTTGATTCCAACCACCGAGCAAAATAGGTTAATAAAGAATGATGAAGTTTCCTTTTCCTCTTGTTAATAACCTTTTATGTCCCTTTAAAAGCTCTAAACACATTTGAATTGACCTTAAAGAGTATTTATTATGGAAAATAATTAAACATTGAACTCCTATATCATTATTGCCAATTGCACTGGTACTAAAGAATAAACTTGCAGTCTAACATGTAAAAATCACATTGTTTGATTCAATTTTGGGAAGTCAAGATAGAGCAACAAGATATTTTAAAAGATGAATTTATCATAAGTTGATAAGAAGACAATATTAGTCGTTTCGGTAGTATCTAAAGTTCTAACCAAATCAGTAGCAAAACTTGGTTTGTTTCAACTAATGTTAAGATAATTTTTGTACAAATTCACTTTACAATACATTTGGTAGCAATATGATTCATTATATATCGGGAAATACATTCACATCCAATAGCTACATCCCTATAACAGAAATTTGTATTGTCAGAAGTTTATAAACAAAATTCTCATATGTTCCAGTATTATAATCTTTTCAGGATATTTAAAATCACAGTTCACAATGATAATATTAAAAGTAGTAAGACTAACTAGAAATGGAAATGGTGACAAGTGATAAAGTAAGTGTGATTAAGATAACTACTGTGAATGTTCTGACACATGATAGAACAGTATTAAATTTTATATTTTCTCAAGCCAATCGGCCAATTGGTGTTTGTAAAACAATCTTGAAAGGTTGTGTGCTGAAGTCTAGCTTATGACAAAAAACATGTGTACAAAAAAATGATTTGACTTTGAAATGACAGCTCAACTCAAACCTTGGATGATTTTTTTCCAGTTGAAGTTGTGGATGCAAAGGCTCTAGCAAAGCAGGGCATGGTGGTGTTTTCTGCACTGATCTCAGTGGAGATGAAATGGTGACTGAAATCTCACTAGACATTGTCTAGTTTTCTGCCCTCTGAGCAGGTCAGCAATTCCTGCGAAATACCATTTTCAGTAACTACATTATAGATCAGAAGATTCATGAGATAAAAATGTGTGAGACCCTCTTTTCTCACCCTCTTTCTCTCTCACATAATGACAAATTATCAGTAAATGAGTGCAAGTCCTAAATGCAATTGGGTTATTCAGGTATTCACAACTCCTAATCTTTTGCTTTTTCAGAGAGGCGCCCTAGAAGCTCATCAAAAACATATATTATGGTGAAACCTTCAAAATATGATAAAATTTTGAGTTCTAATTGATCCACGCTGTAGTTTCCAGGTTAAATTTACTTACCAATTTTCAATAGCATAATTGACTTTCTTTTGTATCTTTTATTAGATAAAAGACCCCCATTTGTATCTTCAGCATGTTTTCCTTACTCATTTCTTTATAGACATGATATTGTAAGTTTCTGCCTCCATAGTGACAATGATTCTGGTGAGAAAACAAGAATACAAACACAGAGATCCAAAAAATATAGTGCCAAAGTAGGCCCAATGATTCTGGTACAGGTAAATGGAAGACAGTTGTTTGTGTTGGGTTTTGATGTACTAAGCTTGAAACAACAGTCAACAATATAAATATACATAAGACAAATACTGACCAGTAGCTCCAAGTATGTCCTGCAACTGATAAGAAGAACAATGATTAGTTGGCTAAAATGGACGATCTGAAGGAGTGTATGATACAATGATCAGCTAACTTTAGACAAATGGTTAGTATAAAAAGCAATTTTTTCAGTGCGACCAGATCATCATTGAAACTTAAATTTTCTATGAGGTATTTTAAGAAGTAGACAAAACCAAAACTTATACTATGCCCCCCCCCTCCCAACGCCCCCACCCACCAATGTCTTTAAGCTGGGCATTAAACTAATATATATATTTGGACCTCCAAAGGAGCAGGATTAAGATCAAACGCTGTTACATAGCAAAAGATTGAGCAGGCAGGACCTTGATGTTTCAAAAAGATTATTGTGCAAGTATATTCTGTGACTCTGTAATCCCATATTCCTTCAAAAGGTGACAAAATATAGACATCTCAGGGAACTGTAATGTTACTTTCTATCATCATCTTGATCCATCTACAAAAAAATAAATAAAAGAAAGAAAAGAAAGTTGGAATAACTTATTCTTCTACGACAGATATGGCTACCAACCAATACTACATGAATGTAATGACCCAATCCTAGGTTATTTGCTATACAAAGACCCCCATGATATCTTAGCTTACTCTCATGTTTTCCTTTCCATTCAATTTTGATTTTTTTGTGAAGCTCATCTCAACAACCTCTACCAGGGATACAAAAATAATTTTTTCTAGAGATTGAGTGCATACGCAGTTTTTTTTGTGGATAATTTTAAACAGATTTTATTATTCATAGGCAGTTACATTAATTATATGTTGCATTTATTTTAATAGGAAGACGGGAAATTAAAAATTACTTTCGAATTCTCTTCAATAATTGTATAAGCACAAAGAATAAAACTAGCTTCAATTTGATCATCATTCAACGTTTCTATCTAAAAACTAATAATCTCAATGCAGTACTAACTAAGAAAATGCAGTTCTATCAAACAGCAGAAAATGCAATCATTCTACTGAACTCAAACAAAAGTAATATACAATAAATATTAATTATCAAGTAGAAAAAAAGAGAGAAATTTTAACAGCAGGGAGCAACAAGAAAATAGCTACAATCTTCAAAAGAAGCATGCAAATTCACATACCCTTTTGGTGAAACCGTTAATCAGAGGCACTTCACTGGCAGCAGATGAAAAAGCAGAAAAACCCACATCAGATGAACTCTTTGCAGGCTTATACACAATGAAGAAGACACCCCATTGCATGATTCCGAAACATTAATCCATCTGCTTTTCAGTAAAAACCCAGCTTAGATTTTTTTTTTGTTGAAAAATCTTTTGTATAAAACTATATATTTATAACCACGTGTAAGTTGATCTTTTTTAGTTTTTTCAGAAAATTAAAAGTTTAAACGTGCATCAACTAGTAAATATTTCTTTTTTAATTTATTATACATGCAATACGATTTTTCTTTATTATTATTTTCGTCTTTAAAAGAATAATTTACGGTGTAAAAAAAAATTATACTCTTAAAAAGATGACAAAAAGTATATAAAATAAAAGATAAATATAAAATTCACTAGTATATATAAAAAAAAAAGAACTCATCATTTTTATGCAATTTTACGGGTTTACTGAGAATAAATTTGAAACTTATTTAGTCTCTTTTCTCTAATTTATTATTTAAATTTGTGTGAAAATATATATTTAAAACATCCTTTTAAGGACAAAAGGAGTATAATTTAACTTATTTATTGTCACACTTGAGATTTTCTCATTTAAAATTATGTGAGTTTGTTTAAACTTGACAAATGGGTTGAGCCGAAAGGCTTAATTTTTATTGGGTTCTAAAAGTGATGTCCATGTCCCAGGACATAATGCGTTGGACTGGTCCATATAGTTTTATATTTTTATTTTTTTTAATTTCAAAAATAAAATCATTATAATGATTGATTTTTTTTCTTTGAAACATAATGTAATTAGTTTTAATTGATTAATTCGGTATCGATAATATATAATTAATTTTGACTAACTTACTAATTGATTTTAGTTTTTTAATTAATTTTTTAAACTTTTATGTTGCATATGTTTACTTTTACAAAATTCAAACACTTTTTATGATTTATTTTATTTTCTTGACAAAATAATACTCCCATAGTAATAAAATATATAGTTAAGGCAGTTGTATCATACAAATTCCGATTCAACCATATAAAAACATATGAAAGTAACTATCTAAAATTTATTTTATTCTCCTGACAAAATATTTTTACTTATAAATTATGTTAAAAATTATATGATCTTTATTAATTTTAAATTTTAAAATTGCCTTGGACAGAAGATAAACAATGGTATTAATAATTAATGAATAGTTAACGGTATTAGTGGAAGTTGTGCGAGAGTATCCCACTTATGTGAAAGTATAAGAAATAAACTTTAATACTCAAAAAATAAGTTAATAAAAAAAATATTTTATTTTAGGAAGGAAAATGTTACAAAAATTATTGCACCCGTTGGAGGAATTACGGACTGAAACCCATTTTTTGTCTTCATATCCAAGGAATGACACAATTTTGCTCATCATCCTGTGACGCTTTGAACAAAACCTGTTTCAGCTCGAGTACAACCCTATTGAGAAGATGAACAAAAACAGGAGATTTCTAGTGGCTAATCTGTATAATTGGAAGAAATGTATCTTTTATATTATTAAGAACTAAATAGGATATAAAACTCCAACCAAATCTTCAATCAAATAGGTTTGATCAATTCCACAAATATAACTTGTAAGAGTAGAACAGAATATAGTCAAGATTGTTTCCACTTTCAAATGTTGGTGAGCAGTGGAATGGAAATGAGGATTTCTGCTATGCAGGCAGACGCGCCAAATCAATCTTTGATTTAAGATCAGTTAGCTTGTTGAACAGAAGCTGATACCATTCTGACCTATATGTAGAAGCGCCTCAAAGTTTCCAGCAGTAAATGTATTGCCTTTGCCGAAGGAGATAGGTCTCCTCGACTCTGAATATCCACAATAATCAACATCGTACACAGTAGTTTCTTCAGCGAATGCAGAAACTGAAACCCCAACTCCTTCCCCTACGGAAAAGATGGTTAAAACTCAAGAAAGTTGATGAATGTTTGGAAACTACACAACAACTTGCAACTTCTGAAACAACAAATAAAATTGGAGAATTTTTGCTGTTCCTTCAAACTTTTTGAGGCATCGCTTCAATCTTTTAATAAAAATGTATGAAACTATAGGTTGAAAACATCTTAAGAATTTGGTATAATTATATCTTTTAGATGTAACAAAAAGGTTTTAGTGATGAATGCATACAAATCTTGCAGATGGGTTGCAAATTAGAGATAACGTCAGCTCCTATCTCAATCACTAGATGTATCTTGACCAAACACTGAACTGAAAATAGTAATAAATAACTAAAGAAACTTACCATGTGTCACGAGCAACAAGTTTTCCGAAGGGTATTTATCAGCGAGGGCCTTTATAATATGCAAATATCGATCTCTAGCACCCTCTGCTGTTTCCTTCCACTGTGGCAACTAGAGTTGGTGAAGAAAGAACCAACGTCAGTAAAACCAGTAATTTACACATTTGGAGTCTACAACCATAATCTCGTACACTGAATTTTCAATCACATGGAATAAATTGATAAAGCAGCACTTGTTACCTTTTGATATACTGGTTCCACAGTATGATCCACTGTTCCGGCGGGTAAGATAGCTTCGCATTCTGAGATATTGAAGATAAAGTTCCCGTCTTCAGGAGCCATTTGAGGCCTTATGGCTTGCGTGTTCAACATCTCACACAAACCATACTCGATAGATACCTAGACAATGTGTGCAAGTCATGGAGGCAATGTTAAATAATGAAGTCAATCTGATTGTATATTTCAAAGAATATATAAAAACATTTGTATCAGGAAGAATGTAACTATAAAAACTAACAATAGCAGATGTGCAGCATGATACAGTTCTCCAATACAAGTTTATCTGTAGCAATTGAGTTGAAATGGTTTGGCCAGATTTAAGTTGTCTTTCTATAATCCATGCAGCCAATAATGAGAGGAAAAAAATAATCAAATAGCTTATTTGAATTATAAGACAACTGAGTTATAATATTTTGGAAAAGTTTCTGCAAGACTATATGACTGTATATAAACTATATGCCTTGACACAGTCTTAGAGTCCTGTTCCAGGTCATACCCTTGAAACATAGCATTATCAAATGCAACTGGTTCAATCTCGGTAACAATATCAGGCAGTGCTTCTACTGCATCAACAAGAGGAATGGTCATGCATTCAGTGGTTTACAAACAAAAAATCAGAAAGTGCACAATGTTGTTTCCCTTATATACCTGCATGCTCTTTTTCCTTCTTCTGAAAAAGGCAAATTTCGTGAGTTTCTTTCATAACAAAGACATGGTAAGATATGGTAACATCCAGCATATTAGGAATAAGGAGAAAATGGATTACAGGTAAAACAGACCTTCATTTGGTAAAATGGGAAAGCTGAAGAGAAGGAACTAAATAAGGAATGCAACCTTTCCCAGTGGCTACTAACACATCAAAGGAGTACAAATCTTTTACTTCAGCATTACCAAATTTCTAGATTAGGATGTAATAAAATCAAAGAGGCCTTCATTCCTTCTTTCCTGGTCGCTTATCCAAAATCCAGGAGAAAAAAGTTGTATCTCTTCCCTAATCTCTTCTAACCTCCCAACATTCATTAGCAACTTCCTAAGCCTCCTACTAAATTGAAGCTCTAAGCATAAAGCACAATTGAGATCTAAACTATTTGAAACAAAATTGTAATTTTAAACACATTCCAAGGAAGAAATGAAGCTAAAGCTGCATGATGATTGTTATGAAATTAAGCGGATTGGTACTATTGGAGTTAAATGATCACGAGAATATTTTGGTGATAAAATATAAATAAATGGCACAAACACAGAGACATGAATTTTACGTGGAAAATCCAATTAGGAAAAAACCACGGGCAAAGACGGATCAAAGTATTCACTATGTGAAAATATGAAAACAAGTGGTGACAGCACAAACACTCAATCTTGTAAAGGTTGCAGAGCAGTAGTGAAACCACAACAATTGCTTATGGCATTGGGAGTTTCATTATATAAAAAAACTTTACAAGAGTAAAAGCTAAACAACAGCTATACATGCTATACGAAGAATGATATCTATACATTCCATAATTAGAACTAATCAACTCCTAAACTTTATACAACATCTGTTATGCCATAAGTTACTCCTTAATGCTTGGACTGATTTTTCTCCTTGATTGCTGTCTTGATTTTTTCTAGAGAGTGATTCTGTGTTATCGCTAATACCCCCCTCAAGTCAAGCGTGGTTGGCAACACACAAATCTTGGATCTAAAGAGCATAAAAAGGGGTTTTAATGGACTTTTTGTGAAGATAGCTGCCTTATAATTGGAGGTATTGCCTGTCACTACTTCCACAACATACTCAGCCCCAATCTCTTTGACCTTCCTATCAAGTAACTCTGCCAACATGTTTGCATCATGAGATTGACTAGAAGCATCAACTGATCCCATAAAGTAAGTCCCTACAGGACTATTAACAAGAAAATTTATCAAGTGTCTGCCTCTTCTATTTGTCCATCCGTCTAACATAAAAGTGCAACCATATTGCTTCCAAGAAGTTTTGTGCTTTTCATTCAGTTCCTCTGTTTTAGTCTTTGCCTTCCCTAAAAGAGGAACTCTCAACTCATGATACGAAGGAGGCTTCTAACCCGGCCCATATTGCCCGATAAACTCTACCATCACCTCAAAACTTCTTGCGTTCGTTGCATTAAAAGGGATGCCACACTTATAAAATCAGTTGGCAATGTGCATGTAAACTTTATCTTTCTCTTCCAGTGACCTTAGACGATTCTCCAAAGTTGTTTGGCTTGGACCTTTGCGATGCCTTTCGTCCACAACTTCTTCAGGAGATTTTCTAAGATGAGTTTCAATCATTTTGTTTGTGACTGTGGCTCAGTGAATTGAAATGCAGCCTTCATCCTTTTAGATGCAGTCCCAGAACTTGGAATAGCTGTAAAGAAAGCATGGGAAGGATCGGAAGGAGTGGATGCATGGCTTAGAAAATTAGATGACTAAATTTCTTCTACTTCGATAGTGTCATCAAATTGAATTGGCTTGTTCCTTTTGTTATTCATTATTGCTTGATGCATCTCGTTTGAAATTTCTGTTGTAATTCGAGGACACTTAGAGACATCCTCATACCCACCGATAAGATGTTGCTTGAATCTCTTGATTCCTCTGTGAACCTTTTTCTCACAAAGTATGCATTGCCCGAGATTTTTATCGCTCAATTCCGGCCAAAATCCATATTTCCACCCCGGATCCTTAGATTTGGCCTTTCTTTTAAGATCCTTACTTGGATTATAACCCTCCGCTCCTGAACTTTCCGCCATTTAACTATCTACAAAATACAATTTATAACTATATTATAAGCATAAGGCAACAATGCAACAATGCACCAGTCATCATACATTATATAGTAAAAAAAAAAATTAAAAAATTGAGCAACAACAGTCATTGTTGCAGAATCCAGTCAACTAATAACATGATATATAGTATACTTGCATGGGTATAGACTTAGGTTACAAACTAACAAAGTACCAATGACCTCTCAACTGATAGCCTCGTATAACTTCCAACTGTAATTCTTATAAAAAAATTTAAAAAAATATAAAATAACAAACAATGTCACGTGAACTTTTATGCTATCTCCTGCCCTTTGCAGGCAGTATATGTGCTATTGTGCTTGCACTGCTTCTATGCTAGTTTATGCTTCTGAACTTTTATATTACTTGTGGTTCTTTGGCAAAACTTGTTAGTAGCTATATATGTCGGTGTATGACTGTATGGTAGGACCATTGTCACGTGAACACTAAGTCCTTGATCAAAGCATAGAATACAGTCATGAGTCATACCATGGTCCATATTATATAAAAGCAGAGCGGTTGTCAGTCATAAATATATTAACCACATTAAATATATATTATTAAAATGTTTCCTATTATAATATATATATATATATAGCCTAAATGAATCAATCCAGTCCGGCAATCCCAACTCCAAAACAAAAAAAAAAATTAATATAAAACAGAGGCTCAGAGCAGAAGAATAGAGGAAGAAGAAGATGAAGATTAAAGAAGTTGTACCTGAAAAATTTGACTGCCGATAGTATAAGGCCAAAGTCATCGGTCGGTACTCGATAACTGATGGCGAAGTCGTCGTTGGTCGATAGTCGCAAGTAAGCTCTCAGTCTCTTGCTCTTTGCCTCTCTTATCTTCTCTTCCCTTTCTGGATTTTGATTTCTAAATAGGCGTCAGGGCTTTTGATCGTGAAGTTTTTCTTTTTTTAACCCATGAGCTTTCGGGTCAAGCCATATCCGCTATGGGTAAGTCACCCGCTTAGCTTCCTTGTTGTTGCCCATGTCGTCTAAGGCGACGACTTTCTTATCTGAGCGGTCGCCTTTATGTGCCTCCACAAAATCGACCCAACGCCTTAGCCATTGCACGGCGCCTTGACGCCTAAGTGTCGCCTAGGCGACGACTTTATAAGCTTGGTCTCTCACATACTTCATTTGGCTTAGGAACATTCCTATTTCAGAATGAGTCACTAGAAATGATTTAAAATGCCAAGATCCTTCATGGAAAACTCTTGCCGTAGCTTGTGAATGAAAGTGTCGATGAGAGACACATTGCTTCCTGTGATGATTATATCATCGACGTATAAGAGTAAATAAATGATCCCGTTAGCTGTTGAATGAACAAAAAAACTTGAATCGACTTTGCTGCAAGTGAAGCCAATTTGATTAAAAAATTGCTAAAGCGATGGAACCATGCATTCGATGCTTGGTTCAAACCATATATTGCCTTTTTGAGACGACAAACATGATTTGGTTTAGATGCATCAATATATCCCAGTGGTTGTTCCATATAAACCTCTTCTTATAGAAGACCATGTAAGAATGCATTTTTTTACGTCAAGTTGACATATGTTCCAGCCACGAGATACTGCAATATATAGAACAATACGAACTATAGCGGATCGAACTACTGGACTAAAGGTATCATTAAAATCAAGTCCATGGAGTTGAGTATAGCCTTTGGCAATAAGGCGTGCTTTGAGCCTATCAATGGAACCATCTGAATGGTATTTGACTTTGAAAACCCATTTAGATCCAAGCACATTAGTAGCAGGTGGTCTTGGAACTAGTTCCCATGTTTGATTAAGATTGAGAGCATGAATTTCATCATCCATTGCAGCGAGCCATTCTGGTGACTTGGCAGCACTTTTAAATCCTTTTGGTTCCTTCATTACTAATAGAGATGAGAGTAAATGAGATGCTGGAACTTGATAAACATAATTGAAATGTTTGGACTTTGAGATGCTAGCTTTTCCATGAGGTATCATGGGATGCGAATTCTGAGTCAAAGCTGGTGCCATCTGTATTTCGAGAACTAGCTCAACTATCGGAGGAGGCACATGAGATAGTGAAATTGATGAACTCCAAGATTTGTTCGGCTCCAAGGCACATGATTTACACAGCTTGGATGAAGTTAGTGATGGTAATGGTTGACCTTACAAAAGGGTTAGTGCTAGGCAAAGATATATTTGGTGAAGTGTGATCATGAAAAGAAATACATTCTGAGAGTGCGGGTGAAGGTTGCATATTTGAAGAAGATGAAGGAAATACATTCTCATCAAATCGAGCATGTCGAGTGACAAAAACTTTATGTGATACAAGGTCAATACACCAAAATTCTTTATGAGATGAGCTATACCCGAGAAAAATGCAAGGTGGGCTTCTTCGTTCAAACTTATGTTTGGCATAATCTCGCAAATATGGGAAACATAAACATCCAAAAATTCGAAATATAGCATAGGTAGGAGACTTATCGTACAGAATTTCAAATGGAGATGTCCCATTTAAGACCGATGTGGGCAAGCGATTAATTATAAAGGTTGTTGTACTGAATGCTTCAACCCAAAAGTGAAGAGGGACATTAGCATGAAATAGTATTGTAAGGCCTGTTTCTGTGAGATGCCTGTGTTTTCTCTTGGCTCTACCATTTTGAGAGGGTGTATAGGGACAAGAGATTTGATGATGAATAATTGAATACCACATTTGGTTAAATGAGATTGGAAATTTGTACTCAATCACCTCCCCCATCACTTTGAATTTTTTTTGTTTTTGCCGAGAACTACTTTTAAAGCTCTTTGCTTTAGGAGCAATATCTTTGAAGCTTGAAATAGGAGTTAAAGAGAGTTGAGTTGTGGAGAAAGTGGAAAATTCGTGGCCTAAACCACATAGATACCAGTGCACTTTGTCAGTGTCTTCAACTGGACATCCCATTGCCGATAATTGATCACAATGAGTTTTGAATACTTAAGAGTATTCAGAAACACTACGAGAGCCGCACTTCATGAGGTGAAGATCATCTTTGATTTGAAGTTCATGGACCTTAGATTTGTGGCTAAATGCAGTCTCAAGAGAGTTCCAGACATCTTTTGATGTTGTAAAGCCAATGACAATAGAGAGTGCTTCCTTCGTGAGAGAGGAAAAAAGGAGGCTCATGATTATTTGATCATTTTGCTTCCAAAGATTGTAAGTTGTGGTATCAGCGGTAGCAGAGGCATTGGAGTTGATCCATCAATATATCCACATAATTTTTGGCATTGGAACAGGTGAACTACATGACTGTGCCAGAGGAGAAAGTTGGTGGATGATAACTTGATTGTAAGCATGTGAATCATGGTGTTGAAGGAGAGAGTCAAAGGAGATTTGTCGGAGTAAATAGAATCGAGTGGATGTTAATACTATATGGCTCTGATACCATGTAAAGGTTTTAAAGCAGTAGTGAAACCACAATATAATTGCTTATGACATTGGGAGTTTCATTATATAGAAAAAGTTTACTAGAGCAAAAGCTAAACAACAGTTGTACATGCTATGCAAAGAATGATATCTATACATTCCATAATTAGAACTAATCAACTCCTAAACTTCATACAACATTTGTTATGCCATAAGTTACTCCTTAATGCTTGGATGATTCTCTCCTTGATTGCTTTCTTGATTTTCTCCAAAGAGTGATTCTGTGTTATTGCTAATAAATCCAAACGCCAAATACACCCAATAATCCTCACATGATAAATACCTAAACTGGGTATACAAAATACTCTAAAGGTATATATCTCACAGAGTGTTGTAACTCTCTTGTATTCTTTTAACTTTCGTTTGGGATGGGTTTCTTCTTCAGCAAATGCTTCCTTTTATAGGCAGAGTTCACCGCCTATACGTGTGTGAAACGAGCCAACGCGGAGCTGTAATATGTCTGCACACGTCTTTCGGTTGTCAGACCTCAAGTTTCTATTTTGGACATTCAATATGTGAATAACTCGAGTCACAAAAGTTGGCTGCAGAACTTGTTGAAGTTGAATGAAGCTGAAACAATTAAAGAATAGTTTGAACATGGAATTGCCCCCAAAATGTAATTAACAAGAGGACAACATTCACCTGGGACAACATCTTTGACTAACAATGATTTACAATAATAAGATGAGAAGCTCATCCAAACTCAAAGAAGGAACTTTTTCATACCCTGAGGATGCCTATTCTGTATCTACTACCTTCACTCTTCCTACCAAAAGGGAGCATCAAACGTGTTTCTTTTTGTCATCCAAATTACGTTTCTTCTACTATTATTATTTTAATACAATTAAACGCATCTAAATGACTTGCATCAGTCATTTGTTCTTCAATTCCAACAGTAACCAACCTTCAGTTGATAAATAATATCCCTACTTGTATGAGGATTATCTTTAAAGAAAATAAAATTTTATTACAAGTAATCAATTTTTTCCAGTCATTTTTACTGATTATTTGGTTACAACCTGAAATTTCTCAACTAATAACCAACATAAAATCACCGACAATCTATGTTTGCAAATTCCTGATATTTATCAAAATATCATGACATAATTACATAAAGCACAATCTATGTGTTTTGCAAATTATTGGTATCTATCAAAATCTCATGACAATAAGAATTGAGCTATCTTTCTTCATATTCAAAAGTTGGTTTCTTACCTAAAATCATATGAAGAATCAAAAGCAAATTTCAAATGATTTAGTCTGCGCCACTATTAAACCAATCAATTTTAACAAAAACCCATTTGATCATAATTAATCAGCAAATAACACTTCTCATCACAGCTAAGAAAGTAGCTTTATTAATACCATAGTTGTCAAATCATGAATCATATCATGTATCGAAAATTCTCCTATCGTGTTTCATGTATCGTTTCGTGAATCCTATCATATGATACAAAAACGAAATGAAAAATGTGGTAATATATATTTGAACATAAAAAATACAAAATAATCAAGCATATTAACTTCACTACATATAAAAGTAGTCAAATAAATATTATTATAGACTAAAAATAAAATTTTAAAGTTAAATAGTAGCCAAAATACTCTAAATTAATTTATTATATATTATTTTTTAATAATTTTTATAGGGTAAAAAGAGAAAACGAAAATTCAGATTCACCTTTAATTAACAATGCAAAAGAGAATAATTTAAATTAACAAGTGGATATTTATGTATTTGCATATGAAAAATGCCATGAGAAAAATAGGGTGACATTATGAAGAGGATATAAAACTCTAAAAAGTAATTAAAAATTTATCAAGCCACGTGGAAAATATTTGCGCTAAAAAATCTCTTCATTTGAAATGCAGAAGGCTTAAATGTTTTGTTTTGATTCTTTTGAATATATATAAAAACTTTTTCAAGTCGGTTGTTAATTTAAAAAAAATCGTGCTTCGTGTCGAAACGTTTTCATAAGAATCGTATCGAAACGTAAATAGCGCGCGATTGTACATTAATACACATTCATGCATAATTGATTCCATAAATATAATCAAACAAATTTCACATTAGTTGAATCTGAAATTATATATACATACATATATATAATTTATATATCCATTTATAATTAACTGAACAGACCTTGAGCTTGGTAGGATCAATGGTGACTTCTTGGGATGACATACGGGTCGGGTCATCGTTTTCAGCACATAGAGCCGAGACCACTTCGGCGGCGGTCTGGAGGCACCGGAGAAATGGCGATACAAAGACCCGGTGGATCGGGAAACCCAGATTATCACGGAGCTTACGACCCGTGAAAAAAGCCCGGGTCTTGCCCTCTTCCACCAGTGGTGGGTCCCACTTTCTCTCCGCTTTGACCACCCACAGCGGCTCGAAGTTGTCTATTCGGTCGCCGTGCCTCATTACGACGACGTTCTGGTACCGCTGTTCTTCTCCATCGCACGTCGACGTCATTTCAGATCAAAAAATAGGAGAGAAAGAGAGAAAATGAAGAGAAAGGTTTATTGGAGAAGAACTGAAATGAAGCATTTAAAATTTATATTATTATATATTCGTTACGTTTTAAATTATAAATTATAAAATTAATAATAATTTTCAAAAAGATAATTTAAAATATTTTTATATTTAAAATTAACACAAATTTATTTATTTTATTTTAATATGATTATAAATTATTTAAAAAATACTATAATTTATAAGATTAATTACTTTAAAATTTTAAATAAATTATATTAATTTTAAATTTAAAAATATTATAAATTAATTTTAAAAAATTTAAAACGAATGGGAGATGGCATGGAAATTCCGGCCTAGTTTCCTAGCTACTTCTAAGAAAGAGTTTGTACGTAGAAAATTAATATTTTTATATGAGATTTTAACATTTTTATATATAAGACCCATATGTAGAGTTTATAATAATTATTTAACCGTCGTTATATATTTATGACAACGTTTTTTATAAGATCTATATGTAAAAATATATAAAAATATCAGTTTCCTTGTATGTATTCAAGCAAATACTCATGAACCATAATGAAAATTATATGCAATTTTTTTTTAATATTTGAATTTTAAGTTAATAATTAAAATTGAACTATTAATCTTAACTTTCTTATTTACTTTAAAAATTAAATTTGGGACTATTAATTTTGAGATAATAAAATAATTTGAAAAGAGGGACTATATATTCAACTAGGTATTATAATTTCTATCATTTAAAATTAAAAATTTGTGAATAAAATTAGTCTTTACTTTTTTTAAATGACGGTATCTTTTTCTATTCACCAATACTCATACTACTAAGAGGATAAATATTATAAATTATTTAAAAAATATTACTTATTATAATTTTTAATAAATTATTTTAAATTTAAGTTTGATAATATTTTAAATTAATTTTTAAAAATTAACAATAATTAAATAATTTAAAACAGAAAAAATATTTAAATTAATCTAAAGCGAATAACATGTTTCACGAAATTAAGATCGGCTAAAAGTATGGTTGGTTGGGAAAACACGTGCAAGACAATATGGAAATTTCGGCCTTGACGATTTCAAATGCATGCATGTACGTCAATTATTTTGTCTGGAATTTTCCACTTTAATAACCAAAAGGCATATTAAGGATAAAGTAAAATAGCTATAGAACCCAATTTTCTGACAATGACCACTCTTGGTCATTATCGCCATTTGAAAAAAAAAAGATTTTGTCTCATGTTCTCCTCTTTTCTCTCCAAATTATTCTGGAATTTATAAGTTTTTTTTGAAATATAATTATAAAATATATTAATACATAATATTAAATAAAATTATAAAGTGACATATTTTATTATATATCTCTTTTAAAAAAATAAGTCTACATAACTGATAAAGAAAATTCGATACATATATATACTATTTTCTTATGTAATTCAATAATTTTATTTTAAAGACACAAGGAGAAAAGAATAAGGAGAGGACAGACGAGACTGTAAGAGAAATTTAAAGAAGGGAATATAAAGAAAATTAAATAAAAGAGAAATAAATAATTCTTCTTATTTTTACAAAGAAAATAAGAGAAGAGGAAATGAATTCGTCCTTTCTCTCTTCTTTTGTTTTCATTCCCCCTCTCCCTTCAAAATTCCAGTAAAACGATAACAACCCACACCACAAAGTGATGACAACCAAATCATACGGTATTATCCAAAACGGACGACATGCTCCGCTCCGCAGTATTTGCGGGACTATAAATTGAAAGTTTAGATGATGCATGACTCGTACATTTTGGTATTTATGTTATGTTTGAGTTAGAAGAACGAATGTGAGAATGAAATAATTTATTTTTATAAAATAAAAAAAAATTATGTTTAATTATTTTATTAACCATTCTCATTATTCTCAAATTTATAATATGAAATAACTCATTTCAACTAGAATGAGATTAATTATTTTACTCACTATTCCATTCTCTTTTTTTATTTCATTCTATTTCTTCTATCTAAAACATAACATTAATAATTTTCACTTGGTTTTGAAAGTTGAGTTCCAGAAATAAAATAATATGGTTGTAGTTGCATTTGAGCAGGACACATTGTTATTTAATTTGTTAGTCTTTGCCGTAGGTGCGGGGTTGTGCCTCAATACTTGGGCTAGTTTTATGTTTAACTAATGTTGTAATTCTCTTTTAAAGATGAGAAGTATTATTTTCCTTAAACTTTTCTACTTGTTAAGGCAGCTTTCTCTCCTCTAGTTTCTGGAGGGCAGGATGGGGGCCTAACTAGGGCATGTTAGAGTGATATCACACCATCATTTATAATGCATTTACATAATTGTATATAGATTAATGTTTCATATATTTATCTTTTTTATTTGGGTATAACTCACGTATCTTTCTTTTTCGTTATATGAATAACGTCATACCTTTTTCCCCCCACAAAGTTGATATAATTAGAATTGAACCAACAATGTATTTGGGAGTATTTTAGTAGAAAAAAATAAATAAGAGAAAGACTCACTTTTTTTTTTCTCTAACTTTTTTCTCAAAAGTAAGAATTTTATTTTGGAGAAATAAGCCTTGCTTTTTCTCATTTTATTTTCTTTTCACTAGCTATTTAAACACAGACACTCTCATTTTATTTTCTTCTATTAAAAATCTCCAAGGCACTCTTACCATTTTTTTTTATTTTTTTTTTATTCCTTCTGTAACTCTCTTTTCATTTTTTTTTCTAATTTAGAACTTCAAGACAAGGTGCAAAAGTTCAATCAGTTAGATAAAGATATATAGGTGCGCTTGCTTATATTTAAAATTGTTCTCTGGTTAGGGCAAACAAATTCTTTCAAACACTGGGTAGGAATGTGATGCCCTCAAATTCGGTTTCTCTAATCACGGGTTTAATGCTCACGATCCAATAACAACATAAGCATTCTATCAATTATTGCGGAAAATAAATATACATTGTTCATTTAAATAACATTCTAGAACATACCCTAGTTCTCTTTAACATTAACTAAACATACCCTTAAATATAACAAAAGGTTTACATACAATTTATATAATAAAGTATATCACTTAAATAGTTATATTAAACTATTCATAGACATCTAGTCCTGAACCTTGCCCTTGCCCTTATCATTCTCGTTCAAACTTTTGGACTTAACTGAAATAAATGTTATGATATGACAAGAGTAAGCAACTAATTTGCTTAGCAAGTTTAATTACAAAAGAGATATATCATGATTAGAAAGAATTTATCTATCGATGTTCAACAATGAAATTCAATTGAAAGAACATTTAACAAGATTCAATAATTGAGTGGTCATAAATGACCATGAACATATGCGAAGGTTGTCAGTATTTAAACTGGTCCTTTTAATAAGTTTTGGTAATCAAGGGGATCAGCCTTTCATACTCGGTGATTTATGCATAAACACTTGATAATCGAGCAATAATTGTTTTCCAATTAATGCTTTAGTAAAATTGTTGTTTACTCAGTTGAAGGATCCATACCAATCAACTGGTTGGATTAGCCTTTTTTTAAAAAAATTATTTGAGTTTATAAAATTTACACGTATGATCTAGCTGACACAATTAGCATAGATCCAACTCATAATTAGTTCATCAATGAAAGAACTTTAAATAATTCACAGCTCAATAATAATAGAACAAGAATTTTAATAGCACAAAGTGCGAGTCTCAATAATCATTTCAGATGTGAATAATCATCAATAACTATTCGCTAACATGCTTTGAAAAATAATAACTCAAGTTGAGTTAGGGAACTTGCCTGTTCGACGAGTTACAATAGTCTAGCTTTAATTAATATTCTTCGATAGACCTAACACCAATAATGTCGGTTTATCAATTAGGATAGCATACAGGTGAATATATAAGTTCTAGCATATACTAGCAATTTATCCGACACACATCGCTTGTTAGTATTTATACTATTATTAAGTCCATTAGATACCTGATAGACTTTAGAATAGCAATTTAATTAGATAACACCATTTTCTTAAGTGCTAAACACTTATAGAATTTTTACACAATTAATTATCAATGATTAATTAGTGTGTTAATTAACTTTGTTAGCATTGAATCACAATTTAATGTTAGTTAGATAGTAATTAGGTAACTAATTATAGTTACTTAATATTTACTAACTTTGTCTCCTTTTAATTACTATTTAGTAATAGTTAAATAGTAACTAATTACTCACCTTTAGTTATCATAAATAATAACTAATTACATCTGCTTATTATTTAAGGTTAATTAAATAATAAGTAATCAAATTATAAACCTTATTTGTCTTTAATCACTCTTCATTATTAAAGAATAGTAAATTAGCATTTGAGCTTATTTATTACCTAACATTAAATAATAAATAATTAATAAATTATTTATACTTGAAAAATAAATAATTTATTTACTTCATGAATATTTCATAAATTAAATAACTAATTAGCATTTATGTACTTATTATTAAATTAAATAGTAGACAATTATTTTATTAATGTAATTAAGTAATTACATTTTTATTACATAATATCACTTAGTTACACATTAACATTTTTCAATATGAATGAAAATAATAATCATTCATTTACTTCCTTTTAATTCCTATTAGTTAACAATTTTCGTCCAATTTTCAGTTTTGGGGTCCTTTACGGAAACGCTTGCAAAACGAAATCTACAACTTGGATTTTGGATTCGTCGGAGGCGTTGGATTCATCTTTTCTTGAACTACAATTTTCATTTATCACACACTTCATTTAGAACTGTTAAGGTCTCGGAAATCAGTGTTAAAGTGGCTGACCAGAAAATAATTTTCTGATTTTTTTCCAAGTAAGGTGTGTTTTGTTCAAAATTCCATATCTTGTTCATTTTAACATGTTTTAGGGTCATTCAAAAGGGCTTTTACTCATGACTTAGAGATCTAGCACACCCAACAAGCAAATCACAAATATCAAACATAGATCTCAAAATGAGCAACATGGATCATAACTACTAACTAAAATATTCCATGAAAACTCATTAACCCAACACTTGAAACATAATCTAACATATATAAACATGATTCACCATAATAATATATGATCTAACCTTTTCTTAAGGTTCTATCCAAATAAAACAATAAACTCCATAAATCAAAATAAGAGTAACTAAACTTAATGAAAACAAAACTTGAAATCTTTTATACCTCTTCTTTGTTGCAAATCTTCTATTTCTTCCAAAGTAATTTATTAATTTTGGGTGCATCCAAGCTTTGATCACTTCTCTCTTTTACTCCTCCAAACCGTGGCCTACTCTCTCTTTTAGTTTTTTTTTCTAACTCTCTTTTTAGAACAAAGGAATTAAAATGGAAGATACAAAAGGAAGTATACTTGTTTCATTATTAGATATAATATGTATATCTAACCTATCCTTATCTCTTAGTAATTAAGTAAGTAAATAACACATGTGGTTAATTGACTTGGATGACACCTTGCAAGAAGGATAAGCTTACAAAAAAAATTACCATTTCTCTTCCTTATCTCCTTCCATGCCCGGCCACATCAAGGGATAATGCCCAATTTTGGATTTTATTTTAATTACTTATTTACTTGCTCAAATAACTAATAAGTCCCTACCTTATTGAGTTAAAAATTTGGACCACTAATTTAATTATTTGGGCTTGAATTACACTTACTTAGGCTACTTGAAACCAAATATAATTTCCATCATTCTTGTGCCACTTAATTTATTAGCTTATTGGGCTCTCAATATATGATTTAATTAAATGTTAATGGCTAGTTTAATTCATTAACTTAATAATTCTTCAATTCCACAATTAATTAACTAAAGGGGCTTGATTAAATAACTATGAATTAGTCCATTAGTAATAAATCATGTTCCACATAATTTCTCATATTAAAAAAAAATCACTTTACTTACTATATTCAATGGAATTAAATAATTAATTAGTTCATTATCTTATCAATTTTCCTTGATATTAATTTACTTAGGTTAGTCCACAAATTTAAATATCTATTAGTAGGGTCTCCTTTTAAAATAATTAATTAGCCACATATTCATTTATATATATCAGAAGACTTTCAATATTACCAATATTGAATTAATATATTTATTTACAATGACTTAGAAATCCTTGGTTATTACAAGGAATCTGGGTCCCTAATTCTTGTAGTAAACGAAAACAAATCTGAGTCCAAATCTCATTAAACAAATATAGCATTTAATTAGTGATTCTGATTGGTAAGTTTCCCAATTATCTTTGCTAGTAACCTTAACAGTAGCAGTGATGCATTGAGTCATTTCTGCCAATCCTATATAATTTATCTTCTACAAATAACCTTGGTGATTTGCTTAACAAAACATTAAAAAAAAGAATTTTTTCTCCCTTTTTATATTTCATGTTGCCATTTAGTAATCTTGTGCACTTCAGTAAAACTCCCGGATTATAAAGCCTAGAGTATACTGGATTATTATATATTATTATGCTAATCAAGCCAACACTTCACTAATTAAACAATCTCAAAATATGTAAGTAACCGGGAATAATATTTCCCAGATGCAAAGAAAACAAAAACAAGTTTGTGGTACATGAAAAATTAAGTTTAAATCTTGAGTTAAAAAAAATTCCAAGCATTATCTGATGACAAAGCACAGGACAATTGTGGCAGCAGAAGTTATACTCAGATAATCTAAAATCAATATTCTCATGCACAAAAACTGCACATCACGGTGAGGACTAAAACCTGTCGAGAGGGCAATTAATGGGGGAGACCGATGATCGATTAAAAGAAAATTTAAAAATGTCACAATATATATAATTTTCTTTTTATCAACTATTAATAGTCTGACCTTTAAATGTAGAAAGCACATACAAAAAATTAAGCAGCAAAAGCACACAAGAATCTCGTCCCATTTGTTGCAAACAAACTACTACTTAATTTACATTGAGAAGATACATACATATATATATACATATATATATATATATATATATATTAACCTTTCAAATCCCCTAAAAAATGATAGCAAAATACTTCATCGGTTCTAAAATTAAAAAAAAAAAAAAAACTTTCGAGGATAATTTTTTGTTCCCAAATGTATCCTTAATAATTAGCTAAGAATTTAGTTGTGCCGATGAGATGATTGAAATAATATAAAGAAAAAATGGTAAATTAAGAATATCATATTACTTTATAGTATATAATTTAAAGTGACATTTTATATTGTAACAATTTAAAAAGAAAATGTATTTCATACTTTGGAACATAAGGAACAGTAAGTCAAGAGGCTCGATTCCGCGGCTTAAGTTTCTTCAACAGTAGGGGTTTGCCATTAACAAAAACTTTTACTTGCTCCCTGTTACGTAATATTATAGCCTGTGCAGACAATGTTTTGAAGTAAATTTTTGCGAATTCCGGAGGCCCTCCATTTCTTGGGTAGTGCACATATATGTCTTCAACCCAGTCTCCATATGTTCTGCTTACACAGTTACAAAAGACTCAAAAAGTTATGTACGTAGGGAGAAAGTACTTATTTAAAATAATAACTGAAACACTTAATATTCTTATAGTCTCTCTCTTTCGAATATAAGATCAATTTACTTTTTATTGTAATCAATTTTTGAAGCATTTTTAAATTTATAATTTCTATGATTTATTTTAATTTTGAAGTCAATAAATCACGTAACTAGTTGTGATAATTTTGATGAATTTCTCATTCTTCATTAAAAATTGTTGTATTTGCTGCGAACCTTCTCAAACATATATACTATCATCCAAACCTTGATAGAGGATCGAAACAGCATTTTGATCATTTTTTTGATCATTTATATTCAACCTATTCTTTTCCGATGCATTTTTTGGTTACACTCGAATTGAAGTGGATTAATCTTGAGGCTCTTTGAACTCAACATCCCATACACCTTGTCCTTCAAGATTAACTTTTATCCGAAGTGCCTCTTAATTTGGTAAGACGGGTAATAGATTACAAAAAAGGTAAACTCGTTGGCATCTTCTTTATCAAAATACCACTTTGATTGAAAATAAGTAGAAACTAGGAGGAAGAGAATATATTTGGGAGAATAATTACTTGATTTCACTTGATAAAAAATTGTTGAATATGTACAAAAGGTTATTTACAGGTATATGAGATAATCTAGATGTGATATAATCGATACAAATATACACGATCTAAGAAATTCGAAACATTAAACATTTATTATATGTACTAGTGTGGTCAAAATGAATTAACATTATCTAGGGACTTCCAAAGACTTTCTACTCAAATTTATTGTATTACCAATTTATTTTTGTAGCACTGAATCAAATTAATTAAATAAATTCTTATCAATTTAAAATTTAAAATTGTCTCAAATTAATTTTTAAAAATCAAAATTGACCTTATATTCTGGAAGAGTTTTTTCTTAAGGATTGGACTAATGGAACTCAAGTCAAATTTTAGTGACTTGGCAAATCAAATACAAGGGCATTGTTAGATATAAAAATCAACCATTCTTTAGTTTACTTTCCCTTATAAGAATAAACAGGGGATCGAGAGATTAATGTCTTTCTTTTACTAACCTTGTGAAATACTGGTGGATCTCCTCCTTGGTGAGGTGTAAACCATAAGAGAAAGTCATGAACAATGACCGATTCTCTAAAGGTGCACTATCCGTAGATGGATTCCATTCCCTTGCAAATGGATTGAGCCGAGACCTTCGACGCACCAAAGTAGAGTTTCTGTGAAAAGATACCCACGCCATTCTAGACTGATCCGTTTGAAACATTGCTGAAGAAGGTGTTTCAGATCTGTGTCAGAACTTACCAAGTCCAGAAAAGAGAGAAAATGCAAAGGTGGTTGAAGAAAAGGGCATTTAATAAATGTTTTGAACATTTATTAACTAAATCTCGTATAATAATTTTATGTGAAAATATCAAAAAATTCTGTAAAAATATCAATTTCTTTACATAATCTTACTATTAGGTTCTAGTTGAACCACACAGATACATTTGTCAACTTATGTAAGTTGACTTGTGTACGTTTAAGGTGTGAGTGGAAAAAGGGCATTATGCTTTAAATATGGTAGCCAAGTAAACCAATGGCATTTCAGTATCATTTATATAACTAAATAAATAAATAAAAATTCTAAACATCATTATCAATAACTTTTCGTAGAAACTAAAATTGTTTTTGATTGTTTGCATTTTGGTCAATGCATTAATGCATTTTTGTCAAAGATAAAAGTAATTAACTGCCTCGTCATCTCTAAAAGTGCAGATTTCTCTGTCTCCACAAACTCAAGACTGTGAAAACCCTAATTTACTCAAAGTAGTTTAGATCTTATATACTTAAGTAACCTTGTCGATTCCGAAATCTTTAATTTTACTGCTATGTTTGGCAACACAAAGAACAAAGTAATGTGGACTGGTTGATGGTCAGTTTTTTTTACAGTAATTAATGTCTTTTGCAATATTGAACTAGAACATTTTTGGCTGAATTTGTTATGTTCCTCAATTAATTATAGAGGAGGCTAGGTGGATCGCAGCTGTTAACATTAAATATAGCTCTTACTTATGTTGTGTTTGTGCTTACATACATTACAAAACAATTATTTTTAGACGAAACAAAGGCAGTATTGTTAGTAACTCGTTCCCAACTAAACTCACCCTACAAGAATTATGTCTATGTAGTCGGTTGAATATATCTTCAACGAGATAACTTTTTCTTACGAGGGGGCAAAAATAGTCTCACATGGCCATAGAAACTTCGCGACGGTCTCCACGCCAGTTCTAGGAGTTTTTGTTTTTGCTCATTAGTAGAATTTCATATAATTGTTTTTAATGACGGTTCAGAACTGCCGTTAGTAGTATTTTAGACTATTGCTATTAGCGAGGGTTCAGAACCGTAGTAGTACCTTAGACTGTTGTGTTTAGAGACAGCTTAGAACTGTCGTTAGTAGTACTTTAGCTGTTGTTTTTAGCAACGGTTCAAAACCATCACTTGCAGTATTTTAGAAGGTTGTTTTTAGCGACGGTAAGGTTCCGTCGTTAATAGTATTGCAGACGATTTTATATGCACTGTCATTATAGGTGATGGTCTTGTGTATAATGATATAAGCGACTGTTTTCTGTCCGTCTCAAATTACTTTTTCCTGTCCTCATTTGGTGAAAGAGAGCATATGAACATATCACTTTCCCCTAATAAATCATATTCGAAGGAGCCTTACACCAGGTAACCCATTCGAACTTGGTATTTGCATTTCACAGATGATGATTTAGTCAGTTAATGGCATGGTACACAGAAAAATTAAACAAAGCCTGATTGTAATGGATAGCTAAACAAATACAACATCCAACAAACGATCTCCCAACTGACGCCGGGGCGAGATAGTGATTATCCTGCGGGCTAAGTTAATATAAATCTACAGGTAAAGATACAAGAGATTCACCCAAAGAAATAAGAGGAGAAATTCTCAACTCGAATTCTTAGAAAAGTTTATATCAAAAATTCAACTCTCTTTTCTATACCCACAAGCCGGGTATATATAACTGAATAAAAACTTGGGCACAAAGAAAGAAAATACAGAAAATGACATATTAAAAAGGAAAATACTAAAAAAGGTAACTAACAGATTCTGTCAAATCTTTCTCTCTCCTGCCACGTAGCTGGTCCCCAATATCTGTCACTATCTTTCCTTAAACCTTAGTAACCAACTCACGTGCACTTACCATGTGACACCTAATGATTAATAGCTAGATTATATGCCCAGAAATAAAATAAAAGGAAATAAAATAAAGAACTAAAATCGTCCCCGAAGGGACATCCTCGAAGAGTATTCCCGAAGATCATGAGTATTCCCGAAGATCATTCTCGGCCCTGACCTCAAGGTTAAGGAACCGACCCCAACTTACTTGCCCGAGAACATCGGCGCCTTTTTACCTTGTCCCGATCCGCTTTCTCCAGATACTGTAGGGCCATTAATGTGCTATCTGGCAGATCGGCATGATCAAGCTCAGATGCTCCTGCATCACCAACAAACTCGCAAAAAACAAAACAGGGACACTACCCACAAGAAACCCAAATAAATATAAAGAAAATTAAGATCTAAAGCCAAAAACAAAAACACAAAATCTCACCTAAGCCACAACAAGGCGGAGTCAAGCATACCAGTTGCCACAAAAGTCCCTATAAACACCTCACACATCCACTCACCTGTAAATTAGGTATCACCCAAACGATCTAAGAATTAAAACACACAAACCTTACATGAACAAGTGCCAAAACTCCAAAACTGAAACTCCCTCCAAGGAAAAACAACCTCACCCCATCTAAAACCCCAAAACTTAATTAAACCAAAAGATTTAGCTATGCATATACTTTGCATTTAAAACAAATCCTTAAATTTTATAATTACGTCATAAAAAATTAAAATAGGGTTATTTCCCAATAAGGAAAAAAAAAGATCCTTAAATTGTGTTTTTTGACACTCCTCTTGACTACGGGCATCATCTTTCGCATAAGTGAATGCCATAGCCTGTGTGCTATATTGTTGATGAATCTTCAAGTTATGTTCATAAAATGCGGCAGTAACCTTCAGAGCCATCTATGTAGGAGACACCCATAAAACTCTCCTGACACTCCATAAAATAGGATAAAAAACTTCTTCCCCTACAACTTATGCATCTCCCTGAGCTCCGAATTTAGAACTAATATATTCGTATGAGAAAAATTTATGATTTTAGTGTTGAAAAGTAAACTTGTTATAATTAAGTACTCTTATTAATATTTATGTACTTGTTGGTTCATGTATTTGAAGGTTCATGTAGCTAGTTGAAAAGTTGTCTAGGGAAATGTTTTTTCATTAAGTGGTCATTCATGTATTTGGGTTTATACATGTTAGGAGATTCCTATAAATACCTATGTACTCAAGTCATTTGAACCAAGTAAGAAATATAAGTCTTCCTTTGTGATAACATCTTCTCCGTTTTCTCTAGTGTGTGTGAGTTTGAGTTTATTATTTTTCCAACAAATTGGTATCAAGAGCTAGGTTGCTAGTAACACCCACTAGAAAATGGCAAATGGATCGGTCCAATTCCAAGTTCCTCAATTGAAGAAGGATAACTATGAGAGTTGGTGTATTCGCATGAAGGCGATTTTTGGTTCACAAGATCTATGGGACACTGTGACCAAAGGCTATGAAGAGCCCGAAGATGAAGATTCGTTATCACAAGCACAAAAGGAAGCTTTGAGTGCCACAAGAAAGAAAGATAAAAAAGCGGTCACTATCATTCATCAATGTTTGGATGATGCAATGTTGCAAAAAGTTGCTCTTGCCAACACCGCCAAGCAAGCGTGGGATATTCTCCAAAATTCGTTCAAGGGAGTCGCCAAAGTAAAGAAGGTTCGTCTTCAAACCTTGAGAAGTGACTTCGAAGGTTTGCGTATGAAGGAGTCCGAATCAATTTCGGATTTTTTTTCTAGAATTTTGACAATTGTCAATCAAATGAAAAGTAATGGTGAAGAAATTAGTGATACTCGAGTAAATGAAAAAATCCTTCGCTCTTTAAGTCCCAAGTTTGAGTATATTGTTGTAGCCATTGAGGAGTCGAAAGACTTGGAAACCACGACTATTGACGAACTTATGGGATCATTGCAAATCCATGAAGAGAAGATTGAAAAGCAAAAGAAGGGGCCTATTGAGCAAGTACTCCAAGCAAAGCTTTCTTTCAAGGAAAGAGAAGAAAAGCATGGAAATAGTCAAAGAGGTCGAGGTCGTGGCCAAGCACGAGGTCGTGGAAGAGGTGGAAGAGGAGGTTACTACTCTCCTCAAAAAGAAGAAATGGGCCAAGAGTCTCACCACACAAGGGGGCGTGGAAGAGGAACTTATTCGCGACCGTATCAAAAGAGGTATGATAAATCACAAATTCAATGTTACAATTGTCACAATTATGGGCACTATGCTTCGGAGTGTAAGAATGATTCAAGAGATGTTGAAAGAAAGTCAAATTATGTGGAGAAAAATGTTGATGAAGTGGAGCCCACTTTACTTTTGACTTGCAAAGGAGAAATGAATGAAGATGACAATTCATGGTATCTTGACACGGGTGCAAGCAATCATATGTGTGGAAGAAAAACTATGTTCGTTGAGCTAGATGAATCTGTATACGGCAATGTCACTTTTGGAGACTCGTCAAAAATTCCGGTTAAAGGAAAAAGTAAAATTTTGATTCGCTTAAAGGATGGGAGGCACCAATTTATTTCAAATGTTTATTATGTGCCAAATATGAAGAACAATCTTTTGAGTTTGGGGCAACTCTTAGAGAAATGTTATGATATTTTAATGAAAGATTATAACCTTTCAATAAGAGATCAATCCGGAAATTTACTAGTGAAGGTGTCTATGATAAGAAATCGAATGTTCTTATTGAATATTCAAAATGACGTGGCAAAATGTTTAAAAGCTTCTTTTAGAGATTCGTCTTGGCTATGGAACATGAGACTTGGGCACTTGAATTTTAGTGGTTTGGAAACTTTGTCGAAAAAGAGGATGGTAAAAGGGTTGCCTTCAATTCACCACCCCGATCAACTTTGTAAAGGGTGTCTTTTTGGCAAACAATCTCGGAAAAGTTTTCCGAAAAAGTCAACTACTAGAGCAACCATGCCGTTGGAACTTGTGCACTCTGATGTGTGTGGTCCTATTCATCCGTCATCTTTTGGTAAGAATAATTATTTTCTCCTCTTTATCGATGATTTTAGCAGGAAGACATGGGTGTATTTTCTTAAAGAAAAATCAGAGGTGTTTGGAGTCTTTAAAAAATTCAAGGCTCTTGTGGAGAAGCATAGTGGGTATAATATCAAGGCCATTAGATCCGATAGGGGGGGCGAGTTCACGTCCAATGAATTTAAATTATTTTGTGAAGAAAATGGAATTCGTCATCCTTTAATAGTTCTAAGACCGCCACAACAAAATGGGATGACGGAAAGAAAAAATAGAAGCGTCCTTAACATGGCTCGAAGTATGTTGAAGAGCAAGCAAATGCCAAGAGAATTTTGGGCCGAAGCTATTGATTGTGCCACCTATTTGTTAAACCGTTGCCCAACTAGAAGTGTTGAAGTCATGATACCACAAGAAGCATGGAATGGGAGAAAGCCAAGTGTTTCACATTTACGTGTTTTTGGGAGTGTTGCATATATGCATGTACCGGATGAGAAGAGGTCGAAGCTAGATGATAAAAGTGAGAAACATATTTTCATCGGCTATGATGCGAGATCCAAAGGCTACAAATTGTACAATCCAAGCAACGACAAAATTGTGATAAGTAGAGATGTGAAATTTGATGAAGAAAGCTCATGGGATTGGAACATTTCGGGGGGAAATTATAATTTCTTTCCTTTCATTGATGAGGAAGCGCAAGAAAGAGAAGCGGTCATGAGGAATCCTATTTCTCCACCTCCATATCCACCACCATCTCCACCACCATCCATTGGGCAATCTAGTCCACCTTCATCTCAATCAAGTTCAAGTGAGCGACCTCAAAAGATGAGAAATGTGCAAGAAATTCTTGATAATACCGAGGAGGTAAATATTGATAATTTGAATTTATTTTGTCTTTTTGCGGATAGTGAACCTATGGGGTTTGAAGAAGCATCCAAAGAAAAGAAATGGAGGAGTGCCATGAATGAAGAAATCAAAGCCATTGTGAAGAATGAGACATGGGAGCTTACTACACTTCCAAAAGGCTAAAAGCCAATTGGAGTGAAATGGGTGTACAAGACAAAGAAGAATGCAAAGGGTGAAGTGGAGAAATACAAAGCAAGGTTAGTAGCCAAAGGCTATAAACAAAGACCCGGTATTGACTATGAAGAAGTATTTGCCCCTGTTGCTCGCTTGGAAACTATAAAATTGCTTGTATCATTGGCGTCTCAAAATGATTGGTCGATTTACCAAATGGATGTGAAGTCCTCATTTTTAAATGGATTTCTTGAAGAAAAAATGTACGTGGAACAACCGCTTGGCTATATTGTCAAAGGAGAAGAAGATAAAGTTTTAAAATTGAAGAAGGCGTTATATGGATTGAAGCAAGCGCCAAGAGCTTGGAATAGCCGAATTGATAAATATTTTCAAGACAATAATTTCAAAAGATGCCCATTTGAACATGCCGTTTATTCGAAGGTCGGAAAGAATGGCGATATTTTATTTGTGTGCTTGTATGTCGATGATTTGATTTTTACCGGAAGTAATCCAAGCATGTTTGAAGAATTTAAGAGGGCTATGGCGCGTGAATTCGAGATGACGGATATGGGTCTCATGGCTTACTACCTTGGCCATGAAGTAAAACAAAGCAAAGAAGGAATTTTTATTTCTCAAGAAGGATATGCTAAAGACCTCCTTAAGAAATGTAAAATGCTTGATTGTAAGCCGGTGGGCACACCCATTGAATGTGGAATTAAATTGTCAAAGCATGAAGAAGGAGATACGGTGGATCCAACATATTTCAAGAGTCTTGTTGGAAGTTTGTGATACTTAACATCCACAAGACCGGATATTGTATATGGAGTTAGTTTTATTAGTCGTTACATGGAAAAGCCCACCGTGAATCATTTGAAGGTTGCTAAACGAATTCTTCGTTACATCAAAGGTACTCTTAATTTTGGCTTATTTTATTCAATATCAAATAATTTCAAGCTTGAGGGATATTGTGATAGTGATTGGGCCGGAGATAGTGATGATCGAAAGAGCAGTACCGATTTTGTTTTATTCATGGGGAATACGGCTTTCACTTGGAGTTCGAAAAAATAACCTATTGTGACCCTTTCTACTTGTGAAGCGGAATATGTTGCCGCTACATCTTGTGTTTGCCAAGCCATTTGGCTTCGAAATCTTTTAAGAGATCTTTGTTTGCAACAAGAGAAGCCCACAGAGATTTATATTGACAACAAGTCTGCAATTGCATTGGCCAAGAATCCGGTGTTTCATGACCGAAGCAAACACATTGATACAAGGTATCATTTTATAAGAGAATGTGTTGCGAATAAAGAAGTTGAACTTATATTTGTGCAATCTCAAGACCAAATTGCTGATATTTTTACGAAGCCACTCAAAGTCGAATTGTTTTGCAAATTGCGGAGCTCACTTGGTGTGACAAGTTTAAGAGGGGATGTTGAAAAGTAAACTTGTTATAATTAAGTACTTTTATTAATATTTATGTACTTGTTGGTTCATGTATTTGAAGGTTCATGTAGCTAGTTGAAAAGTTGTCAAGGGAAATGTTTTTTCATTAAGTGGTCATTCATGTATTTGGGTTTATACATGTTAGGAGATTCCTATAAATACCTATGTACTCAAGTCATTTGAACCAAGCAAGAAATATAAGTCTTTCTTTATGATAACATCTTCTCCATTTTCTCTAGTGTGTGTGAGTTTGAGTTTATTATTTTTCCAACATTTAGCACCTAACCAATATCATCAACAAAGATGATTGCCTACAATATAAACAGCTCAACTAAAATACCAAGTCTAAATCAAGCGAAGGGATCCAAAAAGGAAGACATATCTTACAAACAAGAATACCAACCACAAAGGAAGACATATCTTACGAACAAGAATACCAAAAAGGAATTGAAGACATAACTTTATCAAATTTATTATCATCTTATGTTGGCTTTTCAGATTATCCTTCATAAATGGGACATATTATGTTGGTTTTTTAGATTATACTTCAGAAATGGGATGTATTACGTTATGCCTAGGGTATGTCCCTTGTAATGTACTTCCTTATTATTCGGTTGTTTATAAAATTAGACTTAGTTACCAAAAAAGGTATCAACCTTTCAAATCCCCTGAATAAAGATACTATTTTGAAATAGATATAATTATAAAATGATACTTTTTAAGAATAATTTTATGTATCAAAATGTACCCCTAATTATAAGCTAAGAATTTGGTAATAATGGTGTGATACTAAAAATAATAACAATAAAATAATAATAAATTAAAAATATCATGTAACTTTATAATTCTCAAGTAAAAGAATACTTCTATGACCACTAACAGTTGTGTATTAACTGTGCGCTGCTAAAACAATGTATGGATCCAATTCAAAAAAGAAGACCAGTGTATTATTTTCTCTATTAGACACCTATTAATGCACATAGAACTATTAAAAATAGAAATGTCTCTCTATCTTAATTTGAAATGAACTAAAAAAAATATCTCTATTATTTTGGAAAAGCGGGAATAGTACTATCAATAGGAGATTAGAGTCGGAGGGTTAAATTTCTTCAGCGATAATAGTCTGCCATTAAACAAAAACTTTTACCTATATGTTACGAAATAAGAAAGCAATGCAAATGATGTTTTGAAGTAAATTTTGGTGAATTCTAAAGGCCTTCCATTTCCTTGGTAGTGGTCATATATGTAGTCTTCAACCTAGTCTAAATATGTTCTGCTTACACAGTTATCAAACACTCAACAAGTTATTTACTTATTTGAATATTAATGAAATTTTCTTTTACCGATCAAAATATAAAAAGTTATGTAAGAGAAACTACTTATTTAAAATAGAGTAATTATATGTGTATTAATTGTACATTAACAGTTGCATCCAAATAGAGAAAATAGTAGTGGCTCTAATTCGAAAACCTCATTGCTAATTCAAATAGTAGGATCTCACACTATTTTCTCTCTATTAGTGGACTGTTAATGCACAATTGATGCACATAATTATATTGACCAAGATTAAATGATCTCTCACATCAATCTTAAAAATATATCAAATTAACTTTAAAATGTTAGAATTTATTATATATATTTTGGATGAATGTAGTATAACAAACTATAATTAGTTTCTTAAGGACTGGACTAATGGAACTCACTAATGGAACTCAGACAAATTTTAGTTATCCTTATTCTTAAAACTTTTGTCATTTTTATGAACCTTCTTCTTATGGGATTCAGTGATAGTCAAATGAGCAATATTAGGTTTTTCAATCTTAAGTCTTTCCTCCTCGATGTTGGACGCATGTGGCGATCAACTCGCTAATCTTTCACTTTTCTTTATGCATGTTATAATTGATTTTAAATGGATCAAATTACGTAGGAAGAGAAATTATAATGAAGTGAACAAGAAACCCTAAGAAATTTCCATGTCCATATCATTTAATTTAAAGGCAGTGTTGCTAATCATTATAATGCACGCGCTTGCGCACTCCACTAACCCCGTCATAATTGTTAGTGAGTATTTTCAAAATAAGGGTATTAGCATGAGTTTTAAAAAAACCCTTAAATTGTAAGTTAAGAACTCTTTGACATTCTCAGAGTTGGGAATGGCTTCTCGAATGGTTGTCGCGAGAATTTTTCGTAATCATAAAAGACATGCGGTTGAATCACTCTCACTTTTCATAAATATTTTTTTTATTTAATTGAGTTTATAGCAATAAGCGGAGCAGGAGGATCCACTCATAATTCATAGTCCAAATTCATACCTTGTATTTGATATGTTTAATATGATCATAAAAAAACTAACTTATTCGCCAAAGTAATTCCTAACATGCAAGTTATCAACAATAATCTTCGTTGACTCTTCTTTTGGCATATTGAGTTCTTTAAACAAACTCAATATGCACCGGTATTCAATATGACCTGTTTTCTTGTAGTAAACATGGTCAAAAGAGGGAGCGGAGAGGCTTCTCTAAACTGGTGAAGGCCTACACCTTCACATATGGATGTTAGAGGGTTTTAAATAGATGACAAACACATTTGGGAGTCGGAGAATTTTCTTATCCCCGAATATACAGAAAACATGCATGAATAGGAATAATAAGAATTAAGAAACCAATTAATTGATTTTTAAATTAATAAGGATGATAATGGCTTGTGCTTTCAGAATTTGGATTGTATTAATTAAGAGAAGAATTTCAAGCTCTAATATATGCAATTTGAAGTTGAGATAAGTTTTAAGGTGTAATCAAATTGCATTAGATTGTCAGTAGCAGCACAGGAATTCATATTTCAAGAATAGTAGGGTCTGTCCAACTCAAGGGGAAAAATAAGAAAGAAGCAACTACAAGCACTTATGTCCCATTCTTCTGAATTATTGTGTTTAAGAACTGATACTCAATGTTTGCTATTTGTTTGCATACAAATTACAAAGCGATTATTTTTACATGAAACAAAAGCAGCATTGTTAATAACTCATTCTCAACTAAACTCACCCCCTAGCTTGTAGACTATTAAATATATAATATATATACCCAAAAAAAGGAACTTTCTTTACAAAAACAGTCTCAAATAACCACAAAACCATCGCTATTACATTGCAATGGTTTGTATGATGGTTATAATACTTTGTTTTTAGTGATGGCTGTCATAACCGTCGTTAATAGTATTTTAGACTGTTGTTTTTAGTGACGGTTCATAAGCGTCCTTAATAGTATATCAAACTGTTGTTTTTAGCAACGGTAGGAAGCTGAGTTTCAGACTGTTTGTTCTTAGCGACGGTCATTAGTACGTAGTACTACAGACGGTTTTGTATTTCCCGTCACTATCATGGTTTTATATATTGCTATTGGCGCCAGTTTTTTGTCTGTCTCAAATTACTTTCTCCTGCATATCCTCTTTGGTGAAAGAGAGAAGGCATATCAACATATCACTTCCCTAATAAATCAAATTCCAAAGAGTCTTACACCAGGTAATAACCTTGCTGAATCTTACTTAACACATTCCAACTTGGTATTTGGCCGTTCACAGTTACTTCAGATAGGTTATTTATTTTTTATTTTTTTTATTAGCAAATAAAATTTATTAAAACAAATACACTTGTGACAAATCCAAAAAATTGGGATTAGGGCCACAACGAGTTTGTATTACAATTAAAGATTATATATGCAATATCTTGGAACGCCAAAAGGAAGATAAATATTTCCAAACAAAAGGCATGCATAGCCATAATTGCACTCCAATCTTCAATTCTATAGCAGAGCCTTCCTGACCTCTGTTGGTAAATAACTATTCCATGTTAGCTGTTATGATCTTGTATCACAATCTTATATATCACCATGATCTCCAGCATCATTGAGGAAAACTGGAAAGAAACGCAACTGCAACTCCAAATAAAAGTTGTAAGCCAACTGCAACTTAGACATACATCAACATGATTGCACCACCAGAATGACATGAGACTACTATAGCCACCACAAAGTAGCATCCCAGACAATAAATGAATTCTTCATATTACCCCTAGTTGTTTCACTAAATGACCTTGAGGTGTATTCCAAAATCTAATCAAAACAGATAGCCAGCCCAACACCCACATGATAGTAAAGCCATCCCTGAATGAGTAAATGTCCTGTTGAAAATATAAACTTGATTTAATATTATTAATTTATGTTAATACATGAATGAGTAAATTCATGGTACATGTATATACATGAATGTATTTAGAAGTGTCTTGAAATATGTATGGTTAGGTTCATATACATGTATTTAGTCATGTAGTAATTATAAAAGTGACTCTAGAAGTGTCATAGGAGCCTTATAAATAGTCTTTGTATGTGAGTCATTTTAAGCAAGTGAGTTGAATAAAGTATTTTAAAATTTAAACACTCTTCCTTACTTCTCTATAATTTATCCACTTCCATATATTTTTCAACAAAGTGGTATCATAACTAGGTTAATTACAAGGTACTTCTAAGCTTTAGATAAATTGTCCAAGGTGATGACAAGGGAGAATAGATGACCAAATTGATGTTACTTGGTGCTATCAAATAGTTTCGTTGGGTGAGTGCAAAGTGTGCACGTTAGAGCTCCGGAACGCAAACTAATGAAGGTGCTAGTTGAGAAGAAATTTTAAAAAGAAGTTTGTGAGTTGAAACACGTCACAAAGGTCATTATATTGATAGTGTTTTGGAAAGGTAAATTATAGAGAGATGATGTTTCCTATGTTTGATGACAAATTAGTGTTTACAAATTATAACGTTTGGAATATAAGGATTCGAGCATATCTTGGAGCTTGCAATTTATGGCGAGATGTCATTGCAAATCCAGAAAAATGTATTTTGGAAAAAGTTTGAGAAATTAAAGAAAAAAGAACAAGGGAGATTTTGCAAGGAGTAATGCATGAAGAAGTTTGAAAATGTGTTGCGGGTTTTGATTCTCTATCTCAAATATGGAATGAGTTTCAATCTATTTGCAATAATTATAAATGTCCACTGTTATCTAAAGAGTCTTGGATACGATACGTGGAAGAAGATGAGATATCTCTCGAAAAAATTGATGAATTAGTTGAAGAAAAAGAATGTGAAAAAGAATATTTTGAAAATGTCTCGAAAGAGGAAGATGAAAATATTTGTATCGATGAAATTATGAAAGTTGAAGATAAAAAAGAAGAAATTGAAGAGACATCAAGTGAAGAAGCATTTGAAGAGGTAAAAGAAGCAGAAAAAGAAAACAAAGAGGTGATCAAAGAAATTGAATTAATTGACAAAATTGTCAATGGTGGAGAACTTGTCGAAATTATAAAAATAGAATTAGAAAAGAATGTTAATCAAGACTATATGTTCGGAAATTTAAACGAGAATGAGAAAACTATTCTATGTGTCAAAGTTGATTTGGGATTTATAATGGTGAATTTTGTGAAAGACATTAAATGGGTTAACATGAAAAAGTATTTTGATCAAAAGGAGTTCAGAAATAGTAAAATGGAGAAGCAACACAAGAAGTTCATGAAACATACAAAACATGAGAAGATAGATTACAAGATAAAGAAGATCAAATGGAAATTCCAAGCATGTGTGAAGAATACATGTCGAGGCAGAAAAGTGAAGAAAAGAAAGAAGATTCCTACGATGTCCAAGGAAATTACAAAAATGATGAAAGTATTTCAACGTGTTAAAGACTCGAGCATGCCAAGACAATTGTTTGTGCCATTTACATCATTGGAGATAACAAAAGAGTTTCTTGCATTTAAAGGAATCGAAAGATCAAAAGGTTTTACGACATTGTGAAGATTTTCAAAAAGACCCTTAAATTTTTGAGATTTTCAAATATGGATCGAGGAAATCAAGTTTAAGAGAGAGTGTTGAAAATATAAACTTGATTTAATATTATTAATTTATGTTAGTACATGAACGAGTAAGTTCATGGTACATGTATGTACATGAATGTATTTAGAAGTGTCTTGAAATATGTATAGTTAGGTTCATGTACATGTATTTGGTCATGTAGTAATTATTAAAGTGACTCTAGAAGTGTTTATATGAGCGCGTCTTATAAATAGTTTTTGTATGTGAGTCATTTTAAATAAGTGAGTTGAATAAAGTATTTTAAGGTTTAAATATTTTTTCTTACTTCTCTATAATTTATCTTCCATATATTTTTCAACACATCCCACCGAACATGAAGAAGATAGTAGATTTTTCTTCTTATTTTTCTCCTGTCCATGTTCAGCAGGAAATAGTACTGAAAAAGAGTTGTGACCAATTAAACTGCTGCATAACACCTCTCTCTATAGTGAATTATTTTCTACATTAAACCTCCACCTCCATTTATAAAGAAGGGCTACATTTTTCTCTTCCAAAGAACCCATCCCATACCTCCTTTTCTGTTATTAAGACGAACCTTTTTCCAAGCAATCTTATTCATTTTTCTGTCTTCACCACTGCCCACCCCATAAGAAATTTCTTCTTATTTTCTCCATTTCTGAAATTACCTTTTTTGGAGCCTTGTACAATGACATGTAATAAAATGGGATACTAGACATTGTTGCTCTGATCAATGTTTTTCTCCCTAGCTCCCAAAGAGAGATTTTTCCTCTTCCAATGTGACAATCTTTCTATACACTTTTTTAAGATTGGCTGTTGTCATCCTTCTAGGACTGCATTCCACAGGCATACCCAAGTGCAAGAAAGGTAGTTTTCCAGTTGAACAGCTCAACACTTGAGCTAATTCCTTTTTCCTGTCTTCCTCCACACCAATTCCATACAAGCTGCTTTTTTTCAAATTTACCTTCAATCCTGAGATTAACTGAAACCATGTCAAAACATGCCTTTCTTCTTCAATTGTTTCCATATCATTCTGACAAAATAATATATAGTCAGCTGCAAATTGTAGGTGAGTTAATTCCTGTCCATGGGATCCCACTTGTATACCCCTCCATCTGCCTTCCGTTGCAACATTTTTAATTATATGATGAAGTACTTCCCAGACAAATAAGAATAGGAAAGGTGATACTTTAGACAGTTAATGGCAGGGTAGACAGAAAAACAAAGCATTAAGATCCTCTTGACATAAGATCACTTTTATACTCTTGCTGCTGCAAGAATACGATACACTCGAGAAACTTATCCCAAAGACCATAACCACTGAAAAGATTAACCAGCCTAATTAAGGCATGAACCAGTAAAGAAGGAAAACAAACCAAAAGGATTACAACCAAGAACAACTCCCTCCACAAACCTCACCTTCCCACTCACCTCGATTATATAAACAGACATAAAACCACAAGAAACCCAAATAAATAGAGTCGAGAAAATTAACATCTAAAGGCCAAAAACAAAAAACACAAAATCTCACCCAAGACACAAGAAGGTATAGTCAAGTAGACCAGCAACAAAACTTCCTGCAAAAAACTCACCCACCCACTTTGTAACAACCGGGGTATAAAACCCAAGAACTTAAACCCAAATAAACCCATATCCATATACTTTGCATTTAAAACCGATACTTGAATATTTTTTCTCTCTCCCTTCTTTTCCTCTCATTCCATCTCTCTCATATTACACAGAATTTTCTGTGGCTATTTTCCTAATGCCAATTCCATCACAAAATCATGAACAATAAAGTACCAAGGACCAACCAAGATTCATCTAACCATTTGTGACAATTTACAATGGTGACTTTCTCAAATGCTAACAACCAATTTAAGGATCTCTGCTTTATTTTATGTTTTACTTCCTTTCAGCAAGACACTTTTTTAAGCCGCTCAAATGAAAAAGCTAGACGTCCCAAAAGCACCAAAATAATCACGCGATACAAGTAACAAGGCGAAAACATAATAAATTTTTCAAAGAATTGTCGAATGACAAAACAAAGAACAATTTTAGCAGAAAGAGAATAGGTCATAAAATCTAATTCAATCAATATACCCTCCTGCTCTAAAACTGCACATCACAGTGAGGACTTAAACCTGTGAAGTGGGAAGTTAAGGAGGCTGATCGATTTAGAAAAACGAAAAAGTGCTGCAACTTCTATTTAATGCAAAAATTTAGTGCTATTAATACTTTGACCCTTAGATCTAGAAGGCACGTAAAGAAAAACAACTAAAACAACACAAGAATCTTGTCCATTTTTTTTAATTGTCAAAAAGAAATTTGATTAAAATCCAAATCATACCGTTGTGGCAAATCCAAAAGTTACGCAGGGGTCATGACAAAAATGCAAAGCATGATAGATAGATTTATGATAGAAAACCAACATCCCCTATTTCATAAAACAAGAATAGTACCTAATGCAAAGCTTCTTTGTTTGTGAAAATTGTGTTTTTTGACACTCCTGTTGGCTGCGGGCATGTCTTGCTCATAAGTGAATGCCATAGCTTGTGTGCTATATTCATAGTTCATGAATCTTCAAGCCATGCTCATAAAATGTGGCACCACCATTACAACTTCAGAGCCAGTATGTACGTAGTAGACACTGGTGCATCTAGGATTTTTATTAAAGGTGGTCACTCTTATAATTAAAAATAACTAAAAATAATAATAGGTAAAAATAATTAAAATTAATATAATTCATCAAATATAATTTTTTTCAAAATACATTAATCATTACCAAATTATTTTTTGAGGCCCAATTTCTTGATTTTTTTTACTATCGCCTCATTTATCGACTCTTAAGTAGAATTAGATCGATGATGTTTACTAGTCATGGGATTCGTAAAATAACTACGAATATTTTTTTCATCCTGTTAAAAAAAAAGAAGCAAGCGTAAATACAAAAATATACAATTAAGTACAATTAGGGAGAAAATAAGAGCCCTACTCCCAAAAAAAATATACTCCATATATATTATACACGTTAAAACAATTTAAGACAAATATATTCAATTCTATATCAATTATTCATAATATTTTATATGTAAAATCAGTAAATAAAATTAATTTAAAACAATATATAGGACAAATTAAAAGAAGAGAAAATCCTAAAATGTAGGGAAATTTTTTGAAATTTTAAGAAATATATAATAGGATTTGAGAGAAATTGAATATCATAGTAAATAAGTATCAATATAGTTACAATTAACAATTTTAATTAAAATTGAAGATAGGACATACCTAATTTTTTTTAATTTAAATTGCAATAAAATTTTGTACAAGTTGGAAGTACCGTAACTTGAGACTTTAATTTAGAACAAGTTGTAAGTACTTTTATTTTTTTTCCCCTTTAATTTTTTTTCCCTTTAATGGTGGTCACACTTTACCCTAAAGCTCTTACTAGTTGAAATATTTATGAATTTAAGGATGGTCAAGTGACCATCCTTGTCCCCTTGTGAATCCGGCCTTGGTAGGAGACATCCATATTCCATATAACTCTTGAAACTCCATAACATAAGATAAGCACCTTCTTCCCGCTACAACTAATGCATCTCTTTGAGCTCCGAATTTAGAATTAGTATATATTTATGAGAAAATTTATGAATTTAGCACCCAACCAACACCATCAACAAAGATGATTGCCTACAAAATAAACACCTTAACTAAAATACCAAGTCTTAATCCAGCAAAAGGATTCAAAAAAGAAAGACATCTAACACAAACAAGAATACCAACCAGTAGTCTCGCAAAAAAAATTACTCCCTCCATCCCCAAAAAGATGACTTAAGTGACAAAAAAAAAAATTATCCTCAAAAGCATGTCTGTACATGAGTCTACTAGATAGAAATTTAAATTAACTAATTTACCCTTTACATCTTCTCAAAATAATAAATCAATCACATCACAAATAAATGACTCAAATTGATTCATTTTCTCCCCAAAGATCATAGTTTTTTAATGAAACTTTACCTTTGCTGATCAAATATATATATATATATTAGCTTTTTGTATGATATATTAATAATTGTTTACACATTTATGTGTGTTTATGTGAGTGTGTGTGTGTGTTGTGTATTTGTATAGTTAAATAATATTTTTTTTAATTCAATTACTTTTTTTTATAATAGAAATCTCATTTACTGACTATATCGAAAATATTAACATATTTGAGGGTTTATATCAAGAATATTTCTAATTTATTGGTCCAATTGCAAAAAGGATGAAATTTCGAGGGATGGAATTACTATTAGCCTTTTTGTTGCACAGACGGGCCAACGTCCATGTTGGACCAAACAACAATCAGTCTGAAAAGGGCCGGCCTAGATCTCGCGCAGACCTCCTTAACTCAATTTTTGTAGGCGCCCAATTAGAGTTGACCGTCATCTAATTAACTCACCAGCTGACACTTTTAATTGCTACTAATCTTCTTCCCCGTCAATTTAGAGTAAAATATCATCTGTGCTAGATTGCGAGGGCAAAGATTCTCCTCTCTCTCCTCCTTCCTCGTAATTTGTAAAGGTTACACCTTTTACTCTAATTTTTGTTTATATCTTCATCATCTTGTTGTGTATGAGTATTTTATGTTTGTTTATCTCTGTTATGCTTAAATTTCTCCCTTTTCCTGAAATGTTATTGGGATTTGTCTGTTGGAATTAATTGACGCTTTAGTGGTTTAAAATGGTTTTGATTTATGAATTTAAATTTGGTTGCTTTTAGTTCAGTTTAGTAGGTTCGATTGTGATTGAAATGGATACTAATTTCATGGAACTTGACATTTTTTGAATTTGGTACGTGGGCTTTTAGTTCATTGAACTAATTAAAAGATGCAACTTTAGTCATCCAAATTGGATACTGAAAGTCCACATTTTATTACTTGTAGGATATGTAGTCAATTTTGTGTATTTTGCAGTCAGTTTAGGGTTTTAAGAAGTTGTGGGTCCTCGTGATGCCGAAAGATAGTGTAGACTTTTGAAGGCTATGGTGAATGATTAATTAACTGAAGAGGACAATATACTGAGGGTGGCAAAACTATTTAGATTTGCGTGAGGTGAAAGTTCAGAGCTCCGAAGCATTGATACAAATATAATACAGATATTACACGAAACGCGATACGTGATATTTTCAGATAAAGTAGGATACAATATGTTTGGGATACATTGAAATTTTATATAATTAATAAATTATATTACATAACCATATTCATATGTTAATTCGGGCTTATTTAACTTAAATGGGAAACTTTTCATAGTGATCACTATTTCTACTGAAAAATGTGATGTCTGATTCCTGTTCTTTAGTAAATTGGTATGCTGGATTATGTTATCATTTTTGCTACAGCACCATGGATAATCTGTCAGTAAAATTGAACTTCAGAGATCATTGATCATGCAATGTGCTCAAGGATTTTCATGGATAAGGAGGATTACCACTTCTAATGTGGATAGAGTGTATGAGGACCTTTTGGAATTTATCTGTGGTAATCTGGTCATTACATCTGGAGCTACAGTCAGTGACATAACACTTTATTATTATTAATATGCCATGATGCATTTATACTAAGGAAAATAAGAATAGTCATGGAAAACATGGTTTTTACTGTTGTATGGTATTTATACTCTTTTAGTAGCATAGGCGTTGCTAGTTCTCATGTGCTTAACAGTTGAAATTTTTGATTTTATTTTAGTGTAGATTTTTTGAAAGGAGAAATATTTGAAACTTGATAGGCCTTGGGAAGGAGATATTCAAAATTTGATAGAGTTTGATGCTAACCTTATATTGATAGTAATTTTTAGTTGCAAATAATTTTTGTGAAGCGAATGAATAGGAAAAAAGAATGCTCTCGACCATTTATGTCATACTTTCTTTTGCTTTTCAGTTTCTGAAAATGTGCCCTAGTGGCTTTGCCTTATCCGCAGTTGTATATGCTAACATTCTGGTTTTATTTTCTATTGCCGCTACATTGCAACTTTGTAGCCGTTGGTTATTCTCTAGGTGATGTTAATTTTTCCATCCAACTATACTCTTTCTCTCCCCAATCAATTGCCATACATTACTAGAGCATAATGACTAGATATGTTTTTAATGTTGCAGCATTGAAATACGTTCACCATGTTCGGTCGTGCTCCAGAGAAAAGCGATAATACTAAGTATTACGAAACTCTTGGTGTTCCAAAAAGTTCTAGTCAAGATGAGCTCAAGAAGGCATACAGAAAAGCTGCCATAAAGAATCATCCCGATAAAGGTGGAGATCCTGAAAAGGTGAAATCTTGCCGCCTTCTTCATATAGTATATTATCATGTACATTGTTTACTCTGACCTGTTGAATTTTGGGTACTGTATTTAATTGAACTTGCAGTGTGTCCAGTTTTCATATTAAATGCTACCCTTGGTGAGATGCTGTATATTTTGGCACTTCATTAAAGTCAAGTTATGGAAAAGAGGCATTTGGATTTCTCTAATTCTCTAGTCTCACTTCTGCTTTTATTTTGGTTCAGTTCAAGGAATTAGCTCAAGCATATGAAGTTCTTAGTGATCCAGAGAAGAGAGAAATTTATGATGAATATGGTGAAGATGCTCTTAAAGAGGGAATGGGAGGGGGAGGGGGTTCTGCTCATAATCCATTTGATATATTTGAATCATTCTTCAGTGGAGGTTTTGGTGGTGAGAATGCTATTTAATTTTCTTTCCCTTTGTGCTCCCTTTGCCTGGCAAAGATTGTGGGGTTATTTTGAGTATTTTTGGCGCAAATTGTAAGATGTGTCGAGAACACGTTTCTTTATGTTTTACATTCTCAACACATTCTTGTGTTATACTTTGAACTGTGTTAAAAATAATTATAAAAAATAATAATCTATAGATTTGGTTTTGACAATCTTCAAATTCGTGCCAACACACACATTCTCAAACAAAAAAAATATACAATAGAAAAAAGAAAAAGACTCAATTCTTGATGGGGTAGTATTTCTTTTGATCTTCTATTTTGTTTTCATGAATGTGCAATATGTATCATTTTGAGAAAATTTTAATTTTGCAGGCGGTGGTAGTTCGAGGAGTAGAAAGAAGCAAGGTGAAGACATTATGCAAACTTTGAAGGTTTCTTTAGAGGAGATGTACAATAGCACAACAAAGAAACTCTCTCTTTCCAAGAACATCTTATGTCAAAAATGCAAAGGGTATATTTTAAGTCTCAGCTCATATTGCATTTTCCTTTAATATTTGGGTTGGTTGCATCAACCAAATGGGTGGTTGTTTCTCGTCAATTTCATTATGCTTCAAAGATATTGATGGATGCAAGTTTTTACCCTTATGCTTTTAAGCTCGTCTTAGTGTACATCTTGTATAATTAACATGTGATACTCCTTTGAAATAGGAGCTCAAACTTGATTACATGGATGTTTACTGATAAAAAAATGTAGATAATGTGGATCTGTTTATTCTAACTTGGATACTTGCTGATTAATAATGCTCTTATATTAATCTAAAATGACAGGATACTTATCAAAAAAGGATAAATATAATCTAAATATGACAGGATGTACCTATGATGGGCGTTTGCGCTTGGGAAAGGAGGCTTATAAAGAAAGATTAAAGATAAATAACTCTTAGGACACTGCTTGGATACTTGCTATATTTGGTTGGATCACTTTCCGAGTTCAAGCTAGTTGACATAGAATATGGTGTAGGCATGAAACAAAAGTTGCATTTTTGGGAGTTTGTATGAACAGCTTTAAAGATTCAGAACAAAATTTTACAGCATGTTTGATCTAAATTCTAAGTCTTAGTATCTAGTATTTGTTTATATCTATATTAACTTAAAATTTATTACTTAAATTGGACTGGGAAAGAACTATTTAAAGTATGAGTAATTCTATGTGTATAAACAGTTGAGCACAAACACTATTTATTACCCAATATATTGATTAGTAAAAACTTGATTTAAAAAATTAATGAACCTTCTCAATAATTTAAATGTAGTACTTCATATACTCTCTCTCTCTGTTTGTGCACAAATGTTTGTGCATTATTTGTGCACGTAGAACCACTCTTAAAGTCACTATTACTTGAAATTTAAAATCAGAATTTGAATGTTTTTGTTCTTGTTGTCTTTGACTAAATCTAGCTAGGGATTTATGGCTATGCTCATTGCCTTTCATGTTCACATATTTCTTTACATTGACATGATGCCAAAGTTTCATGATACATAGTTGACAGAATTTTGATATGTATTCTATATACACCAGGAAAGGGTCAAAGAGTGGGAAATCTGGGACATGTTATGGATGCCAAGGTACTGGAATGAGGGTCACAACACGACAGATTGGACCAGGCATGATCCAACAAATGCAACATGTGTGCTCTGAATGTAGAGGCACTGGTACTTGATAAAACACACGCTTTGTATCATTATTTTTGTTTTGGCTATGTAGCCTTCGTTTTTAGTTCTTCATATGCATCTTATATTAATACAGGAGAGGTCATCAATGACAGAGATCGATGCCCGCAGTGCAAAGGGAGCAAGGTTACACAGGAAAAGAAAGTGTTGGAAGTGCGTGTTGACAAAGGGATGCAGCATGGTCAGAAGATTGTGTTTGCGGGAGAAGCTGATGAAGCGGTAAGTTTGATTTCTACACTCAGATTTGGTATTAGCTTTTGGTCCTCCATCTGTTGATAAGACTGGTGCTTATTTTTTATTTTGGGTTTGACTAGAACCATTGGTGCGTCTCACTATATTTCTAGGAAAAGGTACCTACTTTATCAAATTAAAAATCTAGAAGTACCTTACAGAGCTGTTTTCTGCCATTCAATAAGACAAAACAGGGATAAAGTGAATAATATTTTTAAGATTTTCATGCATCTCCTTGCTCAAAGAGAATGCAAGAGCAGGCAGCTTTCTGGGATTAGTTTTCCCAAATTTCCAAATAATTATAAAAATAACAGGGCAGCTTTCTTGGTGTATCAGTTCAAGTTTGCCGAACCTGTAAATGAAGGTGAAAACATTAAAAGTTGTGTGCTAGGTCTTTGGCTCTAATTGGTAGCGGTTACTGTTTTATGAAAGACTGCAACGTTTCTTCCCTTTGATTTTGTTTGGCATAAAAATTTTATTCTTTGAATTTTATTATTCCTATTGAGCAACGACATGCCTGATGAACTTTGTGTTTTTAACTTTATATTTGTAGCCCGACACAATTACAGGAGACGTTATCTTTGTACTTCAACAAAAGGAGCACCCGAAGTTCAAGCGGAAGTTTGATGATCTCTATGTGGAACACACCCTCACTTTAACCGAGGCCCTTTGTGGGTTTCAGTTTGCCATAACTCATCTTGATGGCAGGCAGCTTCTTATAAAATCGAACCCTGGCGAGGTCATCAAGCCTGGTATTTACTCGGTCATCATGCTTTTCCCTTTCATATGCTCATACATAAAGTCCATGTTTGGTCATTAATCTTTTCAAACTGCAGATCAGTACAAGGCAATCAATGACGAGGGAATGCCACATTACAAGAGTCCATTCATCAAGGGCCGGCTATTCATTCATTTTAATGTTGATTTTCCAGACTCCGGCTTTCTTTCCCCTGAAAAATGTAGGAGTTTAGAGACCATTTTACCTGTGAAGCCAAGCAAGCACTCGCCAAATATGGTGCTGGACGACTGCGAGGAAACCACTCTGCATGATGTTAATATTGAGGATGAGATGAGGCGGAAGGAACAGCAAAGACAACAGGAAGCTTACAACAAAGATGATGATGATGAACCAAATATGCCTCGAATGGCGTGTAACCAGCAATAAGGCTGAGAGTATTTTCCCATCTGTTATGTGCTACAAGGCAATCACCAAGTTTTGTATTAGGGGAGGTATTCTGCCAATCCTTTCCCCACCCCAAAAACACCCCTTTTTTATTCATCTAATATTTCTATTGAGTGCATCGTTGCTTCCACCAATTTCTATTATTTTATTTCGTTCCCTTTCAAATCTTTGGCTTTAAGTATTCAATTTGGGGCGACATCAAGTAAAATATTATTTTCATTGAAAATCATCTTACAGGTTTCCAGTTGATCCAGTTACCATTATATGTCAAAGATATGGCCTAGTATCTGAATATATTATCAAGTTGGGTGGACTCTGGTCTGTCGATGGCTTTGTCATCCCTTGTGCTTTGTGGGATGATCTCTCCATATCTATCCATTTATATCTATCTATTTATATAAGGGCGAAGTATGGCTGTGGTTACCAAAATTATCTGACTGCGGCCCAAGTATTTTAGTAAGGTCGTCGTTACTAAATAGATTTCATTAATTGTATTATTGTTATTTTAACAATTTTTTAGCTAAAATTATATTGTTTTAGGGTAGTTGTTACAGACAACTAGTTGTGGCAATCGCAGTCACTTTTACCATATTTATGAGGCATGATGTAGCCAAGTTGGCCACAAATCAATCTAAAAATGAAATGTCTAGGCATTTTCTTAAAAATCTAACCAACATGAAAAGAAAAGAAGAAGAAGAAGAAAAAAAGAGGCAGTCAATTTTGAGGAAATTTAATCATGTAAAATCCTATTATCCAAAATAAAGATGCCAACTTCCATCCTCGAGATAAAGTTGAAAGATGCCAGAGTACCATGAATGGCCAGGAATATTATGCATTTGGACAATGTAATCACTATAAGCCCAAAACTTTAGTATTGCAGTGTGGATTTGCTTTTCTGCAGTCTGTTAATTTGACACTCAATTGTGTTCCATTTTATTTACATGGAAATGGCTACATAATTTGAGTGGAGAAATGTTGAGTCACGTTATGCTACAATTGCACCATCAATATGATTGAAATTATAGGCTTTTTAATCATAAAAAGTATGAAGTATAGTGATCTTGAAAATATGCATCCAATATTTTGAGAAATTTCAAATAATAGGGTGGAGATAGTACCCTTTATTAAAAATGTTTATGTAGGTGATGCTTGTTTTGATTTAGAGAGGTTTGAATACACATTTGAATTAATAAGTGACATCTGGATGCTTGAATGAACAATGAAATGACCGGAAATTTAGAGTCTTCGTCCAATGGTTATCTCCTCCCTTAATGTACCAAGAGGGTGGAAGTTCAAATATTTATAGTGACAAAGTAACGTACGTGAGGTTAAATTATATCTTAAATTAACAAAAACAAAAAGAATGACGGGAAGTCAATTTGACACATAAAAAATGATAATAAAAGAGTGAAACCATACTTTTAAAAAATGATGACACATAATTTTTGAAATCATATAAACAGTATCTATTTTGACTAACAAGATCACTCAAGCACACAGCCTAATGAAGAAGATTCAAAATTCTAACTTAATTATTGACTAACATGTAATAAGTTTTGTTCTAGCCCACGACAAACAATCTTATTAATTACACCTCTACATGAAACAAGTTGAGACGAATTAAGATATTGCTAACATAAAATAAACATTCCATTAGTAACTGGAGGCTATGCCATAATTTATACTACTAGTTATTTGGTACACACAATTGTGTGCGCGTGCAAACAAAAAGGCAAAAATAAATTTTAGTGGAAGAGAATTTAGGGGTGATCGATAATGGGGTGTAAACCAAGACTCCAAAGAATAACTATCCCCTATTTGTTATCCCTTAATAATGTAAATAGTAATTAGTAGTATCTCTGTCTTTGGTCGGGTTTGTCACTCATGGCTTATAGTCGGGTAAGTTCTTTATTAGCATAGAAAGAAAATAAATATTAATGTCACTATGTAGATGACATTATAAATAAAAAAATTCAAAAAATAAATAGATAAATAAATCGGACAAAATTTAAAACATGTAATGAATGAAAAGGAATATTATTACTTTTTATAGTGGAAAAAATGATGGCACATTTCTGGATGGTTCTCACACTATGGCATGAACTAGCTACTCAATTTGTTGAAGAATTATAAGGTATACTTAAGTTTCTACCACTTTCTTATGAAACATAACAATATCATATTCTATTCTTAGAGAAACCGACCATGTTCTTCCCCCAACAATTGACAGTATGGGACTAAAAGGAATTCTTTTTCTTTTTAGTGCATTTTCTCTGTTTAAAAAAATAACAAGTACTCAAAACAATATTCTATGATTATTGGCCCATTTTGTGACAGGAATTTTTGCTCCTGGTCTCGAATTCCATAATAACCAACCGGAATCGTTTGTAACATGGGCGAGTAGTAAATATTTTCTAGTTAGGACTAGGGTTTATATAGCAGTTGAAATCGCACATATGCTTTATTTATTTATTTATTGTTCTTGCAATAAGTTGATACTTTCTGAGTGGTGTCACACAACGTCTTATGCACTCCCTATCGAATGTTAAAACACTTTTGACATTTATAACGACTACTTAGGTCAATCGATTTCAAACTCAACGACATATTTCTTCTATTTAAATTATAAAATTGTTGTTAACTTTTACAAGTCAATTTAACATATTTTCAAACTCAAAATTAAGATAATTTAACAAAATTTATAAAATAATTAATCTCACAATAAGTAGTATTTTTAGATAGTTTATAATAATTATCAGTGTACTGACTAAAATTAAAGGCTTCCGTTTCAATTTTAACTTTAAAAATATTTTTAGTTGACTTTGAAAAGTCAATAATAAAATTATATTATGAAAAGGTGGGAATGCATTTTATCTTCTTTTATTATTTAACCCATAAAAATAATTTTAAAAAATATCAAAGGTGATAATTTATTAGTAATTAAGACCTCTCTCTCTCTCTTTAATTATAGTATAATTAGGATTGAGGTTACATAGCAAATATTAAACGAAAGCATCAATATCACTCTTTCGGCCAACCACTTGCATATTTATTGAGCCTTCCACGTGAAAATAACTTCACTTTCTTCTTCCTACTAATTAACCATGCAGGCATCTGCAACTAATAGGATAGTCGAGGTAAAAGAAGAGGGAAACAGAGACGACAAAAGAACAATATAAATCTAATTCAGAAATATATAATCATATTGTCATATATAATAAATATTAGTTTCAAAGTCCAAGAAGTACAAGATGCGCTAGCTCATTTTAGACTCATACATGCAAAAATCAAACCCTAATTTTACATGCAAGGATTCGTAAAAATCAAACCCTAATTTTACATGTAAGGATTCGTAATTACTTGTTATATAAGACTATCCAGATTTGCTACCAAACATTTCCAATAGTTTTCTTTACCTAATAATATATAATACAAACTCGCCTAACATTACTTGCTACATAACATAATGCTACCTTGCCACACAAAAATTTGTCACACTTTTTTACCAACTTACACCGTAATCTTAGTGATACAAGCATAAAATTATTATATATTTGTGAAATAATGTTTTTTCTTTTTGGTATTTATGGTAATGAGAAATAATATATTAATGTTACGTTTCTTTCTTGCTTTATGGTAGTTAATTAATTCTTGATCGATGCGTAAATCAGATACTTGCATAAAAACTAGGGTTTTGGATAACCCTAAATTTGTTAACCATGGTTACTTGTGAGTTAATTTTGAGCACTTTGACCGCCTTAAATATGTAAAAAGTTCACCGCAGTTGGGGTGCTCCGGAAGAACTCTTCGTTGCTTTCATCGAACAAACTGAGAGAGGAGTTATACTCAATAGTTGAGAATAAATTGTGATTGTATGTCTGACCATTTTATATAGTAGAGAGTCTACTCTTTTGACCTTGATTGTTATGGGATTCTCAATCCTAATCGCTCATGGTCATCTTGTTAGAGTTGACGTCCTAGGGGCTAATTATTTGATGTAATTGTTTAACATTTTTGATATTATATTTGATTGAATAAATTGATTATTTTATTATGATTTCATTTACTGCGTTATATAAATGTTAACATAATAAAAGCCCTTAGAATAATGATACGAATTATATAACTTTAAATATGTGACTTGAACATGAGATTATATAATTACAATTAGTATCATTGCTCTTAAATGTCCCTAGTCGAGTATCATTGTTAATGGGACAACAATGATGCATTGAGACTAGTATGTGGATTGATTGATAGCCAATCTCATTGGTCATAAATATATGAGATATTTGAGTCAATGCATAGGTACATGTTAGAGAACAATGTACTGGACTGACTCACCATGAGAATTCTACGTGGAGCATTATGCAAAGTGTCATAAAAAATTCTCATAGTAACAATGGTGTAATGATCCTCCGACCTGAGATCACTATATTATTACACGATAATTTATGTACTTTGATATCATTAAAAGTCACATTTAATAGGGTGGACAATAAAGGTGATTATTAGGTACATCATGAATCGTGTGAGGAATATGAGTGATCTAGATGGAATTTAACCCTTCTATTTATTATGGGTGATATCTATAGGCCACTTGATTGAGTAGGACTATGAAATGCATGACCATGCTCAAATATTGATTTGTTTCATATAGTCTACTCATTGATCAAGAAAACTCAGATTAAATTATAAAAAGTATGACACTTTTCATGCCTCGAGTTTAATCTAGGATGTCAAGGTTAAAAGAATTAAATTGCATTGAAACATTGGTCACAAAAAGGTTGCATCGAATCACCGATCTTATTATTATTTGGGTAGCAGTGATGCATTACTAGATGTCTCTCACTGTTTATAATTTTATAATATGATTTTAAAATTATTGCCAATATAATAATAACCTATAGGGTCACACACTTAGAACATATTTTAAAAAGAATTAATTTAAATTGTAAGTATTTAAATATGTCAATATGATTGATAGTATTTAAAATTACGAATTTAAATTAATAGGATAATTTATATATATGTATATTAATTAAGTTAGACTTAATTAAGATATAATATATATAAATTCGGATTTTATTTTTCTAATTAAATTAGGTTTTGGTTAATTCCTATTAATTACTATATATATAATATATCAGTAGTCTTAATCACGTAAGGAACAAAAACTAAAACCCTAGCCGCTTTCAGAAAGAGGCTAGAGAGAAAAATAATTCGGAAATTCAGATCTTGGTGGCTAGTACCGCGGTTTCTTTTGCTACAGATCGTGAGACGATTCGCGGAGCGTTCGTGTAGATACCGTAGAGACGCAGTCGCTAGATTGCGTTGAAGATTCGAAGCCGTTCCAGAATTCCATCGTCTCCTGTCCATCTCGGATAATCGGTAAAATAATCTAAACCTCTGATTAATCTGTTTTCGTATGGATCCTGTTTTAGGGTTTCAGATTTTTTTTTTTAAATTTCACTGTTTTCACTGTGTCGAAACCCTAACAGATTTCTATAGTTATCTTTCAATTGATAATTATTTTTAGATAAATATCGTATTATAACTACAATTAATTATTTATCGTTATTTGTAAATCAATAAAATTATTATTTTGTCTTTACACAAACAGAGCTTAGTATGATGACATGTGGCAAGCTGCCATTGGTTAGAATTTTGACCTACCTTATCTATATTAGTTTTCCCTACTCATTTGAAGCTATTCCTAAGAGCTCTTTTCAGAGTAGAAGATTTTTAATATGACTATATGAAATGTCATAGTATTTAAAAATGTGTAATACCTAAGTATAAATAGATAGTCATGAACCCAAGTCAAATAAAACTTAGGTTATGAGAAAATTTTATATCCATTAAATGAATAAGAAAGAGTAAGTGAAAGAATGGTTTTAACAACCCCTTAGCAATAATTTAAAAATACGAATACTCTAATGTTAAAATTCTAAAATTTCTTATTGATCTTGTGCTGATGCATATTACTAAAGTTTCAAATATTGAAAATTTCTTTGACGAGCTATTCATTGATGATTTTTTTTTATTCTAATAAGTAACTGTGTATTATAGTGAAGTAACACATTACATGTCACCAAGAGTACTGCTAGGCTGATCACTTGTAGTACGATGTGAAAGATTTCTTGGTCTTTTATGACCATCCAAGTCACGTAAAGTTGATAATCTTTTCAAATCAAAGATATTGCGTTATTGATTCATTATAATTCCTTGAAGAGTTTTATTTCAGTTTTATACTTGCTGAGCATATTTGATACTCATTCTTGCAAATATTAACATGTTGCAGGCATAGAAGAATAATAAGACCAAAAGGATTAGAATTAAGGAAGTAAGAGAAAGAGACATTTATGAGTGAAGGGAAGTAAAGCAAAATGGACATAACAATGTGATATTAGAGCTGAAGGTTTTAAATCCTGTAAAAGTTACAGGTTGGTATCAAAGAGGTCATTACTAAGTTGCAATCCGAAGATGAAAATGATGGTATGAGGTAATGTCTAAATAGAATAGTTAAACCAATTAAATTTTGGTAAATATTTTGGAAGATGTGTATCGTGATACACCGAATCTACTGTAGAGAGTACACGTATTTGGGGGCATTAACCGAATCTACTGTAGAGAGTACACGTATTTGGAGGCATTATAGGTTTCAAGTCTTAAGGATTATAGATCTTTCCACATAATAGTATAAATAGGGGTCATAGTTGATCATTGTAAATTAATTCAATTCATATAATTTCTTATAGGGTTGCCTACTAGGAGCTATTTTTAGATTTTGTAACTATTCCTAGAGATAGTTTACACTTTCCCTTAACTAGTCAATTATATTATCATCAGCCCTTAGGTGAACCTGCCTATAGGGGATATTACTTCTTTCATGTTGATGTCTATTTTGTAATCACCTACCTAGATTTGGTCCACCACAACTCTAATTGATTTGTGATCGAAGGTCTACATAGATCGGATATTGGAAGCTCTTTGTATATGGTCCAGGTACTATGGGTACGGATAGGCTCATGATGGGTATGAAGAGGAGGAGAATGATGATGAGATAGTTGTTAGACGTGAGCAGAAGTTACCTTTTGTTATTGATTGTCAGTAAGTAGTGGAAGTGGAGAGTTGCGATCTTGTGCTATAGCGCGGGTATTCACCATTCTAGATTGTGATAAAAATATGACTTTTTGTTCTCTTCCTGCAGACGACGTCACTCTAACACATAAATCAAATACCTAGAAACTAGAGTTTCGGACAACCTTAGATTTGTTAACGATGGTTACCTGTGAGTTGACTTTAATTGTTGTTGATCGTCTTGAATCTGCAAAAAGTCCACCAGAATTAGGGTGCTCTGGGAGTAATATCCAATGCTTAAGTCAGGCAAAAAGTCCACCAGAGTTAGGGTGCTCTGGGAGTAATATTCGATGCTTAAGTCAGGCAAAAAGTCCATCAGAGTTGGGTGCTCTGGGAGTAATCTCCGATGCTTAAGTCGGACAAATTGAGAGAGAATTTATATTCGATAGTTGAGAATAAATTGCGTACCTTTGATTGTATGTCTTACCTCTCTATATAGTGGAGAGTCCTCTCCTATATAACCTTTGATTGTTATGGGATTTTAAATCCTAATCACTCGTGGTCATCTTAGATAGCTACAATTAATTATATATCATTATCTGTGGAGCAAAATTATTTGTTTGTCCTTACCTGAATAGAACTTAGTATAATGACAAGAGGTAAGTTGTCATCTTCGAATTTTGACCCACCTTATCTATATCAATCCACTTTTTAAGCAATGTATAATTGTACAACCTACATTGTCATGACGATTGAACAATAATATATTACATGATAAATATTTTTTTATAGTTTATATTACTTCAAAAGTTTGGACAAACTATTATTTATGTCTAAAAGGCTACAAAACTAATATTTTTTTATGAAAAAATAGGTTTGTGCTACATTTTTAGTTACTGTATTTTTAAATATTCGATTTCCGATCTAACCCAATTTGATCAAATTTCTTTGATTAAATAGTTGAGGGCTTCTAATTTCTTTAAGTCATTATATTACTTTATCAATTTTCATTGAGAAATTAAACATAAGCTGATTTTAGGGCCCCTGTTCATATATATAAAATACTTCTCACATAAATAATAATTAATTGCATTTTATAACTTTGTTAAGTATAAATGTGTTTCAATTTTTTTAAATTATGATATTATAATATACATCTAACTAGTTAGTAATATTTTTATAATTAATTTGACGACAACTTATTACCTTAAAAAACTTATATTATTTTAATAATATTATTTTTACTCTACAATATAATATGACCAACTTTTCTTAAGGAAGAAAACCTTAAAACTAATGGTAAAAATAAAATTTAGAAGCTAGAACCTTAAAGAGGCATGTTCGCGAAGGGAAAATTCCAAAGTAATATAAATATGTGCTTAGGCTTAGATCATAATTTATTTAAAATTTAAAATATCCAAATGCCCATTTTACTGGCCTATTCTGTGGAGGATAATTTTTTCCCGAATTAATAACAAGGAGGATATTTCATAGTAGGGACAGAATAGATATTGCTCCCATCACTTGGTGCAAACGACCGAAAGTCCCTTCACTCTTCTTTCGCCCAACTACTGCAGGACCCATATGATAACTCATTTCTTTGGATAATTGTTAGAGTCCACAAGAAAATAAGGAAAAGAAATACTTACAAAAACATCAAATATAATATATAAAAATAAAACAAATAGAGTACTAAAATGAAATTTCTTCCAGGCATAAAATAAAATATAACTGCTAAATAAACCTCCCAACTAGATTAACTTCCCAGGATGGGATTATGCATGAGTTTATTTAATTCGGACGGATGCAGAATATAGTTTCCATGTTCTGACCCTTGAGGGATGATTAATTTTTTTTATTAATATAGTCAGAGAAAGTAATAAATATCACTTAAAGTGTGAAATATTGTTAAAATAATTATAAAAATATCATTAAATGTATATTTATAATATCAACAGCCTAAAAAATAAAAAGAAAGTGAGGGAATTTTATATGAATAATAAATATTTTGAAATGGGAGACGAAAGTAATTAAAAAAATGTAATTCGGGGTATTAAATATTTTTAAACAAGGAATTTGGTTTCGATTGATCATTATATATTTAAGACAGCAAATACTGTATGTAAATATCTTGGGACTCACTGGCATTTGTCCATTTTGTAATTCAAGTATACTAATGTGAAAATATTATGTAATTGAATATTATGTAATTGCAAGTGTACACTATCTAATTGAAGAACTTATAAGAACAACTCGAACTCACAAAAATTAAATTAATTTTAAAATATTCTTAATATTGATCTAAGCCAAATTAAAAATAAAGATGGTGAGATAATTAACTCAATTAAACACTAATTATATTAATTAAAATATAAAAATTAATAATAAAGAAGCAATCTAGTAATTTGAATCCACCAAATAATAAATATAACAAGTAATCCTATCTCTTCTATTTTTGTAAATCAAATTACGCCATTAGTTTGGTGTACATAATTTAAAAAATAAATTAATTAAGTCCAATTAAAATTAACTATAGTTTTGATCTCTCTTCCCTTTAATTTATTAATTTTATAATTTACTTGGGCAAGCATAGACTATGAAAATTTAAGGATTAACTATAATCTATCAAAATTTCTTCGATAAAGCATGGATTATGAAAAAATTATATCTCAAAAATAATCTATCAAAACATCTTCATTAATTTAAAATCACATATGAATTATAAAACAAAAGTATTTCAATAATTACACATGAAAGGGAAATCAACTAAAGATTAAAGCACAATTAATAGAAGAGATAGAAAATATTACCTTGAATAATTATTTAATTTCATTTTCAACGTAGATCGAACAATTTAGTTAGACATGAAATAAATAAAACAACTAAGATAAAGAAGACGAAGATTAAAAATAAAATAAGAAAACTATCATTATTAATGATCCTCCAATGAGAGTAAACAATGAAGATGTAATTTAATTCTACTCCTAATCCTAACCTAAACTAATACAAAAACTAATCTAATCCACTAGATAAAATCTCTCTTGGATCATATATTTATGGGAGTAAGGTTTTAATTGTATTCCTCGTAGGAATCATCTTCTTAGTGGTAATTAACTTCTTTAAATAGATATGATCTTCAAGATGAATTTATTTATTTTCATTAGATTTGACTTGCACACTAAGATTGTTCTACCTCCTTCCTTTTTTCTTGTAAAAATCTTTTTGGATATTTCCTTCTATGAGTTGGAGTATTAATAAATATTGCCTCATTATCAAGATTTTGATTTTATGATAACAAAATATTAAATCTTATAAAATAAAATAAAATATATTAATTAAATAAATTAATATAATAAAAAGGATAAAATTAAGGATAATAAAATGTTTCTATCATGTACCTATTTTCAACATCCACATATACCTTTCAAATTTTCCCAAAAATGATTATTACATATTGGACCTTAAAATTCTGCAAATATAATATCATGGTACATAGTCGTGTGCGAGTGTTGAATCAGTTGTCTTCATCTCTAGTAACAAAACTCACAACGTGAAAATACTTAATTTGACTCTCAGATTGTATTATCTTTTGTCAATAATTTTATTATATAAGTTATACTTTCTACATACACAATTAGTTATTTTACGTTTTTAGCATACGCACACAAAAAAAAAAATGATAGGAATTAAATCATGCAAATTAAACAATATTAATAAGGAGAGAAAAAAATAACACAAGATTTAACGTGAAAAATTTTTTAAAGAAAAAAAATATGAGTCAAACTTCAAATCTCCACTATATCAAAATAATAGGCTTACAATACTCTTCTCAAGTTTTATACTCTTAAACTTGAGGATATTCCAATCTCCACAGCACAACTTTTTGTACGGACTAAAAGTTATAAAACCCTCCATCCCACAATATATTTTTTTTGCACGAAATAAAAAAGTTGCAAAAATCCTCTCACACTTTCACAAAACCCACTTACACCCTCTTCTTTCAACTCTTATTATACTACATGATTTTGATTATGCTATACTTCAACAACTAAACATAATATCCTATTTATAGAGTACCTACAAATGTTTCTCTTCTTATTTCAAATAGGATACTTTCAAAATAAAACTCCTATTACTAATATATTCCTTTTCAAAATAATAATCCTATTAAAAATATGACTCCTCCTTTTCATAAAAGCAATCATTTTCTTAATAGGATTTGAGGAGTATTCCAACAATTCTTACATCGACTCAAATCCCCAAATATTTTAATTTTATCTCTGAATAGGATTCAGGGAGTATCCCAACAATCTCGCCCTCGACTCGAAGCCACAAACATTTCAACTTCATCACTGTCACTATTGTCCTAGTCACCACCATCATCTGCATTATTCCTATATTCACATCATCTGTAACATCCGTATCATCCGCATCATATGCATCCTCCACATCATTTTATCTTCCATATCATCTACATCCTCATCATCAACTGATGGTAATAGTGATCCTCCATAAGTGAAAAATCTCTCATTGATCCGGATCACCAAAAATCTCGAATTCAACTCATTCAATCTGCACTCTCTTTATTCTTCTCACTATTGCGATAATTAATTCTTACTACCTTGGATCAAATCAACCTAACTCATAATACTATTGTTGGGAATTAAGTCATGCAAATTAAACAAGAGTTAATTGCATATCAGACCTCAAAGTATACACTGTTTTATATTTCGTACCTCAAGGTTTAAAAAATCACATCTTGCTACCCAAAGTACCGATAAGTTACCATTACAGACCCTTTTCAGATTTTCGAGCATATTTTTTGCCCAAAAATGGCCAAGTGTCATAATTTCTTTGACTAAAAATCTGAAGAAAAAAAAAGTCCGTAATGATAACTTAACGGTACTTTGGATAGTATGATGACAACTTTTAAATCTTAGGATACGAAACATAAAATGGTGTATACTTCGGTGTCCAATATACAATTATCTCATTAAATAATATAAAGAAAGAAAGAAGAAAATAATAAAAGATTTAACGTGACAAACCCCCACTACAAGAAAATCGTATATTTTCGACAAAAATATTTTCGTCGAAATTAAGTTATTTACGACCGAATATTTCGTCTGAAATAATTTTCATTAGAAATACACCAATTATAGTGAATTATGATAGCGCCAAAGTTTTCAGCTTGCAAAAAATATTTTTGACGGAATTTTCATCGAAAATAAGCTTCAATTTCACCGAAAATACACCAATTATAGTGAATTATGATGGTGCCAAAGTTCCCACATGTGGAAATATATTTCCGATGAAAATTTCGTAAGAAATAATCTTCATTCTGTTTCAAGTAGAAATATTTTGAGTCGTAGCAAAATTGATCTTTCTTTCTCTCTATCACACACACACGCACACACACACACACACACATAGGGAATGTTATATTTGTGACTTTGTGAATAATTTTGTTCCCGAATTTTTTTAATTGTATGTTCATCTACTTTTGAAATGGTGCAACTATGCAAGCAAGTTGTTCGATAAAATGCAGAAGTGAGGACAAAGCTATGGATGGCCCAACTTGTCACTGTTTCTTATCTTTCTCTTGTTACTAAATTTGAGGAGACCCAAGTTCCCCTCCTTTTAGATCTCCAAGTATGTATTTTTGTAACGACCCAAAGTTCGGGTCTCTTGAACCTCGGATCTGGTTCGCCATTATACAATATTTTTCTTATTGTTCATTACTTACAATAATATTATAATTGCTAAATAACCATTTATTTAAAAACTTTACAACACTTTTCTATTCCAGAATCACAATCTTTACATAAATTTTATTCAACTCAGATCATATAAATTATAATCTAGTTCACTACAAAATGTATGAGTTTATCTATACAATTTTTCTCTAGTCCTTTTTGTATTTCAATAATGCAAGTGTCTAACATATATAAATGTTTTACTAATAATTTACAGGTTTTATAACCTACAATGTTACAACAATATCATACCCTTATAGGATTACAACAAGATACAATATAAATCCAGTCAGTAACTTTTATTGTCAAAACTTAACTCCAACGACTTTAAGTCGAAACCTTTTTCCTTTCGTTTGTCAATATCAGAATTTTTTTCATTTCTCGAACTTATCTGAAAATGTGTTTTAAAGCAAGAGTGAGCACAACGACTCAACAAGTTTAACAGTTACACATAACACATTACTTGCTTCACATGTTATATATACTCTGTATTTTATACCTACATCACGTTTTTTATTTTATGAATGCTTCATACTTATTATGCATCATATATAATACACAACTAGCCTCTATCAAATCATGCTTCATATTTTGTACATACTTCACATGTAATCATACTTCATGCGTTTCACATATTTCACATATGCTCATACTTTATTGGTTTCACATAACACAAATAATATTAATATATCTTCATATTAACAATTTAATATCACATTGTAGTATAGTAAAACACATAGGAGCAAGTTCTAAAAAACTTGCTTGATTCGCTTCTACCGTTTACACTTGTTTACGTTCTTCATACGACCTATATACGTTTATGAAACCGACATACATATTAGTCATAATAAGGCTCATTATATTGGTTTACTATAAATAGTCTTTAATCATTACTCTAACTTTGACTTTTTAACTTTCATGCTAACCGATTATTAAAATTTATTTACTTCAAAACTCATCCGTAGCAACTCAGAATTGGCTTATCTTTGGACAGTGACCTATGTATAATACGGTCTAACTACCCCCATAGGTGGCATAAACTCCAAAATTCTCGAACTCAAAAAGTCCATTTTAAGGCCCAAACCCGAGGGCCTTCTAATCTTAAAGACTGCTAGACCCCGACTCGCTTTAACGACCATAACTTCTTCGTTTTTTAACCTTTTTAAGTGATTCAAAAGCCCACGCATTCGTAACTTCCTCCTCTACAACTTCTCTTCAGGTCAAATCACTCAGATCTAACCCAAAGTAGACTGAAAATATCTCACAAAGACAGAATAAAAACTAGTTTCATAAATCATTGACTCGATTGGTTCAAACGTGATGCTACAAGCATTATTTTGCTAGACCATCATGTTTTATGACTCTAAAATATTATAATACATACAATACATTATATATATCTCCACTAGTACTTTTAACAACATAAAATAAAAGATCAATGTTAAGAAAACTTTTAACATTCTAAGTGATTTTCTTTTTACTAGAACTTTGCTATGAATGGCTAAGACTCCTCATTTATCTTCTTCTTCTACCCAAAATGACTAACATTCTTGGTGGTTCTCTTTAACTCTCTCAAATGAGATCTCACTTCTTTCTATAACTCTCTCTCTCTACAACTTGGGGTATCTAGTAAATGAGTCAAACTCCTCCAAGTCTCTTGTCCCATTCTATTTATAAAAGTCTATGAGTCTTACATTAACTTCCTAAATCTCCCAACATTGGTGAATTAAGATCTTAATCCATGTTTACTATGCCAATGATTGATAACTTGATGGACTAGGTGATTGACTAACTTGATAGAAATCATGAATGACCACTAAAATTACATTCATCAACTTGACTACAGACAACATAGATGGTGAAGTGCAAAATAAGCAATATAACACTAACACTTAACCCTCATGTAGTTAACTCTCTAACTCTCCATAAGACCTAGGGTTAAAGTACTACACTTAACTTTGGTCACTCAAATACCCAACCTTAGTTAAAGTCTATCTTATTTATATATTTACATGTCTATACTTCTCCCAATAATTAACCACAATGTAGTTAACTTACTAACACATCAAGTGAACTAGGGTGATAAACTAAATCCAACCTTAGTTAAAACTTCTCTTCCTCCACCAATTAATTAATGTTTGGTTAGCTCTCACCAAATATGTATAAATATCATATATGTGACGCCCCCAAATCTGGGCCCACACAGCCCAAACTTGAGTCGTCAAAATACTACAACAAAATTATTACAACAAAGCACAACGTACAACAATACAGTGTATAATAATATACAACTAAGTCTTCACTATTATTGCCACACTATTTTACAAAACGTGAAGACTATGATAACTATTCCTCGGACCCTCACTCTATTCCCCGGCTAGACCCTGTTATGTTTTCATCTCCTGTTGAAAAACAATGGAACAAAAGAAAGGGTGAGCTCAAATAGCCCAGCAAAGAATATCATGACTAAGATAATGACGAATAAATTATCATTAGTATTCAACAGTTGAGTTCTTGATAGAATACAATAGACTACAAGGTTTATATCAAAAACTGCAGTTAAATTCTTAAACAACGTTCAGATCAATAATAGCAGCGGAATGGGTAATCTATTAGAAGAATAATGCAGACTATAATGTCCACTTAGTTCTCTTTTTAGGAAAAACATCATCAACTTTTATCATCTGAAATATCATTAGTCAAGATAATACAAATTCACAGTTCCTGATCATAATCATGCAGATCAACAGTTCATCTTTGCACTACGGGCCAAAGACATTCAATATAACACCAACGGTCATGATTATACCAGATTCAGCCTTTGGTCATAATCATACCAAACAACAGTTCATCTTTGCACTACGGGCCAAAGAGAACATTCACCACGTGCCATAAAAGACACCGAACAGATGTATCGCCTTTAACCTATTATATCGCCTTTAACCTATCATCTTTTCAACAAATATATCACATCTGTGCCCCCGGCCACAGATATTCACAACAGCTTGATTTTTGGATGATTAGAATGATATAAATGATGAACAGAAGAAATAGGATAACAATAAGTATCGGAAGTTTACTTTGTACAGATTCAAATAATGTCCAAATTGTCAACATGATGTGGAGTGAAATTTAAAAATGATATTCAAGATCCACAGTTCAGAATAACGATTACAATTCAATAGAAAGGTTCACGTAAATAGGAAGGTTCAGTTGAAATAATGAAGTTCAACTATTATGGAACATATAATATTTTCAGGAATTATAGAAGCAATAGTTCCATAATAAATTTCGATTTAGGAGTATGAAAGAAAATAATATCCCTTACCGTAGCAGGTTTGATTAACAAAAGGTGAAGGAAATTAATACAAAGGGTTATTCACCAACAGGCGGCAATCCGCTCCGTAAGGTTATTCCCACAATTTAATAGAATTTGAGTACAAAGAGTTATTCACCAAACAGGCGGCAATCCGCTCCGTAAGGTTATTCCCACAATTTAATAGAATTTGAGTACAAAGAGTTATTCACCAAACAGGCGGCAATCCGCTCCGTAAGGTTATTCTCAGAGATTAATAATGAATGAATACGAAAGGTTATTCACCAACATGCGGCAATCCACTCCGTAAGGTTATTCCCACAATTTAATACATGGAAATAAAAGGCACGTCTTATGAGTAAGGAAGAAACAATATTATTATCGAGAATCAAATAATGATAATCCCTTACCATAGTACGTTTGAATAATGGAAGATGAAAAAGATGGTATCCCTTACCTCAACACGTGACTGGATATTGATTTAAATGAGGTTGATTAACTTGAACAGTACACGTATACTTATAGATCTTCACAAATACTCAAGATGACTTAAGCACACTTAGAGAGAACTTTCACAAGAAGTATTTAGAGAGGGAAAGAAAGAACAAGTAAGGAAGTTTATGAAAAATCCTTAAGTTAAGGCTTCTATTTATAGCCAAAAATCTTATCATTCATTTAATCTAAACCATTCATTTAAAGATCATCTTTTAATCTACACCATCCATTTCAAATATTATATTATCTTTAATCTACACCATTCATTTCATATCACCTAATAATCACCTAACTTTATATTATAAACAAATCAATTTAATTATTCAACAATAATTCACACTTTAATCTACACCATTCATTTCATATCACCTAATAATCACCTAACTTTATATTATAAACAAATCAATTCAATTATTCAACAATAATTCACACTTTAATCTACACCATTCATTTCATATCACCTAATAATCACCTAACTTTATATTATAAACAAATAACTTTATCAATTCAATTATTATGACTAATTGTTATAAATACAGTATAGTTAGCTCTTAGATATCAAGTCAATAAATTAATGAAATACAACTGTTTAAATAACATCATAATAGAGATAACAATAATGTAAAATAAAGCATACGTTACTGTGTAATGACAATTATTAAATCAATAATGCAAAATACTGTGTAACAACAATTATTGAATTGATAATATAAAATATTATGCAGTGACAATTATCGATGAAATGATGCGTAACAGTTACGGTGTCAATTATCAGACCAATAATATGAGACACTATGCAATACCGTGTGTTACTGTAGAGTACCGTGTGCTACAGAAAATACCATAAACTACCGTATGCTACTATTCTTTTATCACCGGTATTTTAACAGTTCCGTTGACTATTTTTATTTAAAAAGGTTACTTCTGTCGTTTTCTATATCCGACAAATATTCCGTTGTGGGGTCCACTAATAATTTATTATTTCGGCGCCGTCGTACGGCACGAATATTCCCCGACCAAACGAATATTCCCCGACAAAGCGAATATTGTCCGACAAAATAAAATTTGCACATAACATCCTTAACTTTCAATTTTGTTAATTTAATCACTTACTGTTTTCAAAAAATATATATATGAAGAAAAATTAAATTTTGTATTTCATAAAATTCGGGGTCTTACAATATATGTCTACACATTTTCACCAATTAACTTAAAGAGGGTTAATTCACACATTTAATACCACCTAGGGTATATTCACCAACTCCCATGTAGTTAACTCTCTACAATCAAGTATACATATATATATTCAATATATTTATTTATTTACTAACACTTGACTTTAGCATTAGTTAAGGTTTTATTTTTATTACCACTTAGGGTTAACAACTAACCCAACAATGGTTAGTTCTCTGCAAACATAAATTCATAAATTTAGAGAATTGACCATCTTGATTGACTTGGTGATAAACAAGCTTGATTGACTATGTTTAAATGACATGTTGCTTGAATTGGTTTTTTTTTTTTGTAGGTGGAGTGAAACAATACATGAAGTGAAAACAAAGTAAGCTTTTACCCAACACTCCACCCCTTGTGGGACCTTATACCCGGCCCCACTTTCTTTTTTCTTTCGAATTTTCCTTTATTTTTATTAGCTATATATATATATATAATACTTGTAATTTCTTCCAACAATTAACCAATGTATGGTTATTTCTCTACAAACATGCAATCCATGGTTACTTACTAATTCTATCTTAGTAAATTATATACATACACAATTATATCTATAATAAACTTTCACCAATTAACCCATGTAGGGTTAATTCCCTTATAACAATTTACCTAGGGTGAATCCACTAACTCCATCTTAGTTAAGTCTCATCCATCATGTATATATATAATTATGTAACTACACATTTTGCTAACAACTAATTAATATATAGTTAAAGCATTAACTTATTTACCACATAGGGTTACTTAATTAACTCATCCATGATTAATTCTCATTATCACATTAATTCATCTAGCAATTAATCAATGTTTGGTTAATTTCCTCTCTTGCCTACCAACTATAATTATTCAATTAACCATACATTAGTTAATTATGTATACTCATCAATACTTAAAATATTTGGGCTCCACTTTAAATTATTACATTAACTCCATTGAGCTTCCACATTATTTTATTTGGACTCATTATATAACTTTCATTGGGCTCTTCATTTAAAGTGTTTGGGCTACCCAACACAACTCACACATCTCTAATAACTTGGGCTAATCTACTAGTCCTAATTAAATTATTTGGACTTTTCATTTATTGATAAATAAATATACCCATACATACCTATATAGCTCATCATTTATATTTATTTACCTTCCTATAGTAATTAACTTGGGTCATATTCATTCTTTACAACCATTGATAACATTATAATGCATTGGACTTACTCACTTATATTTATTGGACTACATTATTAATAACCACCTTTCCTGCAAATATTATTACAAGTTGGGCTTCTTACATAATTCTCTTGGGCTAGTCCACTAGTATATAATTAAATTATTTGGACTATTTATAATGTTTAATCCATAAATTTATTTGGACTTCTTTATAATTATCAATAAGACTTAAAACAATTAAAATATTGGGCTTGTTTTAATCCATTATTGGACTCTATACTATAACTTGATAATTAAGTTAATTACTTAATTAATTAACTCCTTATTATTGCCATCATTGGCAATCATTCTAACTTTTCTATAACTTTAACTCATAACTCATATAATCAACCTAATTAATTATATTTCATAACGTTCATTCTTGCTCCATATTTAAATTAATTAATTTATTAGTTTTGTTGAGTATTAATTTACTCATATTCTTATTTGGCTAAAAAGCATAACTTTAGGTATATATGTATCTATATAACCAGCTTCATTTCTTAATTAAATTTATTTTCTTAATAAATCTTCCACATGCATCATTATAATATTCTCACATAAACTCTTTCGTTAAACATCTTATCAATTTTTTAAAGGTATTATATTACCTTACATTTATTATACTTTCAAGTATACATATTACTCACTTATAGGTTTTAAATTTTATAATCTATATTTCTTACATTTAATCCTTAACAATTAGGTTTAAAATATTTACTCATTTTCTACACATCTCACTTCTCCGACTCTAGATTTTAAACCTTAACCTTAATTTGCATTCGATTATATATCTAAATCTCACAAATATCTAGGATATTACACTTTTAGTATACAAAATCTTGATCAATTTTGTTATGCATATGTTGTGTTTATTAAAATGTGTGAATGAATCTGGATGTGTATGTTTTGTAAAGGTGGAGGAGACCAAGTATGTGTTTGAGGCAAAAACTATTTAGATAATGGAAATTTCTGAAAAGATCTAAATCTTTACTCCTTTCTTTTATTATTGGTAAGCATTTTGTAAGATTTTCTCAAACAATATAAGAAACCCACAAATTGTAATTGAATTTTATAAGCATTTTGTAATTTTCAATAACAATATCAAAAACCCATAAATTATAATTCAATTTTGTTCACTAATTATTGATTTATATATGTTATGTTGATTACAGATTGTAAGTTTATGTGTTACCTTCCTTCTGTAATAGCCATTGCCACAATGTTGCTTGTAGTCAATAGGTTAGAGCCTTGTAGGTGTATGTTATGTTGATTACTGATTGTAGGTTTCTTAAAGTGAATTTGTTATTATAGAGTTGTATTGATAAGCATTGATGAACCTGGTGTGAATTGTTTTCTTCCGCTGTATAAAAGATTATTACACATTGGTTCATAGGATTATTATTTTTTTAAAGAAAAGTAAAAGTTATTTCTGACTAAATTTTTTGTAGGGAATAATTTATTTTCGATGAAAATTCCGTGGAAAACAACTTATTTTCGACGGAAATTTTGTCAAAAATAACATAATATTTTCATCAAAATTTTCGACAGAATTAATCCTAACCAACTTATTAACGACTGAATTTTCTGTCGGGAATAAACTTATTCCAACAGAATAAGGTTATTTTCGACGAAAAATAAGCTTTTTTCTTATATTGTCATGTGCTAAATTTTAATTTCCAATATATCAAAATAATGAGCTTACAATTACTCCTCTCAAGTTTTATACCCTAAAACTTGAGATTACATGTTATTTTAATCTCCATGACACAATTTTTTGCATGGACTCTTTCTCCCATAATACAATTTTTTTTTGCATGAAATATTAAAGGTGCAAAAACCCAAAGCATCAACAAATTTTTCTCTTCCTATTCAAAATAGGACACTTCTAAAGTAAAACTTCTATTATAAATAGATTTTTTTCCAAAATAATACTCCTATTAAAAATAGAACTCATTTTCATAAAAATAATCTTTTTCTGAATAGGATTCAAGTAGCATAGCAACAATCCTTGCATCGACTAGAATCCCTAAATATTTCAGCTTCATCTCTGAATAGGATTCGAGCAGTATCCCAACAATTCCTCCCTCGACTTGAATCCACAAAAATTTCAACTTCATCATTATTACCGTTGTCGTAGTCGTCATCGTCATCTGCAACATTTACATTATATGTGTCATCTATAACATCTGTATTATCTGCATCCTCCGCATTATCCGCATCATTTTTATCATTCGCATCTTCTATATCATCTTCGTCTTCATCATCATCTAGAGATGGCAACAGTGATCCTTAATAAGTAAAAAATCTATCGTTGATCAGCATCATCATGAACATTGAATTATGCTCGTTCAGTTTGCACTTTTTTTATTCTTCACACTAATACAACAATTAATTTTCTCTACTTTGGGTCCAATCAACTTAGCTCATGAGATACCATATGTTGGGAATTAAGTCACGCAAATTAAACAATATAAATAAATAAATAAGAAAATAATACAAGATTTAACCTGAAAAACCCTTAAAGAAAAAAATCACAAGGCAAACTCCAAATCTTTACTATATCAAAATAATGGGTTTACAATACTCCTCTCAAGTTTTATACCATAAAACTTGAAGTTACACAATATTTCAATCTTTACGACGCAACTTCTTACACAGACTAAAAGTTGTAAAATCCTCACTCCCATAATAATATAACTTTTTTGTACGAAATATAGAACCTTTAGAAACCCTCTATATCACATAAACACAAACTCACTTACACTCTCTCTCAACTCTTAAAATACTAAATGATTTTGGTTATACTACACTTCAACAATTAAATATAATACTCTATTTATAGAGTTCCCGCAAAAAAAAAAATCTATTTAAAACAAAACACTTCCAAAATAAAACTCTTGCTACAAATAGATTCATTTTTAAAATAATACTCCTATTAGAAAGTGGACTCCTCATTTCCATAAAAGTAATCATTTTCTAAATTGGATTCAAAGATTATCCCAACAATTCTTGCATCAACTCGAATCCCAAATATTTCAATTTCATCTCTAAATAGGATTAAAGGAGTATCCTAACAAAAAAATTGAAATATTTAAAATTTGTGTTTATATATATTGAATTATTGATCAAATTCAAGTGGTTGATGAAATAAACTATGGCCTTTAATAAACGTATTAATTTTATTTTATTTTTGCTAAATTTAAATTATATAAAAAGGAACCAAACTACAAAGGCAAAGGGGCATACCCTATAGCCAAACAATGGTTGAAACCAAAGCAACAAAACTTAGCAAAAGAAGACCCAAAGCAGAACTTAGCCTAAAACTTACCCAGAATATTACAATGACTAAGAGAGCCCATAATGGGTCAAAGAACACGAACCAAGGTAGCCTCAATACATTGACTAACAAATGCTATCTTCCATCTTTGAGCAAACTAAAACAACAGCACCTAGAACATAGTCAACCACAATAGCAGCAAAAGAACATAACAAACAGCAATAGAGCAGAACAGCCATAAGCAGCAACAGAAAGAACAGAACAACCCCAAGCAACAAGAACATTCAACCAAACCCCCGGATAGAGCAGCCACAAACAATAGTAGAATAGAAAAGAAGAATAAAAAGAAGCTGCTAACAACCATCATTAAATGAACTGCAGACAACAAATCTCAGAAGAAAAAAACATCTCAGAAGCTAATTACAAATCAAGGTGCCACATACCGTATTTAGTTTTAAAATTTTGAAATTTTGCGTAAAAGTAAAGTTTGCATTTGATAATATTTAATATTTTCCTAACAAGAGTTCTGATTGGCATGGCTTGGTTATGATGAGTTTTGGCATTCATTTCTTGCTAAATGAAGTAAACCATAGCAGCAAAACCCAGTTTAAGAAGGTCACTACAAACTTTGGATTTAGGACAAGTAGAGATAAATTTAACAAGGACGTCCCAGTCTCTATTGAACCCCCTCCACCCACATTGCCTCAATACTTGGATCAAAACCTGAAATAAGTAGCAACATTGAAAGAAAAGATGTGGAAAAGTCTCCATGGTAGCATGACAGAGAACACAGTTGGTGTTCAAATCAATACCATAGCCTAGCAATATGTCCTTTATACTCAAACCTTTGTAACAAGCAAGCCAAAGATTAAAGACATTCGAGGTGGTAGAATTCTATGCCAGATATGAGTATGCCAACTAACCGGTTGGTTCCTTCTTCAGATAGTTTCCTAGACTGTAGTAACTTTAATATCAGTAACTAGGATGTTGTCCCAAAGAATCTGATCAGAGACATTAGAATTACAAGTCCGGGAGAAGTCAAAGGAGTTTCTAAAATATCTAACCACGCTGTGGTTTGAAACAGGAAGCTGCCAAATGGAATTCTTGATAATACTGGATACCTGTACTGAAGGCCCAAGACCAGAAAACACAATTATGCTTGAGTGATCAGAATCAGCCAACAGATTGGACGAGAGTCAGGGATCAAACCATAGACTAGTAAAATAACCATTACCAATTATGTACTTCAGGTGGTGAATTGCATATTACCGAGCTTTGAGGACCTTTCTCTATATCCATGAGCAGTCATTAGGAATAGACATACTCCAGAATTGTTTATTTTTTAGGTTGAATGTTTTGACCCATGCTGCCCATAGAGAAGAGGAATTTGGGTTAATAACATGCAAGAGTTTCACGATAATTTGGGCTTGGTTCCATTCTTCTAATCCCTTGATATCAGTGGCGGAAGGAGAGGGGGGCGGGAGGGGTCAACTGACCCCGGTAACTCCGGCACTTCAGGCTAAACGTCTTCTTTTTTGACCCCGGTAACTCCGGCGCTCAAGGCTAAACGTCTTCTTTCTTATATATTTGTTTCAAATTTATTGTTCAAGATTTAACATAATTTAAACATTATATTTAATTATTATTTTAATAATATTTATAAACAAGTAATGGTTATGAGTTGTTGACCACATATATACACAATTCATTTATAATAAATTCTACAGTTGTGATTGGAAAAAAAAATACCATCAGCCGATTATGTTGCCTAAGACATATTTCCTACCACCACATAGTTTTGTAATATACAGGTATTTTATCAAAATATTGTCTTACAATAGAAGAGTTGTATTTTTAAATTGTGATTATTATATTTTATAATAAATAATATAAGATGTGGAGGGGTGTGTGTGTGTGTGTGTATATATATATATATATATATATATGTGTGTGTGTGTGTGTGTGTGTGTGTGCGTGTGTGTGTGTGTGTATGTGTGTGTGTGTGTATATATATATATATATATATATATATATATATATATATATATGTGTGTGTGTGTGTGTGTGTGTGTGTGTGTGTATGTGTGTGTGTGTGTGTGTGTGTGTGTGTGTGTATACTCCGCAGAGATATACCACTGCCTCTATTACTGCATTATTAGTCGTTAACCAAAGTGCTACTTATTTTTGAGATGTGTGACTTGATCTGTTTTGATTTTTATTTTTTATAACTACTTTCTTGATACGCGACAGAAGAATTCATATGTAAAATGATACATTCCTTTTGTGACAGTATAAAAGGCTCATAATTTTAGATTAGCTAAATTTGGAATATTATCTCTCAATCAAATGGAATTGTTTGACAAAATGTAATAGACTCAGTTTGGTACAGCCAGAGAAAATTCTAACCAAGAGATCAATGGTAGAGCTGCTTAGTACGCTTTATATGTGCTATATTGCTTTTTAGTGCACATTAAATGTGCTATGAAAAATCAAATGGATGGGTTGATCATGCCTTGATCCAAGTGATTCGTTCTCTAAATTTGACAAAAATAAGTTACTCCATCTTGCTGAACTTTATCCAAAAGATTTCTCAGTGACTGATCACATGATACTTGGAGATCAACTTGTTAATTACATTTATGATATGCAATGGGATAATCAATTTTTTGGGATCAAAGGTTTAGACAGTCTTTCTAAGAAGGTGATTGAAACAAGAAGAAATTTGACTTTTACATTGGTATATCGATTGATCGAGTTGACTTTGATTTTACCAGTTGCAACTGCTACTGTTGAAAGAGTATTCTCTGCGATGAAAATTATCAAGACTAACTTGCGTAATAAAATAGGAGACGAATGAATGAATGACAGTCTGATAGTTTATATTGAGAAATGTATTTTTTTAATAATTGAAAACGAACAAATTTTGAGACGTTTTCAAACTATGCAGAGTCGCAGAATACAGTTATCTGCTCTCAATCGTACAGCCGAAAAAAGCAGTTCAAGCATCAATAAATAATTTTTTTTACTGAGAGATTTTGACCCCCCTATAATTTGGTCCTGGTTCTGCCACTGCTTGATAGCCAGACCTCCTTCATTATATGGCATTATAACTTGGTCATGCTTATAATTATAATGGTTAAATTGTGATTGATTGATTAACTTGAACCGTTAAATTATTCTTCATTATTAGAGTCTAGAGATCATATGAATGAAACTATGGCGAACTATGACGACACAGGCAAATACTACAATACAACTATACAAGCCTCTAATTATGCACGAAGTGATATATATATATATATATATATATCGATCAAATTCAAGTGGTTAATGAATTAAACTATGGCCCTTAATAATGGTATTAACTTGGTTGTGCTTATAATTTATAATGTTTAAATTTTGATCGATGGATTAACTTGAACCGTTAAATTATTCTTCAATATTAAGAGATCATATGAATGAAACTATGACCACAGGCAAATACTACAAGCCTTCAATTATGCAAGTAATATAAATTCCGACATAATTGGGACAACTTGAAGGTGACATATCAACAAGCCTGGAATTGCCAACCATTACGCGTTAAATACACGCACACACACAAAAGGTAATTAGCTTAATCAGTCTTATATATCTTTGCTTGTCTAACTTGTAATTTGCCAAATTTGAGGAAATTATGGTCAGCAACCATTGCCACGGTGTCGTTTTTGCCACAATGATCCAAATTTACTCTAAAAGTATGATCAATCTAGGTGTAATATTTGTTATAAAAAAGAATATATTTTTAGTTATAAACATGATTATATTTTGTTTGTTATCACTACGTGTCTGTCTCTTATTATTAAGTTAATTTTTCTTTTCTCTCATCAAATGATGGAAAAGACATAAATTGTTTATATTATTTCAAAATAAATATATATTTTGTGAATGTTATATACTTATTTTAACAATAATTCACACTTTAAAAGATACTTATTATTTTGATTATGTCAACTTTGTTCCAATAAAATTAGTCCCCAAAATATAAATTGTAAAATAATTAAAATTTGAATGATAAATGGTGATTTGGGTTAGATGTTTGAGGGCTACAGCGAACTATAAATTCTGGAAATTAATTGGACGAGGGGAATTCATCATCTAGATAACCCCACAAGGGCCCTTAGCCTTGAATGTGAAACACGTGGTTCCAACTTTTAATGAATACATTGTAGCCTACCATTATTAATTCAAAGTGATGCCAAAAGATTAAAGTTGCATAAACATAAAAATGAAGTTTTCTCTTAATTAAATGGGAAATTATTTAATAATAAATAATTGTTATAAATGCTATTCTACTAAAGTGATTTTATATTGTTTATATAAAAATTTAAAAATGCAAAATGAAGTAAATTTTTTACCAGTATAACTAGTGGCTGGAATGTTATGGTCACTGTTACTAGCGATTGGTTAAATTAGGCCAAGACATATTTTTGCTCTAACCGTTAGGAGTAGCAGTTGCAATATTTCAACTTCTAGTAAGATCAATTTACTAAAATAGTGTTCATAATAATCGTTTATTATAAATCATTCTCCTAATTAAATATAAAGTAACTCTAGATGTAAATATTGACAATGAGAATATTAACAAAATGAAAATGTTAAAAGATGGTCTCAAAGCTTATATTATATGAATTGCCACATGTGGTAAGAAACTAGTTGATCCATAGTCATAAACTCAAAGGAGACCTTTAGTTTTAGTTTTATTTATTTATTTATTTATTTATTTATTCTGACTGCCCTTTTTCTTTATTTAAAGAAATATAAATTAATTGATGAAGAATTATAAAAACCCAACCCTCTCTACTTTTCTATACCATCATTCACATTTTTCTAGCCAACCACTAGACCTCATGGAAGAACAAATCAACCTTGAGAGTGTAGCTAAAGATTACTTTTCCTCCTCTTCCACCATCTCCTCCTCTTCTACCACCTCCTCCTCCTCTTCCACCATTACCTTTTCAACAAATCCCGACCGCCTAAACTCATCTTCCACCACCACCGCCACTTCCTCCTCCACCCTTTTAGCGGTGACTTCAATAAAGCGTAAAAATGGCTCGAAAAGAGCAACTCAAGAGCCAAGAAATGCCAATGAGCTTAACAAGCGGTGCAAGAAACGGGGCGGTGGTGGTGGCAGTGGCGGTAAGCACCCGACGTACCGCGGAGTACGAATACGCAGTTGGGGCAAATGGGTATCCGAAATTCGAGAGCCAAAGAAAAAATCAAGAATATGGCTCGGGACGTTTCCCACGGCTGAAATGGCGGCTCGAGCCCATGATGTAGCCTCTTTAGCCATCAAAGGCCACTCGGCTTATCTCAACTTTCCAAATTTGGCTCATGAGCTTCCGAGGCCAGCCTCCACCTCGCCTAAGGACATACAAGTGGCTGCTGCCAAGGCTGCGGCCCCTCTATCTTGTGAGCAAACGCGTGGCAGAGATGAAGCCGACTTATGTCAAGTCAAGCTGAGCCCAGCCGTACTCCCAGATTTTCATTCATCAACAAATTTGTCCTTGCTAAATAGCCAAGAATCATTGGATTCTCCATCAACAGATAATGATGATACTGATGATATGATATTTGACCTACCAGATCTTTCTATGGACGGCATATATCGATTTGATGGATATTTATCATATGCTTCGCAGCTGGCTGGAGCCGATATAGGATTCCGGCTTGAGGAGCCATTTATATGGGAGCACTAGTAGCTAGTTACTGAATTATTAATATAGCCAAAAACACTAACTTGTATATATTCATCTCAAATGGTGACAAAAGATGGATAGCTAAATGTGGAAAGTCATGTGCATATCTATTAATTTTTAGAGTAATTTGGTACAGCTTTTTTTAATTTACAGCTAGAAAAATGGGAGTGGAATTACATTTTTTCTTCTGTTCTTGCAGGCCTGCTCCCCCTTGTGATAGTGGGCATGAAATGTACATAAAATAAAACTTTTTACTTTGTACAAATGTGTATTGTATCAAGATCCACGTCAAGTTTTATCTTGTTCCTTTTTTAAGAGGGAATCATGAGATTTTGACTATTATATATATATATATATATTAATTAGTGTCCATTTCATAAAATAAAATTACGTGTACCTTGTAAATTTTGATGTCACTAAAATTTTGATAAAATTAAAGATGCTCATCTGTTGAAATGATTATGTATATATAGATAGATGTCTTCTTCCTTCCTTTTTCTTTTTCCCTTCTTCATTATTCTTCAAGTGTGCACCGGATAATTAACCCTTATTATTATCCCAAAGTATTTGTGCAGAGCTTCAACGCTTCAAAAGTATTTACTCTACTACGGTATATATAGATAGATGTCTTCTTTCTTCCTTTTTACTTTTTCCCTTCTTCATTATTCTTCAAGTGTGCACCGGATAATTAACCCTTATTATCATCCCAAAGCGTTTGTGCAGAGCTTCAACGCTTCAAAAGTATCTACTCTACTATGTCATGAAATAAAATTATTACATGTAATTATATATGAAAATGGCTTATGAGAAAGTAACTAGACTCAATCATTAATCCATGGATAAGTCTAAGTACACAAATTTTGTGCACAAACTCAAATATAAATTTGTATTCAAATCATTAAAAAGTAAAATTTGACACAAAAATTCTATTTTGACAAAATTCAAAACTTCTTTGGATTGATCTTGATTTGTTATATATAGCGCACTTATAGTAAAGTAATGCTTGCATATATAGTAGGTATTTTTTCCTCTTTTGGTTACCAAAGCATTAAGAAATATATAGTCCATATAAGGAGACATACATCATAATGGAAGACTATATATAGCCTTTGATACTTTTCTTCTGCTAAATGATTGAAAAATAAACTCAGCCTATCCAAAGAAGGTTTTTAGCATCTTCTAACAAAAGTAGAAATAACTCAGGTGTCTTTAATTTAAAAGAAAAAGACTCTCTCTCTCTCTCTCTCAATATATATATATCTGTGTGTGTGTGTGTGTGGGAAAAGGTAAAATAAGACAATATTTAATAAGTCTACTTAATAAAACAATGCACTTTTGTATAAAATTTATAATTAATTTTTTTCTAAAACCGTGGGGTGGGGGGGGGGGGGGGGGGGGAGAGAGAGAGAGAGAGAGAGAATAAGACAATATTTGATGGGAATTGATATTTCCACAAAGGAAATTGATATTTCTACAAGGTCTCACTCACATAAGATGGGCCCCACTTATTATTCATGTGAGGAGAGCCTTGTGGAAATATCAATTTCCCTTGTGGAAATATCAATTCCCTATTTGATAAGGCTATTTAATAAAGCAATGCACTTTTGTATAAAATTTATAATTAATTTTTTTCTAAAACCTCAAAATGAAAATTTTAAACCTAAGTAGTAAAACTACTGTTGGGATCAGAATATTTGGACTGAGGTTTGGGCTGGTCTGTGTTGTTTTGTTGGGTTAGACTTTCATTTTAATACTTTTGTTCTTTTATGGGGCGGGTAAGGGAGCCTCATGGGAGTTGGGCTTTTTAACTGTTGGGTCATGCACGGTTAGGGGCTCTTAGTCCTACACATTTTTCGATATTTTTACACTTATATAAATAGAGACTTGCATGGAAGTGGAGGGATACATTATTATTTCTAGACCGACTTTACTGTCTTTTAGATACAGAACCATCATTTTTCAGCAAACGGGCTCTCTATTGTTCTTGGAAAAGATTACAAACACGACTATCATACTAGTGAAATTATCCTTTTTCCCGTGTTTTTTTTTCTATTGGGTTTCCACGTAAATTCTTGTGTTCTTGTAATATTTTCTCCTGTTTTATTGGTGTTTGCCGTTGAATTTTTCTTGTTGTTTCGTGATTTTCATCAAGTGATAAAATTTAGCGTTAACATTGGCGCTAGAAAGAGGGCTTTGGTTCTGTTTTAAAATCACCGCGTGAGTAAAGCATAGCAACAGATTGGTTATGGAGCATCAAGGTGATCGGGCGGAGAAGACTGGTTCTTCAGCACCTTCTATAACGAGGGGTTCGGTTAGGGATAGAATGGGTCCATCTGCTCACAGAGGAGGTTCGACAGTGCCACACTCCAACTCGGTCCGGCGACAGTTGTTCCCCTCTATTTCTCCAAGCTTGGTCCATGATAGGGAAACGAACCGTCAATCTTCTGTCCGAGAGCTTGCGGCCGACGAGAGGGAGTCTTACGATCAGAGGGACTCTATTAAGAGACAGAGAATACAGACGGTAGAAGGGGCTATGCGATCTCTCCGACATCAGCAGGAAAAGTAGGTTGTTCTACTGGAAGAGCTGAAGGAGGATGAGAAGCCTCAGGACACAGTTCAAGGATATGGGATACAGACGCCTCGGAGTAGGGAAGGTCGAGGATGGGTGAATTACCCACCCTCATCACCATTGGTAGATAGAGTCGGGGGTAGCTACGGCCCTCCGAAACCATATTCGGAGCGAGCAGATAAGGGCCCAACCACTTCTCAGGATAGGGGGTCGACTTACTCAGATCGGTGGACGCGCTCCCTATCCCCACGGTGGAGACGTAACCAAAAGGACGATCGTGTAGCTCGGAGCCCGAGAAGGGGGTCAAGATATCAGCCTGACGATCGTGTAACTCGGAGCCCGAGAAGGGGGTCAGGGTATCAGCATGACGATCGTGTAGCTCGGAGTCCGAGAAGGGGGTGGGTCAGGGTATCAGCCTGACGATCGGGTGGCTCGGAGTCCAAGGAGGGGTTTAGAAGATACATCTGATTGTCGGGAAATACGAAGTCCTGGAAAAGGCTCAGGGGTTGAACTTGACTCTCGGAAAGCCAGTGATGATGATTTACTTAGAAAAAGAATGGCAGACCTGGAACGATAGTTAGCTGAAGTTAAGGCGGGAGCTAAGCCCGTAGACACCAATTCTCCATTCTCAGCTTCGATTAACATGGAAAAGGCTTACCCGAAGTTGAAGTTGCCGCCATTGAAATCTTTTGATGGTACCGGTGATCCCTACGACCATACGAATTCCTATGAAATTATAATGGGGTATTACAACCACTCTGATGCGGGGATGTGCAAGATCTTCCTAACCACTTAAAAAAAGACAACTAAGCAGTAGATTGTATCTTTGCCATCAGGAAGTGTTAATTCATGGAAAGAGTTATGCGACAAGTTTCATGACTGGTTCGGGAGTAATAAAAAGAGGGAGAAATTAATAGCATCGCTGATGCAAATTAAACAAAGGGGAGACGAAACCCTAAACCAATATGTACAGCGGTTCAGGGAGGCTGCAGGGGCAGTGGTTAACCTGGATATGACCCAGGCGTTGGGATTCTTTACTTCGGGGTTGGACATTGGCAAATCAAAGAAGTTGATGAAGGACATCATGTTCAAACCGCCGAAGGATCTGGCTGATGCTTATGAGCGAGCAGAGAATTTTATTGCAATTGAAGAAGCAATGGCTACTTTGACAAAGAATCAGAAGGGGACTGACCAGTACAAACCAAGGGAAGGGAAATCTGATGTGCTGGATAGGCTTGGCCCGAAGGGAAGTAATCAAGAAAATCGACCACCCACCCAGCCCAAATTTGAACAGAAGACATACACTCCTCTGAATGTCGATCGGGTGCAGATATTGAATGAAATCAGAGGTACACAACTTTTTGAACCACCCCGAACGAGGAGGGGTTATCGGGGATTCTCGAATTAATTTTGTGAGTATCATCAGTCGAGAGGACGTGATGCAGAAAGATGTCACGACTTGAAGGAGCTGATTGAGAAAATGTGCAGAGCGGGCGATTATTGCACTTTGTCGCTGGGCGGACAGTCCCTCAAAGAGGACGACCCCAAAGGGACGATCAGAATAAGGCTGGTACAAATCAGCCGAGGCCAGTTATTGATGTCATCAGTGGAGAGGTACCTAGAAACCAGGCGGGAAAGCGCCGAAGATCCACTTCGGAGATTGTAATGGCTTTGGTAGAACAGTCGGCCAAACCAGAACGGCTTTATCCAGGGACGGTCATCTCGTTTTCTGATGAGGATTACCCAGCTGATCCTGTGGAACCACACGAAGGGGCCTTGGTGATAACTTTCCAAGTAGGACCTGTGGATATGAAGAGGATAATGGTCGATAACAGATCTTCTGTTGATGTGTTATACAGTCATGCTTATCACGCATGGATTTGGAAGGGATCAGGCTGGAAGTGGGACAAGAATCACCATTATACGGGTTTGGGAATGAAGTCGTGCCTGTAATCGGGACAGTGGAGTTACCAATGGTGTTCGGAAACACTCCTAAACAAGTGAAGATCAACGTCAAGTTCTTTGTAGTGCAGGTGGACTCAGCTTATAATATTATTCTTACAAGAACGACACTATCAACACTTCAGGCAGTCACCTCGATTGCCCACTTTAAGATGAAGTTTCCTACCTCCCACGGGGTCGGAGAAGTAAAAGGCGATCTTGACATTCCGAGGAGGTGTTATCGGCACACTCTGACGGCACCACTAGTCGGGGTCAGCAAGATGAAACAGACTTTGACAGTGGATATTGAACCTTTTACCGAGAAAGTTAATGACCCGTTGGCATCCCCTGCTGAAGAGACCGAGGATGTAGAACTCATTCCGGGAAATACCGAGAAGTTGGTTAAGATAGGAGCCAGGTTAAAAGATACTTCGAAGAAAGGGTTAACAGAGCTACTTAGAACTTATGTTGATATCTTCGCCTGGACGCCTCGAGATATACTGGGGATGGCAGAAGACGTGGTTGTCCATAGGCTATCTGTTGATCCCGAGAAAAAACCTGTCTTCCAGTAGAGACGGATATTTGCTCCCGAACGACAGAAGATCATTGATAAAGAAGTAGGAAAGCTACTGGACGTTGGTATTTGTTAGAGTTTATGCCCTATAGGCTAATTATTTGATGTAATTGCTTAACATTTTTGATATTATATTTGATTGAATAAATAGATTATTTTATTATGATTTCATTTACTGCGTTATATAAATGTTAACATAATAAAAGCCCTTAGAATAATGATACGAATTATATAGCTTTAAGTATGTGACTTAAACTTGAGATTATATAATTATAATTAGTATCATTGCTCTTAAATGTCCCTAGTCGAGTATCATTGTTAATGGGACAACAATGATGCATTGAGACTAGTATGTGGATTAACTGATGGCCAAATCTCATTGGTCATAAATATATGAGATATTTGAGTCAATGCATAGGTACATGTTAGAGAACAATGTACTGGACTAACCCACCATGAGAATTCTATATGGAGCATTATGCAAAGTGTCATAAGAAATTCTTATAGTGACAATGATGTAATGATCCTCCGACCTGAAGTCACTATATTATTAGACGAGAATTTGTGTACTTTGATATCATCAAATGTCACCTTTAATAGGGTGGACAATAAAGGTGATTATTGGGTACATCATGAATCGTGTGAGGAATATGAGAGATCTAGATGGAATTTAACCCTCCTATATATTAGGGGTGATATCCATAGGCCTCTTGATTGAGTTGGACTATGAAATGCATGGTCATGCTCAAATATTGATTTGTTTCATATAGTCTACTCATTGATCAAGAAAACTCAGATTAAATTATGAAGAGTATGACACATTCCTTGCCTCGAGTTTAATCTAGGATATAAGGTTAAAAGGATTAAATTACATTGAAACATTGGTCACAAAAAGGTTGTATCGAATCACCGATCTTATTATTATTTGGGTAGCAGTGATGCATTACTAGATGTCGCTCACTGTTTATAATTTTATAATATGATTTTAAAATTATTGCCAACATAATAATAACCTATAGGGTCACACACATAGAACGCATTTAAAAATGAATTAATTTAAATTGTAAGTATTTAAATATGTCAATATGATTGATAGTATTTAAAATTACGAATTTAAATTAATAGGATAATTTATATATATGTATATTAATTAAGTTAGACTTAATTAAGATATAATATATATAAATTCAGATTTTATTTTTCTAATTAAATTAAGTTTTGGTTAATTCCTATTAACTACTATATATATGATATATCAGTAGTCTTAATCACGTAAGGAAAAACTAAAAACCCTAGCCGCTTTTAGAAAGAGGCTAGAGAGAAAAATAATTTGGAAATCCTGATCTTGGTGGCTAGTACCGCGGTTCCTTTTGCTGCAGATCGTGGGACGATTCGCGGAGCGTTCGTGTGGATACCGTAGAGACGCAGTTGCTGGATTGCGTTGAAGATTCGAAGCCGTTCCAGAATTCCATCGTCTTCTATCCATCTCGGATATTCGGTAAAATAATCTAAACCTCTGATTAATCTGTTTTCGCATGGATCATGTCTTAGGGTTTCGAGAAAATTTTAAATTCCGCTGCTTTCACTGTGTCGAAACCCTAACAGTATTATCGAAGAAATTGAATACCTGGAGTAGCTTGCTAATGTTGTATTGGTCCGCAAACAGAATGGAAAGTGGAGAGTCTGCATTGACTACACGGACCTAAATAAAGCTTGCCCGAAGGATTTCTATCCTCTACTACACATCGACCAATTGATTGATGCAACTTCAGGGAATGTCATACTGAGCTTTTTGGATGCTTTTTCGGGATACAATCAGATTTTGATGGATAGAGAAAATATCCCGAAGACCTCTTTTATCACTCATCGGGCTATTTACGCCTATAACCGAATGACGTTCGGACTCATTAATGCTGGAGCGACTTACCAGAGAATGATGAATAAAGTGTTCCGAAAGCAAATTGGCCGAAACATGGAGATGTATGTTGATGACATGATTGTTAGAAGTATGAGGCCGCATGACCATTTGGATGATTTAAAGGAATGCTTTCGGACAGTTCGCCACTACCATATGTGGCTCAATCCTACCAAATGTATTTTTGGGCTTAGAACGGGCAAATTTTTGGGGTACCTGGTTAGTAAGAGGGGAATAGAGGCCAATCCAGAGAAGATCAAGGCGGTCATCGACATGAAATCGCCGAAAACCTTTAAAGACGTACAAAGACTAACAGGTCGGATAACAGTTCTTCGAAGGTTCATGTCTCGATCGGCAGAAAGGTGTCTGTCGTTCTTTGATACATTGAAAGGGTCCAAAAACGAGAAGTCCTTTCATTGGACTTCAGAGTGCGAGGATGCGTTCCAAGGCATTAAAAAATATCTATCATCGGCTCCGTTGCTGCAAAAACCCTTGCCTAAGGAGTTACTTTATTTGTACTTAGCCGTGAGCTCCCTGGCGGTCGGAGCAGTGTTGGTTCGGGAAGAAGGGGGTAGACAGAATCCGGTTTACTACGTAAGTCATGCTTTGAGGGATGCTGAAACAAGGTACCCCAACCTGGAGAAGTGTGTATATTCTCTGATGGTAGCCAGCAGAAAGCTACGACACTACTTTCAAGGTCGGGTGGTGGTTGTCTATATTGACCAACCGTTGAAGAAAATTCTGCACAAGCCTGATTCGTCGGGAAGGATGGTAGCATGGTTGAGTCAGTTTACATTGGATTATCGTCCTCGGACAGCAATAAAAGGCCAAGCCTTGGCTGACTTTGTGGTGGAATGCATGTTTTCGGATGAAGACCCCGTTAACTGTTTGGGGTCGGAAGTTACACTGATCGCTGGGGGGCAACCAGCCTCATCTTTCTCTTGGGCTTTATGCGTGGACGGATCGTCTACGGCGGATTCAAGTGGGGCTGGTGTAATTTTTACTAGTCCTGAAGGTTTCAATGTTCAACAGGTTATCCGGTTCAGGTTTAAAGCAACCAACAATGAGGCAGAATATGAAGCTATCTTGGCAGGCCTGAGGTTGGCTCATAGTTTAGAAGTGAAAAACTTAATAATTCTTAGTAATTCACAGCTGGTGATCAAACAGAGTCAAGGAGAGTACGAAGCTCGCGGAGATCGAATGACGAAATACCTGTCCGAGGTGAAGAACATTCTGCACTATTTTGATTCATACTCGTTACAGAACATTGATCGAAATGACAATACTATGGTTGATGCTTTATCAAAGTTTGCCACTACTCCGAGCGAGTCTTTGTTGGGGTCGGTATATGTAGAGGAGTTGATTGAACCCAGTATTGTGAGAAAGGAAGTTAAGTGTGTTGAAAGATCCAACTGTTGGTTAACACCGTACTTGGATTATTTAGCTGATGAAAAGTTACCAACCGATAAGATCTTGGCAAAGAAGATAAGGTACAGAAGTGCCTATTTCTGCCTGATTGATGGAGATCTGTTCCGGCGAGCTTATTCGGGTCCTATGGCAAAGTGTCTTATTCCCTCGGAGGCCTCATATGCTCTTCGGGAGGTCCACAAGGGTATTTGTGGGGACTATATGGGGGCAAAGTCTTTAGCATATAAGTTGATTCGACAAGGATATTATTGGTCGACGATGTTTCGGGAAGCGAAGGAATTTGTGCAGAGGTGTCTGAAGTGTCAATTGAATAGTTCTATTGCACATCGGCCGCCCGAAGAATTGCCTTCAGTACTATCTCCAATATCCTTCGCCATTTGGGGGGTTGATTTGGTGGGACCAATGCCGAAAGCTAGGGGTCAGTTTACTTGCATGATTGTTGCAATCGACTATATGACAAAGTGGGTTGAAGCAAAACCTCTTCGGCGAATAACTGAGCAAGATTGTATTCATTTTTTGAAGGAGAATGTTGTCTTCAGGTTCGGGATTCCGATTATCCCGGTGTCTGATAATGGTTTGCAGTTCGTCGGTGCTGAGTTTGAAAAAATTTCTTGAAGACCTGGGGATACAACATCGGAGGGCTTCAGTTGCTCATCCCCAGGCCAATGGACAGGTTGAAGTGACCAATAGAACTTTACTGAACGGAATCAAGAGAAGGCTCAATGTTGCTAAGGGGAGATGGCCCGAAGAACTTCCCAGTGTTTTATGGGCTTATCGAACGACTCTTAGGACCACGACGGGTGACTCTCCTTTTCGACTTGCATATGGAACTGAGGCCTTGATTCTGGTAGAGGTCGGTTCTCCGTCTTTTTGGGTGATTAATTTCAATGAATTATATAATGATCAGGGACTTCGACTCAATCTGGATCTGTTGGATGAAACTCGGGATGCTGCAATACTGAAGTTGGCATCATATCAACAAAAATCAGCAAGACATTATAATCGGAAGGTTACACTTAGACGTTTTGAGGTCGGAGATTTGGTCCTTCGGGAGGCTGAAGCATCTACACCGTTGAACACGGGCAAGTTGATGTCAAATTGGGAAGGACCGTATGAGGTAATCGAAGTTATGAAATATGGGACATATCGTCTTCGGGATATGTCTACGTCAGATTTGAAGAACTTTTGGCATGCAACTAGATTGAGGAAGTACTTCCAGTAGTTAGTTGGGATGTTTTACTTTATTTATACTTGTTGGATTTTGTGGAAGTTTTAGTACTTATTATATGTTTGCACAAGAAATTTATAAAGTTCTGAATTTCATTCATAATAGATGCGATTTACATTCGGAAAAAAAAAATGGTGGTTAAGTGTTGTCCTCGGGAGCATCAGAGTCGGAGAAAACCGCAGGATCCACACCGGCTTTTGTTGCCTTTGCTATGGCTGCTTGGAATCCTTTGTTGAATTGTTCTATTATCTCCTCTAGCAATTCGGGGGAAACTCTGTACTCCTCGAGGATTTGATAGCGTAGTTCGAGGGTCCCAAGGCGAGCTTGTTCCCTCAGGATTTCGTTGGCGTTTTGTTGGCATTGGATGTCTGAGGATAGTTGGGTGTTCTGTTCTTTCAGTTGGGCGAGTTCTTCAGTTTGTTGCTGAGCTCTCTTCAACGTTTCGGAGTTCTCGATCTGAAATCGGGAAATCTCCTCGGTCCTTTGATTGTTTATATCAACTATGTCCTCGAATTGTTGTTGGAGATTTTTGTTTGAGGTTTTGAGGCTCAGGTTATCCTGGGTTAGCTGCTTATTCTTCTTCTTTAGAGCCTTGTATTTGGACTTCATCCTCTTCGCCCTTGTATCACTGTTTCCCGGTCTCGATTCTCGACCAAGAAGACGACTGAAGGTAGCCAATGCCTGGAAAGAATTTTTTTTAGAGTAGTGATCAGAACCATGAAAACTTTTAAAGTAATTTGAAAAGAAAGTAAATCTTACTCGGCCTTGATGGATTGCGGCGGCAAAGATAAGCTCACGATCGGTGTAGTCGTGGAATATTTCGTTATCGGCTCGAAAGTTGAAGCTGTTGTAAGCCGAGAAAGGGAGTTGATTGTCGGCCTCTTTGGGAAGAAGGTAGGGAAGGCTTGGGATGAACTGGTGGTGGTACTCGGTTGTCGGGAGGGATGTTCAGCCGGGAAGGGATCAATTTCAGGTAAGGGATCTTCCGGAGGTTCTGATTGGTCATCAATCGGTCGTTTACCGGCCGACTTACTGGTTTGTCCTGGTGTTTGTTGTGGGTGTTGGTCCGGTGTTTTTTCTTTATTCGGTTCGGGGGTTGTTTGTTGGGTTGGTTCAGGAGTTGGTGTTTTGGGTTGATCAGGCGTTTGGTGAGCCTTCATCTGGGTGGATCTAGGTGGGTCTGTTTGGAATGAGGGTTTTGGTTTTTTGGCCTTCATGTGTTTTCTGAGTTCCGATTCGGACATCTCAAAAACACTTCTCTTTTTGGATATTTCCGGGCCTTTTTCTTTTGGGGCCTCCGATAAAGGATCGGTCGTGGCTGTTGAACGGCATGTCCCCGTTTGAGTGCCTAGAGGGTTGATTGAAGAGGAGGGGTTAATATTCGTGGCCTGGGAGATAGATTTTGTGAGGTGCAGGGCTTGTTTGTCTCCCTGGGCCAGATGGTTTTCTCCCGAAGTTGCCGAGGAATTAGAGGTTCTCGGTCTTCGGATCAAGGGTTCGGCTGGAGGGTCGGATTCTTCCGAAGAGGTTGGAGAGGATATGAAGATGGGTCCCTCCTGGGATTGTCCTTGGGAAATCGGAGGTTGACCCGCGATGTTCTCTTCTGAGCTACGGAAAAGCACTACTGCACAGAAAATGGATAAAGATTAAGACAGGTAAATTGAGATGAAGTTAATATCTTCGGATGGTTCAAGTACTTACTTCCGTGGTCGAAGAGCCAGTCGGTATTATTGAGGAGGTTGGTAGACCATAGGGTAGTCGGCATTGTGGACAGAAGCTTCTCGAGGTCGGCCTCTCGGACGTCCTCGATGTGGTCGAAGCCTAGAGACGATTTGTTCGGCTCCCTCCATGGTTGCAGCAGTATACTGTCAGTTCCTCGGAGGAAGAACCAGGACGAATGCAATCCTTTGTTACTGGATGGAGTTGTCATCCAAACCTTTCTATTGGCATATCGGGTCAAAACCTTGAAACCCTTTTCCTTCGAATTGATAAGCTTGAAGTAGCTTAGAAACAAATCTAAGGCTGGTACTATATTCTGTTCTTTGCAGTGGGCAATAAAACAGATTAGGTGGATGTAAGGTTAGGGACTAATTGGGAGAACTCGATTCCCATAAACCCTAGAAATTCGGTAATGAAGGGGTGAAGGGGGAATCAGACGCCATGTTTAAGGGTCCAAGTAGGGACCCCTATCCAGCCTCCCTCGAATTGTCAGTACATTTTTTTGTGGGATTTAGGAACTCGGAGTTCATATTGAAGGGGAATCTGGTAGTCTACGCGGATTGAGTCAAGTTGAGTCGAGGTTATGGAGGAGGGAGTGTTTGCTGTCGGAACATCCTTATAGTTTTTACGGATGGTGTTTTCTCTCTCTCTGTTGAACGAAGATGGCTGATTGTTTGGGGCTTGGGACGAAGAAGCATGACCTTGGGCTGTCATGGGTTCTAAAGAGATGGTAGTTATGGGACTTTTTTGTTTTCGAAGACAAAGAAGACAGAAAAGTCAAAAATTGCAGAAAGAGAGTTGTGCGTCAAAAAGGAGATTTCTGGGGTTTTTATTGGTGAGGAAGGGACGCGCGAAGTTCAACAGGCGGCGATTTTTGGGGAACGTAATGGGGTAATGATAGCTGTGTGTCAGACGAAGAGGTTAAGGACTGTTTGGGTGCGACCAGTAACGAGGGAAAGGAGGACGTGTGAATTACTCTCCTATTTAAAGCCTTTAAAATAGGAGAGTGGGGGCAATGTTGGGATCAGAATATTTGGACTGAGGTTTGGGCTGGTCTGTGTTGTTTTGTTGGGCTGGGCTTTCATTTTAATACTTTGGTTCTTTTATAAGCCGGGTAAAGGAGCCTCATGGGAGTTGGGCTTTTTAACTGTTGGGCCATGCACGGTTAGGGGCTCTTAGTCCTACACATTTTTCGATATTTGTACACTTATATAAATAGAGACTTGCATTGAAGTGGAGGGATATATTATTATTGCTAGACCGACTTTACTGCCTTTTAGATACAGAACCATCATTTTCCAGCAAACGAGCTCTCTATTGTTCTTGGAAAAGATTACAAACACGACTATCATACTAGTGAAATTATCCTTTTTCCCGTGGTTTTTTTCCTATTGGGTTTTCACGTAAATTCCTGTGTTCTTATAATATTTTCTCTTGTTTTATTGGTGTTTGCCGTTGAATTTTTCTTGTTGTTTTGTGATTTTCAACGAGTGATAAAATTTGGCGTTAACAACTACGTTATTTTATTAAGTAGTTTTAATTTAATTTGGCTAAGACATGATTTAAATAATATTTTTTATTTATATACCCCTAAAAGAAAAAAAATCTAGAAATAAACAAATATTTATTGGTGTTAAGTGACCTCACCATCACTAATAGAAATTCATAGCCTATTTCTCCATCACGGGGCATCGTGGCTAGATAAGAGACAAAATAATATTTTGGGTCCACCATAGCTAATTATATGGGGGCACTTACGAAATTCAAAGTACTTATCAAGGTAGGGGCCTAGGCTAATATAACAAAATTTGCAAGGGATCCAATGAGAATATTAGTATAAGAATTTGGAATCTCTCGTGTGACTCGGAACAATTTGTGGTACTGGGTCTTTTATATTTCCAATTTAAAAGGGTCCAATGCATTGAAGAACAATTTCTAAAAAGATGATTTCGATGGAACATTAAGATGTTTACATGGGGTCCAGAAAATTAGCATATTAGTACTGGTATAAAATATTAAGAAAAAGTAAAGGTTTTAGTAATACTTCGTGCATGGTAAAGGATTTTCATGTTTTAGCTTTACTCTTTTTGGTTTGCCATCTTTTTTATCCTTTCCACATATAGAGAATAAAATAATAAAATCACTTTAAAATGATGGTTGTGCTCAACTCAGGGTACAAAGTATTGGTGAAGAACAACACTACATACATAATATTTAAATATAAAATTAAATATTATATTTATTTTAATTATTAAAAAATAAAATTTGATATAAATTTCAGTACAAAATCTCACTTTTTAATAGTGAAAATTATTTTGCGTTTAATTTTTATGTTTTGTTTTTGTGCACTTATCATTTTTCATTGGAGAAAACAGTCGAGGAAAAAGACTTCAAACTTGGAAACCGGAATCCAGTCAAATATGCTAACTAATGATTTAGGCTTTTAGTTTAGTTTAATCATAGGCTGTCGGTAATTGTGAGCGATAATATTTGTATAAATTTGCTAGTTGAGTTAACATTCTATAGTTTTGTATATATATGTGTCTGTGTGTGTGTGTGTGTGTGTGTGTGTGTGTGGGAGTGTGAGTCACTGAAAAAGGAACAAACCATTTGGAAGGAAATTGCTCTGAGTTATTTGCACAATCAAAGGATCGATTAATTTATTTAAGTAGTGGTATTTGAATGTCCGCTCTTGTGTAATACTTCATCTGTTTTAAAATAAATTTGATTTTAATTCATGCATTTTAAGAAAAGTTGTCGAAATGAAACTCTTATTTTTAGACGAAGCTCCCCATGCATGAAGGAAGTATAACTATGTATTTATAAAATGAGTCAAAATCAAACATATACAAATATTAAATTTTCTAATTCAAAACTAATTAGTAATAAGAAGAGTTGTCCATAACCATTATATAGTAGACACAATTTTTTAAAATATTTGATGTGCGGCAAGATAATTACGTGACATACGAGAGTTGTATGTGGACCTGATAAAACCTAGTAAACCACAAATAACTGTAATGACCACGAATTTTATATGTCATTGTAATTATAATTATACATAATTATCAATGAATTAAAATTTTTGTATTAATTAAATTGTACATTAGCTAATTGAATGAATATATATATATATATATATATATATATATATATATATATATATATTGTAAGACCCCGAATTTTATGAAATATAAAATTTAATTTTTTCATATATATAATTTTTTTCTTCATAAAACAGTAAGTGGTTAAATTGGCAAAGTTAAAAGTTAAGGATATTCCGTGCAAATTATACCTTGTTGGACAATATTCTTTTTGTCGGGGAATATTCGTTTTGTCGGGGAATATTCGTTTTGCCCGTACGACGGCGCAATATAATATTCGTGTCGTACGACGGCGCCGAAATAACTAATTATTGGTGGAACCCACAACGGAATATTTGTCGGATATAGAAAACGACAGAAGTAACCTTTTTAAATAAAAATAGTCAACGGTGTTAACTGTTAAAATACCGGTGATAAAAGAATAGTAGCATACGGTAGTTTATGGTATTTTCTGTAGCACACGGTACTCTACAGTAGCACACGGTATTGCGCAGTGTCTTATATTATTGATCTGATAATGGACACCGTAACTGTTGCACATCATTTCATCAATAATTATCGCTGCATAATATTTTATGTTATCAATTCAATAATTGTTGTTACACAGTATTTTGCATTATTGATTTAATAATTATCATTATACTGTATTTCATATCATTGAATCAATAATTGTTGATGCACTGTAGTTAAAAATTATTGAACCTAATAATTGGCATAGTAGTTGTTGCATTATTATGAATTATTACTATGGTAGTATTATTTGGTAATTTGATTATTATAATATATTCATAAAGTTGTTTGTTTTATTAGACAATATAATATATAAAGTTATTTGTTTTATTATGAATATTAATAAGATTTTGTTTTATATGAAAATATATTTTACAGAAAACGTGCTGAACGAATTCAGCACTGACGTGCTAAACGAATTCAGCATTGGTGTGCCTCACCTACCGCGCATAGTACCATCTTTTCTCCTATAAATAGCTTGCTCAGCTGAATAGAAAAATCACACTTAAAACATAAATTTTTTCTATAATAATTTTATGAGTTTTCTCTAAGAATAGTAAGGCTATTTTGAGAGTTTGAAAGCCAAAAGGAGTGCAGAAAATTTTCAAGTAAGTCTTTTATTAAAGAGTAGTAATTTCATAAATTTCTATTTTTCACGGTATTCACAAATCTTCCCTTAGAAGACTCTTCTTTGAGAATATTCATTTTTAAAAGCTTTCTTTGGAAGATTTATTTTGGAATATTATTTTAAAAACTATTTTAAAGTAGTTATATTATACTACAAAAATTATGTTAAATATATATAATTTTGATAGTTCATATTATACGAATTATCATACACTTTGAAATTTACATGTGGTAATTACTAATTATATTAAAAATATATAGGTTGATCAACCTCATTTAAATCAATATCCAGTCACGTGTTAAGGTAAGGAATATTATTCTTTTCACACTCTTAAATTTACTGTGGTAAGGAATATCATCTTCTTTCATATTCTAAATTACTACGGTAAGGGGTATCATTCTTTTCATCACCATAAATAGATATTATTTTCTTTCTTACTGGAAGGGATTATCATTCTTTTATTCTCGAAAATAATATCATTTCTTTCTTGTGCCATTTACTTCCATGTATTAAATTGTGGGAATAACCTTACGGCGCGGTTTACCGCCTGTTGGTGAATAACCTTTTGTATTCATTCCTTATTAATCTTTGAGAATAACCTTACGGTGCGGATTATCGCCTGTTTGGTGAATAACTCTTCGTATTCAAATTGATGGGAATAACCTTACGGCGCGGATTATCGCCTGTTTGGTGAATAACTATTCGTATTCAAATTGATGGGAATAACCTTACGGCGCGGATTATCGCCTGTTGGTGAATAACCCTTTTTATTTGTCTCGTGTGGAAATAATTTGTCTACACGAATTATCACATGACACTTTTATTCCATATTCGTAAGTGATATCATTTTCCTTTATACTCATAAGGGATACCATCCTTTTCATCTTCCATTATTCAAACTTACTATGGTAAGGGATATTAATTCCCTTCACATTTTGTTAATCAAACCTGCTACGGTAAGGGATATTATTTTCTTTCATACACCTAAATCGAAACTTATTATGGAACTATTGCTTCTATAATTCCTGAAAATATTATATGTTCCATAATAGTTGAATTTCATTATTTCAACTGAACCTTCCTATTTTCTGAACCTTTCTGTTGAACTATAATCGTTATTCTGAACTGTGGATCTTGAATATCATTTTTAAATTTCACTCCACATCATGTTGGCAATTTGGACATTATTTGAATCTGCACAAAGTAAACTTCCGATACTTATTGTTTATCCTGTTCTTCTATTCATCATTTGTATCACTGTTATTTGTATTAATCATCAAGAATCAAGTTGTTGTGAATATCTGTGGCCGGGGGCACAGATGTAATATAATTGTTGAACAGATGATAGGTTAAAGGCGATACATCTGTTCGGTGTCTTTTATGGCACGTGGTGAATGTTCTCTTTGGCCCATAGTGCAAAGATGAACTGTTGGTTGGTATGATTATGACCAAAGGCTGAATCTGGTATAATCATGACCGTTGGTGTTATATTGAATGTCTTTGGCCCGTAGTGCAAAGATGAACTGTTAATCTGCATGATTATGACCAGGAACTGTGAAGTTATATTATCTTGACTAATGGTATTTCAGATGATAAAAGTTGATGATATTTTTACTAAAAAGAGAAGCGAGTGGACATTATAGTCTGCATTATTCTTCTAATAGATTGCTCATTCCGCTGCTATTATTGATCTGAACATTGTTTAAGAATTTAACTACAGTTTTTGATATAAACCTTGTAGTCTATTGTATTCTATCAAGAACTCAACTGTTGAAGGCTAATGATAATTTATTCGTCATTATCTTAGTCATGATATTTCTTACTGGGCTATTTGAGCTCACCCTTTCTTTTGTTCCATTGTTTTTCAACAGGAGATGAAAACGTAACGGGGTCTAGCCGGGGGATGGAGTGAGAGTCCGAGGAATAGCTATCCTAGTCTTCACGTGTTGTAAAATAGTGTGGCAATAATAGTGAAGATTTAGTTGTGTATTATTATACACTGTATTGTTGCACGTTGTGCTTTGTTGTAATAATTTTGTTGCAGTCTTTTGACGACTCAAGTTTGGGCTGTGTGGGCCTAGATTTGGGGGCGTCACAGCTGGCATCAGAGCCTAGGGATATGGTCTTTAATGGAGATCTGGGGTAGAACTAGGAGGGGAGAGACGAATATAATCAGTCACTAGTGTGTCCCACCTAAATTAGATTTTTATCTAATGAATTGATTTGAATATAGGGACATGAAGTGATGAGTCAGTTTGTTTGAACTAACAATTATTTTGTGACCACAGTTAAATATGGCATCTGAAAATCAAGAGGTTAACTATGGAATACCCGAAGCAAATGTAGCCGAGAATTAGGAGGCCCCAAACAATCCTCCTGCCAACTCAGGAAATAATGTTCCTGATAACATGATGAACGATGGATTCTTTAGGAATTTCATGCAGTTCATACAGAATCAAGCAAGAGGAAATCCAGTCAATAATAACGGTAGAAACGCTGGTAATTTGAGGATGGTCACTGTCAAGCAATTTAAAGAATTGAGACCACCTGAATTCCACGGGAAGCCTGACCCACTCAAAGCGGAGGCATGGCTAAAGCAGGCGACAAAAATACTTGATGTCTTACAATGCGCTGATGATCAGAAGGTGCCATTTGCCACTTTTATGTTACGAGGTGAGGCGGATCATTGGTGGGAAGCGGTAAAACGTATCCAACCTTCAGCACTCGAAATGTCTTGGACAGAATTCGAAGAACTGTTTAACGAGAAGTATTTCCCAGAAAGCATCCGCCATATGAAAGAGGTGGAATTCATTAAGCTGGAGCAGGGAAACATGACAGTCTCCCAATATGAAGCTAAGTTCGCTGAGTTATCTCGTTTTGCCACCCATCTAGTGGATGACGAAGCACGAATGAGTCGGATGTTCCTAAGAGGTTTGAGACTCAAAATTCGTCAACAACTTAGCTCTCATAAATTCAGTTTGTATTCAGATGTTGTGGATAGGGCTCAAAGGGTGGAGCAGACAGATGAAACATTGCAGCCAAGAGTTAATGATCAGCATAGAGAAAGGAATGACAACAACCACAGGAACAAGAACCATCGAGGAGGTAACCAACACTTCGGTGGTAATTCCATATCAAATAACAGAATAGGAGAATCCAGTGGGAACGATTTCAAAAGAAAGAGATTCCATAATAATTATGGAAGGGCACCAGCACCAGTACCAGCACCAGCACCGACCCCAGTTTCAAAGGGAGAAGATCGACCACCAGTGAGATGCTATAGGTGTGGTCAGGAAGGTCACATCAGTCCAAACTGTACACTGCAGTCCAAAAAGTGCTACAGTTGTGGGAAAGAGGGTCATCTTGCGCGGTTTTGTCCTGCCACAAAATCAAGTCCAGTTGCAATGATGATACCAAAAGCTAGCGTGGATAAGGGAAAATCTGTAGTTCAAGGGAGAGCTTTTGTTGTGACCTCCCAAATGGCACGAAACTCGAACGAGGTGATAACCGGTAAGCTATTCATAAATTCTCGTGAAGTCTACGCTTTGTTAGATACTGGCTCTACCCATTCTTTTATCTCACCTGCATGTGCTCAGCGTTTAAACTTAACTCCTGAAAATTTGGACTTTGACTTATCAGTTGAAACCCCATTAGGAGAAATGACCATTACATCTACTGTCTATAAATCTTGCCTAGTTCAAATCAACAACCTCACATTACCTGTTGACCTTATTTCTTTGGAAATGCATGAATTTGATGTGATTTTAGGAATTGATTGGTTGACTACCCATCATGCTAAAATTGATTGTTTTCATAAGATTATTAGTTTTCATATTCCTAATCAACCTGTCATGCAAATTCAAGCAACTAAACCATTGAAATCTATAACTGTTATTTCTAGCCATAAAGCCATTCGTTTATTAAAAAACGGATGTCAAGCCTTTTTAGCTCATGTCACTGATTTGAACAAAAATACGTCAAACTTGAATGATATTCCCACTGTTAATGAGTTTCCTGACGTTTTTCCTGAAGAACTTCCTGGCTTACCCCCAAACCGTGAAATTGAATTTTGTATTGATCTTGAACCCGGTACCAAGCCCATTTCCAAAGCCCCATACCGAATGGCTCCCATTGAACTTCAAGAGTTAAAGGTCCAACTACAGGAATTGTTGGATACCGGTTTCATTCGTCCGAGTGCATCACCTTGGGGTGCTCCTGTTCTATTTGTGAAGAAGAAAGACGGGAGTATGAGATTGTGCATTGACTACCGAGAATTGAACCATGTCACCATCAAAAACAGGTACCCGTTACCTCGGATCGATGACATGTTTGATCAATTACAAGGTGCTCAACATTTCTCAAAGATTGATCTCCGTTCTGGATATCATCAGTTAAAGGTTAAAGCTGAGGACATTCCAAAGACTACTTTCAGAACTCGTTATGGGCATTATGAGTTTTTAGTCATGCCTTTTGGACTAACCAATGCTCCTGCAGCTTTCATGGACATGATGAACCGAATATTCAAGGAATATTTGGATCATTTTGTGGTTGTCTTTATTGATGACATCCTCATATACTCCAAGAGTCGCGAGGATCATGAACAACACCTGAGATTGATACTCCAAAAGCTCCGTGAGAATAAATTATATGCCAAGTTGAAGAAATGTGAGTTCTGGCTTGAGGAGGTCACGTTTCTTGGGCATGTAATTTCTAGTCAAGGAATATCAGTCGATCCTGCGAAGATTGAAACGGTACTAAATTGGGAACAACCCAAGACAGTAACCGAAGTCCGAAGTTTTCAGGGCCTAGCTGGTTATTATCGGAGATTCGTAGAAGGATTTTCTCGAATCGCCACTCCATTAACTCAGCTTACTCGGAAAAGCACAAAATTCATATGGAGCGAGGAATGCGAGAAAAGTTTCCAAGAACTCAAGAGGATACTGGTTTCAGTTCCTGTTCTGACCATTCCATCAGGATCAGGAGAATTCGTCATATATAGCGATGCTTCAGGCAAAGGTCTAGGCTGTGTCCTTATGCAACATGGAAAGGTTATAGCTTATGCCTCTCGACAACTCAAAGATTATGAGAAAAATTATCCTACTCATGATCTAGAGTTGGCAGCAGTCGTTTTCGCGTTGAAGATCTGGAGACACTACTTGTACGGAGAGAAAGTGGATATCTATACAGATCATAAAAGTCTCAAGTATTTCTTCACCCAGAAGGAACTCAACATGCGACAACGACGTTGGCTTGAGCTGTTGAAGGATTATGATCACACAATCCAGTATCACCCGGGAAAGGCGAACGTTGTAGCTGATGCTTTGAGCAGAAAATCTTATGCGAGTACAAGTGCACTGCTGACAACACAAAAGAGTATTTTGTACGACTTACAAAAGATGGAGATACATCTAAAGACACCAGGGACCCACTCGAAGATTGCTCACGTGCGAGTAGAACCGGCTTTAATCGATAAAATTAAAGTTGCGCAAGCTACCGATCCGGAACTGATGAACATGATGAAGAAAGTACAAGAATGTGTCATTCCCGAAGCAAGAATCGACGAGAAAGGAATACTTCGAGTTAACTCTCGACTATATGTTCCTAACGATCCTGAATTAAAGCAAAAAATCATGATGGAGGCACACAACACGCCATTTACAATCCACCCAGGAGGTACCAAGATGTATCGAGATCTTCGACATACATTTTGGTGGAACAATATGAAAAGGGAGATTGCAGAGTTTATCTCAAGGTGCCTAACTTGTCAACGTGTAAAGGCAGAACATCAAGTACCTAAAGGTCCATTACAACCACTTGAAGTTCCCGAATGGAAGTGGGAACACATCAATATGGACTTCGTAACGGGTCTTCCCAAAGTTTCTCAAGGCTTAGATGCAATTTGGGTCATCGTAGATAGATTGACCAAATCCGCTCATTTCTTGCCTATACGAGAAAACTTTTCACTTGAACGTCTTGTCGGTATGTACATAAATGAGATCGTGAGATTGCATGGCATGCCAGTTTCCATAGTTTCTGATCGAGATCCTAGATTCACTTCACGCTTTTGGATCAGTCTACAAAAAGCTATGGGCACTGAGCTACGATTCAGTTATGCATACCATCCTCAAACGGACGGACAATCGGAAAGGACGATTCAGACCCTCGAGGATCTTTTAAGACTTTGCGTACTAGATTTCAAAGGAAGTTGGGATAAGTACTTGACATTGGTTGAATTTTCCTACAACATCAGTTACCAAGCAAGTATAGGTATGGCTCCATTCGAGGCTTTATATGGACGCAAGTGTCGCTCTCCAGTATGTTGGAATGAGGTAGGAGAAGCAAAACTGTTGGGACCCGAGTTGGTACGCTTGACAACAGAAAAGATCCAAATGATCCGACAACGAATACAGACCGCACAAGAACGACAAAAGAGTTATGCTGATCTTCATCGGAGAGACGAAAATTTCAACGTCGGAGATCATTTATTCTTACGTGTTTCTCCATGGAAAGGGGTTACGAGATTCGGAAAGAGAGGAAAGCTCAACCCTCGATTTGTTGGCCCATTTGAAATTCTCGATCGAGTAGGAACTGTAGCCTACAGACTAGCCTTACCACCAAGTATGTCTCGCATCCATAACGTTTTTCACATATCTATGTTACGTAAATATGTGAAGGACCCAAACCACGTTATTGAGTTAGAACCGGACGTTATAGCAGAAGATTTAACGTACGAGGAGGTACCTGTCAAAATCTTAGATAAGAAGGAGCAGATCTTACGCTCAAAGGTTATACCTCAAGTTAAGGTTTTATGGAGGAACCAAGATACTGAGGAAATGACCTGGGAGCTAGAATCTGAGATGAAATCTAAGTATCCTTACCTCTTCGAAATGCCAGGTACGTCAATTTCGGGGACGAAATTTCATAAGGAGGGGAGGTTGTAAGACCCCGAATTTTATGAAATATAAAATTTAATTTTTTCATATATATATTTTTTTTCTTCATAAAACAGTAAGTGGTTAAATTGGCAAAGTTAAAAGTTAAGGATGTTCCGTGCAAATTATACCTTGTTGGACAATATTCTTTTTGTCGGGGAATATTCGTTTTGTCGGGGAATATTCGTTTTGCCCGTACGACGGCGCAATATAATATTCGTGTCGTACGACGGCGCCGAAATAACTAATTATTGGTGGAACCCACAACGGAATATTTGTCGGATATAGAAAACGACAGAAGTAACCTTTTTAAATAAAAATAGTCAACGGTGTTAACTGTTAAAATACCGGTGATAAAAGAATAGTAGCATACGGTAGTTTATGGTATTTTCTGTAGCACACGGTACTCTACAGTAGCACACGGTATTGCGCAGTGTCTTATATTATTGATCTGATAATGGACACCGTAACTGTTGCACATCATTTCATCAATAATTATCGCTGCATAATATTTTATGTTATCAATTCAATAATTGTTGTTACACAGTATTTTGCATTATTGATTTAATAATTATCATTACACTGTATTTCATATCATTGAATCAATAATTGTTGATGCACTGTAGTTAAAAATTATTGAACCTAATAATTGGCATAGTAGTTGTTGCATTATTATGAATTATTACTATGGTAGTATTATTTGGTAATTTGATTATTATAATATATTCATAAAGTTGTTTGTTTTATTAGACAATATAATATATAAAGTTGTTTGTTTTATTAGACAATATAATATATAAAGTTATTTGTTTTATTATGAATATTAATAAGATTTTGTTTTATATGAAAATATATTTTACAGAAAACGTGCTGAACGAATTCAGCACTGACGTGCTGAACGAATTCAGCATTGGTGTGCCTCACCTACCGCGCATAGTACCATCTTTTCTCCTATAAATAGCTTGCTCAGCTGAATAGAAAAATCACACTTAAAACATAAATTTTTTCTATAAGAATTTTATGAGTTTTCTCTAAGAATAGTAAGGCTATTTTGAGAGTTTGAAAGCCAAAAGGAGTGCAGAAAATTTTCAAGTAAGTCTTTTATTAAAGAGTAGTAATTTCATAAATTTCTATTTTTCACGGTATTCACAAATCTTCCCTTAGAAGACTCTTCTTTGAGAATATTCATTTTTAAAAGCTTTCTTTGGAAGATTTATTTTGGAATATTATTTTAAAAACTATTTTAAAGTAGTTATATTATACTACAAAAATTATGTTAAATATATATAATTTTGATAGTTCATATTATACGAATTATCATACACTTTGAAATTTACATGTGGTAATTACTAATTATATTAAAAATATATAGGTTGATCAACCTCATTTAAATCAATATCCAGTCACGTGTTAAGGTAAGGAATATTATTCTTTTCACACTCTTAAATTTACTGTGGTAAGGAATATCATCTTCTTTCATATTCTAAATTACTACGGTAAGGGGTATCATTCTTTTCATCACCATAAATAGATATTATTTTCTTTCTTACTGGAAGGAATTATCATTCTTTTATTCTCGAAAATAATATCATTTCTTTCTTGTGCCATTTACTTCCATGTATTAAATTGTGGGAATAACCTTACTGTGACGCCCCTAAATCTGGGCCCACACAGCCCAAACTTAAGTTGTCAAAAGACTACAACAAAAATATTACAAGGTAAAACAAAGTTCAATAACACAGTGTATAATAATACACAACTAAGTCTTCACTATTAAACAATGGAACAAAAGAAAGGGTGAGCTCAAATAGCCCAGTAAAGAATATCATGACTAAGATAATGACAAGTAAATTATCATTAGCCTTCAACAGTTGAGTTCTTGATAGAATACAATAGACTACAAGGTTTGTATCAAAAACTGCAGTTAAATTCTTAAACAACGTTCAGATCAATAATAGCAGCGGAATGAGAAATCTATTAGAAGAATAATGCAGACTATAATGTTCACTCGATTCTCTTTTTAGGAAAATATCATCAACTTTTATCATCTGAAATACCATTAGTCAAGATAATACAAATTCACAGTTCCTGACCATAATCATGCAGATCAACAGTTCATCTTTGCACTACGGGCCAAAGACATTCAATATAACACCAACGGTCATGATTATACCAGATTCAGCCTTTGGTCATAATCATACCAAACAACAGTTCATCTTTGCACTACGGGCCAAAGAGAACATTCACCACGTGTCATAAAAGACACCGAACAGATGTATCGCCTTTAACCTATTATATCGCCTTTAACCTATCATCTGTTCAATAATTATATCGCATTTGTGCCCCCGGCCACAGATATTCACAACAACTTGATTTTGGATGATTAGAATGATATAAATGATGAACAGAAGAAAAAGGATAAACAATAAGTATCAGAAGTTTACTTTGTACAGATTCAAATAATGTCCAAATTGTCAACATGATGTGGAGTGAAATTTAAAAATGATATTCAAGATCCACAGTTCAGAATAACGGTTACAGTTCAATAGAAAGGTTCACGTAAATAAGATGGTTCAATTGAAATGATGAAGTGCAACTATTATGGAACATATAATATTTTCAGGAATTATAGAAGCAATAGTTCCATAATAAGTTTCGATTTAGATGTATGAAAGAAAATAATATCCCTTACCGTAGCAGGTTTGATTAACAAAAGGTGAAGGAAATTAATATCCCTTACCATAGTAAGTTTGAATAATGGAAGATGAAAAAGATGGTATCCCTTATGAGTATAAAGGAAAATAATATCACTTACGAATATGAAAGAAAATGATATTATAAACGAATATGCAATAAAAGTGTCATGTGATAATTCGTGTAAACAAATTATTTCCACAAGAGACAAATAAGAAATGAATACAAAGAGTAATTCACCAAACATGCGGTAATCCGCGTAGTCAGGTTATTCTCAGAGATTAATAAGGAATGAATACGAAAGGTTATTCACCAACAGGCGATAATCCGCACCGTAAGGTTATTCCCACAATTTAATAAAAATTGAATACGAAGAGTCATTCACCAAACAGGCGATAATCCGCACCGTAAGGTTATTCTCAGAGATTAATAAGGAATGAATACGAAAGGTTATTCACCAACAGGCGGTAATCCGCACCGTAAGGTTATTCCCATAAATTAATACATGGAAATAAATGGCACATCTTATGAGTAAGAAAGAAACGATATTATTTTCGAGAATCAAATAATGATAATCCTTTACCGTAGTAAGTTTGAATAATAGAATATGAAAGAAGATGATATTCCTTATCTTGATATTGTGAAACAAGTTTATAGCCGAACAAATCCTTCCTTGTTTGTAGCAGTAAAGAATCTGACTTTTGAGTCTTCTAGAGTTTTTAAAATCTCTTTATGTTTTTAAAATAATGTTACTCTCGGAAAGATAGACGGCATAGACTCAAGAATCACTCAATTCGGAGTTAATATGAATGAGTTATGAATTTTCAAAACTAAGACTGATAATAGTGACGAAAATCAGAATAGGTTACGGTTTTTAGTATTTTAAGGCATGAAGATGACTTCAGATGACTTTTCTTCCTTCTTCAAAGTTGTAGAGGACGAAAAACTGAAGAGACAGGCTTTTAATTCATTAAATTCTGACAAATAATGAATTTACTATGATTTTTCGAAAGAGTTACTGTACATAAGAAAATTCCACTCGGGAATTCAAAGAAGAATGCAAAAGATTTCAAAACTAGGAATGACTTAAGAACACTTAGAGAGAACTTACACAAAGAAGTATTTAGAGAGTGGAAGAAAATGTATGTAAGAATGTTATGAAAAATTTCTTAAGTTAAGTCCTCTATTTATAGCCAAAAATCTTATCATAACCAAAATTTTCTAATTTAATCCAAACCATTCATTTCAAGATAATGTTTAATCCATACCATTCATTTCCTCTTTTAAGATTTCTTTAATTTAAACCATTCATTTAAAGAGCATCTTTAAACTACACCATTCATTTCAAATTATATATTATCTTTAATCTATATCATTCATTTAAATATCATCTTTTAATCTACATCATCCATTTCAAATTTTATATTATCTTTAATCTACACCATTCATTTTACATCACCTAACTTTATATTATAAACAAATAACTTTATCAATTCAATTATTCAACAATAATTCACATTTATTCATTATTATGACTAATTGTTATAAATACAGTGTAGTTAGCTTTCTGAGTTAAATACCAAATCAATTAATAATGAAATACAACAGTTTAATCGACATCATAATAGAGATAACAATAATGCAGAAAGTATGTAAAAGAAAGCATACGTTACTTTGTAATGACAATTATTGATTCAATAATGTGAATTACTGTGTATATGCTACTGTGACAACTATCAATTTAATAATATGAATTATTGTGGATGTGACAATAAAGTCAAATATTGTACGATAACCACTTTATCAGTTCAATAATACGAAACACTGTGCAATGCCGTGTGCTACTATGCAATACCGTATGCTACTGTGCAATACCGTATGTTACTATTCTTTTACCATCGGATATTTTAACAATTCAAAGTAATAGTACCATTGACCAATTAAAAATTGTTTATGTCATTTTCTATATCCGACATTTATTCTTTGTGGGGTCCACCTTTGTGGGGTCCACCTTTGTGGGGTCCACCAATGATTGGTTCGTACGGCGCCGTCATACGAACATTCCCCGACAGAACGAATATTCCCCGACCAAAAGAATATTGTCCGACATAATATAATTTACACATAACATCCTTAACTTTTAACTTTATCAATTTAACCACTTACTGTTTCATGAAAATATATATGTAGAAAAAAAAATTATATTTCATAAAATTCGGGGTCTTACACTTACGGCGCGGTTTACCGCCTGTTGGTGAATAACCTTTTGTATTCATTCCTTATTAATCTTTGAGAATAACCTTACGGTGCGGATTATCGCCTGTTTGGTGAATAACTCTTCGTATTCAAATTGATGGGAATAACCTTACGGCGCGGATTATCGCCTGTTTGGTGAATAACTATTCGTATTCAAATTGATGGGAATAACCTTACGGCGCGGATTATCGCCTGTTGGTGAATAACCCTTTTTATTTGTCTCGTGTGGAAATAATTTGTCTACACGAATTATCACATGACACTTTTATTCCATATTCGTAAGTGATATCATTTTCCTTTATACTCATAAGGGATACCATCCTTTTCATCTTCCATTATTCAAACTTACTATGGTAAGGGATATTAATTCCCTTCACATTTTGTTAATCAAACCTGCTACGGTAAGGGATATTATTTTCTTTCATACACCTAAATCGAAACTTATTATGGAACTATTGCTTCTATAATTCCTGAAAATATTATATGTTCCATAATAGTTGAATTTCATTATTTCAACTGAACCTTCCTATTTTCTGAACCTTTCTGTTGAACTATAATCGTTATTCTGAACTGTGGATCTTGAATATCATTTTTAAATTTCACTCCACATCATGTTGGCAATTTGGACATTATTTGAATCTGCACAAAGTAAACTTCCGATACTTATTGTTTATCCTGTTCTTCTGTTCATCATTTGTATCACTGTTATTTGTATTAATCATCAAGAATCAAGTTGTTGTGAATATCTGTGGTCGGGGGCACAGATGTGATATAATTGTTGAACAAATGATAGGTTAAAGGCGATACATTTGTTCGGTGTCTTTTATGGCACGTGGTGAATGTTCTCTTTGGCCCGTAGTGCAAAGATGAACTGTTGGTTGGTATGATTATGACCAAAGGCTGAATCTGGTATAATCATGACCGTTGGTGTTATATTGAATGTCTTTGGCCCGTAGTGCAAAGATGAACTGTTAATCTGCATGATTATGACCAGGAACTGTGAAGTTGTATTATCTTGACTAATGGTATTTCAGATGATAAAAGTTGATGATATTTTTACTAAAAAGAGAAGTCAGTGGACATTATAGTCTGCATTATTCTTCTAATAGATTGCTCATTCCGCTGCTATTATTGATCTGAACATTGTTTAAGAATTTAACTACAATTTTTGATATAAACCTTGTAGTCTATTGTATTCTATCAAGAACTCAACTGTTGAAGGCTAATGATAATTTATTCGTCATTATCTTAGTCATGATATTTCTTACTGGGCTATTTGAGCTCACCCTTTCTTTTGTTCCATTGTTTTTCAACAGGAGATGAAAACGTAACGGGGTCTAGCCGGGGGATGGAGTGAGAGTCCGAGGAATAATTATCCTAGTCTTCACATGTTGTAAAATAGTGTGGCAATAATAGTGAAGACTTAGTTGTGTATTATTATACACTGTATTGTTGTACGTTGTGCTTTGTTGTAATAATTTTGTTGCAGTCTTTTGACGACTCAAGTTTGGGCTGTGTGGGCCTAGATTTGGGGGCGTCACACACACACACACACATATATATATATATATATGTGTGCGTGTGTGTGTGTGTGTGTGTGTGTGTGTGTATTTATTTAAAGTAATGAAGCAATGAGTTATAATTAATCAAAACAAGTTTAATTGGATTATATTATAAATCAAAATGAGCTATTAAACTAGGTCAAATAAATTTACCTAGTAGTTCATATATTTAATTTAAACCTTGATCCATATAATTAATAATTAAATTTGTCCAATGCTTGATTTAATTAAATGTAACATAGGTTATTTAATGTTAGCCCAATAGAACAATTAAATTGAGTCCAACCAAATTAAATGGATGAGCACAACTTATTTAATTCCTAGGTATAAAGTGGAGCCCAATAGAAAGTCAAAATATTAGTCAATATATATATATATATAGGTGTTTATATATATAATTAAAGCAATAAAAATAAACCAAAAATAGGGAATTAAATCCCATTTTGGCCGGCACTTTGGGGGTGGCTTGTTTTGCTTCAATTGCTTCATTCACACACTTTGTCTTAGTTGGTCACCAACGCTAGTCATTCACCTTGTCATTCACAATGTCATTCATTCTAATAGTAATCACAATTAACTCCTAAATTGATCAATGCTAGTTGATTAGGAAGGTTAATGAAGGATTACCCAAGTTCTATAAATAGAATGTTCCACACCTTTGTTGTGTTGGTTAGTCAATTTTATAGCATTTCTAGAGAGAAAATAGAAAGTTCATTTGAAAGAAAAGTAAACAAACACTTGTGAGTTGAGATTTCACCAAAGAAATTGCTAGAGATTTAACAAAGTTTCTAGCCAAGAGAAGAAGAGCATCCAAGAGCATAAGGTTCAAAAGTGTTCTATCTTCTCTTTATTTCATTTTTGTAGTTTATATATGTTTTATATGGCCAAAAGATATTTTTAACCGATTAAAAGTTATTTTGATGATCTAGAAATTTAAAACTATGATATATTGGTAGATTCGATCATGGTTTGATATGTTTAAAACATGTTTTGGTATGTGTAATGTGCAAATAAATGGAAGAAAACTCATATTGAACTTTACCAGTAAAACCCTAGTTGATCATGTGCTATTTAATGTCGTAATTTGAAATGTACAAGTTAGATATGTGATTTTTATGGCTAGAAAGTTGTATGTATGAGTTATGAAGACAACACAACTTGAATCTCTCAAAAATATGAAAAAACAAAGAAGTTATGGCTCTTACCGCAAAACATGTCGATTTTGAAACCCTATGTGGTTCGATCTTAAATTTCATGTCAAAACGTTTTCAAAAATGTGATCGAACCATGAAATATTGTAAAGCAAGAAGTTAAAAAGATTTCAACACTGATTTGGTGTCATTTGGATGTGTAGATTTCATTTTATGCAAGTTTGAACCAAAGAAATCAAAGTTAGAAAATTAGGGTTTTGAAAAATATACTCTGATTAAAAATTAAGCCACACCGCAGTGGTAAATCCCACCACCGCAGTGGTAAAAATTTTTGCAAGTCACCGTCGTAGCAGTGGTCCTCACCGCCGTAACAGTGAACCAGACAGTTTGAAAAATTAATTCCGGACCGGGTCAAGTCGGTTTTGGCCGGGTCGGGTCAGAAAATGAAAAATATTTTGTAAATTAATTTATTATTTTTGGATCTAATAAAAGTAATATTTAAACATTATGAAAGCTAAATTAATAGGTAAAAGAGGATAAATATTATTAAAAAAGTAATAATATAAATAAATTAATAAAATGTTATAAAATGAATAAAATATTATTAAAGAATTAATAATATTATAAAGTCAATAAAGTATTATTAAATAATTAATAATATTAGATAATGAATAAAATATTATTAAATGATTAATAATATTAGATAATAATTAATATATTATTAAATGATTAATAATATTACATAATGAATAAAATATTATTAAATAATCGATAATATTAATAAGGTAATAAAATATTATTAAATGATTAATAATATTAGAATATGAATAAAATATTATTAAATGGTTAATAATATTATAAATAAAATATTATTAAATAATCAATAATATTATACAGTAAATAAAATATTATTAAATAATTAATAATATTAGAAGGTTAATAAAATATTATTAAATGATTAATAATATTATAAGACTAATTAAATATTATTAGATTATTAATAATATTATATAAGAGTTTGAACTATATTAAATAATTAATATAGGTGTTATGTGATTAAAATATTATCAAGTGATGATAATATTTTCTAAGTGCTTATATACCCTTAACTATATAATTATTTAGTTAAGTGTTAGAGGTATAAAATGTATAGAGGTTATCATATGAATGTATATATGATACTAATTGAAAGATCAACTTAATAAATTGTTAGGTCTATTCAAAAGATAGTAGATTGAATTGGTTAGCAGTAGACAACAAACGAGACAAGTTCTCTGACTCTTGACTTATATTTATTTTTGCAAGTTCCTTAACCTTACTCAAATTTTATATTGAGCAAGTTCTATGATTTTATTCAATTATTGTTGAGCAAGTTTCTACACTTATATTTATTTGTCAGAACTTTAGGTGGTTTAATTATTTAAAGTTATTCCACCTTGATATTATTATTGTATTCGCACTTAGTGCATTTGCAAGTTTTATAGTTCATTAATTCAAGAATTGTTTGAGAATGTTTAAGCTAATTGTTTCGCTAGACAATGCATGTTTTAAATTCATCAAATTGAATATTTTAAAAGCTTATCCAAACTATTGGTTAGTGTAGATTCTTATAGTAAGACTGAGAACGAACAACCCTATATAAGGAAAATTATATTCGGAAAATCGAACTTACGCAAGATGTCTGAATGTTATGCATATACATAGGGTACAAGAGGTTAATCCCCTCGCGTACCAAACTATCAAGGTGTCAGATATATATATATATATATATATATATATATATATATATATATATATGTGTGTGTGTGTGTGTGTGTGTGTGTGTGTGTGTGTGTGTGTGTGTGTGTGTGTGTGTGTGTCTGTTTTATCTTTAGTAGCAGTTCATGGTCCTTAGAGGTCACTTAGCAGTAAATGGTCAATCTATTCTTTTATTGAAAAATTGATTGTTGTTCTTTCACAATTATTATCTATTGTTGAAACACTTGATGTTATTTTCCATTTAAGCATGATATATCTTTTATTATCTGTTCTTAAATTTGTTGAGCAAGCTAGTTGCTCATTCTTGCTATATCATGACTTATTTTTCAGGTAAGCCTGAATGCTCCAAAACGGATAAAGGCAAGGAAAAAACCAAAGTATAGAATAACTTAATGCATGTTAACTTAATTGCTTCCATGTAATTTCTTTTATAAATCTTTTGTAATCTTTTAAGATATGTGTTGTTATGTTAAGGTTAGTCGACCTTGGGATTGTAGCCTTTTTATTAGGATCTTTATGTATTATTCTGCGATGTTTAATTAAAGATTATGTTTTAGATGTTATTTAGTATTGTACAATGAAGAATCAAACCTGAAGTTATAGAACCTGAATTTGGGGTCATCACGATAACTATTGGCCCAATTATTAAGCTGTATTAATCAATAAATAGATAACTTTGACCCTTTTTGAAATGGATTGCAAGTGGATAAGAATTAAAATTAAGAAGAGTGTTTAGTTAGTCTAATGATAGTCCGCTTTAATACTATATTAGATTTATAAAAGAGAATAAATTATATAAGAATGACATGTAAAAGTTGTATTTTACATCATCTAATAATAACGTGTTATGTAAGGAATTTAGGAAAAGATCAATAGATTTAAAATCCAATATAATTGATTAAACTATTTTACTATGATAAATGGTAATTAAACAATATGGTAACTCATTTCAAATTTCTTAATTTCTTCTTAAATTTTCTATATGGCATGCTATTATTAGATGGTGTAAAACAATAGTTTTATAGGTCATCCTTAAAAAATTTATTCATTTTATAAAATGAATCCAAGTCTAGTACATAAAGACATCAAACTCTCTAACTCAAAACTAATTGACTACAAAAAAAGTTAACCCAAGCCATTATGTACTGGACAACACTTCTCAAAGTATTAATATGTGACAAAATATATACCCTAACAAGCTACATCACATAGTCTCAAATTATGACTCTTTTATACTTAATCATCTGTTCTAAAAAAAAATTAATTTTAGTTCATGTATTTAAAGAAAAGTTGTCAACATGAAACTCTCATTTTCAGATCGATGGAGGTGCCATGAAGGGAGTATAACTACACAGTCTCCAATTATGACTCTTTTGTGTGTATGAATTTGAGTTATATATGGTTATCTTATGAGGGCTTTAGCCAAATGATGCTCACCATTTTGGCAAATCTACAATTATACGAAACTATTTGTATCATGATTCTTCTAGAGTTTTTTGTGTTATTTTTTTCCACCTCTCTCTATCTTTCAGTACCCGTGTAATAAGTACTAGGTAACTGTTATTTCGCAAGTAAATGTTAATATTCCACAAAGGTATCTCATAAAAATTTTGGAACCGTTAAATATTGTAGGTCTGAGAATGTGAAGTAAGAAACTCATTTGTTACTCAGAACTGTGATATATATGTTAAGTAATAAACTCATCTAAAAGTTCAAGTTATTTCTTTCGTTTCAAATTAAATGTTCAATTTTGACTTTTAAAATCAAATTAATTACTTTTTAAACTAATTTTTGTACATTTTTTGCCAAAATGCAAGTGAAGAGATTATAGTCACAAAAAAAAAGTATATATATACAATTTCCCACTAACCCTAATTTTTATAATTCTAAAAATATATTTATATATGTTTTATTATTAATTCTAAAAATATTTAATTTAACTTAAAAAAATTAAAATTAAACATTTAATTTAAGACAAAAAAAAGTATTCATTAGAAAGAATCACTAACAATATATATCATCCTAATAGAGTATAACATTCCAATTATATTGCGTGTGACCGTAAAACAAACTGGAATGATATAGTTGAAAAGTTTACTAAGTGACGAAAGACCCCTCAGGGTATCCACACATTCTTAGATTCGGCCACGTTAGGTTCTGACGAAATTTCACACACAAGATAGTGGGGCACTTTTGGTAAGTGACTTTTAAGTCACATGTTAAGCACATGACCACTTATTAAGAGTTATTAGTACCCCTTCTCTATAAATTTCTTCTGAAATTGTTGGTTGCATATATATCCCCTCAAAAAAAAATCTAAATCTTTGTAAATTATTTTTTTTCCTCCACAACCAATGTAAAACCCTAATTCTTTTAAGGTACGAATTTCTCACAAACGCTATTAATGTGAGAACGACCTAATTTGAGAAAATACTTTACGATTATCTTGATTAAAAACTATTATTATAGGAAGATATAATTGTGGTTGGCCAATTAATTAAATATTTAAGGGACAATTTATGGCCTCATCATGTATCTTGTTTAGCAATGAGAATCAACAAATATTTCTTGACAATAAACTAGAAATGTAGATATAGTACTTGTTATGATCGGTCGGCAGCAAGTCTAACATCATGTAGGTGTCACCATAAATTTTAGTTGATAAATTTTGCACTAATTATTGATAACGAGATCGAAGTGTGTAACGTGAGACAGTGCAACCAATACACTTGCAGTGAGCATCGAATTTTAATGATGATAGATCAATACAACTAGTTGCATGCATCTTAATTAAGATACTAATTAATAATAATTTTTTGATTAACTATAGAGCTCAGATGAGGTTCTCCAAAATCCATGAGAGATACAAGTGGAAAGAGCAACAAATTCATTACATATTATTTATTTAAATTTAGAAAGAAATTAAATTTGTGAAAAAACAAAGAAAGGGAAAGGGACATAAGCCTGCCATGGATGTATCGTCTTGTACGGACAATTAAGCAATAGCAACAAGCAAGGGTATATGATTGTTTATGGGATGTGCGGCTGCCTTTGATCGGGAGACATGAAAATCCGATTTGATATGTATCTGGCTTTTTGTATTAATTCCAACAATGATTGCTTCCGATATATTGGAGCTCGTGTACCCACATTAACAGCTAAAATTGATCTCCTTCAATTCAAGTGTTGTTAAATAAAAAATTTGTATTATTTTAACAGTTTCGTATAAAGTTGTGTTGTTGTATTAGTATATATTATATCATTTATCATAAATATAAATAATAAAAATCTTTGTATGCAACAATTTCTGATTCAAATGAGATTTTTTTGTTATATGGAACAAGGAGTAAATCGTTATGAAACTTAATTTTATGTATATAACATGTAACGTAAAAAATCACTTTTTTTTAAGTCGTAAAATTTATATTCTCATATTTTCATCCAAAAAAATTGTTCGTAAAGTCATACTCATTTATTAAAATTGAAAATTGAAAAATAAATTTTATAACACAAACGTAATGAAAGAAAGTACGACAATCATTTTGATCAAGAAACTGAATTTATTCAATGCACTAATATTACTCAAAAAGTAAAAAAATAATAGCATAGGGATGTACATATCCATGGCAAAAATTAGACAAATTATGATGGAGACCTAAGTTTGTCTCCATTACTCTGGAGGATGGAACAGGTTAAACAAAGAAGAAGAAGAAAACAACTAAACAAGTTATATCAACAATGAGAACAAAAGAGACAGCAGCGTCTAGATGGCAAATTAAAGAAAATTATTCACAACATGAAAGTTACTCTGTTATTGTACAATATATCAGTCATGCTACATCAGAATTCACCGCACCTATTGAAAACACAAGGAGATTAAATTGCAGTCTTACAACACCAGAGCACGAGAAGAAGCCAGTCGCTTAAAGAGTCAGCATCAAATAAATAAAAATGAATGAGTCAGGTCTTTCTGGGAAAACAGAACATGTACATAACAGACCATATAATCTTTCAAGGAACATCCATGCCACCATATTATACGTGACCAACATGCTTAACAGACCATATTTACAACGAAAACTTTCACGCGACTATAAATTCACTTGTAGTTCCAAAAAAATCAGCCAGACTTGAAATAACAAATATTGATCAAAATTGTCCTACAGAAACTTAAAGCACCATGAACTTCAGATGCTTAGCATTATAATTTGTAATTCAATTTCAGGTCACCCAACATCCTATAATTGCCTAGAACTAACATCAATTCTGATTATCCGCAAAAGATATATTGAAAGGATCCAGTTGCTTCAAACAGAAAACTGAAAAGCAACTTCAGAAATGCACTAATCTGAAGGACAGCCATAAATCAACCACCTAGAACCAAAACATGCAAATCCACGCCAATTTGCAATGTATACGGGAAAATGACAGGAACTTGCATCATTTCCTGTCAATGTTTCATTTCCAAACAATAGTCTAGTACAACAATAAATGTGAACCTGTGTGCACCAATAAACTGATATGTGCCATCAGATGTGCCTGATGATGTGCACTAGACAATCACCAATGAGAAAATTTTCTCAAACGCCTGGTCATATGTAAACAGGTTTCACATCATTGACCCCAAAACTTGATGCACACACTGGGCATTTACGATGTCGCCCTTCAATAATCTTTTGAAGGCAAGGATTACAGAACAAGTGATAGCACTTTGTGATGACAACCTGGAGAACAAAGCCTTTTTAAGCATCATAATAAAAATAATAAAAGGGGCTATAAAATAAAATAGAAGCAAAATCAATAGTTATTTCTAATTATTTATGAATTCAATAAACCAAGGCAGCTATGAAATCAATGGAGTGTCGCAATTATAGGAGTCTATTACAAAATTTCCTTGATTTCCATATCAGTAGGCTTTAGAGGTTTTGAGATAAGGATGGCGATGAACCATGGGCAACGGGTCATGGGTAACGGGCCATGGGCAATGGCTGGTGTTTACTATTCTTAGACAAATCTGGATAAGAGGTATCTCAATGTACGTTGCTTTAGGATAAGGTGTCCCTTTTGGGCCTTTGGCATCTTTGGGCATCAGTGATATAACTATTCTAGATATAAGAGATGGAAGGTTTTAGGGATTTAGCTATTTTAGATAGAGGTTTATATTCCAGAGCTTTTTGTTACTTTTCGTGGACTGCTTGACCACCTCTCTATGTTACATGGAATCTTGTACAGGTGTCAAGTACGGATATGTGTCTAGGTGACAAATTCGGTAAAATCAATTTCTTCAAACATCTGAACACAACAGCTAAAAGGTGTCAAATATCTGGATATGTGCGCTTAGATAAATTCTGACAATTTATACATCGTCTTCCTTGAGCAAAATTCCATTATAATAAGCATCTCTTCCTAGAGCAAAATTCCATTATAATAAGCATCTCCATGAATATTAAGAAATTCAAACAAGAACAAACATCTTTTTCTCCGTCTCCATAGCTAAGTCTGTTTTCTTTCCCTCATTGTTTTTCCTCAGTCCTCACTTTATTTTTCTTCATGACGTGGCGTGACCGAAAACATCATACCCCCAAATCCATGACCAACTGTCGGGTGTCTGACATGGATCTTCACCAATTTAAAAAGAGTCCATGTAACATAACCATCTCTAATGTTTACATCTATCTAAAAAAATCTAGAGGAGCACAGGAACACATAATGCCCATATTTCGGTCACTGCTTTAATTCCTCTAAATTGGGGAGAGATGTTTTGATTACCTAATTTTTTCCCATTAAAAACATCTCATTCATCTGGAGAATTTGATACATGATGAAGTGACCTCTCCTTGAACGTCCACAAGTACAAAGTTCAAAAAGAGTAAAACTGCATCCTAATGAATTGCTGCTAGAAAGATTCCACTTCAAATTATACTTCAACAATGTGAGTAACGCTACATTTATTCAATCCACTAAGAATTGGGCTAAGGTTCTGCAAAAATCAGGCACATAATCTATATAATCAATTAGGTTACACTCATGAAAAACTGAATACCGCAAGCAATTTTATATAAATAAAAGTGAACAAATTAATATAATTTTACTTGTCCTCATTTCTTGGCAAACTAACGAATATATGCTTTCTACTCACATCGTTATGTAATCATAGATTCTTAGTATCTAGTTTCACATTTTTTACTGCATCATTGTCCTAAGATCTTTTACAACGCAATTTATCTCCAGCCAAATGAGTTAACCAAGGTGAGAAGGGCTTCTACTGCTCCTATCCGTGATTAAATAATAAATTTCAGAGCCTAACATCTGCTGCAAAACATTGCAAATCACGTACAAATGACTTCAAGCAAGAACCAGAAATTTACCTCTTTAGGCCTGTCGAGGCAAATACTGCACTTCAGGATCTCCCTATATTCTTTGAGCTCCTGCTGAAGCTTTTCAACGATGGGTGAACCTTCTATCTGAGACCGTAAATGTAAAGCCTTTCTCCTCACAACTTCTAGCTCCTCTTCCTTTCTTTTCCTCTCATACCTAATAGGGTGAATAGAAGCGTTCATGCCAGTATTTTGCAGAGAATTAACAAAAATTAAAAAAAAAAAAACGAAAAAAGGAAAAAAGGAGAAATTTTCACCTACCTCTCTTTCTCTAGTTCTATCTGCAGCTTTGCAAGACCAATTCGACTATTGTCAAGCTTGGATTGTGATTCCTCCAATGACTGTGTCATCCGCTGAGATGATTTACTCGCATCCAACAGCCTACTCTGACAGTTTTCCAAGGTGACTGAGTTTTGAACCCTATCTTCAGCAAGTCTCTGAACCTGGTCTGAGCAATGTTTTACCTGTATGGGAATTATCATGTGATTCACATTCGAAATGCTTAAACTCGGGAATAAACAGAACTAAAAATACCTGATCTCCAATCCTAGAAGCTTTAATCTCAAAATAATCAACTGATGAATTGGCTAGCTGAAATGCCCTATCCATTGTTTGTTTTTCCATGAAAAGAGCATCTCGCAGATGTCTTGCACGTACTCCCTCTACAACAAGCTGCATTAAAGTCCAAATACAGTAGCTCACATTGCAGGGACAATATTTTATAGAAGCATAGTATTAGAAACATGGAAAATATATAGAAACAAAAGTGGTAAGCAACATGGTATGAAGAATACTTCCCAGATGACTATTTGCTTTCAAGTGTAGTGGGTAAGCATTTTATCCTACTCAAAAAAGTAACACTTGGATATCGACAACATAGAAGGGTAAACAAAAGGCAATAAGGTAATCAAAGTCTAAGGCACCAAGACAGAAAATGATTTCTAATCTTCACAGATTTTGTCCTGGATCAAGAAGTTTGTTGACAGATATCCATATCTTGAGTTCTCCGCTCACCAACACTTTAGAAAGGCTAAAATTATACCCCCAAACCACTCTGTAAAGTTCCACTTCTTGCTTTATATAGGAAGAGAAAACATTAGCGCGAGAGATCAATGTCCTAGAAAACATGACCATGTTATGCTATTCAATTCCAATTTCTGACAGTTACAAGAAAAATGTAATTCAACCTGACACATCTCCAAAATGCAGCGATATTGGGTTCTGTAAATTCAAAAAAGTAATAAATATAAAGACAGCTGGGAAGTGCACAATGGACAACCAGCAGCATGAAGGAAAATGCACCACATGGCAAGAAGGAAAGTGTCACCTACATTATGAGAATACTAGAAATATTAGAACAATTGGCAATTTAGCAAATTTACTTTTGACTAGAACCAGACAAACTAAAGCTACTTCTGGGGTTGGAATTGCAGTGGGGTTGGAGTTGCGGTGGGGTAAGGTTGGACTGGGGGTGAAGAAATTAGGTCAATAAAAAGACAGGATATGTACTTGACACCATTTTGCACCTTAAGTATAACTTTATCACAGAAATTCATCTCCTGCATTAGAAAAAATTAAACAAAAGAACCTCCTCTGAACAGTTCACTGACACAAAAAATTCCACATAAGGCAATGCCATAAGAATGAGCATAACAAGGTGTTTATTTTGCTAAACTCCTTACCTTGATGTTGTAGTCATCTCTCTCTGTAATTTGCTGTAAAAGATGTTGGTTTTGAGTTTGTATATCATCATATGCTTGTCCAATAGTCTGAAGCAAAAACGGTCATAATTCATAAATGCGTTCAAGATATTCTTAACCCAAAATGTAAAGAACAAAACTAACCTCTATCTCAGACAAGTAGACTTCATTTTCCTCATGTTTGGATTTCAGGACAGCAGAAAGTTTGATCTTTTCCCTGAAAGCAGGCTATTCAATATCTGATAAAGTTTTCATATAAAATCAAAGGAATGGAAAGCATTCTAACGCCTCGCCAAATTTGTTAACTAAATTTACTATAATGACCTAACAACTATAAGAACATAAGGTAGCAACCTTTAGAAACTTGGATAATCTACAACTCATATACAGCATAGCAGAAGAGTATAATTCATCCAATCAGTAACATGGCCATTCACTTTCCTAAAATAGAAGGACATAGATTAATTTCACAAATCATAGAAGTAGACGACATGCATATTAAAGTGTAATACCTAGTATATTGAAGAAAAATCCCTACTCATCTTGTGGACGTATAAATAGCCGGATTACATTGAAGAAAATTATTGTCACTATCTAGTGGCAGTGAACAGAGGAAGCTACGTGGAAAATGTGTTATAAGTTTATAAATACTTTTGAATGCTCATTTAGTAGGACATTTATGATAGAGAATAAAGTTTGAAATGCACCTCTTAGACGCTTCAAACTTCTGTCTCAGGTCAGCGATCTCAGCTTCTGCAGCAACTAACCTTTGCTGGGAGATAGCCTCAGCTTCAATAGCTGTCTTAACTCGTAATTCCAAGTTGTGCTCATCAAGAGAGGAATTCAGGCTCTGGACTTGAGCCCACGCCTTGTATTCAGAACTCCTAGCTTCTAAGATGTCCCTACAGACCATCTCAACATTAGAGGGTGAAAATTGCAGATCTTACCAAGTCAACATTATAAAGCAGATTACCGATATGCAGTCAGTGTCACATAACAAATTATAGATATTGAGATTTCACCCACAGTTCCAACTTTTTTATATTTTATATTTCTGTATTTTTTGTGGAGGAAAAAAAACTCTCATAACTTTTTTTATCTCTATTTCCTCGTAAGTTTTAAGATGTACCAAAAGAGGACTACTTAGTTTACATGTTTGGTGCGCAAACATAGTTTAGGACCTTTGGGTGCTTGGTTTTGAAACATACTTCCTAGGAAGAAAGGAGGAAAACCGGTCCTCCAAAAAGAAACAAAATTAGTAGAATGTCATTAATAAAATGCACCCCCAAATAGTTATTCCTCTTCTCCAGTATAGTAAGAGTATAACTCCCAAAAGAGAGAAAAAGGAAAGATACAAGACCAAATCAATAGACTAAAAACTCAGTGCAGTTACAGAACAAAGAATCCTACTAAAACCAACAACCGATGAAGACTTCATAAAGAAGATAAACAAACTACAATAAATTAGATTAATAAGGTCATAATTGTCCTGCTTACTTAAAAAACACCACATTATAGCAACACTAACCAACTCCATATTATAGCAATCATTCAGAAACATCTCAACCCAAAGGTGGTGAAAGAAAATTAGTGAGCTTCAGCAATGAGAGAAACTTAGACAAAAAATAAGAATAAAACCAATTATGAAAGTATCCACATGTCCTCAACCACATGTAATGCTAAGCATTTTCAAGTTCAATCAAAAGAAAATCATCGTTTATAAAATCAAAAGAGCGTCCTCTGTTGAGATTCTGACCTTGATTCTGTGGATTCACATCTATACATTTCCAAAATGAGCTTTAACTCCAAATCACTCTCCCTCAAATCTTCGACCTGCACCATAAAAGACTGAGTTACTAGTAAACAATTTTAACATAGTACTCTTCAAACAAGAAAGATAACTGCACAAAAAAGCAGCTGCTCTCAAATTTTCTTTTAACAATGAGAAAAAAAATTATAATTGCAAAGAGCTTGAAAATAATAAAAAGAGTAAATGAGGTAAGAATATAAAGCAAACTAGGACCTCTTGCATTTATTTACTTATCATCCTTCCACTATTTAAAACATTGAAAAGAATAATAATTCTGAATTGATGAAAAAAGGAGCTTGACGTTTGTGCCTCACCAATCTGGAAGACCATTTTGTATCTTTCAAAATGTTTGAACTAAAGATAATATTCTAAAGAATAACCAAACAGCCACTAACATTAGGCCTTTGTCACTCCAGTTGCGTAAGAACTTCATGGTGGATCCAAACGAAATGGCTTCTGATAGATTAAATTTTCTCAAGACAGCAAAGAGGATTACACCCCCAGCCAGATTTAGGAACTCCTCCCAGAAAAAGGAGGCATGATATCTAAAGCCTATTCAGACCATAAATTGCAGTGAACCACCAATTGCATTGTCACCTCGACCTTACTGAACAAACAACTGACTGAACCCTGAAGGACCTCCACCCTAGAAGCTACTTAGTGTGAAAAATAATAATAACACCCTATGCCACTCCACAAGAAGGAAGTTAACCTGATTCTTGTGCCTAGACTTCCAAATTCTACTAATCGAAAATGTAGACCAACTTCAATAAATTCCCGAATAAAGACAATATCTAGGGTTGCCTTCAAAAGGACCTCCCTTCCCCACAATTTCTCATACGCCTAATGCACATTCCAATGTCCAACTGACAATCTTCATTGTCAAACAACACATGTCCACCCTCCACCTTCCCTAGTGAACCGACAAGCTTGAACTTTTCAATCTTGAGCCTGTACGTATCCCATTTGGAATTGGGTTTCAGTATTCATCAAATCACTTTTGGACTCCAGAAGTAGTTTTGAAAAGAGTTTGGCAAGAATGACCCTAAAAAATGCAGATAATATTGTTTTAGCAAAAGCACCTGTAACCAAAAGTTATTTTGAGGTCTAGTCAATGTTCTCTGGCTTTTATTAACATGAACCTTTTGATATGCCATACTCAGTAATAAATATAACTAGAGAAATTAGAATCACTTTTGACACAATAAGCACTCTTAAGAATTTAAAAAAAAACAAAAAAAACACTGATTTTCAAAATAAACACCTTCCTCTTAATATATTTTCAGAAATTATTTTCCATCATCCGAAGACGTGCCAAACCAATAAGTCCTTTGTTTAGAGCACAATTTATTATACACTTCCAGCATCACCTATTCTCTTGTATTAACTAGCTTATTAACCCGAACCAAGCTAGAAAGTCATGGGAATCGCAGTCATCCAACCCCTACCACCCCATAGATTTTAGGAAAAGAGTCTTCTTTTGAAACTAATAAATTTTAGTACAAAAATAAATTTCCCTTGCACAATATAAAGACGGTACACAGTTGGCAGCATATGGAACATATGACATGCAAAGATTATCTTTGATATTCAAAATGTTGATTGGATACATTGTTGGGCCCTCTCTCTAACAGCTTAAGCATTTAGAGCAGTTGATAACTTAAGATGGTATCACAGATCTACGCGTGCAAGGTCATGAGCTTGCAAGATGTTTCCCCTTATGTTGCTAGCAGGGTTGCACATTGTTTGGCTTGGTTTGTCTTTTTACATTCAAGTGGGGGTTGCACATGGGGAGTGTTAAAGGATGACACATTATTAGACCCCTCTCTACCACTTACCTTACTTTAAACATCCATTTCATTCATTATATATAATATACTATGAAGATGAGGTCAAGATTTCATTATTGTCATATTGCAAAATGAATAACACTAAATGGTAGTACCAAATATAACATGTTATAACAACAGTCTCTCAAATCAAGTGAATAAAGGATAAATTAGAACCGTCCCATCAAGGAAATTGGTTATCGCATTATCAAAGGACGATCCCGCACTTAGACTCGCTACGTTGTTCTACTGAACTCGTTGGATGAGTATGGGAAGTCCCCAGAGGTAGGAGATTGATAGTATACGGATGCTGGTATTGAATAGCTACAGATATAATGTAAGTTGGCCTACTAGTCTAGGGTTCCCATGAATGTTGAACACAATGGTAAAAAGGGCAGAATTTCATCCCATTCTAAATCAAATACTCAGTCTGTCTCACATTGATTGTCATCTTGAAATCATGTTACAAATATGGAATACATGGGCAACACAGAGATATTACAACATCTAAAGTTTAATTTAGAAAATATACTGCAAATTATAATTTATGGTATCTAAATGTGCAATTGGCATATCTCAAAAATCTGTGCCACAAACATTGTTTAAAAGATGAAGCTTAATTCAAGATCGAAAAAGTGTCGAGGCAATTATAGGGTACTGCAAGCAGAGGGAGGGGAGTGAACTTGTGGACAAAAAGTGTCAAAATCAAGAGGAACGAAAAAAAGTATACCATATAGGGCATTAACATTATTTATCCTTCCATAACAGTTTAGTTTCAAACAATAAATTTCAAGCAACGGGAGCATATCATACTGCAGCTTGTAACTTCTTTATTTCAGCAGCTTGGTTAGACGATCTAACAGATGATGTTTCCCACTCTTTAGCCTGTAAATACAAAAGCAGTGATTTTTGTGCAAGCTGCATCAAGAAATACATCATTTATAATTATATATCAAGGACGCCAACCTTTCGATCAAGAACATTTGAAAGAGATTGAACATCAGCCCGCAAAGAATGAACATCAGAAGCAGCCTCTTTATATTTACTTATTTGAGTCTGCATGCTGCCCATGTCCGCAGGAAATGAAGAAACCAATGCTTTAAACTCTGCGATGATTTCTTTTCTACCTGATATAGACAGAGGCAATACAACAGCATATGATATTATATAGAAAATTACTGCACATTTAACGAAGATTTTAGGAAAATCATCAAAATTTCTATACCAGGTTCTCTCGATGCTTCTTCTAACTTAGTTTCAATCAAATGTCTTTCAGTAATTTGTTTCTTTATGTCCTTTCCCAGCTCTGATATTCTATAATCAGCAACTACGGCAGATCGATGGAAAACATCAACTACATCACTTTTCAGGTTAAATTCTTTTTCCCGCCAGGCAAGGTTATCTTTCTCAACCTACAGTATAAAAGAAAAGATAATGGTAAGCATTAGAACAAGACATTCAAAAAAATGGGAGTCAAAACCAATAAAACTACCAACCAGTTACAACCTGTAGTTTTTCAAATAAGGCTTGATATTGAACTACAGCTGCTTTTGCCTTTGCAAGTTGATCTTTTACCAATATGTAGGCTTGGGAAGATGATATACGCTTCACATTCTTCATATTGTTCTGCAAGCAAAGTCCCCATTTAGAACATGAGTCACAAAGTAGTATTGAATTAAAAACGAAATATATAGGGAACCCCAAAGAGTAAAACAAAGAGATATAAATACCATTAAACTCAGAACAAATATATGAGAATGAAATATCAACCTGCAAATCAGCTAACTGCTTCAATAGTTCAATTCTCTCTTCATAAAGACGCTTGATTTCAAGAAGCCGTAAGGAAGATTGATCCTGTACAAGAGGTTGATTCAGTAAATACGAATAGCAACTTAATTGTGACCGAATTTACAGAGATAGAGAAATTTGTCAAAAACTTACCAGTAACTCCTTGAGTGCAGACTCCATATCTTGCAAATCTTTTTGTTTATCCCTTGCCCTGTCGCTAGAAACATGCTTATTCCCAACAAGGACAGGGAAAAATGCTCCCTTTGCAGCATCTCTTTGTACTTTTAGAGTAGCCAGTTTACAGTTACTTTCATCAAGTTCAGCAATGGTACTCTCCAACTCCCCTTTAAGAAAACAAAAAACATTATAACTATTTACAGACCATGACTCCATGAACACGATGGTCATAGAATTAAATATATAATCTCATACTAGAAAGCAATAACTTTGACAACCAAAGCAGTGTTCTAAAAAGTAAACTCTCATACCAATTTCATAACAATAAGTCAGACCATAGAGTAGTAATAAAAGTTGTAGAATTTGACTGAATGATAAAGTGGCTACTGGAATATATCATATGTTCAGCAAACACAAATAATATTAGAAGTTCTATTCAAAAAGTGAGACAGATATAAACTTGACAGATTGCAAGAACTGCATAGCACCTGGATCTCCCTTAATATTTGATATTAAAAAAACAACAATAAAAATGGGCACAACTCTAAGAGAAATCAGATACTTAAATCCAATTTAACAAATCATACGCAACTATTATATTACAGATCCTTTCTTAGAGTTACTTAATTTAACAAACTATAGATATACATGGACGGGTCACAACAACTAAAGAATAACTTCATTGTACAAGAAAATGTCTTAATAAGAACATTGCATACTTGGAAGAATAAAGTGGTTCAATAATTACTGCTGATTTAAATGGTCGGTAGCTTACCACTCAGATTTCATACAGTTAGAAATGGATACCATTCAAACAAATATAATACAGACTATGCAGACAACACAGACGCCTGCATTCTAACATATGTATATCCACACATCGAACAACAATATATGGAGCAAGTAAACGACAATCCTAACTTCCTGAGAGCTAGTCTATAATGAGTGTATGTACCAAGCAACAAATGGCACATATAAATAAAAACCCAAATCCAGTCATTTTAAGATACAAATTCCACCAACATATCCACAAGCATTACAGGCAAGTTACTAATATGCATTCATAATTTTTGCCCCAAAAAATTCTACTTTGAAAAATCAAAGCTCAAAATAAGAATAAGAATAATTAAAGATGTGGATCACAAAAGAAGCAATTCATCCATGATCCACCTTAAGGAACAGAGGTTCCTGAACCAAAAACAAGCCTCCTTTATAGAAAGTTTAACAAGTTCTAACACTCACCCTTTCTACATAGGAAACAGGCATGTGATATACACTAAACAGATTTACTCGATCAGGCCAACAGAAGAGCAACATTTTCTATTTAAAAAAAAATGAGCTTGCAAATCATATTAATTTATTTGCAAATGCAACTTAATTCAGTCGATAAATAAAATGAGATGTTGGCAAAGGTGAGAAAGTTACCTCTCAAATGTTTAAGATCAGCTTTATTCTTTGCATCTGTATCTCGGTGGCTCTGCATTTCCCTAGCCAATGATCTGTGCTTTAAATGAAGATCACTTATTACCAATCTCAAATTCTTAACTTCCTTTTCTAAATCACCAGTTTTATTTTGCCTACATGAACCTACATAAGGGAGCAGCAAATAGAAAGAACTGAGAGAAAGGATACAGAAAAGTAGGCTGATAACAGAAACTTCAAACAGCAAATCTACACAATTAGTCTCACCATCTTCTGAAAGTTCCTTCAAAGCTGCAGCATATAATCCATCTTTCAAGCTCCACAGACCATTAATGGCATCTACAATATTACATAATATGTTTTTGGTCCTTTCAGCGGCTGTTCTCCTATCTTCATCAATCTGATTCGGAATGTTCCTCACAGAGCTACATTCAGTTGCACCTGTTTCTAAAAGTCGGCTAAGAAATGCATCCTCAACGGAAGACAAAGCACCACCTAACAATCATATCAGCAACAAAAAATTCAATTTTCAAATATATTTTCTTAAATTCAATTTGCAAGTAAATTTAGCTGTAACACTGCCCTTTCAACATAAGTGTGCAACTTCAAATAGGAGAGTGATCTGTATAGATGTCCCAACAGTAAACCAGTAGGGCAGACCAACAAGTGTAAACGGTTTATTGTGCTCAAAAAATAAATTTAAAAAGACACATACGAGGTATTAAAAAAATTAATCAACTTATGAATGATTCATCCGGGGGGGAATAAAGAGACCAAGAGAAATTTGATGGCAAATAGATACTGAAATTAATTAGAAGAACAAAGAACTGGAATTTTAAATTAAAGAAATACAAAAAAGGAGACAAGAAAATGCTATACATGGGAGAAAAAATATTATCAAAAGAAACAGATTTTGAAATGTCAAGAAGTTAAAATGAACCAAAGAGATGGAGAAGAAATAAAATAAACAATAATTGCGAGGAGAAAAGGTAATGGCTTGAGTAAGAAAAATAAAAGGTTGGATAGGCATACACGCGCACACAATTAACTTAAAGATTTCTAATTAAATTGAATTAACCTATTTTTGAGGAGACACCTAGAGAGAAAAATAAGAGTGGATGTACATAACTTGCACTAACAATACCCCCTATTTCACATGTTGCTAAATCAGGTAAAGACATCAACTGGTGTCATCCTATTGTGGAAAAAATCTGCTCACACAAAACCAAAAACCTTATACTGTCCACAAAAAAAAAATACTTATTTGCTTCTGGAGAATACTATTTGCTTTGTTGTAAGAGGGAGTAAAGATAGATAAGCCCCAGTCTGCAAAAGATCACCAACAACTACTAAGTCCAGTTATAACCAATTCACCAACACTTCAATGGAACTTTTTCTTGCATTTAGCATGGACTATTCTTAACGTTAATTTCCCGATTAAAAGGGACATATACACAAAAAACACATATGCACCAAAGCATTTTCTTAAGAAGGGAGGGAGAGAGAGATAGGAGGATATGGCTTTTTCAGATACTGGTTTATATATTTATATAATATATACACAAGCACACAGTAACGTCGGATTCTTAGAACATGAAGAAAAGATAAGAAAGCAATAGAGAGATCATGGGAAGGAAAATTTAAGACTTTCTACATTTGGCTGATATGTAACATGTCATGTTATTCATTTTTCTACATAGAAATTAATATTAATTTGGAAAGAGAGAAATAAAAAGATCAGAGGTTGCATAGCTGTTAAAGGCGAAAGGCACAACAACGCGTAAAGGTCTCCTTGGGGATTAGACACAAGGCGAGGCGAGGCGAGGCGTGCATCATCGATCTAAGGCGCAAAATTTAAAAAGTACAATATATATATATATATATAATCATATATAACTCTAATCATATGAAAGATCAAACTCCTAAACAAAGATAGCTTGTTATACACATTTAACATATATGCATATATATGCGACACAACTATTTCCGTAAACCCAATAAATCAGGTCATTTAAAGCTGAACACTTGCAAATTGCAATTATAATAGCTAGTCAAGAAACAATGAACACTAGAAAACCCAAGCCAAACAATCAAAATAGAAATTTGATGAAAATAGAAAATAAATGAGTTATCAAGGCAGCCAATGTAAAAAAAAAAATTAAAAAAAGAGTTTTGAAGACAACCGATGTAAAGTAAATAGAAAACAAATGAGTTTTTAAGGTAACCCATATAAAGAAAATAGTTAGAAGAGAAAAGGGAAAGAAGCAATCAAAAGATAAGAGAAAGATTCCATACAATCAGTGGTCATTGTACGCTTCAGAGTGATGATCAGTTATCGCAGATCACGGGTGGATCTGCTGCAAAGGTATGTATCTCTACTCTTTCTTCTCTCTTCTTTTTCTTTTCTCTTCTCTTTCTTTTCTTTCTAACTTCTGCCGCTGCCGGCTATGTTTTTCTCTCTTTTAGTTTTGTTAAAGAAGCTAGACTAGGTAAATATGAGTGGCTCAGATCATATTAGATTAAAAAATGGACAGATGTGATTGACTTGGTTTAAATTAAAAGAAGCAAGGGCCTCGTGCGCCTTGGGACTTACGCCTAGGTCCCAAAGGGGCACGCCTTGTTGAAACCATTGGGCAGTAACCAAGTGAGGCGCCGACCTTTCACTTGGATGGGCCTTGGGCCTTGGCCCATGGGCCTATGCGTGCCTTAGAGCACCTTTAATAACTTTGAGAGGATGAGAATCCTCCAAAACTAGAAAAGTGTGAAACTCATTTACAGGCATCCAAAATCCGAAAGCGAGTGAACTTTAAACTGCACTTCATAAGGATTAAGTTAATAACAAGCTAGTTTGATACTATAATACTAATATCTTCCCCAAATTAGAAATACAATAATAACAAGCCTCACGTACATAGAATGAATGTAAATACATATTCCAAAAAAAAGCATGCAATACATTGTGGGTCTCACATTAACCAGGCAACATCCCATCATTCTTACAAGACAAAATGATATAATGCACTTCTGTTAAAACTGATGTATTTTTTTTATAGCAAAAGCTGGCGGAGAAGGTGAAAGTAAAAGGAAAAGTAGAGGATGACAGGAATTCCTACAGGTATCTTATGTAGAGAGAATCAGAGCTAGAAAAAATATATTTAAAAAAAAAGAGGGTACAGAGAAATAGTCCCAAATTGAAACTTCAAGAACTTAGAGAAACGATGTCAAGCAAAGGATGAATCAGCTTGCTGTACTATCGTGCATCCCATTTCAAATGGCATCAATCATTGTTCATACCCTGCTATTTATCCCCTCAATCCAGATTATGTAATACAAACCCTCAACTCAACTCAACAAAGTCTTTCATCCCAAATTAGTTGGGGCCGGCTAGAAATGAATTCCATGTGAAAGCAAAAAAGAAGGGAAGCAAAAGACTAAAAATATAAAAAAAAAATATTAAAAAAAATATTAAAAGGAAAGAATGTAAAACTAATAAAAACATCTCCTTCTAGCAAAATATTAACATTAATTGAACAGTTTTAAAGTTTGTAATAAGTACCAATTAAAATACAACCTAAGGACGGGAGCAGTACTCCATCAACCTAAAGTACAAGGAGAAACTAAACCAGAGTCATTGATAAATTAATAATGATGTTATATGAGGAACATATGCCTGAGTAATACATGACGCAAAATCAACAAATTATGCAAAGATGGCCATAATACAACTGTAGGCAAAATAAAACTAACCCTTATCAGCCGATTTGGTTTTAGCATCTAGACCTAAGCCAGTTGAGTCCTTCATGCGAGTGGATCTTGTTTCCAAGTCATCAACCACCTAAAAAGACTCAAACTTTCAATCAAGAAATATACAAATTTTAAGTTATTACAATAATCAAAGATCAATTAAAGAAAATCCAAAACAGTGACATGCGCCATAGGTACCTCTTCCAGAGTTTTATTGACCTCTGACAATGTGTTGTCATATGGTAATTGCTTATCCCTCAGCTGACTGAATTTGCTCTCAAGAGCAATACACTCGGCCTTTTGAGTTTCTAATTTCTGAACGAGCTTTAAATTTTGGAACTGAAGCACTTTGGTATCAAGCTAAAACAGCATGGAAAAGAAAATCGTTAAAAATCCAAACTAACCACTTGTGATGCAGTAAAACAAAATAACATGATGGCAACCGACTTTTTAGTAATGCTTCACATAAACCTAAAACTATATACAATTACCAACCAAACACTTTCCCCTAAGAATTATGAATAGTGAACCCAAATTGGAATAAACTCAATTCGCCCCTCCCCCTATTAACCAGTAACGGAGTTGGGCGACCCATGAAGTGGTAAATTCGCAAACCAACTCGCCATTTTTGGCGATTCCCCTTCAGTTCCCGAGCGAAAGAAGAAAAAATAAAAACCCTAGAAATGGGTTGCTAGCAACAGCATGTAATCAGAGCATCAAGACATGAAAGTGACGAGCAAATTGACATGAATTTGATGAACGAAATTGCAGCAGATATGCTACGAAACTTCAGTGTAAAGAGGTGGAGCGATTACCTGGTGTTCCATCCTATGATTGAAGAGATCACCGTTGAATTGGGTCGCCGATAATGGAGAGATCGACGTTGAATTGCCCTTCCTGTTCATCTGGAAACTTTCTCAATTAACTAAGAGGAAAAAGAACTGCCGTTAACTGAGAAAGCGAAGGGTAAAGGAGAAGGGTTTTCGGGTGAGATAGAAGGATCCTTCCATAAATCAGGCCGGTAGGATGTTTTGGTGTATTACATCATCTTTAAATCAAAGGGAAGATGACACATGGAAAGTTGTAAATTTAAATAAAAATTAAAAGCAAGTTTTTAGTCAAAATAAATAGCATTTGACACTCTGAAACCCATTTTGACTTTTTTTTAAATCAGGTTAAATTTTTGAGGGTTTAATTTAATCAAATTCATTTCAACAATACCTCAAGGCCTAAAACCAACTCATCACAAGTTAACTAAAAAGGTTATAATTATTTAATCAAATTTATTCAAACAATTCCTTAAACTAGTTCACCATTATCTCATCCTAAAAAATTATGACTAAATATACTATTATTAATAATTTAATTCATTCTACATATACAATTTTTTCACACATATTACGGTGTCAAAAATTTCATTTAATTTTTTAACATTCTTGTCAAAATCGATCACACACATAACCTATCTATTTTTGTTTGCCTAACCATTGTGGAATATTTTCGGTTGACTTCGTGTCCTTACTTTCGTACTTCTTTTTATTGTGGACTAAGCTTCAAGCATTTTTGTTTTCATCTCCAACAACTCAATTAAATGACTCGGCTCGAGTTTTCGAAAGTTGATTACCATGTGTAATTATTCAAAACAAATTATGAGTCCGAAATAAATCTTGAGTTGAACCCGATTTCGAATCAAATCGGATTCATGAAACAAAATTTTAAACCACAAACCCAATAATATATTTTTGAATTATTTTAACTGACCCAAAAAGTGTGGGACTAAGATACTGTTACACTACTGTTATTATGTCCAGCTCACGTTTTTTTTTTTTGGATTTAACATTAATTAGCTTGATTAAGCTTTAGTCAGTCTCGTTAAGCTTAGTTTCTTAATAATTAATTATTTTAAAATTTTTAATTATTCATTATACACAGAATTTATATATGATATTAATTAATTTAATAGTTAAAATATATTTAATTTTAATATATTAAATTTAACTTTATTCGAACTCAATTTAACTCATTTAATTTTAACTCGACTCACCCGGCCCCGACTTAGACTTCTTCACTGCGTCAACTTACTTATTAAATGAGTAATCAATTTCAAAATTTATTATATATTCGAGTTTGTCTCATGTCGTTTTATTTTATTTTTATAGCTCGACTTGACTTGATAAAAGCAAAAAGGTGTTACTGATTATTTATTAGTCGAATGGTCTTCATGATGACATTTTAAATTTTAGGATAAAAAGTGAATGATATTTACCTAAAATGCATGGTTGAAATCATGCACATTGTTATTTTCTTTTTCGGATTGGTAAAAGACGATATATTTTGTACGACACTTTAAAAGTAATGTAAATTGTTTTGTCTTACGTAGTTAATTCTTTGAATAAGAAGATAATTAAAATGCACATGACTCAAATTGAAAAAAAATAAGATAAGTAACATAATTGATAAGTATCAAAGATGAAAAATATAATTTATTTTATGAATTAAGGGGTTATTTTAAAATTAATTTAAAACTTGGAATTAGGACAAATGGGAAATCAATTTGGCCTTAGATTCTTTTATAATTTCAGATTGAATAAATATAAGTGCATAATATCTAGTCATATTTTATGATGCAAACACGTCGTAATTTCTTTATTTTATTTTTCCTTCAATTATCAACCCTACATTGTTTTTGCAATACTTCATCTAGATAATAAGGGTTCACAACTACACGTACATTATGCCAAAAAACTTGATCTAAAGTATTTCCTCATTTTTTTCTTAAATCAGCCTAAAGATTCTTTTTATTTTTATTTTTATTTAATTTTTGTTTAGTTATGTATTTTCTCTCTCACGATACATGTATAAAACCATGCATAATAATCTAGTTAAAGTTCCTGGTTGTTCTCTCATAATAAATTTTACTAAAACCTCAATATCATGGCTTCAAATAAACTGCCAAAGCTTCCTGCGTTAGATCTGTCGAACGAAAATATAAGCCCTGGTTCAAGTTCTTGGATTGCATCATGTGAAAATGTCCGGCAGGCGCTAGAAGAATACGGCTGTTTCGTCGCGATACACGATAAATTTTCTTCAGAACTTGGCAACAAAATGCTCACTTGTGTTTAGAAGAATTATTTTCCCTCCCCATAGAAACCAAAGTCCAGAACCTTTCCGATAACCAATATTTTGGCCATGTTGCCCCAAATTAAATGCTATGTTTCCTCGATCTATATGAAAGTATAGGTATTAAATTAAAGGAGTGAATACGTGAAGGAACTCAAAGCTTCACAGATCTCACGTGGACTTCTGGAAATTATAATTTTTGGTATGATCATTTTAATCTAAGCTTCATAATTAATTAGTACTCCCTCTCTACACAAAATTAAATACTGTATATTTTTACTTTTTGTAGCAATTTGCCAAGTTGAATATTTCAAAATCGAGATAAATTTATTTGATTTTATTACAAACAAATATAAGTATTGTAAAGTAACAAAAAAAAATATTAGTGCTAATTATTTCATATGTTTCATAAAAATAGTCTTATTTACTATAAAAAAAATAAAAATACAAAAAATAAATCCAAGAAAAATAGTTCACCCTCCGTCTCAAATTATATGACCATTATTAACTTTTAAACGTCGATTTGAGACATTTTCAAATTTAAAATTGAGAAAACTCATTAAACATTATGAAGCAATAATTAGTATTTTTTAGATAATTTATAATATTCATCATTGAATTGATTAAAATTAAAAGA